>CM032668.1:17399786-17415696 GCA_019095985.1 Streblospio benedicti | reverse complement strand
TTCAACCCAAGAGTGAAGAAGAAATAGGTAAAGCTTCAGATGATTTCACATGTATAGAGTTTTAGTTGTTGCGAACACAGTGAGGCAGACACATTCAGGTAAATTTGAGTTTAGTTTAGACTTTCATTCTACACTCCAACTTCAGCACAGCCCGGTATCGTGAAGATGCGTGGTGAACAGTAAATGCCAGTATTCCGTGTAAACAATGAAATGTGTGTGTATAATGCAGCTGAAGGAAAATAGGGCTTAAGGGGGAAGCCCAGAACATTTTAGGTTTTCTAATTTTGGTTAATATAGATGATTTTCTTTAATCATTGGTATAATATGATTTAAGAATTTTTTCTCATTTTTTTCAAAAGTGAAAAAAATTAAAATGTTTTGAAAAGGCATTTTTTGTGAAATAATGACCACATGTTTAGGTACATATACTGAACCACTGATAACAGTGTGTCATTAGATAGAAACACCTCAAATGTGAACAGGAGATATTTCTTTAAAGACACCAAAGCCTTCTTTGAAATATCGCTATTTTAATGGAAACATTAATTTCAAATATGACTAATATTTATGACAGATTTTCAAAATGGCCATTCCCAGCTCATTAGTAGTTCATTATGTGTGTGAATATTCATGAAGGACATTAGGACTTTTTGGTAGGCTCAGAAAAAACATCACATCATACTGATAAAAAATATAGCAAAATTATATACATCATGATAAGTTGATTCAAGGAATAAGCACATATCTTTAACTTTGTTTAGCATATAAAGAGCAATAAAAAATTGGAGGATGATAATTATCAAACCCAACAAAAACCAATATGTGATTCATTGAAATGTTGGTAGCCTCACATGAGACTTTATTAATGCCTCACTGGACTCTTGTTTTGGTTTTCTGTATTATTCAAGAGAAATAGTCTGGGGGGATTATGAAAGCCATTAAGTAGTACAATGAAATACAGTAGAACCTATCCCATGTGGAGACCTGTAAAAATGAAAATTGTCCATGTAAAGGCAGATGTCCTGAACAGAGAGGTTTTTAATATGGCATTGAAGTAATTGAAGAAGAGAAATGTGTCCATACAATACGGGTCTCGTAAATATAAAGGTGCCTACATAGACAGGTTTCACTGTACCTTGGACCTTCTTTCAGCATCAGCAAGTACTACTATTGCGTATTAATTTCATAATATGAGAAATTTCAAGAAATTGCATAAATAGTTTTCTGTTGAATTAACATTTTATAAAGAGAGGTTGTAGATACAGTTATCATCCAATCAATGGAATAAACATCTTTGTTGTGTCAACACTTTAAAAATGGATTGACAACATTGGATTATGGCATAAACTTGGTAAAATCTTGTACCTATTGTAATATCGTTCATGACAGAAGAAAACACAATCTCAAATATGGATGTTAGAAAATTTTCATCAATTGCTTGAATACAAGGTCACAAAATGAAAAAAGAAGGCTGGTACGGCGTTGATAAATAATCTAAGATAGAACCACAGAATTTACAGAAGTGACGCGTGGCTGACGGTTTCTATTTATGTACCTAAAGATATGCCTAAATTTCTGAACATTTTGTGTTTAAAAAATATTTAAAAAAATTATTTTTTGAAAAATAAAATTGTTTATGTGGTGGGGCTATTTTTTGTAAATGAGTGATGTAAAAATCATGACTCTGAGAATTTTTTCCCTAATTGATGAAAATGTACTAGGCTTCCCTCTTAAGTAGAAATAACAGAAAATTGTAGGTGCGCAAAGTGGACAAAAAGTGAGGTTCTACTGTATGAGATGGTCAAGACTTGTCCCAGCTGTAACAGAGAGCGCCCACTGGCCACAATCTGTTCTTTACACTGATCCACTTTCTGTAGGCGAGAAGTAACTAGTGCAAACCTGGTGTAATGAAAGCAATGCTGTCGATTTCAAGAATCCTCAAATGTGAACACAGACATTTGTTTACGGACGCAAAGTTCTCAGTCATTTCGCTATGGGTAGAAACATTAGTTTCAACTCTAATATTTTACAGTTTTCATAATCTGACCCACACGAAACGCCAATCCAGCAGAGCACCTTAAACATCAAACATTTTCTTTTTTTAAACGGGCTAACCAACCTGGTTTAATGAACATAGTTATTCGTTTACAGAAGACCTTGTCAAAATCATAAAGAAACCTCTCGTAATATGGGGTAAAATAAATAATTCATAATGCCAAATTTCCTTCAATCAGAACAGGCATACATAACTATACATGCTGCCCCACTAAACTGTCCGTACGCATGTCGTATCTTTGGTACGTTTGAGTTGACGTAATTTTGACGTACCAAGTATCTTGTATTGCATAACGCACGTGTCAAACTCAAATACATTCCCCTCTACAGTACTTTGCTTCAAATAAGTAAATTTATTGAATACTAACTAGATAACTTTATTAGGTTCCCAGCTAATGAGTGTATGTTTTACGTATAGAAGCTCTGTACAAGACTAAACGTGAGTTTGGCAATAGGCTGAGTAGAAATGACCGCGGAGGGTGTTAGCAGCGGGTGGTCGCTTTCGACTCTCACAGCTTTACTTTTGGTGTTGTTCAGCAGTGTCTCTTACTCTGTCAGCAGTTCATACACACCGTATAATGATACTAAGTTTAGGACTAATAACAATAACACTCACAACTTGACAATAGCATTAGATGATGAAGGACAGCCTTCTGATAGCTTTTTCTGCGACTTTGAAACGGACTTGTGTGGAATGCACGCATCTGAGAAGGAAAAGAAGCAGATAGAGTCCGTGCATGGCCCTGGGTGGCTGTGGGAGAGGACGACCGTCAGATATGACGGACCAAATGGATACCTTATACCAGCGGTGGACGAGTATTTCTTACTATTCTTTTTGTCATCTAAGAATTTGAGATTTGATGCTAGCAGCGTGGTAGCTCCGGTGGTACAAACAAATCAAAACAGCTTCTACTGCTTACAGTTTCTTTATTTTCATATTACTAATGTAAGTGATACACGCTATACAGTTTTCGATACGCTAATGTATGCGGTGTCTCCTAACGCAGGAGATTTGAAGATTAGGAACTACAGACAGTTTGGTTACCCTTCAGATAGACGTTCATCTTGGCAACGTGTTCAGGTTAATATTAACACCGATGATGTAGTAGACAGTTTGAAGATCGTTTTTCGTGGGGACAGAAAAAAGTATGAGAAGAATCGTACAACAGCCATCGGTTTGGATCACATCAGTATCAAACCGGGGAAATGCTACAGTCATCCCTCGCATTGGTACAAAACCACAAACACAAACATTGATTTCAAAACAAGCACTCGTCCAACTCCCAAACCGCCTCCAACCCTGAAGACATCGACAACCAAAAAGTCAACAACAACCCCCAAACCCACCACAAGCCTGAAGACATCGACAACCCCCAAACCCAGGACGACCCTGGAGACCACCACAGATACCTCGTCCACGCCCCAAACCCCAACAGACAGCGGCAGTCTGCCGGGAATGTACCAGCTCTACCTGGACGACGACGAGTTCATCTGGCTGCTGGTCGCGATACTATGCTGCCTCTACCTGTCCGGTATCATCACAGTCGTCACGATGTACAGGCAACATGACGACCAGAGAGACGACCTTCGCAACACGCCGCCAGCCGGGGACAGGGAACGTAAACCAGCCACGTCTGACGTAGATACGTAAACCAGCCACGTCTGACAAACCACGTCGACTTCTTCTTAAATATGTAATTGGCACACCTCTAATATATATAAATGAGTATCACGCCAATAGAGTTGTGTTAGCGTGATTAGGCCTGGTAGTCCTTAAGTCTGGATTTAAACATTTCAATGGTGGTACTTTCGGCGACGTCAGCCGGGAGGTTGTTCCATGCTGGTGTAGTTGCAACGAAAAAGGAGTGTTTGTAGCTATTGGTGGTAGCCCTGATGGTTTTAAATTTGAAGTTGTGTGCTGCTCGGGTACGGGTGTCCGCGTGTTTGAGGACTTCGCTATCGTCCACAGGGACCATCACCAGCCCGTGTATTATTTTATAGAAAAGGATCAGGCGTTGGTCTTCTCGCCTGTTGCGGAGTCACAAAGCTGGCAAATTTTGTTGTGGTTAAAGTTGCTGAATATAAAAGATTGAAGAAGTTTGATTTGTATTCCTTCAATATAAATGAGGTGGTAATGGCATGAAACTGGTGGACATGACCATGTAAATAGTATTGCACAATTTGTATGATATTAGTAATATGAATGTTGTATCTAAATACATTGAAGAATTAATCACAAAGCTGGCAATTGTTGTGGTCAAAGTTACTATTCCGGTAAAATGTATGATATCTGTCATCATGAATGAGGCGGTAATGGCATGAAAGTGATGGACATGATTATGTAATTACTATTGCAGATTTTGTAATTAGTTTGATATGAATCGTTTAAATGTACCTATAGAAGGAATTGAAGAAATAATTTTGTATTCCTGTAGAATGCTGACATTTGTGAATATTTTCTGAACAATTTGTATATACCATTTCAGTAGCTGTAGCTATAGAAATATGTCGGTAAACTTTGATAGCTCTTCAAACATATAAATATAATTTTGAAGCCTCTAAATTTCTCCAAATTTCAGAATATTCAGTAATAAGTTTGTCTTTTATTGGCCAATTTTGCGCTGTACATAAATGCCATTTACGTGTATTTTACCTTCATTGTGCACTATGTTCATTTCATAAAAACGTCCTTTGTATTATATCCACAAGTATTGTCTTGATAGATCTAAGCTGACATCTGATTGGATTTGCAATCTACCAATAAGTGATTTATATCAAATATCCAATAATTAATTAAAGCCTTATTTTCAAACTACCGGTAATGTCTGATGTTTTGGGGTCTACATGCGCTGCTATGATCCTACCTGGTTAATTTTCGTGAAACTTTCATTTGAAATCCAACCAATCACAAGGCCCACAGCCACATTACTACTATGGATGTATAGATAGATACCGGCATTATATGTAGATAGTAGTAATGTGTACGGCATAGTGTCTGTAAATCATAGTAGAATACATGATGTGATCACCTAACCAAAGGTTAGGTTGTTGCATCACTGTGTTCTGTTCACATCCAACCAATGGTCACGTCGTTTTGTCCTGTGTAGCTACCACCAGGCATCGACCATTTGATCTCAGTGGTGGTGGTGGTGGTGGTGGTGGTGGTGGTGGTGGGGGGGTGCAGCAAAAATATTGAAAAAACACACACGCAAGGCTGATAAATTGGTGAAAAAAATAATAAGGTTTCATTTTGCTAGAAAAAAATAATTGTCAAATATGGCTTTAAACAGCTTTATACAGCTCAGGTTCAGTAATCTAAGAAAAAAAGAATTAGATGTCAAATTTCATGAAAAAAAAAAAAATTAAACCTATGGTGAAAATAGCTGCCTCCCCCTCCGCCCCGAGATCAAATGGTCGATGCTTAAAGCATCATGTAGTTTTAGTATAACGTGCATTTTACTTGGCAAATCCACAGTTCTTTATGAACCACCCATTTTCAAATATCAGTATTTGCTAATGAGATTTGATTAGTGGACACCACAAGTAACTGTGCCAACGTCAAGTACTAGCGCATGGCACGAATACTGTGAAACTAGAAACGTTTGCGCACAATTTAACTTGCGAATTTTGTGGGTAGGTGTAAAAAAAACGCAAACTAAAGAGTCATCAAACATTAATAGCCTATGTAAATTAGGTCCAGAATGGACCGAAATCGCAAAATTAAATAGTCACAAAATAATTTAAAGAGGATATCCAATATCGCAAAATTTAATCCTACGAAATAACTACTGTCCTGGCTGTTGTCATCATTACGTAGAGTGGATATTCGTGCGTGATGTCAGTGACTCATATGAATATTCATGAGCTGGACTGATTTATTTACCCAGCAGCTGGCGTGACCTTTCATGGTATGCATATAATTCAACTAACTTAGGCCTGAACAGTATGAATATTCATAGGCCGTTATCTAGTTTATCTTCTGATAAATAGCTTAATTAGCTAAATTTAACAAATAATCATCTTGGTCCCAAATCTGACAGTCATGAACGTCTTCAATGTTGAGGGTGAAAATATGCTATCTACCACACACTACCAATTTTTTTGAATTCAGTATTAAAAATCTAGATGTAGAACAAATACAGTTTGCCATAAAATTGTAGCAATAAAAGGAGAGAATTGTCTTATTTTCTGTGAGTAGCTGGGATGGTTCCGTCAGTTGTCATACTCTAGTAGGTATCTATACTAAGATTGTCACGGGCCTTTCAAAGGTTACTTTTCTGCTTTAGATAGCCTCAGAAGCTATGGAAAAGGGCCTAAATCCAAAAATAATCTGGGGGGGGGGCATGTCCCTGAACCCCCCTAAAAATGCTGAGCGCCTATGGCGCTTGCCGACACCCTCGCCCAACATATTTGCCTCCTCTGTTTTACAATCCTGGCTACGGCCCTGGATGATGAAGACCAAATTGATGATGACGACAATGAAGAGGATGATGATGTAGATAACAATGAAAATGAGCAAGAAAATGTTAGGCAACAAGGAGCAAACGCAAGGCAGAGAAGAGCTGATGGCTGGAGAGAAAGACAGCATCCTGTAAGAAGATTTGAACAAAATAATTAACAATAACATTTACAGAGAACGATTCTAAGATTTTATTTGATATACAAAATTGCACACCTTGTGCATTTAACTATATGAATAGGTACAAATATGTCCATTGTACATGTACATGAGCTGATGTGACACATTACTTTGAATTTTAGTATGCAAGAAATGAAACCTAACAACCCAACAAATGCAGAGTAAAATATTCAAAGATGCTTCTTGACTTTCTCCCAGTAGGCAGCCGTTGCTGGCTTCTTATAGCCGTTGGGACCACCATTGTGGATTCTAGCATAATCTTCTAGCGTTGGTGGACGGCCTAGTCTTTTCTCTGTCGCATATCTGTTGAAAATAACAGTATGTTTAAAAACAAGAATTCAAAGCTACCAATCCTAGAAGTTAACATTCTGCGAGTATGTTTAAAACAATTGGGAAGTCATTTTTAATGGAACAAGGACCCATAGAATTTAGTTATTTTCGTACACACGAAGGCTCTCGGCCATGAGATACATGTACCACAAACTAACAAAAATGAAATTTTTAGGCTGCCAAAGCGGTGACGGGTGCATGCTCCCTGACCCCATGGAGCCGGCTATGGCTCAAGGCATTATGAATCTGATTTTTAAAATCATTATCTGGAAAAAAGCCTAAATGTGATGAAGACATTTCAATGCATGGTCGAACAGGATTATGATTTGTACATGTATTGCACTTATATGTGTTTATAAATTACTGCTGCTGCCTACCTACCTTTTCATGTAATTAGCAATGCACAACTCGGACAACTTCCGATCATTTGCACACTTCTCATAATCTATAAAGAAAATTACATATCATGTGATACATTGTATATTGTGGTTGATAACATATCACAAACATATTTTAAACATAGTTTCTAACATCAGTTTCAATTGCTTCTGAAACGTTTTGTGGTTTAATGTTACAGATGTTAATATATAGTAATCAATGTTTTACTGGAATTATACAATCAAGAGGACTACAATTTATCATGGCCCAACGGGGTACGGGCCATGGAAAAACTTTATTTATACCTATGAGGTTTGGAGGAGGTGGGGTGGGTGTAATTGTTATAAAAGTTTTTTTTTCTTTTTCTTTTTTTTGGGGGGATAGCCTCCTAATCCTAAACTAATTCTGAATTAAGTACACCAGACCAACCTACCCCCTCCGGGTTTGCCTGCATCCTCCCAATACACCTGTTTGATCTGGTAGGGCCCAATACTCCACGACGGTCCATCCATCACCTAAACAGAAATTTAATTGGTGACTCATTTGATTTTGTTGGGGCTGGGGATTGGGGATCACAGGAATAAATTAGAGCCACAATTCAAATGAAGTGGAGTAGAATACTTTTCTCTCTAGAGATAAAAGAATTATTTTTCTATATGTTTTATTAAGAATTTTAAGAATCTTGTAGATGTACTGCAAGTAAACAATTTTTACAAAGATTATAGAGGTAATACATTAATTATTCTTACTAATATTTAAGATGTGTGGAGGTAAACTATTCTATTCTGAAAATTCAATTGCACTCACCAAGATCAAATGAATTACCACTAACTACAGGATACTAGGTATATAATAGAATTCAGCTTTATGTTAAAGCTACCACTTAAAGGGAATTCTGCAATATTGCCTGGGGAATATTTTGGTGATTATAACATAGCTACTACATATCTTTCTATATGGTGGATGACGATAGTGCAACCCCCCCCCCTAAAAACACACACCAAAACAACACCAAAACAACAAAAAAACAACAACAACCAAAAACAAAAATCAGCTACCCACACTAAGAATAAATCAGAAGATATTATGACTCACGATGAGTGAAAAGTAAAAAAAGAAAAGTTATTATTTTTTATTGATTATGGTAAGGGAAACGCATTCTTTTTCTAGTTGGTTATATCATTTTGGGAGATCATACCTTTCCAATGTTGTCATTATCATTAGATTCAACCAGTCGAAGTGCTCGCAAGAACTTCTCAGACATATAGCCTAGGGCAGTAAAAACTCTAGTAAAGTTGAAACATAATTAGAAGCCATTACATTCAATGAATGTCAGCTTCAGGTAAGTATAACTATTATGATCATCATACTCCATTTCTCTCATCATCATTCAGTAGAACCATACATACATTCATATAGTTTCTCCAATTATCATCACATAGGTAGGGTCAATATTTTGAGAAAGTAAATAATTGGATTACAAGTTTTCAAATGTACAATCACATTACCAATATTATATATTAGTAGACTCTGTTTGATAATAAATTACTATAATACCAATTAATTAATTATGAAGTTATCAATTCAAAAGTACAATAATTAAACCGTGTAAGTAAACTTACCTTCTGCCATATTGCTACGTGTTCTCTATATTGTCAATTCAGATTCTACAAGTATTTGCATCAAATAAGGCAGGTTCTCAACACGTAACTCCTGATTTATAATAGTAGTATACAATATTCCAAGAAGCACAATAAATAGTTGAGAAACCTTTGTGAGTTTTTGTCAATAGATCTTGACTTGTACACCCCAAAAAGGCATGTGAATTATCAAACAGCTCAAAGAGCAAGCAAAACAAACACTATATGGAGTCTATGAAAGTATTAACCAGCCAGTGTGTATGGGTCATATTTTAGTCATATGGCAAAGTAACAGGCAGGGAAAACACATACGGGGAAGTCCACACCAATGCAGAATAGTTCACGAAAAGCAGTATTTTCACTTTCGTTTTCTAGTCTGTCGGTTACTGTTACTATATAAACTAGCACCCAGCTGCTTTGTAAATTGTATTGGAGCAGCGCATTGGAGTGGTAAAATGTGAAAACATTGGAGTGAAATAGCAAATTGGAGTGGTAAATTGATAATTGGATTTTTCTTTCACTTTTTACCTCTGCATTGTTTTATCCACAAACTGTGCAATGACTCCAAATAAGCCAAAATGAGGTTTATGAGTGGTGAAACATTATATAAATGCCAACTCTAATTATTTAGTTTATCATTTTTTCTATCTATGTATACACCATACATTGTTTGGAAGTCAAATCTACACAGACCATTACACAATGTAAACTTCAGTAACATCCCCCTTTTGAAGCAATAATTGTGTACCGTCCTGTTCGGCTCCTTATCATTTCTTTAACATGACCAAAGGCTTGCTATTGATGATCGAAGAAGTTTTCACACAAGTTAAGCAATCCAATAACAAGTGCAATACACATATAGGAATACATAGGCAGATCCAGGGGGCAGTCTCTTCTATATTCTTCAATTTTAATAGGGTTTTGCGCATGTTTGCTGTCAATTGCGCGTACCAAACCCACGAGATTCCTTAAGCACACCCTCTGTTCTGAAAACCTGGATCTACCAGTGTTTTCCACGCATTTGGCCACACACCTATTAAAAAAAACCCACCCACCCACCCACCCACCCACCCACCCACACACAAGCAAGAAAACAACCAAACAAAACGCCAATCAATCATTGTTGTATTGGTAAACATATGTGAAATATTGATATACCAACTTTCTACCCTTTTAGAAATTATACTACTACTAGCTGTCTACCCGGCGCTGCTCGCGTTGAAACAGAAGAGATCCGGAACACATTCATGATTAATTCCTCCTCCCTCCCCATCCTTCCCTCTGTCCCCCGTCCCTCACACCATCTCCCGTAGGGAATGCAGGTCTGTGACGGATAAAATACACCTCCATCACCTTCCTCCCATTGGCATAAGTTATAGCCATACACACACCACATGTATATGGCAGTGATTGATCCCTCTACTATCCATCCCACCAGCTTCTGCTACCCCTGGTAAACATGTGTGGAACACATTAAATGACAAATGAATGCGAAAGAAGAGAATTCCGGTATTTAATGTTGACATTCACATACATGTATTTAGATAAACAAAAAATCAAAACATTAAATTTAATTTACTTCTCCGAAATTGACTTCTTCCATTTACTTGTGACCTTCATTCCTGTCATGATATCATATCGCAAACAGCATATTTAATTTATAAGTCCTTTCTGTTTCCGTTGTGCCCGGCTTTCGTACACGTGCTGCCATCTGGTAAACGTCATCAAAATGAAATTGTGCAAATTTAAGTTTGGACTTTTTACGTCTTAAGGACCAGTGATTGAAATGCTTAATTGTGATTAATATTACTTTTATTCCTATTGGGTCAAAGATAAATAGTAAAAACAATATTACTATGAAAGACAGACACGCTGAACAATATTTAGAAACAAATAAATGAAATAACAACCCTAATTGCATTTCATTAAAACTAAAAAATTGGTCCTTAAACTTGTTTTATCTATTTTTTCTAGTAAAAAATAGTATTTCTCAACTTTTTTTTGCAACACACTATTCTTCAATACATGTTCTCTAACAATAGCAAACATTAGGTGTTTCAGGCTTTTTAAAAGTAATTTTATTCTATAAAAAAGAATTAGAGCCAAACAGTTGACTAATATATTTTTATAAAGATTTTCCCATCTGCATAAACAATGTTCATTGAAGATATGCTATTAAGTTTGATGACCACGCCTATCAATATACATGATGCAGGAGTATCAGTAACCTATAAATTATAGCAAATTATAACTGTGTACCCGGCGCTGCTCGGGTTGAAACAGAAGAGATCCGGAACACATTAATCCTACTTCCTCTTCTTATATCTTTCCTCACACCAGCTCCCGTCAGAATACAGGTCTGTGACGCATAGGTTTTGCGCTGACTGTGCGTCAACTATGTGCTGGGTAAAATTCAATTAATGCCAAAAGGGGTTATCTATCAAAATGCTCGACGCACAACTCGATTTGCTCAGAAAATACTAGAATGTATGCGTCAAGCATACGCCGAGCCTAACCACAGCGCAAAGCGACCATCGCAACTCTGAGTTACGTCAGTCACTTATAATAATGTATCTAGAGATCCATTTGCACGTTTATATAAGGTACGGTTTTTAAATGGCTTTATATTTTTCATGAAGATAGTATGATGCATGTGTCATCTACGTGTTGCATAAATTCATTGAAGGTTCCTTTGATGGTTTGCGAAAATGGATTTTTAATTTATTTGGTGACTAATGTAACTCTCGGGTCTGGTTTGTTAGAGTTACGGTAGTCACAGAAACTGAGTTACGGTAGTCACTTATGTGACTGTTTTCGAGCAAAATATATCATCATAATGTTGTCACACACTTAAACTACATGCTCTGTGGAGCAAATATATTAATATCTACACATGTGTCATCTAATATCATGAAAGTGAACATGCATTAAGCAGAATAGTCGTGTTATTAATCTGAAGCGGGCACTGTTGACGACGCCATTTTGGCCGAGTTACGGTAGTCGTTACGTAGTCGCTTTCGCACAGTGCTAATGGGACACGGCATTTATTAGACCACTTCTAATAGAACACCTTTGTAAAACAGAATCATCGTTTGCTCTGGTCCTTGGGCACCATAAAGATCCCCTCTCCACAGACACTACTAGGTTCCATTCCCGGTGGTCTTTTTCACGGGTAATTTACTCTTCATTTTTATATCATACTTTAAGAAGGAAGTAATGCGCATGAAACATTTTCCCCTTGATGATGGTTGAACATATCAATTTTACCAGACCTCAGGATATGACAGGAGCCATCATAGTTTCCCCCGAACAAGAGGGGAACTGTCAATTGTTGCACGAATATTCCAAGAAAGTTATGGGAAACCTTTACAATTCACACCAGGTCATTGGCACACTTATTGATCATGTGATATAGTAGCAGGCGCATGGGCTGCACACTTACTATACATGATGTACGCCCAACTAAATGTGATTACGTATTCGCATTTCAGGGCCTCCATCGTTGAAGTCAAGAGCGGAGGGTCGGTTCTCCACTGGGTGGGTCAGACAAAAGGCCAAAATGAGGCGACGTCATTTGTGAACGACCCCTTACCAGTACCAGTGCGTGTATAGTATCTATACACTGCTATACTATACACTGCTACACTGCTATACTTTCATTTAAAACAATCAACGAAAACGACCTTTGACCTATGGAGACGAGACCAGTTCCCTGAATGGGGTAGTTGCATCAAGTTTGGTTGCTGGGAAAAAAAAATGCTCACCCTTGACTGCCTGGTACGTGTAATCTTTTTGCAGGTTCTCACAGAGCAATGAATACTCAATCTGAACCTTAATCTACTCGTTTGTGAAAACCAATACTCTGGTACAAATCACTCAGCAGGGATGGAGGGGCACATCTACAGTTCTGCCCGGTGGGGTGAGGTCTGCGGCTTGCCACTCTAGAACTAATGGTGGTGAGGGGGTATAACCCCACCCCCACCTCCAACTCACCCCACAAACTTTAAATCCACTGGTGTGAAGGTTTTTGGCGTCATGGTGCACTTGCGTTTTATCCGCAAACAAGTCAAGGAAAGAAATGATGTCATATGGTTTAAAATGATGGCTCTTTTATTCTTTGGACACTGGACATGTATCAATAATACTGATCGACCGTGTTTACTTGGTTTACGAGCACGCCACGCCAGTTGTGTCGGAACATTATTTCAGCTCTGTTACTTTGCCAGGCACACAACTATTCATATTTTGGTCCATGTCTGGATGATGAGTTCTTTCATGACTTCTGTGCTAATAAAACCTAATTTTCACCCCAATCCACCCCTCCCATCCCGTATTTATTCCATTCACTTTGAAGGTTGTAAGCAGTCACATGGACTTCAAGATGTGCAATGCAAATTATGCATTCTCACCATAAATAATCAGCAATCTGAAAAATAATGGTGCCAATGTTTCCAAGGACGTCTCAATTGTGAAAAACAATTGAGAACAAATTGCGAATGATAAAACTTTATGCATATTGAAGCAAGTGTAATTATGAAACAGCAGATTCTGCCTGTGTTATACCTGCAAAGAACAACATACGATTGTTTGTATTCCAACTAAAGCCAACCAAACATATTTAAGAGGGACAAGACAGATCATGCGATGTGTAGGTATCATCTCTTCAAGTGCATGGGACTATAAACCATTTTATTTTTATAGTCACTTATACAGTAAAACCTATATTATAGTTTGCGAATCCAGGTTTTCAGACGAGGGATGGGCACCCTCAGGATGTTATGGGTTTCGTACCCACAAAAGCTCGCGGAGATGGGGAAAACTTCATGAATTCTGTGGGTGCAAAAAGCTTAGGGGCGCGAGCCACTGCGCTCCCTCTGGATCTAGCCATGATTGAGAGGTCTCCCCTGTAGTGATTTGGCCCCAGTGGTCAGGTTTTACTGTACATAAATGGCCACGTGTTCAATCACATGAAATCAATGAATGGTTGTATAATGAATTGCTGTCTTGTTTAAAAAATACTTAACCGAAGAGTTAATACAGAGCTATGTAGCCTTGAACATACGGCAAGCTTACTTAGATGTCAATGATATGATAATGTACATGTACATATATATTTATGTAAGTACATGTAGGGGTTACAGAGAGGCGTTTTACAGCACGTTTCTCGGGCTGATGCTATCTTTCCACTATCACAAACACGGGGTTGTGAGGTTGAGTCCCGCCAGAGCAATTTGATATACTAATATGGAAGATTGGCTTCAGCTATGTCTATATAGGGATAGGAATGTGCTTTCTGTAGGGAACTGAGAGAGAATTAGAATGTTGAATGCACACACCATCTTGGGAAACCATGCATACCCATCGTCGGCTTTCACGGGTTGATCATTCACACTGCCTTTACAAGTCCTTGATCATATCAACTATATACTGCGTATATAGCCGTGATATATGACGATGTGCATACCTGTCATACGCTTTTCAGCCAAGTAAAAGCGAGAAACACTACTGTGGTATACTTATAAGCTTATATTTGCAATGAACATACGTTGAATTTGTGATTCATAACCTCATTCATATACCTTGCTCAGACACATATCTATATTATGTAATTTCAAGTATACAAATGTCAAAATGTGACACACAGAACGCATTGTCACCGCAATAGTTCAGTTCCCGTCAATATTGAACTATCCAATCAGCTAGAAATTTCACTAATCCTAACTGAGAAGTGGTGAGTTATGTGGGTACTTCTTCCAGTACAAGTGGGTTCAAGTATCCCAAAAGCCGCAATGCACTGATGTGTGTCAAAGAGGTCTGTGTTCCTGTTTGTCATGCATTGTGTACATTATGTCATGGTGCACTGGTTGAGTTTACTCTAGTAATGGACAAGATTTATTTGTTTGTTTGCTTCGGTAAAACTGACAAAGACTTTTGATAAATTCTTGTGCCAACGATTATTTGGTTGTTTTGCGTTTGGAAAATCATAACCAAATAGCTTTATGACACTTTGAATCCGGATTGAATGGGGACAGTAAAACAGTTTTATCATAATAGCAAACGATGATAAGGATGAGCAAGGGCGTAAGCAGGGGGGTTCGGGGGGTTCACACGAATCCCCCCTTGTGGGGTGAAGAAGCACTGTTAAACTCGGGGTCCTCAAGCTTAACAGCAGGTTTGCCAATTTATGTATATGAAAAATTGCCGTATGTAGGCCAAGTTCACAGCAAACAAGGAAGGAAGAAAATGATTCACAATTTCTGTTCACATCACTCGACCCAGAATATAAAACGTCAAACGTTACTGGTAGTGGGGCGGAGATGTGACAAATACAGGCCTACATGTTCACTTCTGGCAGAAAGCATTAATCTTTGCTTAAAGGGGTTTTAAGGTATGCTGGTTCCAAAGATATTGGGAACCACGCTCCCAGGCAATTGGTTCCTCCCGAAATCCAAGATGGCGTCCGGTACATAGATTATACGTAACTATTTTACTATTAGGGCTAGACTAATATGTAGTCCTAACTTTTTGCACTTTTTGGCATGGGAAAACCAATTCTAATGTAATTTTGATGATTGGAGGTGATGAACAAGGTCACAGGTCACGTTCGTGATTGACCAAGGGTTGATGTAGTCAGAGAGTTTGTCATACAGTGGATTTTACATAATTTAAACATGCTGAATTCAAACCTGTCGTATGCTGGAAAATATGTTCATTCCTTGACTTTCAAATCCAAGATGTCAACTGTAATGTAGGGCAATAATATTTTTGGTGATAATGAACTAACTTTTCGACATAGAACATTGATTTTGGCGAATGAGTAGGTTTTTGTGGTCAGTGAATCTATTCAAGAGGGTAACCAAATTACTGG
>CM032668.1:17377960-17399686 GCA_019095985.1 Streblospio benedicti | reverse complement strand
TTGAGGGGGGGGGGGGGGCACCCAAAAATTGAGGGGGGGGGGCCAAACTTTGAATTTTTTTGACCCCAAAAAAGAAATTTTATTTTTCTTGTATTTTAAAATTTTTTCCATAAAATAAAGGGGAATATAGCTTAAATCAGTGATTTGGCCAGTTTGGTCATTTTAGTTAGCCAGATATGAAAGAAACTTTTCCAAAGGTTTTCTTTTTAATTTTTCACAAAAAAAAATTTTTTAAAAAAAAATTTTTTTGTTTTTGAATTTTTTCCCTTTTTTTTTAATGTATTTGAAAAAACTATTTTAAAAAAAAAAAACCTTAAAAGCAAAAAAAAGATTCAAAAATAAAAAGGAATCAAAAATGGTTTTTAAAAAAAAAAAAAAACCCATTTAATTTTTAAAAGTTTTTTTCCAAAAGGGCCCCCAAAAAGGGCCGGGGGGGGGAGAAAAAAAAAGTGGTGAGAAAGCCTTGGGGATTGGGGGGTACTTCTATAGTCACCCTATACGGCATGTGTCACTGATAGGGGTCACCTTTTTCAACCCGCGGTTTCACTAGTGGTCATGATTTCTACATTCCAGCCAGTTTCACTAAGGGAGGTTCAATCTCGAGCTTCAATATCTAGCTCTTTTTTCATGCGATTTTGCATTATTGAGCCATAAAAAGGCATAAAAGGTAAATATATAAGGTGTAGAAAATCAATCTTGTTTTCATTACAGTATCACATAGAATAACACCCCTTGGGATAATCCCCAATTGTTTTCATCAGGTGGTTTCACTAGGGGTATTTTTAGGGGGAAATTGTAAGTCTTGTAGTCATGAAGTTAAGTTACAGCTCTTTAAAAGTTCCTGTACTAGTTTTTATTGTTCTCTTTTGTGGTGTAATTTCAATGCAGAATCACTTCGTAGCATTGGAGTTGCATACAACAGAGTTTTTAAGATTCTCATGAACCTCAAAGAACGTGTTAGTTTTTCATCTGTATTTGTGGAATATGATGTTCACCATTTCAATGTTTTACTAAGAAACAGCATAACAGGTTTCATAAAAAGACTTGAAGCCGCAGAGAACCATTTACTCAAAGAAATTGTCATGTCTCAATTTTATATCAAGAGTACTTTATTTACATATTGGAGAACTGTGATTTTCTAATTTTAATGGTATGTGTTATTCTAGTGTTTTATCTTGTTAATTATAATGTGATTTGTCTGTTTTTATTATTTTACCATTTTATATTTTTATACTACGATTATACACCCTGGATATTATGGAAATAAACTGTATTAATATCATTTTTACAGTTTCACTGGTTTCACTAACGGGTATGATTTTGGACCATCAGTGGCACCCCTTACCCATTCACCCCTGAAGTAGCCCCCAGAGTTATAACAGCTACTCTATACTTTTCTGGATTATCAAAAGACCCTTTCGTCAACATATGGTTCACCATCTTCTGGATATAATACAATTATCATCAGTAAAAGGATAAAAACTACAACATTTTGGACAGTTATTGCATAAAATGTTAATTGGTATATTTTACAATTTAAATTAGAATTTTTAGCCGTGTCCACAGTTCATTCTTAATCCAGATTTGGTCACTGTTTCCAAAATTAGTTAATGTATATTGATGATAAGGGTAAATTGTATGTAGAGGCTATGCACGAGTGGTAATTTTTAAATCCTTTATAAAAAATGTCTAATAAAAAATCGTGTTCGTACGAAAGTTTGGTCATGATTTTTACAATCAGTTGTGGAAGGCCATTAAATAAGAACATGAAATTTTCTATAAATGAAAATTTAAGACTACGTCAATGTAATCACTGACATGTTCCTTCTGAGTCTCTATACAAAACACTATTCAATGCTGCACGTTACACGTTTGAAAGTGCAAACAACATTAGATTAATTAAATAAATCTCTTTTTATATTTGCTGCTTGTCCAGTTCAACGTTATACGTAAAAGCGTTTTTCCTTGAACGTTCATGATACGGATTTTTTGCATGTTTAAATAAGAAAATTTATGGTTATGAAAATTTAAGACACTTGTTCCTCTCGTCTGAACGTTCCAAAAACAACATTAGGAAATAAATCCAACGAACGTTATACGTAAAAAGCGTTTTCCTTGAACGTTCATGATACCCGGAGAGCCCTCCCCATGCAATCAAATGGCGAAATTGCTTTGGCTAATGCTTCACATCTCTGTTAGAAACCTACAGGCTATGACGTGACTAGTATGGATGAGTAGGCAAATGGTGTGCCTTCAAAATTAAACCCAAAATTATATTGCATGAAAACCTTTCCAGTGAGCTACAGAGCTTTAAATGTCAGATACTGGAAATATGCTGCTCTCCCCATGGACACCCTGCCAGTATACACCACGTCACAAAATATGGCAATGCACAATTACTAAATCTGCAAGATTTATTTTCTACAACTTATGCATACCGTTTGGATCCACAGAGGTTGACAGTCAGCATGGTAATTTTGTTCTGTTTCACACATGTCCATGCCACCGTACAACCACAATAAAGCATGGCCTGGACATTTAAAAATGGCCTCTGTGATTATGCCTCGTCACGTGACAACACCTGCACATTGGTCCGGCACCGAAGTAACAAATCTTTCAACAGCAACAGTCAGAAGAGTGCTGTCCTCTATTACCTCCATACAAATGGTGCTCCCCAATAGCAATTTTGAATTTGAGTACCCTGCATGTTGTAACCACTGTTACTTAGTCACCCATATTGCTATGGCTACTTATGCTATACCATTTGATAGCTCTTAGCTTGTGCAATGCTTTTAGAACACTGATTATACATTTGATTGGAGAATTTTTTCACTGGTTTCCCTGTGGCACAAATAACCTCTTCATAAAGGCTTGAAGGCATTATCTTGTGCATTCATCACCGATCATATATTGCTTTTTTCAACAAAACACTACTAGGAGATGGACACAAAAAAGTTCTTACGCGCACATACTTTTTAACTTTTTTAGATGCGCACATTTACACATACAGGAAACACTAGTACCGAGTTTCAATAATCAGTTTAACTAGCTTATACCCGTGTGGTCATCGAGGCATGCTGAGAATCACATTGAATCACCCGAGTTCCATAATCGTATAAGTAGATCCCAACTAAATCATTGCTGAAATCCATTGACTTGGCATGTGAAATGAAAATCTAAGGAAGGAAATGTTAGTGTCCACGTAAATGGGAACACAATGCCCTCCATGGACATAGAAAAGACATATTTAATGAGTGTATAAATATATTTCTATATCATTTATACCCATCCTGAAAGCAACTTGACAGCATCCCCATACACATAATATCCAAGATCAAGCCAAGGCGTCATTCATTGAAAGGCAGTTTTTTTACTATGTAAACATGCAAGGTAACCATTCTCTGCAATAGCCAGTGAAAATCAAAGGTATTATGATTATTTCCCTAACATTTGCTATAAGTATTCTTATTTAGAGGGTACAAACTACAAACACACAAATAATGTTAACACACTAACTACACAGCAAACATAAGCATCAAGTATGATTCACGGGCGGAGGTTTTCAGAACCATATAACAACAGTCGATGATGAAAAGAAAGTCAAGACACCAAGCATCCAAAAATAAAGGCCACTCCTCAATGTCTGCATTTTGACACCACCCACCCACTTCTTGATAGTAACTGCCAACATCCCCCCATCACCAGACCACTAATTCACACTGGTCTACACCATCCACCCATCGTCCTGATAGCACCCACCCCTGTCCTAAAAAAGCTCTGCCCCAAATCTGACACCGACCGCCAAGTCCTGATAGCAAGCTTCCCATCCTGACAGCACCCATGACTTGATAGTACACACCGGTACTAACATTACCAACCTCTCATCCTGCTTGAAGCCACATACACATTGGCATAGCCCAGATACAGACACATTTTGATACTTACACAAAACATCTATATAATCCTTTTAATACTTAGGTTCTGTCCATTACGTCCAACCATAATAGTAATAAATTATATTAATATTGCAAGCATCCATACTCCTGATTACTATAGTGTGACTACAGGAACAGTCACTCCATGTACATGTTTGTACTATTAGGTCAGAGTCATTCTAGGTGAAATGCACCCCAATTTTCGAAAAAATTGCAAGAAATTGTTTTATGATTTTATTCAATAGATATGATGCCCCTATATCCCAGAAAAAAAGTCTACCAAAATCACCCAATCCGAAATAGCTTTTTAGACGTTTTTCAAAATGGCCGCCGGGCATATCGTAAAAATTATGTTTTTTATCTTTTAAGCTACATTGATGTGTAATACATAGAATTTGGGGGTTAAAAGGGTCACTGATTCCATTTCCAGTATTATTTTAATAATTTGCCCTTATCTTGACCTTCAAATCCAAGATGGCTGCCACTTACTATGTGTAGTTTACATATTTTACTTTTGAACCTACATCAATGTGTAATACCTGGGTTTTAGGGTTTAGAGGGGTCACTGATTCCATTTTCAGCATCATTTTAATGATTTGACCTTATCTTGACCTCCAAATCCAAGATGGCTGCCACTTACAACATGAAGTTTCATTTTTTTTATTTTGTACCTGCATCGACTTGTACCTGGGCTTTAGCGTTTAGAGGGGTCGCAGATTCTATTTTCACCATCATTTTAATAATTTTACCTTATCTTGACCTTCAAATCCGAGATGGCTGCCAATTACGACATGAAAAATGAGCTTATATCGATGTGTAATGCCTGGGCCTTCGGGTTTAGCGGGGTTACTGTTTCCATTTTCAGCATCATTTTGATGATTTGACCTTATCTTGACCTTCAAATCCAAGATGGCTGCCATTGATGCCATGTTTCTTTTAATTAGTATGTGTTTGACATGATTCGCTCACCAAGACTATAATACATAAGTCAGGTACGTTAGACCATTGGCCATTCAGAGAACAAAAAGATCTGTCATTCCAACTGGGAATGTTAATGATCCTGTGTTATATGACCTGACTTGACTAGTCTCAATGGTAGGGACCGTGTGTAGGCCTTTTCATCCTTCCAGAGGTAAAAAGATACTTTACTTTGTGACATGCGTGGATAAGCTATGTATTTACATATTCTGACATTGTGGTGCATGGAGGGAGGATAAGTGTTTCCAGTGGTCATTAAGTCTGCTCTTAAAGGCATTTACTGATAGGGCCTTGACACCTGAGTCAGGTAAACTGTACCAGATTGAGATGACGGACTGGGAGAAGTTTCCTCTGATGTTTAGCCCAAATCTGTCTTTGAGGAGCTTCAGAGAGTTACCCCGCAAGTCATTTTCTAAAGAGTATGAGGGTTGGCTATTGGACATCATAGAAGCCGTGGAGGTATTTGAATACCTCGATCATGTCACCTCTTTTGTGTCGATGCTCTACTTTAGAATCTTTAGTCTTTCAGGGTTGGGTTTGTTGTACAGGTGGGATAGAAGGTTTACGGCTCTGAGCTGTACATCCTTGATATCACTGCATAGTATTTTCAGGTGTGATTGCCAGACGCAGGGTCCGTATTCCAGGATGGGTCTCACCAGTCTCTGGTACAGGTGGACAAAGGTTTTTTATGAGATAGTCAAAGGACTTGCGGATGACTCCAACAATGCAATCTGCCTCTGATGTTGCCTCCGCTACGTGGTCTTTGAATGTTAGCCTGTTGTCCATCACCACCCCAAGATCCTTGTCTGCTTCATTGACTCTTGCAGGTCCTAATGGCCTTCATCAGTGTCGCTTCTCATGTACAGCTTCGTATCTTGGCAAGTCATTAATGAGCAGGACGAACATTATCGGGCCAACAATGGACCCTTTTAGACACCGCTACTCATATGCCCCTTGTGTGATTGGGTGCCATTGATGACGACGTTCTGTTGTCTGACTGTGAAGAAATTTTTCAGTCACTTGAGGACTGCCTCTGATACTGAAAGCGTGTATTTTTGCCAGGAGACGACAGTCGTTGTGGGACAGAGTAGAGCGCCATTTTTATAGGCCATGTATACGATCTCCACACAGCAGCCATCATTCAGGATACTTGTCCAGTTTTCCATGACCTCAGGCAGTTATGTGATACACAACCATGCCTGGCAAGAACCCATGTTGTCCTTTCTGATCAAAGTTGATTTGTTGTTGTTTTGCAGGTGTTTCATCATCTGATCTCACACCAACTTCTCCATGACTTTACATAGGATGCATGTCAGACTCACTGGCCTATAGTTTCTCGCTGTCGTTTTACTGCCCTTCTTCACACTCAGCTGGGAGTTGTCCTGTATCAAGGGAAAGCTGGAGCAGGTCAGGTGGGTGAAGGGTTCCTTAAGTTCCTCGGCTGCCTGTGGCAAGACACATGTTGGCATGCCGTTTGGACCTGATGCCTTTCCAGTGTGGAGGCTGTTTAGTTTGACCATTTCAATGGTAATGACGAAGTCTGTAAGTTCATCCGTGAAGCTATGTTTGGTGGGCGTGGGAACGGGGGCATCATCCTCTCTCGTGAAGATGCTTTAAAAGAACTGGTTTAGCTCATAGGCCTTTTCAGAAAGTGACATCTAGCCACTTTTTCACACGAGTGTTTATCACCTACAG
Source organism: Streblospio benedicti (assembly GCA_019095985.1). Lineage (NCBI taxonomy): Eukaryota > Metazoa > Annelida > Polychaeta > Spionida > Spionidae > Streblospio > Streblospio benedicti. The sequence continues at coordinate 17,393,078 of CM032668.1, read as the reverse complement.
CATCATCCAGTAAATATCATTCTTTGAGGGTCTACTACCAAGTATTAGTTTGGATGGATGATGATCCTTCTAAATGGGAGTGGGAAAGCAAATGACATTACTGCCCTACAATGAATGATATAAAGGTTGCAACACAGTGTGTGATTAATGTCATACCTTGCAATTTCACAACCTATTGTCATTTGAAGAAATGTAGCTGTCAGTTGTACAATCTGGCATGTATATCAGCATGTATATCAGCATGTGGCTCTTGCCAATTAACATACTGTCACAATCAATACAACAATGATTTAGAAGATGTAAAGGAAGAACCATAGACACTGGAGGTTCCCAAGCATTGGGAATCGTTGGCCACTCAATGTAGGAGGCTTATGGCTTTCCCCCAAAGAAATCATATTTGAATATTATCTGCTATAAATTTACAAATGTGCATGTATCTGTATGTATCTGTTGCATGTAAGATTCTTTGGTTTAGAATAAATTTTGTTACTGTAATAATCTTTGTGCATAACTCTCTCATGACTAAAGGTATGAAGAAGCTGAGATTCCATTACCATTCAAATTATGTTTACCAATATAAATGTTATCATATTTCAATGCTAAATGGAATCACAGTGGATTTATGAGTTTAGATTTGGTTAAATCTGTAATGCTTAAAAGCTAAATATACATGCAGATACGTGTATTACACACCAACATTGCTTAGAAATAAAATACGTAAAATGTTCACGATAAAGTAGTAACAATCTTGGATTTGAAGGTCAAGATAAGGTCATATCATTAAAATGATGCTGAAAATGGAATCAGTGACACCTTTAGTCCCTAAAGTCCAGGTATTACACATTGATGTAGGTTCAAAAGTAAAATATGTAAACTACACATGGCAAGTGGCAGCCATCTTGGATTTGAAGGTCAAGATAAGGTCAAATCATTAGAATAATACTAGAAATGGAATCAGTGACCCTGTTAATCCCAAATTCCATGTATTACACATAAATGTAGCTTATAATATAAAAAACATAATTTTTTACGTTATGCCCGGCGGCCATATTGAAAAATGTCTTTAAAAACCTATTTTGGATTGGGTGATTTTGGTAGACTTTTTTTCTGGGATAGAGGGGCATAATATCTATTGAATAAAATCAAAAAACAATTTCTTGCAATTTTTTCGACAAAAAATCTTAAAATGACTACTAAATTAGCACCTTACAAGTATCAAGTATGATATGTAGAGTGTTTGGGAACAACCTTTAAGACTGAAGGTAAATCGCGATAAGGAAGTTCTTATACCACAATATAGAATCTTTTGCAATGAGCAAGAGGTCAAGCAACATATCGAGCTATGGATTTCTAAGCTTGGATGTAGCATACTTGGCTCAGACGAGAACTCCCTGGATTAACTCCGACTTGTAGTTCGTATAATTGTATCTTACGTAAGTCATTGGTCACTGAAAATGCGCTTGACATCTAATACGGGCCGGCAGGCACGGCCTTTAATGTAGAGTTCACTCCCGCAAAGTCCCGGAAATATTTTCAGAAAAGAGCGTTATTATTTCATGATGCCACGCCCACTTCCACCAAAGGAACTATAAGAGAATGTGGCTCACGGACTAGTCCCTTTTGTACGTAGTCTCGATCAACCAGACTCTGTAATGGCGGCGCTCATTTCATGCAATAGAGAGTCTGGTTGAACGAGGCTATTTTGTACGTGACGTGTGATTGACAGCTTGATGTTGACAACAGACTGCCGATTCGATTCTTTCCTTCCTGATAACGTCAATTGGGTTCCATATCTAGGTGTTATGAATGATCCCATGATATTTTGATTATAATCTATTTTATTCGACACATTGTATACGTACTAACAATACACGTATATACTAAAATGCCCGAAATTCAGATCACCAATAAAATATCTAGCTTGTTTACAATAATGTTAATGGCGGCATACTTCCGAGAATATAGAGCGACTAGCGTAAAACGAGCAGCGTTCAAGTAGGACACAGTGCGTTCAACGTGTTCCTTAAAACGTCAACCCTCCAAACAATAACGTGCCCCGCATATCTCTGAACGTCTTACATAAACTGGCCGCCATCTCGGATTACAAACCAAATGTGTCAACTGGACCAGGCTCTATTGTATTTGCACGTTTCATAGGTCTAAATTTAGAATATCCAGGGTCGCCAAACCCACAAACAGCTGTGAATACCGATGATAGTCACTCTTATGTACAAAATAACCGACAGCCATAAGAGAATGATAACAGTATATGTTGCATTAAAGTTTATCTGGAAATATTATTTTTCTTTTGAATATTGAATCACTATGCGCTCACCATGTCAGATTTTTTAAGTTTGCATTTTTATGACAATGTCTAAATATATTATACAAATGATTATTTGCTCAGCAACCTGCTGGCCCGTGCTATGACTTGTCATTATTATATTATGCAAAAGTTATGGGATGAAAAGTTAGTGTCTATGGTAATGGGAGCATAATGCTCTCCATGGCACAGATATTCTCACAGACTTCAGTAGAACATCTCTATTAAGATTGCCCAAGGACTGGCGTCAAGTTGTTTAATATAGGGGTGGTCTCTTTAGGGACGTTTGCAATGGTCTTTTTATGAAGACTGGGGACTATTATAAATCATCTTATAAAAGCAGTGGTGTATATATAGAGGTGTTCTTGATTGAAGGTTCTAATGTACACATAGCCCAATTGGTAAAGTGGTGGTAATCCCTAGTATTTGCATGCCACCATGTGACGCCTTTGGCGTCTTTATGACATCACACTACTCCACAAGACGCTGTCATGGCTGCCGCTGTCTGCTATTTTTGTTATAAAATCGCTAATTAACAACCATCGGGGCCATTTTGACAATGAAAAACATATTTGTGCAAAACTACACAATACCATGAACGATCTCCGGTAATCAGATGGCGTCCAGCTTGTCAGGTTAAAGAGGAGATAGCCGAACAAAGTCCAAAAATTAGCGTATTAATATATAGGATGTGTAGTGCCTGTTTATATACATGTACTAATTACTATCACCCTTAAATTCGCAGCATGCATTGCTTACTTCCATATTAAATGCATAATCACGTTCAATAACAAGAATTCTTTATGGACGTTTGCATTGGTATCTTTTGGGCTGCACAAAATGGCTTTCTTTTAGTAGCGGTCATTGCTTTATAGGGGTGTAAATAACGCATATATGCCTAGCAAAGTTTGCGTTTGCAATCACGTTTTATGCACAGCGCACAACGCGCGCAAACGCAAACAAAGCGAGGCACGCAAATTAAGCCAGATGCGTACTCAAAATGAGCGTGTTCGCAAAAGTTTTATGCACCACACACATCCATAGGAGGGTTCGGTGTCAATATACCCGTGTTCAATATACCCGTGTTTTTCGGTACAGCCTCCCAGAAATCAATAATTCTATTTATAATGATCCTGTAGACTGTTTTTATGTAACACTTTATATATCTTCGTTAATACTCTGATTGGACGATGACCACCAAACACATCAACAACTTAATAGAATGTTAAAATTGATGGCGTTAACATAATTTTCTTCAAGATTAGTGTTGCTAAATTATATTTAACTTCCACGCACATGTATTTCTCTAATAGAAATGTTATGCAATGAATATCGATGAAAAACACGTGTTACTTGTACATCACTGATGCCACAAAAAATATATGTATTTACGTGTGTCAAGAAGAAGTTCATCGTGGTGTTATCACGGTATTTCATCGCAACGAGAGGTATTTGAGGAACTCGGTACACATCTCAAAATTGCTATATTTATATCGTTCAAACGTAATATTATCTCGTTCAAACGACATCAGGGTGTTAGGGTGTATAAAGCTATTTTTGCATTGTGACTTATGTGCGAGCACGCCTAGCTATGTAATTATGAAAATAAAGACAGATGAATGTTGTTAATTGTCAGCATTGAAGATGCTGACGACTTTATTGAATAATTAGTTGGGGTACAAAAAAAACCCGACACCTAGATTAGTATAACAAGATACAGGCAAAGAAACAATTAACATAGATGAAATATTAACCTTGTCCAACTGGTTTATGCTGTAGTATATATACAGAGACTACAAAAACAAATTTACAAAGTATATTTAAAGAAAGCACATTGTACTAAAAGAAGTCTGCTTTAAAAACCTCCCTTAAAACCTCAATGGCAAAATAAAGGGGGGGGGGGGGAGGAAAAGCATGAAATCAGATAACACAACGAACTTGAATACCTGGGAAAATTAAATACAGTAATGATGCAATACACTAAAACTACACAAATCACACACACAAACTCAAAAGGGTGGTGGTGGGGAAGATGGAGGCAAAAATTTACATGTGTTTCCCAATACATTCTAACAACGACTGACCAGTATTAAATGTGTACTGACGGGTATTGGCCAATTAAACTAAAGTACAGGTATGTGGACACCTGGTTAGGTCAGAATAAACATTACAAGTGAAATGAGGTCACTGGTTATCAGGAGTGAGACCACTACCCACAGGTGAAGTGAGGTCACTGTTGATGAACAACAAAAGCCATTACCCATAAGTAAACTGCAAAAAGATTTTTTTATATTGATAAAAAAATGATATTTACGAGCTGGGACGTACTGTTCTCGTTCGGATCCCGTCCACTCGGATCGTTTTGGTGTGAATAAAACGTTTCCGCAGCTGCACGTTCTTAAAAATCCTCGTAACTTAGCCGTATATTTACGGCCCCAAAAGTGTGCTCGTATGTGATACGATGTGTGGGAATTTGATATATTTCTACTTAATGAACATATTGATTTGTCCTGATTAGTCTCATATTTGTATTATTTGTCTTATTAGTCTGTTGATTTCGTATTAAACATTTTAACCTCTATTAAAAACACCAGTGGACTTCCTTCAAGTGGTCTCAATAGAGAAGTGGTTTCTTTATATAGGTCCATGTTGATCACCAATCTACTGACTCGACATTGCTATTGTCATATGTAAAGACTCAAACATACAATTACCATTATAAAGTGGAATCTATACTTTTAACCACACCTGTAGTTATGTAGAAACGTTGGTTCTCCTTTCCACATAATTTCTTTGTAAACCTACATATATTGCAATAATATTTTAAAGATGACCGTCTTATTTGGACAGTTGACACGTTATCTATATATAGATGGCCTCATAAGAATGCAACATATCTACCTGATTGTACAATATATTTTGTGACAATACTAAATAAAAACTTTATATGTGACAATGGGGTCAAATTACAATGACCTATTTGGTGTCAACGTAATTTATTAAAGCACGAGCCGCGTCTACACCACAGTTACACGGAAACTGGCAAACTACCGGGTATATCAACTACGTTAAACATTGAGAGGTACAGCAAAACCTCCAACTCAAGAACACTCCTAAAAACTCGTGACAACTTCTTTAGTAATACCATTTTCCACTCTCCAAGACCGTAAAACCATCACCATGAATTAACACCTCTTTAAAGAAATCACTTTTTTTTTAGAGACGCTTTGTCCTTGATTCCAGAACTATGTTCATAGAGGCTCCTCTCTATATTTGACAAGGACGAATATCATCGTGAACTTGAGAACTGTTTGAAATACTACATACATCCGATCGTACGTCACGAACGATGCCTCCATTTCCGATAGCGTTTATACACCGCCCGTAAAGCACCCCTTTACGATCCTGTAAATGGGCCCTCGGATCGTAAATATCCCCGTTCGGTGCATTTTTTTTTATTCGGTGCATTTTTTTTATACACCTTATCTAGCATTTTTAGTTTCCTTTTATTCATTGAATTTCTAAACTACAAGTTCCCTTGTGAATAAACTTAAAACACAGCATATTAATTTTAAACGCCAGGTTTGACAGGCACCATTTTTGCGGTGATTTTATGTTACATACACATGTACATGTATATTACGTAAGTATTATTTAGAAATAACCCCACCCAGTAAGTACCGGGTTACCGGGACGCATTGAATGGAACGGGATATACAAGTTTTATTTAGACACCAGTTTTGAAATGAGGCCAATATTGATAATTTCCCATTGGCCCCGAATTTTCCCGACATTTTTAGGGACGTTATGGCCTAAATTCAAAATGGCCGCTCATGGTTTTGAGAATATGTGCTAAGCAGCCATTCTGTTTATAAACCACTTGCTTATAAGTTATCAAATGATACTTTTTGCTTAGATGAATTTATCTGATATATATGTTTTGCTTATATATATGAAATTTATTAATCAAAAATCAAAAATGGCCACCAAAAAGACATTTTTATTAAAAATATCTAACATTTTGTTCGTTTCGGCTTATTTACTAAAGCTTTACGAGAACTGTACAATTTGAGTATGTATTACAAATTGAAAAGTGAGTAAACCATCATTAAACCATGATTGAAAAGCAACATAAATGTCAAATTTATGAATTCAAGATGGCTGCTATGAGGCAGATTGACATAACAGTGAATATATTGAAACATTATACTTATGCCATTTTCATTACACTATGTACACAATGCACTATTAAAGCATACATTATTTACCATACTCTGGTAGGCATGAACTAATGACTAGAATAGTGATGAACAGTTTATTATATGCAAAAATAGCATACCATGGTTTCTTGAATAGCCGACCCGGCGCTTATTGATTTAAAACATGCGATTCACCCGGAGCTTATTCAACCAGGCTCTTAGAGAAATCATTAAAAACTAGAGTAATGTAGCCTCTACACTTGACACTTAATCAAATACCAGCGGTTGATCGAGGCTAGACGGGTAATAAAAAAAACTACACTATTCAAAATGGCTGCTTATGCTAAGGCATATTAAGACAAAATTTATGAAAAAACTCATTTGATATGGAGATTTTAACATTAACTTGTAAATTGTTGGACATCAAGTAGTCTGGGTAGTCATAGTTAATCCTTGACAACAGGTATTGTGTTGCAGCACTTTTCAGATGCATCCCAAGAGCACAATTCAGTACACTGAAGGTGGTTCACTTTACATGCGCATCTTGCACTGGCACAGAAGCTGACAGAATATTGACAGCTGAAGAGTTCTACAACAGCTTCTGGGGCAGCCTGAGCGTTCATCAGAGCATAACGGATACTGTCCTTGATAGGCGAAGTCTTTGAATAGTTGTCAAAAACAACTCTGCTACGAGTATATTCCTTGAGTAGTGAATCGATATGGGCAGCAAAAACAAGGCCTTAGTCAAAGCACGTTTTGAAGTGGACAGCATGCATCAATGCTTGGACAGCTGCCATTCCATCTATGATCAAAACATCTGCACCTTGCAATGAGGAAGATTGTGCATGGGGAGCAAGTGTGATGGGTTCATTGGCCAAGTCACTTTTGGTCTTGCAAGTAATGAGACTTTCACCTGGGTTCATAAGTGTGTAGTTCACATTTAAGAATTCAAACTCAGAGATAGCAGCATTCTCATCAATATCTCTTTCAGACTTGGCAATTATCATCAGTCTTGAGAACAGTGAAGGTGTTGTGCGTAACTGATACTGCTTTGACTTTGCTTTCAGGGTTGTCTTTTTTTCCAAGTCATTCCAGTTCAACAACTTGACCTTCTTCATTGGAGACTTTCTTTGACAGGAGAGTATGGAGATGTTCACTGGTGTCACTGAAAACATTTGCAGAGTCAAGGACATCCTTTAACTTTTCTATGCTTTTCTCTTGATGGCTGTTTCTTGACTCATAATTCTCATGGTGTTTCTCACTGTGTACACTAGGGTCAATCCCAAGCATTTCTTATGTCTCCAGAGAAAGACGTCCTAGAAGAGGTGCCACAAAACAATATTTGAGGGGCAGCTGGCTTGTTTGCCAGGCCCTTGATTCCACCTTTTGTTTTTCAGTAGTTTGTTCCGTTGTTCCTTGGCCTGATCCAAGTCTATGCATGTGAATGGTGTTGATCCACTGATAGATAGAAATTCTCCTTCTTGAGGCCTTGTTCAAAGCTCAGGACTGTCATCTCTAGCAGCATATGCCTTGGCAACAAACTCCAAATTGTTCTGTGCATAATTCAGTCTGTTGCATGTGAAAAAGTATGTAGCTAGCTCCTCCAGTGTAGCAAGATATACGTGCAGATTTGGCTCCTTTATTGCCCTATTGAATGTGAGCAGAACCAGGACCTGTCTCATATACATCCTTGCCAATTGATACATAGGAAATGATGAATGAAAGCTGTAATAGTCCACAAACTGCTTCTCCAAGTTCAGACTCAACAGGGACTAGGAACTCATGGTGCTTCTTTTTTTTTACCATGGCTTCTCCTCTGTTTTGGCGTCAAATGCCTCAGCAAGTCCCTTCATGGCAATTGAGAGTGCTTCCTTCACAAGTGGCCTTTCATTGAAGAATTGATGAATCCAACGATCACCAAGTGCCTTGAGTGAAACTTCATGGGCTTCTACAGCACGGTTATACTGGTTGCCATGCAAAATGTGCCCAGTTACAACTGAGCTGTACAACCTGCCTTTATCCAAGCATCCTCAAGGGCACTGCCTTCAACGGTTTTCCTCAAACAGCGCAATGCACATATGCTGATGTGAAATGATCCTGGGAACTGCTACCATTTGTCTGCATATTCATCGCTAATGTTCTCTAATTTCAGGGCTCTCTTGAATAGGTCTATATCTATTCTAACCATTATACTGTCTGAATCTTCCGGGTGTGCTAATCTACTGAGGAGGTAAACTTGTTCCAGTACTGTGACTAGTGTTTCCCAGTCATGTGCAGGGGCATTCACAATGGGAAGTGTGTGGGTGTGTCTGTCACCTCAATAGGACTCTGTTGACTAAGCAAAACATTTATGAAGGCCTTCCATACAGGTATTGGCTGCTTTTGTTCTTTTGGCATATGATGTGTTTCTAATCCTGATGGAAGCCGGCCCAAATATTTTGAAAGAAGCCATGCCTCATCCATCCTTCTGCAGCTCTTCTCTGTGCTCCCCAATCTTGTAGTGTTCATAATGAGGGCTGTTTGCTGGTTTAGGTCTTCCCTGTATATCAGATGGCTGTAGGGCTACGATAGTCTGTGGAACATTTCTCACAAATTTGGTACTTTCTTGGCTAAGGTGCACTTCCTGAGTAAGATACATATTTGCATCTGGATCTGACATTGGTCGCTGATATAGAGTGATAGCAGTACCATGAAATGACTTCTTGCCATCAACTGTGTCAACTTTCCTGTCTATGTTGTCAAGAGATGCCCTCATTGAGCCCTTTCTTCAACTCCGGGGGAACATATGCTCCAAGATTGATGTCAGCATTGTTGGCAATCTGGTTGGTCAGTTTCTGCACCCTACCATATGCAATCCCCATCTTTGCTGAATTCAGAATACTGACATCCTTATTGCTCCTATGTGCATGATAGCTTGCCATAGAGAGTCCAACTTCAAGCAGTGTTTCAATTGTAGTTCTGACACTGGACGAGTCCTTGTTGAGAATTTGACAATCTGTCTTCATTGCCTGGAGGATGTGTTGAGGATGTGTTTGCTGATTGTTCAATATCGGTCATACATGCTTTGGATTTTGCTGGTTGCGTGCCTTGTAGAAGCTACTGAATGAATATGTACAGCGGGGATGGAATGCCACTGTTCAGAGAATCTTTGAGAGAACCATCAAACACCCATCCTCTGTTCTCAATGATCACTTGTCCTAGATACTTTGCACATTTCATCACAAAGAATTTTAAAATAAACGTCACACTATGTAACTTCACATTCTGAAAGTTGTTACATTACAAATGCCGTGTCACAGTTGTGGAATCAATATAGTCATAGAAGCTTCACATAAGCAAAACACGGGATTTGGCGGCCATTTTGAAAAATATTCAAGATGGCTGCTCTCTAAATTGGCTGTAAAATATATCCTTATACATTCTCCTGACCAAAAAATGTATTTACGATAATCATGCAGTGTCCTTGACTGTTTTATCCCCAACATTTTATGGGTTATTTGAGTGTTTTGGCGGCCATTTTGAATTTTTGTCGTAACCGGCAAAATAGTGACAGGAAAATTCCGGGCCAATCAAAATTTCTTAAAAATGGATCAATGGAGGGATTGAAATGAAAAAATCAAACTGCGTTATTACCAGCATGGTGGTGATCAACACTTCTGGACGTTTCAAACGAAGTATGGGGTCAGGTATGTATATCCCTTTACAATCACTCATTAATATTTAGTTAATAAACTGGTGTCCGTTGGCAGGACCTTGCTTTGGTTGTCCCATAGAGCACCTCACACCCATCCCGTGTATTTTTTTGTTTAAATCGTCGTTGCAAAGCTTTTAATGAACCAACAATAACGATTAAGGTGTCAACAGGAAGCTACTTACTTGTATTTTCATAAGATAAACACAAGTTTTATGGTTCATTAAAATTACATGATCTTTGATGCATTTTGTTACGAAATAACGTGTGCAAACCCATCCCGTAGATGGCGATAATATGCGATTTGAACATGTTTATTTTTCATTGTTATTATTTTTCTTTTTACACTTTGGCACCGGGAAAACTATTGTGTTTAAAGTAGTAATATTAGTTGGTACTTGTTTGGATGCTAAATATTAAAAAAAACATATGGGATGGGTGTGCACTACTCTAATCATATGAAACATTTTCAAACTTGTCTGCAGTAGTGACGTGCACTTTAAGATGCCGTGTAGTAGTTTTCACACGACCCTCTCCTCACCCCCCAGGCCTCCCCACCCCAGGACTCCCCCCACCCCCTATGCACGGGACGGGCTTGAGCCATCTATGAGTTCCGCGCCTTGAAATCCGCTCCACATATGTTGTACATCACCACATTATGGTCAAGATGGACACAACAAGTCATCATGACAGTCAAGTCAAAGTCAGTCAAATAATCATTCATTATACTGACATGTGATATACATATTCTGATTATATTTAAATACATTATTGATATCACCCAGCCAATTATGGCTTATAGGTCAGTTTAAATTATATCTTATAACAAGTGTGCAATAACAAAAATACAATTGTTGGTTATACAGTTTGTCTTTTCTCATATTCAAGGCATTTTCTATGTATTTAGCTACATAATACGGGCCGGCAGGCACGGCCTATTATGTAGAGTTCACTCCCGCAAAGTCCCGGAAATATTTTCAGAAAAGAGCGTTATTATTTCATGATGCCACTCCCACTTCCACCAAAGTAACTATAAGAGAATGTGGCTGACGGACTAGTCCCTTTTGTACGTAGTCTCGATCTACCAGACTCTGTAATGGCGGCGCACATTTCATGCCATAAAGAGTCTGGCTGAACGAGGCTATTTTGTACGTGACGTGTGATTGACAGCTTGATGTTGACAACAGACTGCCGATTCGATTCTTTCCACTGGTACTAGTCACGAACAAGGACTGGTGATTAGTTTTAAATATTATGTTTCTGGCCCTCACAGTAAATATATACCATGGTAAACAACCAATTATCCACTACATTTCAACCAACGATTATTGGTATCATAATGTTCCTCTTAATTGTGGCTATCCAAATAACATTAATTGGTATCTCTGAGGTGATTATTACGTTGATATTTAACGAAATTCAGATATTCTAGTCTCGGTTGACAATCTATCCAACATGGCCGCTCTCTGGGGCCTATTTCACTAAGATTTTTACGTCTAAGTCCATACTAAAACGGTACCAAAACGTAATTTTTCAGTTTCACAAAACAATTTTGTTTGTGTTTTCGTCAAACCTTGAGGATCCTCGTTGATTTTTCTCACTCGCAAATGGCTGCGAGAACCGTAAAAAAGTGCCGTAAGTACTCAAATTCATTACAGAGGCCACCAAGTGACCAAGAGAACATAATATACTTGGCGATTTGTGTCAGTGTGTGTGTGTGTGTGTGTGTGGGGGGGGGTCCACGAAGAAAGGGAACAAAGCTCCACGTTTGTGGACCATTACAAACTGATGGGCCTTCATCAATATATACATATATGACTTAAAACCTTCTGTGACGACCTTTTTAACAAGTTTGAAGCAGTTTATGGTGATAACAGATAAAAATACAACAAAAGAATACCATGCCCCTTTGTCCCTCGATATCTGGTCTGAACTGATCACGGCCAAAATGTACTTATACGGGTGCAAGGTCGTCTGGACATCTAGAAGCGAACTCGGCACTGAAGCAAGTTTTTAGTCACGCTGGTTGGGCCTAGAAAAAATGATCCTGTGGTTCCGGTAACCCTAGCTAACCCATTTTAACCCCCCTAACCTAATCTTTTTATTGAGTTTTTTTTTATAATAAAAACTCCGAACCTATGGATTCAGACATAAAATAATATACTAATTTTAGCGATCCAATAAAAAAATCATATGTAATTCATCATTTTTGTTTAATTTTACCATCATGTTGTGTGTGCAGTCACTTTCGTTTTCTATGTGGAGTTAAAAAAAAAGAAGTGGCCCCTACCTAACCTAATTTTTGCGGTAAAAAAAATGAAGAAAAAAAAATGAAATTACCTACCTTACTAACCTATTTTTCATAAGGTACCTGTTCGACGGATATAAATCTAAGTAAATGCACACATACCATATATGTATATAAAAGATGAATGTTTGCATTTAAAATATCCTATGATGGATTTAAAATAATTGATTATAAATCTACTGAAACATAAAATAACAGTATGTTGCATTAAAGTTTATCTGGAAACATTATTTTTCTTTTGAATATTGAATCACTATGCGCTCACCATGTCAGGATTTTGTAAGTTTACGTTTTTATGACAATGTCCAGATATATTATACAAATGAGAGAAGTAATGCTCAGCAACCTGCTGGCCCGTGCTATGACTTGTCATTATTATATTATTGACAATTTGTCATAAGATGTATAAACTTTTCTTGGTCAGTAGAACGTCTCCATGAACACCACATTTGGCAGTGGCGTCGAGCTGTGTCAATGCAGCTACTACATGTAGGTTCGTGGTTTTGGGCCATGTGAAATTGTCTTACTCCAGAGGTGGTTCAAATGGGAGGTTATGCTGTACTTAGCACATAGTGATGGCCTCAATTAGCTGCATCCAGTTCTGCCATGTAAAACAACAACAGGACCCCCTTTATAAAGAGGAACCAGGGGCAGGTTTTATAAAGCGTGTCCGTGCATTCTGATCGGTGACGGGAATTACCGGGCAGGTGGCGTTTTATAACGCGACACGCATGGGAAAATGGACGGGAAAGTCCACGGAGACTACCGGACGGATTTGGAGTTCTGCTCATATTGAATAATGGCACTACGATATAACTTTATTTTTGTACTGTGACTTATGAGCGAGCACGCCTAGCTACGTAATTATGAAATAAAAAGAGATGACTGTTGTTAACTGTTAGCATGCAAGATGCTAACGACTTTATTGAATAATTAGTTGGGGTACATAAAAAAACGACACATGTGTACAAAAAAGAATACATGGCAAATTATGAATACAATAGATAATGAATTACACTCAAATTAAACTAAAACACACAAAATAATAGGGTGGTGGTGGGGAAGATGGAGGCAAAATCACGTGTTGCCTGCCATGGCTGTCCACACAAAGAGACTGGTCAAAGCTAAACCGGTTATGACCGGAACTGACCAATGTATCACTAACATATATTGAAATAAAGTTACGTGCGAAATTAAATTAAAAATATGTCACGGGAGACCAACAACAAAACCAAACTACATAAGTAAATTACAAAAAGAATTTTTTATATTTAATAAAAAATGATATTAATAGAAGAGAAATTAGACACAGACAACCTCGCAAGTCTCAACCGAGAATAAATCTCGGTCGTACTTATCTTTGCACTGATCGACTCCCATGTTTCATTCTTTCGGGTCTTCATAATCGTTGGGCTGAATGAACCAAACGTAATTGTTTTGTTCTCCCCAACTTCCTCCACTAGTAAATCAAGTTCATGGTGCTTAAACTTTGGATTTCTATCAGTTTTCTGGTTCATCGTACGTGCATTCATGACAGGTGTATCCACGTTGGAAAGCATTTAACAGTTCTACGGCAATACCAGGGTCTATGATTTGCGTGGCAATTAAGATGGATGAATTTCATACAGTCTTTACAATGGAACAAAATTACACTTTTAACTATTTCCACCGGCCTGCAAATTGTATTATCTTGTAGCGGAAACTCAACCTTGCAATTCATACATACGATAGTGTGCTCTCCGGAGATAGTTTCACAAGATGAGCAGTTTTTAAGATAATTGTTGTTGTCACTAGTACGTGAATCAACCATTCTTTACGCAAGATGCGCGGCAGACGGGATACTACCTAGACGTGGCTTTTCAGTACCTTGCATCGAGAAATTGTGCGTGCGTTTTTATACAACGCACGGATTTGTAAAACTCTGTCGGTCGGAGACTATTCGCTCATTACATAGTGATTGTTTATAAAATCTACCACCGGCTAGCTTTTAAATCGTTCTTGGTTTTGCAAAACACCTTCCCAGCGTTATAAGAATAATTGCCGATGTAATGTAGGATTTGACAACGAAACTGGAGTGTCAATCGGTAAAGTGAGCATGCTGACGTCTGATTTACCCGAACAAAGTGACTGTGAATCAGACGTCAGCATGCTCAATTTACCGATTGACACGACAATTGAGTGGTCAAATACCACTCTATCATGACTTAAATCCTTACTAAATGAGTGTCTGATTTATATTCATTTTAAAATAAATCATATCATAACGGTCTCATTGCCATTTTACCCATGTGACGTCAGCGGCTGTATAGAAAATGTGATGCTATTAGTCTAGTTTAGACTAGTGGCGTAGCAGAAGTCTCCGCGCGTGCAGTCAATCGTATAATTGAGCACGCTGGTTGACCAATCAGCGTGGGTTATTGGCAGAGATTTTTGCACGGAATGATAGAATGTTAAATTCACCTGTTTCAGGTCTGCTGTTCCCAGATGAAGTGCACTTGGGCAAGACAATCACAGCCGAGCAAACGGCACCAGACGTCGCGGCGCCAGAGTCTAGCCCGCACCAGAAGGTAGTCTCGATCATCTAGAATCTTGTATGG
>CM032668.1:17354741-17371391 GCA_019095985.1 Streblospio benedicti | reverse complement strand
GTTACACGCTGGTAAGCGGGAGATGATGGCCCAAGAATTGCATCCCGACGACATGTGGAGAATGTATAATAGTTCCAAAGAACTATGTCTATATTATCGTTATTGCATAAAACAACATTGTCACATGAATCTGTATATGATAATTATAAACGTGGAACCACTTACACAAAGTTCTTTGAATGTGTTCATCGTGTTGGAATACATATATGGACATAGTTAATTTACCTTTTCACATCACGGAATAAGTCTTACTTTGTTGATGTTTGCACAATTGCTGTGGCCATTCTCAAAACATCTCTCTGCGCATGTCAAGCAACCTCCAAGCTGGAATCATAACGTCCTGTTTCTGCGGGACGGACGAGAACTGCTTGGAGGTTGCATGTCAAGGTCACTCAGCAGACTTCTAATACCGAAAATCTGGTCGTACATGCACGTGAGAGAGATAGAAGGCCCCCTCGTCCCCTGTCATGACCTGCTGCTGTGCTCGTATCTCTATCGACTCCCTGATGGTTCTTGTTCTCCAGTCACTCTATCATTTCAAAACACTCACGTCATCCCAGTCTATCTCGTGGTTGTTCTGATTAACACGATCCGTGATTGTACTCCTGTTGATTTGGGTTATGGCTTCTTTTCTCGCATTCTGCGCCACCAGCGGTACATTCACACAGATATGTGATTTGCTCTAAGGATTAAATGCTTTTCCCGCTGCTCAGGTGAAAGAGCCCTTGGTGTTCTGATCAACGCCCTTCATATGTTCCTGCATCATGAGTGTTTTGGATAGAGAGTGACTGGAGAACAATAACCATCAAGGAGGCGATAGAGCACATGGAACGAAAGTCAGTGATGTATGTCAGTGATATATACATGTAAAGGTATTTGGAAGGTCGTGGATTCGAACTCACGATCTGCCGCTCATACCAGACCAGTCTATGTGTATGAAGCAGGCTTTGCTGCCAAATGCACCAACCCTCCTTACGTCTATCAACTGAATTCACAAGCTACCTGAATCTCTATTGCGCAATCATCACCTGTCTGACACTTGGCACTATATATAGCCAGTCAGCCTCGCAGCCTCGATACAGCATACACCCACTGATTTCGCGTTGGGTACGTTGTAATCAGTGCAGGATGCATTGTGTGTTCCTGGACCACTTTCTTTACACACAGCATTGGACGTCGTGACGTGCGCATAGATATGTTTTGAGAATGGCCACAGCAGCTGTGTAAACATCAACAAAGTAAGACTTATTCTGTGGTGTGAAAAGATGGATTTGCTATATCTACACACACACAAAAGGAACTCTTTCTAATAGAGAAAAAATTTATGTGATTCAAGATGTTATCTTTTGACATACATGTATGTGGCAGTTATAATATAGGGTCAGTCGAATTTGACTAGATTCGAGGCTGGTTGTCAATGATATTTGCCAATGTATCTCTCACTTCAGATTCCAACTCGCGCAGTCGCATTGTGACGAAGAACTACATGGTCGTGGACGAGAGACATAAAATCCTTGCCTGCCTTCCTCCCAAGGCCGGATCAACCACATGGGATACCATCCTAGCCAACAACTCAGGCGCGAAACCCCTCGACCAAGCCACCTTCAACAGCTCAACCATCTGGAAGGACTTGGCGCGTGTCTATGGCATCCGCCGATTGAGCACCTATTCGCAGGAGAAGCAAAGAGACATCCTTCAAAGCTACTTCAAGTTCCTGGTAGTACGCCACCCTCTCAGGAGGCTGGTCTCTGCGCACTATGAAAAGCTCGTGTGTGATGGACAGACGGAATGGAAGGAAAGTCTTGGAACTAAGATCCTGAAAAAGTACCGACCGCAGCTTCCTAAAGAGGTCATCTTGGCGGGAAAGGGGGTCACGTTTGACGAGTTCGTACGTCACGTGCTCGAGACAAATCCACCCCTGCGCGGGGACCATTGGATGCCGTTGTGGAAAGCTTGCAGTCCATGCGGGGTACGGTATGACCAGCTGGTGAAGCTGGAGACACAGGACGAAGACTCCCGGGGGATCATACTCGGTCATCTTGGCCCCTACTTCAGAGGCTTCAACACCCATAGTAATCCAAGTTACTCGAACCGTCCTGGCGTGAGTGCGAAGAGCACTCTGAAGGGTGCAACGAAAGCGTCGCCGTTTATTTTGAATGAGTACCGGGAAGTACCTCTGTCAAACTTCTCTGCCTTGCTCACAAGTGGGTATGCATTGGACATGGAAATGCTAGGATACTCCTATGAAAGACGGACAGATGGAAGTGTACATATTTCGTGTGGTGGTGGGGCCGATACAACCAATTGCTGCTGAAATATACATGCTTCACTTAGCTCTATCTATGTATGAGTAAACTGGTGAGTGCAAATGTGTACATGAACAGAATTTTATGATTGTGTTGTAATTATCTTATAACCAACCATCATGGCCTAAACGTTTGTCACTATATCATACACATGCATTCAGGAATTCAATACATGTTTATCTTTGGATATATTTCATTTGTTCAGCCACCAGTATAACAATATAAATAATTTTCTATATACCACGTGTCTTTAGATCCTGTACTCCTAGAGCCAAGGGCTGTTTGCATCCATAAAAGGGCCACAAAATTACCCACTTGATTTTTGTAGAGGACCACATGGGACACAATTTTAGCGAGGGTAGACATTTCCAAACCCGGCAGCAAGGGAGATATTTGCGGTTTGGTTAGAACTGCACCATTGTGAAATCACTAAAAACAATAGGGGTAAGGGAAATGAAAAATGATGTAGAATCATGAAGAAACAACATATGTCATCATATGAGCACTCAAATCAAAGCTTGGAATATCACCTATAACATGAAATCAAGTTCAATGTCGATGGATGAAGGTGAAGGTCATTCAAGGTCAATCTATGCTGTATTTTTACATATGCCTAAAATTCAAACCTTCATAAAGTCGAAGGACTATAAAAATAGTGTCAATATTAAGATTATTTACTTGTTGGTACACATACAAACCATACAACATTAGGCAGGTTTTGGGAAATTATGAATGCTCCAGCTGTAAAAGTAAGCCAATGAGGTCCATTCCAAAACAGGTCAAATGTGGAAAATTAGTGCATCTAAACACAAACAGGGGGCGAAATGTAAAGTGACGTAGAATCATGAGGAAACAACACATGTCATCATATGACCACTCAAATTGAAGCTTAGAATATCACATATATCATAAAAGCAAGTTCAATGTCGATGGATGAAGTCCAAGGTCATTCAAAGTCAAACTATGATGTATTTTGACGTATGCCTAAAGTTCAGACTTTCGTAAAGTTGAAGGACAAAAAATAGTGTCAATATTAGGATGATCAAATGTTGATACATATACAAACGATTGGGTGGTTTGTGCGAAAATATGAATGCTCTAGCAGTAAAAATAAGACAATGAGATTCATTTCAGCGTAGGTAAAAATGTGGAAAATTAGAAAACTCTAAGCTCATAGTGGGTATAGAGAAACACAACATATCATGAAGAAACACCATAGGTCATTACATAAGCAATCAAATTGAATCTTTTTTTTTAGTATGAAAGCATGTTCTTGGTAGTTGAGTAAAATTCAAGGTCAAAGTATTATCTAATTTGATATATGCCTAAATTGTGGTCATTTATACCGACGTATGTGTATAAAAATACTTAAAACTTATAATATTCTTTATTTGCATGAACATAACAACATAATACAACATCAAACAACTTAAATACAAAGATCAGGTCTCAACCATGGAAAGAATTTATCTGATCGTCAGTTGAAAAATAGCAAAACTAAGCAAAAATACAAGTAGTCAACTTCAGACACAAATCGTGTGTCTCTTATTATCACTGATATTCAAACTGAAAGACAATATACAGCAGTCAAGGAATAGCAGATATCACAATCATGTAACCTATCTACTGATTCTGAGCATTTCTAGGATGCTGGGTTTCTACAGCGTTTACCTGTGGCCGGGCACCTACAGTAGCAGCAACACTTGATTTCATTCTGTCTGCAAGGACAGCACTTGGTGCCACAGGTTGTGCAATTGCATAGCATTGTAAAATCATCAGGAAGTAGTGCCTGCTGTCTGTCAGGTAGTAAAGCACCATCATCCTGGCAGAATCCAAACTCGCATGGGCTAAGTTCTACATTGTCAAGGCAGTGTAACTGCAAGTACGTTCCATAGAATGCTCGAAGTATATGTCCTTTGAGTGAGCAACTAGTTGGAGGAAGGTCGACAATGGTCTTTTTGCTGTGATGGTAGAGATAATATCGTTGTTGGTCCATGGTTTGACACACTGTTCCGGATTTTAAAACATATACCAGGTACTGTTCAACTGCCCCAAAATCAATATTTGATGGATCTTTTCCGAATTCCTGTAGATGTCAGGCAGGGTCTGCTTTCAAACTAGCAGCTTTTGTACCCAATTTTCTGGTTGAATCACAGCCTGTAAGGTGATGTACTGACAGTATACTGTGATATCGCATACACGATCTTACTCTAAATCTCATAGAACTGTCATAATTAGAATGTATGTGATGATGGTGTATATTTTGTTTTCTTGACCTGGTTGAATATTATAAATATCAAATTGAAATAATTTGAATAATGTTTCCAATATAATGGTGAAAAAATGTTTGAAAAATGAATGACAAAAACACACACACATCTACAATGAAAATTTGATTTGGCACAAGTTCCTAGATTTCATGGAGAAACATCATTTAAAAAAACAAATTTGTCTTTCATAAAGGATAAATAAAATTACAAATGGATAGAAGGTCAGCATTGTCCAACAAATGTACATTGATAAGTTTGAGCTTGTATTAATGATAAACATGTAATAAATGGAAGCTGTGATTTTCAAGAAAACTACACTTCTCAAAACTGATTTGGTATCACTAAGTGGACAAAGGTAGAATAGGAAGACTGGGTGGGACGAATGTACCCAATTGTCCCATAGTCCCCAATAGATTAGCCAGTCAATTTACCAAACACTGATTGACTTGCACATACATGCACCGGTCGTCCTTGTCAACTTCTTGGAGCGTCATGGTATCACGGACCGCCATTCTGACGTTTGTTTAGCTTCAGAGGTCGTAGCAACCACACGGTAGGGACCAATCCAAATCTGATAGATTCAGTTCCTCTTTTGCTATACTCTCGTACTAATTAGGCGAACACACCCTAGTTGGTTTCCTGACCTTGTTATGACACCAATGGCAGATCCAGGTTTTGGAAAAAAAAGGGGGGGGGGGCGGACATAAGGAACTTCATCGGTTTCGTACATGCGATGAATGGCAGACATGCCGAAAACCATACAAAAATGATGTATTTTGGTGGGAAAAGGAGGGGCGCGCGCCTTCTACGCCTCACCCCCTGGTTCTGCCTATGTGACACAACCCAGTTTGGTCTGAAAGCCGTCGCCACCAGCAGCAGGGCCAAGCCCCACCCGTGGGTCGTCAATCTGGAGCCTAGGGAAGACCCCTTGTACGACTGTCTTGTGGATAACACAGGATGAGTGCCTTGACTAGGACCTGGAGCGTGTGCTCAAGTTGAAAAGCGTACAAGTATACAGAGGCTGTAATTCGACACGTGAACGTCGGCTGGCTATCAAATTGCTGACTGATACAGCATATCGCTAACATAGCGCAGACCATGGAGCAGTGTGCAACCTGTTAGAGGTAGTTTTACTCAACACCCACCATCATACTCCGCCGTAATTCGAACCTATGACCTTCTGGTCACGAAACCAACTCCATATCCGTTCGGCCACGGAAGCAAATTGGTGTGGACCTCTGTGCTTAATATCTTTGAATTTCAATTGAAAATGTTATAAATGATATTCGAGCATCCAATATCAAATGGGGAATATCAAGAAAACTTTACTGTGATCTATGCTGTAATTGGATGTTGTTCATGATAGATTTTCAAGATAGATTCAATTGCAATATGTAATCGGATCTCACTCGACATGTTAGAATGGTATTTGACCACTCGATTGTCTTGTCAATCGTAAACTTGAGCATGCTGATATCTCATTTTGTGAAGCAAATGCTATTATAATTTTATAGTCATAAAAGTATTATACACATGGGGAGGAACTTGATAAGTAATCCACTTCTTTCCTCCCCAGCCATTTATATTACTACTTATATATGTGATTTTAAATGTTTTTGTTTTTATGATTATTGTAAATTACCTGAACTTTATATTATTAATATCGTTTGTACATATGGCAAATAAATAAATAAAAAATTAGCCTTAATTTCGTTCGGACAAATCAAACATCAGCATGCTCAAATTTATGGTTGACACTCCAATCTGACACTCTATATTACGTCTTTATATGTTCTTTTTACTAAAATAATAGTCCTGATCACACTGCAGACTCGCAGTAGAGAATCGTACACGTGATGTGCAAGGTGCCGGTATGAAGGATCTACAGACGAGAGTGCAGTCTATAGTATAAACGGAAAAACAAACAAAAAATTACGTTTTCTTTTTTCTCTCTCGACGAGCTAGGTCCACCCAGCACGGGAACTCCGGATTTCAGCCCTCCACTCATCCTACTCCATCATGAGCGTCTTGATTTCTGTGGTACTGGTGAGCCCAGTATCCCTCTTCAGCGTGTCAATGTACGTTGCTTGAGGTCTTCCCCTGGACTTCTTTCCATGCGTCGGTTCCCACAGAATCATCTCGCTGGCGGTGAGCTCTGGGTGTCTCACGCAATGTCCAGCTAGTCTTTACAATGCCTATTTTTAGTTGTGCTCGGTGATATGAGCTCCTTTGTAGATATTGGTCTGTTTGAGTTGGTTTTCTGTAGACGATTGTAAATTACGTTAAATTGCTTAATTTCTTATTACATTTTATTAAACAAGTTCATTACCTATGTATTTAATACTATATATTTCTTCTTATCAATAGCTGAATATTGGATACCTGATATTTCAATGGCTGTCAGGCCATCTTTTTCAAAGAAACACAATCCCCGTGTTAGATCCCAAACTATTAAGAAACAATGATGGAATAACAACGGACGTCTACAGAAAACCAACTCACACAATCCTTTTCTTCTTGAGATTCAATGATAGATTATACTGTGGTCGTTTCTTGCGCTCTATACGTAGTTCATTATTGAAAGAAAAAAGAGTTTAAAAATTATCTCTGAATGTTATAGGCCAAAAAATGGCTAAATAAACACATTGTGTTTAGTTGTATTACTAAGATACAAATCACATGAAATTTAGAATCACACGCCAAACTCGGGGTGCTTGAAAAGTGCATACACGTCAAACCTTGTTTTCAGGTAAAAAAGATCAAAATCATTTTATTCATACTAAAAGGTAAACGAAAAGCTTTGCATATGGTATACTTGGCATACTGATTTTCATTTATGCACATGTCAAATGAAAATTGTTATTAGATAATAGCTATTACACGTCCTTTACAAAACGTGACTGTGCAGAGAGTAAAGGGGTACAATTTTGTGTCCACAATTATAGGAAATTGGTTGCAGTGAGGAAAGGTTTGATGTTCTCTACACCACCAGAAATGTTTAGTAGTCTCAATTTACACCATTTTAACAGACAAAACAAGCCAAGATTACCTACCAGACAGCAAATGCAACGAGCAGGACTACGTATTCCTGGACTTACCAGGCCAAAACTGCTTTGCGCCCACGCCAAAAGCTGTTTCACACACCAAAACTGTTAACTGATTGCATGGTGTGTTATATGTAAAAGGAGTAAATGAGCACCTTCAGAGATGCTTCAAGAAGCACAGCATTAGCCTCTACCATAAAGCAAGACAAACCCTTAGACAAACTCTACTGTCTAGCCCATCCGAAAGATAAAATGAAGCCAGAGGAACAGTGTGGAATAGTGTATGAGACAGAGTGCCAGGTGTGTAGAGACATTTACATTGGCGAAACGGGAAGATCGCTAGGAGAGAGAGAGTGAAGAAACATATAAAAGGGAAGAGGAAAAATGATTTGATGGCTGTCATATGATTGAACTTCAAGCAGCACAGTGCTGTAGTGTGTTGCATTTTAATGAGTAGTTTTACGGCATTTAGATTAATTCTGTAATGTAAGATAATATTTTTAAATTTTGTAAGGTCTAGGTAGCGTTTGTGAGCCTATCTTTCTGAAGATGCCTGCACCTAATATGAATTGTGACAACTGTCTTCAAGATCAGCAAATCATACATTATGATAGAATATCCTCACATTGTCTCAATATGTTGTAACAGAATATAACATTATGTAAATCATTTGTTAAAATATTGATTTGTTATATTTCATTGTACTTCTTTGTGGTCGCTATCTTTAATTTTGTCAAATCAGTTTATAACAATAACTAATGTTGAATATAGTCAAGAACGACGGATTATATAATATTCTATGATGATTGTTTTTTATGACATTCTTATATCTATTGGTGGCAGCCATCTTGGCAGCCATCTTGGAAGCCATCTTGGTTTTTAAACCTATTTCTAACATCATAAATGAATTCAGAATATTGAATATACTGATAAATGATGTATTACACATTACTTTATGATGTTTGCTTTAGTTTTTATGATGTTCAATTATTTGATGGTGGCAGCCATCTTGGCGGCCATTTTGAATTTTGTCAAAACCTATTTCTAACCTCATAAATGAACTCAGCATGTTGAATATAGTCAAAAATGATGTATTAATCAATATTTTATGATGATTGGTTTGGTTTTTATAACACTCTGAAGTGTGAGGGCGGCGGCCATCTTGGCAGCCATTTTGAAAAAATTGCCAAAGGTTGTACTTTTTACAACCAATGTTATTCTGTTAAGGGACCCACATTCTGTAAGAATCTGCAAAAATACTCCGTAGGAATCACAATTTCTAGGTTGGCAAAACTTCTACTGGACTAATGAGAAGACAGAAGAAAAGATAGATCAGAAATCAGCCCTCAGCCAACATCAAGAAAAGAGAGGACATGTACCATTCATTCCATCACTAATGCAAAAGATCAAAGTCCTTGAAAAAGAACCAAGATATAGGCATAGGAAAGTCCTGGAGGCCATCAACATCAGAGCCAAAGGAGGAAAGCTAAATAGAAAGGATTGAGTTGAGATCCCGGATATCCTTGAACGAGTTCATCGTGTTGGAATACATATAGTTACATTATTTAGTTCATCTTTACACAACACGAACACAATTTACCGTTGACAGTTTTGGCAACTACTGTTGCCATTTTCAAAACATCTCTGCGCGTGTCAAGGTCACTCAGCACGACTTCCGATGCCGAAAATCGGGTCGTACACGTGAGAGAGATGAAAGGCCCCCTCGTCTCGGTTCATGACCTGCTTCTGTCCTCGTACCTTTATCGCCTCCCTGATGGTTCTTGTTCTCCAATCCCCCTCCCTATCCAGTACACTCACTTCCTCCCAGTCTATCTCATGATTGTTCTGTTTCACATGGTCTGTGATCGCACGCTTGTTGATTTGGGTTAGGGATTCTTTCCTCGCTGCTCTGGTGAAAGATCCCCCACTGTTCTGCTCCACATCCTTCATGTGTTCTTTTACACGGGTGCCCAGTTTTCTGCCAGTTTCCCCAACATACACACTCTTACACACTCCTTAGGATGAACGAGAATGTTCCTGATGGTCTGTAGGGGCTTCTCCGCTGTAGACACTTGGTGCTTATTGAGGATACGTGGAATACCCTCTGTAACCCCTTTTACATAAGGTAAGATGACTAATCCTTTGGAGCCTGCGGAGTCCTTATTCTTTTTCTTTCTCTTGTCCTTTCCTCCTTCCTTCTTCCTTTCTATCTGTGCTTTCACTTTTTCAAAAGACCATCTTGGGTAACCACATTTAGTTAGAGCCCCAACTATGTGTTCTTCTTCTTTCTGTCTATCTCCTGTCTCTGTTGCTATGTCATTGCACCTGTCGAGAAGGGTCCGGATCACACCTAGCTTGTGTTACAATGGTTGATGAGACGAGAAGTGTAGGTACTTGTCTGTGTGGGTCTTTTTCCTATATACAAGTAGTTTCACAGTATTATCTGCTTTCCTAACTATTAAAGTGTCTAGGAACGGAATGGTGCCATCTTTCTCCTCTTCATGAGTGAACTTGATGCTTCCTGTAGTATATACTGTATTGAGATGGTCAGTCAAGTTCTGTGTTTCCCCTTCTTTGATCCTTTCCAATACATTCCGGATGTTTACCTTCTCTTATTGAGGGAGGAGGGGGCAGCCAGGGGGACCCAGCACTGAAGCAGCACTCCGTCGAGGTTGTTTACTTCCACCTCCAAGTAAACAACCTTGTTTCTTTGAAAAAGATGGACTGACAGCCATTGAAATATCAGAGGTATATTTGATATCCAATATTCAGCTATTGATAAGAATTCTTACTTTTTGTAAAACTTTAAATTTTATGAAAATATAATCATTTATTATCTATCACTTTTGTTGTAGTCATTCCTGTCACGTCTTTTACCCTTCTGATGGTATGAAAATTTGCACTTGCCCATGCACTAACGTGTTGACATTATCCTCTCATGTAAATTGACCGGCATTTTCTTAGAATGTGATTTCTATATGTCAAATGTATAAAGCCATCTCTATAAAAGATAACTGAGACGGGCGTTGCCTCATTCCTAAACAACACAATGATGGATGCGAAGTCTTTCTGGTGCCTTCAAGTTCACATGCTAATTCTTACATCAATGTGTTTTGTACATAATAGTTCACTAGTAATTGCGTCGCGATCCTCTCTAGAAGTAAAATTTCCACCTGTTAAAACATTCACAAAATTTGGATGTGAAAGAAACAAGCATGAGTTTGAGAACTTTCAACGGCGCACATGGATTTCTCATTTATATGATGAACTATTGCATCTACCATCACATTCCTTAGGTGACACAATGATTCAGATTTTAAGAAAAGCAAGGTCACTAGGATTAATGTGCAAAGCAGGCAGTAAACTACACATTCGGAGTGAACCATGTGGTTCAATCCGTTACAACTCAGTAACTGATCAAAGTTTACAATGGGAAATCAATGTCGTCAAAAGTCTTTCCCTGAATATCACAGTGTATGATTCTGTGACGATATATACACAACAGTGTGAACAGACAAATATCAAGATTTCTGACCCATTTGGGGACTCTCTAATATTGTGTGGTGAAATAATACACGAAGAATGGTTTTCAAAGAGAAATGTGATTTTTATAACGATCAAAGGTAACAATAGTAGTGTGAAAATTCAGGTTATTTATCAAGCTGTATGGAGAGGCTATGCAGAGAGTCAGGTCATGAAAACAAATTATACTGATGCTATGTCGTATCTTGAAAATCACTTTAAGATTTCGCATTTAAAATGCGACTACGTTAGGATGGAATGGTATGACTACAACCTATACACATTTAAACAAAAGGTACAGTTTATATTTTCTGTGTGTGTAGATTCTATCGCAAGCAAGCTCCTACCACTGTGATGACATATAGACTGAAGACAGGTTTTACAACCCTAAGCTTCCATTTGACTGTATCAAGTGCCCTTGGGCGGACTCGAACTCGTGACCCCAAGATTGTGAGACAAAATAATACTATCATCCCAAGCACCTTTTAACAAGCTTAGGGTTGTAAACCGTGTCTTTTGACTATGTCAATACAGTGGTAGGAGCTTGCTTGCCATTGGAAACTGAGAGAACTGCTAGTGAGATCAACATGCATCAAACGTGCTTTACTGGCGTATAACTTGCGCTCTACGTACGGTGGGATTACTTAAGTATGGCATTCATACATTCATGCTACAGAGAACAAACTGCACCGGCACAGTATCTGTACCGACAACGTGCGGGTAAATCCTCTGTGGTTATATCACGATTACTGCAAGGTCTCCGCACTGCCTCCTTACGGTCAGACCATGACGTAGGGTGGTAGTAGAAGAAGTTTGGCATGCCAAACTTCTTCTGCGGACACCATACTGCCTTCAAAAATCTCCTTGCGTTTTTGGTCATTAAAGCAAGGGGCACATTCCACCTTGCGGCGGTGGTCGCCGCAAGGCGTGTTGAGGTCTGATGCGTCTACGGCGTTTTCCGCACGTATGGACACAAGTATAGTTGTGGGCACATACCCTACGTGCGTTGTGAGTGCGTCGGCACAGGGAGTGGTTTGTGTTGAGGTGACCATGTTCTCAACTTGCATAGAACGTGCAATGTACTCGCGTATAACTTACGTTCTACGTATAACTTACGTTCTACGGCCGTGTGATTTCAAAAACACGGGCTCGGCACGTTCAATGTACAGGGAACGCACGGCCCCAGTACTGTGTCCGTGCCGGCAACGTGCGGGTAAATCATCTGCGTTTCACGCAAGGTCTCCGCACTGCTTCCTTACGGTCAGATCATGACGTAGGGTGGCCGTAGAAGAAGTTTGGCAAGCCAAACTTCTTCTGCGTCCACCGTAGGGCCTTGAAAAAACGTACGTTTGCCGCACTGCACACTCACGGATCGTTACGACCTCTTTGCGTTTTTGGTCGTAGACTGGCTGTAGACCCACCTTGCGGTGGAATGTGCCCTAGGCAAGACTGGCTGTAGACCCACCTTGCAGTGGAATGTGCCCGGGGCATAACATGTATCCACAAACTTCTGGTCATTCCCCATCCACTCGGCCACGGAAGCACACCACTAATCCACTATTGCTTGGGGCATATGACGCCACAAGGACTGTCTACAGCCAGTCTACGACCAAAAACGCATGGAGGTCGTAACGATTCATGAGTGTTAAGTGCGTCAAACGCAAGCTTTTTAAGGCCGTAGGGTGGCCGCAGAAGAAGTTTACCTTGCCAAACTTCTTCTACGACCACCCTACATCGTCATGGTCTGACCGTAGGGAGGCAGTGGGAGACCTTATGCTAATCGTCGTATAATCACAGAAGATTTACCCGCACGTTGTCGGCACAGATTCAGTACTTGCTCACTGCGTTCCCTGTACCATGAACGTACGGATGCTTTACTTTAGTAATCCCACCGTGCGTAGAGCGTAAGTTATACGTGAGTACAACAGACGTTTAATGCATGTTGACCTCACAGCCACCTCATAAAACCACTCCCTGTGCCGACGCACTCATAACGCACGGAGCCGGTGCACATGTGCCCAAAACTCTACTTTTGTCAATGCAAGCGGAAAACGTCGTAGACGCCACAGACCCCAAGAAGCCTTGCGGCGAACACACCCGCACGGTTAAGCGAGGGGCACATTCCACCGCAATGCGTCTACTGCCAAAAACTGCCATAGAAAACGTGAGGATCCGTAAATTCACAGTGCGGCAAACGTACGTTTTGTCAAGGCCGTACGGTGGCCGCAACTTCTTCTACGACCACCCTACGTCATGGTCTGACCATAAGGAGGCAGTGCGGTGATCTTGCGTTAAACGCAGAGGATTTAACCGCACGTTGTCGGCACAGACACAGTACTGGGACTGTGCGTTGCCTGTACCATGAACGTGCGGATCCCGTACTTTAGTAATCACACAGTGCGTAGGACGTAAGTTGTACGCGAGTACATCGCACGTTCTATGCAAGTTGATTGCACTGCCACCTCAATAATAACCACTCCCTGTGCCGACGCACTCATAACGCACGGAGCCTGTGCGTATGTGTCCACAACTGTACTTTTGTTAATGCATGCGGAAAACGCCATAGACGCTGCAGACCTTAACACGCCTTGCGGCGACCACCGCCGCAAGGTGGAATGTGCCCCTCGCTTTAAATCCTTTGTACATACACAAAATTCAGGGTGAAGCGAGGGCATTATTCCACCTTGCGGCGGTGGTCGCCACAAGGCGTGTTGAGGTCTGCGGCATCTACGGCGTTTCCCGCATGCATTGACAAAAGTACAGTTGTGGGCACATACGCACGGGCCTCCGGCGTTACAAGTGCGTCGGCACAGGAGGTGGTTTTAATTGAGGTGGCCGTGCCCTCAACTTTCATAGAACGTGCGGTGTACTCGAGTATAACTTACGTTTGCAAGAAGAAGTTTGGCAAGCCAAACTTCTTCTGCGGCCACCATACTGCCT
Source organism: Streblospio benedicti (assembly GCA_019095985.1). Classification (NCBI taxonomy): domain Eukaryota; kingdom Metazoa; phylum Annelida; class Polychaeta; order Spionida; family Spionidae; genus Streblospio; species Streblospio benedicti. The sequence goes on along the minus strand of CM032668.1, from coordinate 17,357,309 downwards.
TGTGAAAAAACGTACGTTTGCCGCACTGGACACTCACGGATTGTTGCGATTTCTATGCGTTTTTGGCAGTAGACTGGCTGTAGACCCACCTTGCGGTGGAATGTGCCCCTCGCTTGAGGTCTGTACCGACAACGTGCGGGTAAATCCTCTGTGATTATACCACGATTACTGCAAGGTCTCCGCACTGCCACCTTACGGTCAGACCATGACGTAGGGTGGTCGTAGAAGAAGTTTGGCAAGCCAAACTTCTTCTGCGGACACCATACTGCCTTGAAAATACCTACGTTTGCCGCATTGCACACTCACGGATCGTCACGATCTCCTTGCGTTTTTGGTCGTAGACTGGCTGTAGACCCACCTTGCGGTGGAATGTGCTCTGGGCATAACATGTAGGTACCACAGAGCAATGTGCAACCTGTTAAAGGTAGGTTTGCTCAACACCCACCATCACACCCGATCGGGAATCGAACCCACAAACTTCTGGTCATTCCCTATCCACTCGGCCACGGAAGCACACCACTAATCTACTAATGCCTGGGGCATATGACGCCACAAGGACTTCTACAGCCAGTCTACGACCAAGAACGAAAGGAGATCGTAACGATTCGTGAGTGTTAAGTGCGCCAATCGCAAGCTTTTTTAAGAAGTTTACCTTGCCAAACTTCTTCTACGACCACCCTACATCATGGTCTGACCATAGGGAGGCAGTGCAGACACCTTACGCTAATCGTCGTATAATCACAACGTATTTACCCACACGTTGTCGGCACAGATACAGTACTTACTCAGTGCGTTTCCTGTACCATGAACGTACGGATGCTTTACTTTAGTAATCCCACCGTGCATAGAGCGTAAGTTATACGTGAGTTCAATGCATGTTGATCTAACAGCCACCTCAATAAAACCACTCCCTGTGCCGACGCACTCATAACGCACGGAGCCCGTACTGATGTGCCCACAACTCTACTTTTGACAATGCAACCTAAAAACGTCGTAGACGCCACAGACCTCAAGACGCCTTGCGGCGACCACGCCCGCACGGTGGAATGTGCCCCTCGCTTAAATCCTTTGTATATACACAAAATTTACGGTAAGGTCTCTGCACTGCCTCCTTACGGGTAGGCTACTGCTGGCATTGGTCGCAGATGTTTGGCATGCCAAACATTTTCTGCCGCTGCCACCGTACTGCCTTTGAAAAGTCCCGTTACGGTGTGTATACGATTTTGGTCGTAGGCAGGCAGCTTAACGTGCTGCCTACGCATTGGTGGCAAAACCCATAACACCGTGCTGCAGCTCCCGTCTGGCGTAGTAGGAAACATTCGCTGTGTCTATGGTGGCTCCAATGCCCGATTTTACATGGGGTTTAAACCCGGCACAGTGAAATTCTGGGTTAGCGAATGATGACACGACGTGTGAGACGTGAGGTGCCGTACGGCGCCGTATACTGCCGTATTGATCACGTGAAAGACTTTCGTGTTGGGCAAAACCCATACTGACGCATAGGTATCAAACACAGCCGCCTTGTGGCAGCAGTTACACAAACTAATCACCTGAGCACACCTTCAGTCACAGGTGGCCGCACGGCAACTAATATAAAATATACTGTGGGTTTTAAGAGCCGCACGGCAGATTTGGCCTACAAGTCAAGTCAAGTAATATTTATTTAAAAGTCGGTACATTATAACAAATAACATAAGCTCTACAGAGCTTTTAAAACCGACAATGCAGACATATACAATTAAACATTATACACTAAAATAAATTTATATAGATAAGTTATCTACAAAATGAGCATTTACAGCTAATCACCTTCCCACTTTCCAATAACACCCCTAAACTCATTTAATGACATTGACGCTCTAAAATCATTTGAAAGTTCGTTCCAAATTTTTGGCGCAGCATAGCGCTACGGAGGTCGTATATTGTTGTAGCCCCCCCTCTTAGGAGCAGAATATTTTCATTCCAAATCGTGCATGATTCATCACGTAAATACGATTGCTGTCCTCAAACATTATTATATTTTATTGATAGGCGAGATAAGCAGCTATAATCGTGTAGATTTCTACAATAACGACAGAGAAATAGTTTTATGGAACATATGGTGCACATTTTTCCTAATATTAGAACTTATTATATAAATAAATGTTCGAATTTTTATTCGCAATGCAATAAGAATCTCTTTTTTTCCATTTAAGGTGCGTATTTCATGGACACTATATAAAGGACTGGAACTGAAGACAAGTTTACAGAGAGCTGTCTGTCATAATCAGGATAAGATCGAACTGTACCCACAGGGATGGAAGGATGTTGTGGATTGTTGGCCACATTCAGGTGACTCTTCTATTATGTATGTCAAAAGTGACGAAACCATTACATATAGGCATGGACAATGGACACGTACGGACATTCGAATTCATGAAGGAAGAACCGCTGACATTATACAGCGTAAAGGAAGCAGTGAATTTAAGATCATTGGTCTAGTTCATGGCAGAACAGCCACTGACATTATAATAAAAGATATACAACGTAGAGAGGGCAGCAAATATTACTTCATTTATCCAGATTATG
>CM032668.1:17323413-17354641 GCA_019095985.1 Streblospio benedicti | reverse complement strand
TTCTTATTATATTTTGATTGTAATAAGGATCGTGTTGGATGTGTAAAATATGACAAAGCTGTGCAACGATGAAGGGTTAATTCACTATGAGGTAGCAAAGGATCGACTGTGGATCTTGTGAGCATATCATTTTTACATACCTTTATGTGCTCCAAATGGTATGAACTAATTCTGTAATATCAAAGCTCAGATATACAAGCTACCTCAGCCAACAATGATACTCACCGGGATACAGCCGTTCAGGTAACTCGACTGGCAGAAACGGAAAACCAAGTGACGGCGAAGGGCTAAGTCCAAAGCAAAGGTGGACAGTGGTAACACGAAAACTGAGGATTCAAAGTTGTCTGTAAGGGGAGACCAAGGCTCCTCAGCCACCTGTGAAGCCTAAGTCCACGCTAGTCCAGGCTGTGCCAGGCACCTTCCTCGTGAAACCTGTAGTGACTGGCCATGTGGCTCCCTCGGCTTTGGCCAGCACGCTATTGGACATCGCAGGCAAGTTGACAAAAAAGCCCCGCCACCAAAAGAGGTCCGGAGCACTCACTTTCCATCCTGAGATGGAGCCGTACACTTGACAGGTGTTTTATGTCCTATGAACAAAAAAACGTATGTTAACACGCAATTAATTTCACCAATTTTTATTAATGCCTTAGCTTGACCAATGTACAGTCATCAACATAAATCATAAACAGGGCATATTACCACATAACAATACAATAGAAATCTGTTACATCAAACAAACTGAGGTATTCACGCGCAAACTCATGCGCATGAATAAACAACTAAATAGTTCTATTATATCTTGTTAACTACAGTTGTATGCTGGCAGATATGTGTGGCCGGCCAATAGGTATGCAAGCGGGTAAGGGGGAGGGGGCTTTAAAAACATCTGGTGTGAAACATATTATCAGATAGTCTAAACTATGCAAGACCCCTCCCCCTCACCTTTCAAACTTTAAAATCATCATTAGTCTAACACTATCTTAATTATTGTTGTCATACAGGCCTGCATATTTAGCCACAAAACGCCTTGAAGTTTCACGACCGTCGAGTTCTAATGAGAACAAGACAGATGTGCACTTTCGTCGCCTATCAGTGGCATATCGTCAGTGACCTTACTTCTTCCACCACACAGGGAGTTCTAATATGACCCTCTTGTGTAAGCCGTACCTGTTACATGCGGTTCAAAATAAGTGCTGTGTCACAAGACGTCAAAACGTTCTCCAGTCACCTTTCATTATGATGTATAGATGGAAGAAATGTGATTTTTTGGGGGGTCTGACCCTCTCCTCCCAAACAAAACCAATTAAACAAACCAAACAAAAACAACCAAACAAAAACAACCCCAACCAAAACATCCAGCAACATAAACAGCAAGCAGAAAATTAATCACTGCCCATGCATGCACATAGTAATTATTCAGGTCATGTAGCATTTGGTGTTTATACATGTACCTATTTCAGTTAATGAGGTTATTTTGACGGCTCATAATATACTCAGAACATAATCACAGTTACCTAACCTCTGAAACCTAATTCAGAGGGCTCACGTTCCTGCCGTGTGTGTTAATTGCATTGCTGGAAAACGTTTTGTGTTGTAGATTGTTGTATATGCATCTTAAGTTGATGTGACGTCAGGTCACCAAGTTGAACAGGGTTACTCAGTTTAAAAAACTCTACAGTAGAATCTTTCTATTGGGACCACGAGAATTATTTACTATACATGGTCCCAATAGAGAGATGCCCTCTTCAAGGTGGTTTGAACCATGAAAAATAGTTCTGTTTTAAGGTGGTCTCTTTAAACATAGGTGGTCTTAAACGTATAAAGTAATGTGTGTAGCCCATGGTACAGTGGTGACGAGCTATAACTACCGATTCAGTGCGCATCTGAAGCTACTCATTATGCAATGCTATTACAGCATATTCATAGCACATACCCACATTGTTTTCTACAGAATGGTGGCGAACCCCGCTCACGTCACTGCGCATACAACTACCCTCTCCTGGGTATAACATATGGTGTTCTGAGAGCGCATCTTAAGCTTCGTCTCATTCTGCATTGCTATTTTGATTCCACTACACATACAAACTGTCATGAGTGGTTTTACTCTGATACATAAGGAAGTAGAAGACCATGGAGATGGCTTGGTTACTATTTATTATCTGACCCCTACAATCATCCACACAAACTTATATCCTGTGTCCTTATAGACTAATACAGCTCACGACATCTAATAATGATAAGGCTTGCAGTATTGGTTAGACTGAACCAAGTTTATTAGTCAGATTTAGACTCATACATTTTTGGTATATTTCTTTTCACGACTTTAGTATATTTATCAGGATAAAAAAATATTGACAGTCATTATATTCATTCTTGATATCTACTTGTACTAGAATCTGACACCAGATTGATGACCCACGGGCGGGGCTTGGCCCTGGTGCTGGTGGCGACGGCTTTCAGACAAACTGGGTTGTGTCATATAGGCAGAACCAGGGGGGGCATAGAAGGCGCGCGCACCCGCTTTTCCCTCCAAAATACATCATTTTCGTACAGTTTTCGGCATGTCTGCCATTCATCGCACGTACAAAACCGATGAAATTCCTTATGTGCGCCCCCCCTTTTCCAAAACCTGGATCTGCCATTGGTGTCATAACAAGGTCAGGAAACCAACTAGGGTGTGTTCGCCTAATCAGTATGCGAGTATAGCAAAAGAGGAACTGAATCTATCAGATTTGTATTGGTCCCTACCGTGTGGTTGCTGCGACCTCTGAAGCTAAACAAACGTCAGAATGTCGATCCGTGATACCAAGAAGTGGACAAGGACGACCGGTGCATGTATGTGCAAGTGTAGGACGTACCATCCCTCTGGGTCAATCACTGTTTGGTAAATTGACTGGCTAATCTATTGGGGACCATGCAAGAATTGGGTACATTCGTCCCACCCAGTCTTCCTATTCTAGCTTTGCTCACATAGTGATACCAAATCAGTTTTGAGAAGTGTAGTTTTCTTGAAAATCACAGCTTCCATTTATTACATGTTTATCATTAACGAGACTTGCTGGAGATAAAAAAATCCTAAAAATGTGCTTGTTTTTTATTTTAGTATAAAAGTACAAGCATTTCCTTTTTTAAAAATGTATAACACTTTAGGGGTTTCGGGAATAGATTTTGGTTTATGGAGCATACAAAAGATCATGTATACAATTGCGGTACAGTCAAAATTAACATTGACTGAATTTTTCATTGTATTTGTATGATCTTTTGTATGGTCCATAAACCAAATTCCATTCCCGCAACCTTTAAAGTGTTATACAATTTTTAAAAGGGAAATAAATGTACTTTTATACTAAAATAAAAAACAATAACATTTTAGGAATTTTTTTCCACCAATTTCTTTTATCTCCAGCAAGTCTCCTTAATACAAGCTCAAACTTATCAATGTACATTTGTAGGACACTCTTGACCTTCTATCCATTTGTAATATTATTTATCCTTTATGAAAGGCAAATTTGTTTTTAAATGATGTTTCCCCGTAGATCAAATCTATGAACTTGTGCCAAATCAAATTTTCGGCAATTAATTAGATGTGTGTATGTTTTTGTCATTCATTTTTTAAACATTTTTTCACCATTATATTGGAAACATTATTCAAATTATTTCAATTTGATATTTATAATATTCAACCAGGTCAAGAAAACAAAACATACACCATCATCACATACATTCTAATTATGACAGTTCTATGAGATTTAGAAGTAAGATCGTGGATGTGATATCACAGCCGCCACTGTTTACATTGACCGCAGAGATGATTAGTTTGTGATTTATGGACCCATTTCTAGTAAATGAAGGCTGAGTCTATTTATTGGTAACTATTTTGTTTTGTCACTAAAACTAAGTAAAACAAAACATGAAGAAAAGGTGAGGAATATATACTAATTCATTTATCATGTTTAACTTTGGCAAAGTCATGTGACCATACAAACATTTGTGTCCCACAAACAGGCATTTTAACTGTAGTTCTTTATTCCCTGAGAAGTGACCATCACAGGACGGCCTCGAATGCAGCGTCCTCCTCCTCGTCGTCCTCGCACCAGCCCGGCGTCCAGAACCCGCCGAAGTTGTCGGGGTCAGCGGCGGCGCCACTGTGGGTCAGAGGTCAGAGGTCAATGGTGTGAGATGTGGGGTTTATGGGTGACAATTTCTTTTTACATTTTCAATAGATTACTAATTCTATGGATGGACTGGAGTTGAAATTAGCAGCAGCAGCAGCAGCAGCAGCAGCAGCAGCAGCAGCAGCAGCAGCAGCAGCAGCAGCAGCAGCAGCAGCAGCAGCAGCAGCAGCAACAACAACAACAACAACAACAACAACAACAACAACAACAACAACAACAACATCAACAACAACTACAACAACAACAACAACAACAACAACTACAACAACAACTACAACAACAACTACAACAACTACAACAACAACTGCAACAACAACTACAACAACAGCAACAACAACACCAACAACATCACCATCATCAAGCAGCACCTGTAGTTGAGGGTGGGGTAGAAGGCGGGTTCCATGCGGTCCACATGGAAGGCGAGTCTCTCCTCGAGGCGGCAGGCGATGTCGGGCAGGTCGGCGTACAGGTCCACGCGCTCCTCGGGGTCGTCTGTAGACAACGGGGATCAAGGTTACCGCTATATACAGACAGCCTCTCTATAGAGACAACTTTTAAAGAAAGACAACCTCTATGTAGGGACAACCGCTATATAGAGACAACCTCTATATAGAGACAACATCTATATACAGACAACCTCTATAGACAGACAACCTCTATATAGAGACAACCTCTATATAGAGACAACCTTTATATAGGGACAACCTTTATATAGGGACAACCTCTAAATAGAGGCTACCTCCCTAAAGAGACAACCTCTATATACAGACAACTTTTATAAAAAGACAACCTCTATATAGAGAAAACCTGACAATGGCCTTTCTCACACTCCAAGTAGTAATTATGAATGGGCTACAGTGGCGATATAACGCATATCACACCATACAAATATGGGCATGAGTAGTAAAATGGGCGGGACTATAGTAGAAATGTGTCAATCAAATCATTCTTTCATTTACACATTTCTGCTTTAGCTCTGCCCATTTCACTCTTAACATAACATTTTACGTAAAACGTGGTGTCTTTGAAGTATCTTTTAAACGTCCCGCATACCAATACTAACGTGAACGTACTGAACGTATCGTTCCTGCATACTGTGGCAGTTTCTAAATTTTAGTACACAAAACAAGTTATTTTTGAAGATGATTTAGTTATTTAAATGCATGATTACATAACTTTGTAAGCTAGAGTATGAGAAAAGTGTTATCACATGTGTTTATGTGTGATATGAGTTATATAATGTCTGTTATCATGTCTGTAGAGAACTACTCGTTCGCTGCGCTCACTTGTAGTTCTCTACAGACATGATATAACTCATATCACACCCAAACACATGTATTAACTCTTAAATGAAACACCGTGTGATGGGGCAGAGTTGTCTGACTGGACGTATTTCGAGGCTGGTGCTCTGATCCCCCACTCACCGATGACGTTGTAGAGCTGGCGGTTCCACAGGCGCGGGAACAGGAAGCAGTTCTTCCCTCCCTCAGCCTGGCGGCGCTCCTCCCGCCGGCGCTGCTCCCGGCCTTGCTGCAGCTGGGGCAGCTCTGGCGGCACGAGCCAGCCGTCGTCAGCGTCCGTCCACCACCGTGTCACGCCCAGCAGGAACTTGTACGGGCCCTCTCTGGAGGGGGAGAGAGGGGATTAGGGATGGTTTGGCTGGTTGGTTGGTTGGTTGGTTAGTTGGTTAACATATTGGTTGGTTTGTTGGTTGGTTGTTGCTTGGTTGGTTGACATATTGGTTGGTTTGTTGGCTGGCTGGTTAGCTAGTTGGTTGGTTGGCTAGTTGGTTGGTTTGTCGGTTGGTTTGTTGGTCGGTTTGTTTGTTTGTTTGTTGGTTGGTTTGTTTGTCGGTTGGTTGGTTGCTTGGTTTGTTGGTTGGTTTGTCGGTTGGTTTCTTGGTCGGTTGGTTTGTTGGTTGCTTGGTTGGTTGGTTGGTTGACATATTGGTTGCTTGAATTAGCAATGGATGTGTTGGTTGCTTGTTTGAATTACTGTTTGGTGGCTGGATTGGTCGATTGATGAACTGTCTGCTGTGGCTGAGTGATTGGTTGACTGACTGAGTGAGTGTGAGTGACTGACTTAGTATAAGCCAGCCTCTGGAAGGCTCACTGACCTAATCACCCCCTGGAAGGGCGTCCTCAGCTCGTTGATGTGGTACACCATCTCATTGCGCTGGCTCTCGGCACCGCTGAGCAGCATCTCGCTGTTGTCGATACCATCGATGCCCGCCAGCTCCTCTACAACACAAAACAACGGGCCAGACCATATCTTTCTACTCGTAATAGCAAAAAAGTTATTCAACAAAACATCGGCGAGCGGACAGGCCCAAAGTCGGTCAAAATCGCCAGGGGGGCCGCATGTTTTGGCTATATTTACATTTACATACCTGGATTAGCTGGCCATGGACTTAAAAAAAAGGGAATGGCAGGTGTCTAGCGTCGTTACTGATCTGGTTTTTACCGGCGTGTAGCTTACACCCTAAGCGTTCCAACGGTATATAATACGTACGTTCTCTACCGTGGAAAACAACGGGCCAACTTACATATTGAACAGATTCATTGCATCTCTTATTGTACAATACAAAACAATCATTTTGTGATAAATCCTATATACTTGCTTTATTATAAGCCAAATATTTTCTCCTCCCTGATCATGAAGGCTTCATCGGGGCCAATGTTCAGCGAATGTCTGACAGTATCTACATAGCTGTAGACTGGCTTATAATAAAGCAAGTATAAAGGATTTATACAAAATTGAATGTTTAGTATAAGTATCCAGCTCAGTGGCTGCTACTATGCTCATGTGACCGTGTGGATAGGGAGTTGGTCTCGTGACCAGAAGGTCGTGGTTTCGATTACTGGTCGGGTCTGGTGGTGGGTGTTGAGCACACACTTTTTCCTAACTGGTTGCATAGTGCTACGTGGCACCTGCATGTTTCATAAGTAGCCTAGATAAGGAAATCTGATATGCTTATTAGAGTTCTGTTACAAAACCTCAACTTTCTCAGCTCGCATGTACATTTCCCGAGGTGACATCGTGGGTTTCCTATGCTCAGACATGCCAATGATCAAAATCATACCGATGAACTAATGTTAATTTTTATGACAGGGTACCTCCTCTAAATAGTGGGCTTTTGAGTCCTCTGCTGCAGCAGAAATACGTCAGGCAAGTGAACGTTAAAGGTAATTTTAAGGCATGAAATGCTGTATGCTGCAAGCGAGTTGTGAAAGTATCTATAGACCACCTCTATTGAGACCACTTGTGGTCAGTCAAATTGCTCCAGCAAATATATTTCCTCTACGATAGGCATAGCTGAAGACAGATTTTACACCTCTAAGCTTCCATTTGACAACAACAGTGGCGCTCACGACAAAAATGATCCCATCATCCCAAGCAGCTCATGGTAGAATTATGTTTACTAGAGAAGTGTAAGGGAGAGAGAGTAAGAGGAAAGCACTGACCACTTATAGACAGACCTGAGTTATCGCATTTGAAGTCATCACTATAAACTCCACCGTATGCTGCTATAACAAGGCAGACTTACCCACGTTTCCGCCGGCGATTTTGATGAGCGTGGGGTACCAGTCGGTGGCGTGGAACAGGCTGCAACAGGGAGGAACCAATACAACTACACTGAAGTGGCTATCACAACAAGTGGGTATGGAGGATCTCTATGGATAGGATGTTTATAAGTGAGGGAAGTAACATATCTGCAGAACCGGCGGCGGCAGCAGGACTCAGTCACTCACACTAGTAGGTAGATCCAAGGCATTAAAAGTGCACCAGAACCATTGGATAAAATATGTCATGGTTTGCCGGTCACCGTGCATGGATGCCCCCCTCATGTGGTGAATATTGCCTGAGCAAGGCATGCATTCATGCACGGTGACCGACAAACCATGACATATTCCCTCATCATACCACTCTATCCGTGTTATCCCGCGGCACCCCGATTGGAGGTTTTATTGTTTTCACCCATCGGCAGTGAGCTGGTCTGAGTTGAGTGCTCACCCCGAGTTGACGTAGGCGGACCTCTGGAGCACGTCCCCGTACACGATGGTGGTGGAGCGCGTGCCGCCCTCCCACACCGTGCCCTTGATGCCGCGCAGCGGGTAGTTGTAGCCGCCGTGCCGAGGGCGGGGGTCCCCACCGTTCTGTGGAAAACACATTTGGATTGTACAATACTATACTGGTATATTCATTTTGAGATAAATCCTTTATACTTGTTTTATTATAAGCCAAATATTTTCTCCCTCTTGATCAAGACGGCTTCATCAGGGCCAATGTTCAGTGAATGTCTGACAGTATCAACACAGCGGTAGACATCACATGACATCAGGAAGTGGGTCACCCCGATGATGAAGCCTTCTTGATCAAGAGTGAGAAAATATTTGGCTTATAATAAAGCAAGTATAAAGGATTTATCTCAAGATGAATATATGGTATTGTACAATAAGAAATGAATCTGTTCAATACATTTGGATTGTCTTATGAATAAACTGTAAAAAGCATTGCAGAATGAGTAGCTTAACAGCCGCCTTCTTCACATACATGTGTATACTTGATGGCTCACAGAGGGTAGTTGTTGTTGCCAACGTGATATGGGAAAGGGGTAGGCCTACCCACCATTGTAATCAAAAGAATATTTGATATGTATGTGTAGATGAATCAAAATAGCATTGCAGAATGAGAAGAAGCTTAAGATGCACCCTCAGAACACCATATTTTATACCCAGGAGAGGGTAGTTGTATGTGCAGTGACCTAAGCGGGTTCGCTTCACAACAATTCTGTAGAAAATAAGGTGGGTATGTGCTATGAATATGCTGTGATAGCATTCCATAATGAGTAGCTTCAGATGAGCGCTGAATCAGTAGTTACAGCTCGCCACCACCCTTACCGTAAAGAGACCACCTTAAAACAGAACTATTTTTCTTGGTTCAAACCACCACGAAGAGAGCATCTCTCTATTGGGACTGTGTAAAGTAAATAGCTCACGTGGTACCAATAGAAAGATTCAACTGTAGAGTTTTGTACACTGAGTAACCCTGTTCAACTTGTTGACCTGACCTCCTATTAACTTATAAGATGAATATACAACACAAAACGTTTTCCAGCAATGCAATTAACACAGCCAGCAGGAACGTGAGCCCTCTGAATCTGAGAACAGGTTTCAGAGGTTATGTAACTGTGATTATGTTCTGAGCATATTATGTGCGGCCAAAATAACCTCATTAACTGAAGTAGGTACACAAAACAACAAAAAATATGCTACATGACCTGTATAATTACTATGTGCATGCATGGGCAGTGATTAATTTTCTGCTTGCTGTTTATGTTGCTGGATTTTTGGCTGGGTTCGTTTTTGTTTGGTTGTTTTTGTTTGCTTTGTTTGGTTGGTTTTGTTTAGGAGGAGAGGGCCAGACAGAAAAAAACACATTTCTTCTATGTATACATGGTAAGGAAAAGTGACTGGAGACCGTTTCTTGTGACACAGTACTTATTTAGAACCGCATGTAACAGGTACGGCTTACACAAGAGGGTCATATTAGAACTGGCTGTGTGGTGGAAGAAGTAAGGTCACTGAAGATATGACACTGATAGGAGACGAATGTGCACATCTGTCTTGTTCTCATTAGGACTCGATTGTGGTGAAACTTCAAGGCGTTTTGTGGCTAAATATGCAGGCCATTGTGACAACAATAATTAAGATATTGTTCAACTATTAATGATGATTTAACAGTTTGAAAAATGAGGGGGAGGGGTCTTGCATATTCTAGACTGTCTGAAAATATGTTTGACACCAGATGTTTTTATAGACTCTCCCCCTTACCCGCCTGTATATCTATTGACCGGCCGCCAGGAGATGGGCTACTTATGTCTTTGCCGATGCCTAATGGTAGAAAATTAGTCTTTTCTATACATTTGTATTCTATCTATATCATTGATGAAAAGATGTAATGATATTCACCTTGCATTTGGGTGCACTTAAACCAGCAAAATTGTAATTATAAGTTCTGTTCACGACAGTCTTCATAATTAATCATTCTAGCAGGCTAGTTTGAAGGTATCATTAATCACAGAAAAAAATCTGTTGTCTGCAGGCGTGTTACGTATTTGCAGCAAGTCACGATTGTGATATAATTAATAATAATAATAATAATAATAATATAACATTTGGATGATCAGTTAATGATGTACTGCAAATTAAAGTGAATAGATTTTCAGGAAAACATATTAAATGAACTCTGTAACTGAGTCTGACCACTTGCGCGTAGTTAGCCATTGAATATGTAGTCCATTTTCAAAATCATTATCACCGACGCAGAAGCCATTTATCAGAATTCCACTATTTACTATTTAAATGTGGCATTAAAGTAAGCTACACAGCAGATTTTACACATTGATTAGTTTGATGATTTACATTCCTGATATGTAATAAATGTTATTTTATCGCATATATAAGTAATATTTGAATAAATATTGCGAAACACTGTGTAGATATTCTTCGATTATGTCACACACCTCTGATGTTTCCACTTTTGTGGGAGAAGAAGGGGGGGGGGGCAAGAAAAAAGAGAACAATATTCCACTTTTGCGGAGCATAACAAAATGTACATCATCCCTTACCCAATGATATGTTTGATAATATTGGCAGTCTGAGGAAGCCCACAGTATGGGCGAAAGCTGACAAGTTCTCTTGTACATATTAGGTTCCCAGTAACCACCTACGTCTGAGATGAGCACGACGAGTGTGTTCTCGTCCATGCCGGAGTCCCTGAGCGCGTCCATGACGCGGCCCAGCCCGTCGTCCAGGTGCGTCGTCATCGCCAGGAAGTGGCGCCGGTCGTCGTCCTCCACGTCCGAGTACCGCGGCAGGTACTCCTCCGGAACCTACACAAGTATTGTAAACGTCATACGTATAATGTGTACCGGGACGTCAAACGTTAATCACGTATGACGTAGGTTAAAAACAACATATACAGCAGGTACTCCTCTGGAACCTACAGAAGTATATTGGACGTCCGAGTACTGCGGCGGGAGTAGTCTTTCAAAAGACCTTATATCTAATAGTTGTTTCCTCTATTGTTACATAAACGCCCATGTAAACTATCTATCAAGTGCAAAGAAGAATAGCAAGTGCAATTGTGACAGCCTATAGCACTAATAGATATGAGGTCTTTTACAAAACCCTAGCAACCCCACTGATATGAAATATACAGCCTCAAACATTCTGGCCAGGTACTCCTCCGGAGCCTGGGGAGCATATTGTAATGCTATTTATCTATATGGTGTGCTAGGTGGAAGCCACTTTTGGAAAATCCTCATTTTGGGCTATACACAGAGTAAACGGTGCTCCTTTGGAACCTAAGGTATAGAGTACCACGGAATAACAAAGGAACTCAAGTTTATGCACTTGGACTGAAAATAAGAGTTTGAAACGGCAGTGAGAGCCAAAGATAACGAATGGTGGAACTAAGTAATAATAATATAGCTGTATGATAGAGGCTCTCAAGGTGTTATACGGGGAGTCTACATACCTCTTAAGTTACTCCTTTGGAACCTAGTGATGAGGAGTTTTGTATGGTACTTGGGAACCTAGGATAGATAAGTCTTTTATGTGACTTGGGAACCTAGGGTGTGTGGGTTGTCTATGCCATTTGGGAACCTCGGGTAGGTAAGTGTTGTATGACACTTGGGAAACCTACTGTTGATAAGTGACATACAAAATACTTGGGAACTAAGAGTAGATACTAGACAGTGTTATGTTGTATCGGTTGGGGCGCTGTACCTGTATGGGGTCGTGCACGGCCTTGTAGGACAGGTACATGAAGAACGGCTTCTCCTGGTCGTGGCCGCGGATCACCTCAATAGCACGGTCCGTGTACATGTCCTGCAACGTCACACCAGAAATCGAACATGTGATGCATTACCTTTTAGCTTCTTTATATATCTAAAACAGCGTTTAATAGGTTTCCCTATAACCGCTCATGACAATCCAAACACATTTACAAGGGTAGATGCACCCCCCTCCCCCCAACCCCTCCACATAAATCTCATAGCCATTGCTGAGACTAGAACCATGGAGCATTAGTGATGTGAATACTTGTCTAAGTGCTTGGAAAATAGATGCCAAAGAGGTCGTAGTAGTACAGGGTTCGAGGGCCCGCTGTGTCTTTATATGTCGTAGTAGTACAATGTTCACGTGCTAGCAGTGCCTATATGTGACTTCACCCAAAGGACTTGGAAAAAGAATCAACTCAAGTGAAGGATTTATAGAACATATGTTTACATTCTAAGTATACATCACTACGCATATCGTAGCACTCTCTAAAATATGTAGGTGGCTACAAAAAATGGCATCCGGGAATGATGTAGACACTCTTTATCACGTCCTTCTCCTACACCGTAGTGTCACAGAGCTTGATTGATCAAGACTATCACGTACCCTTACTTAGCTTCGTTGATTGAGACAGCAAATATTAAAGTAAGTAAATGCACGGTACCAAAAAAGCTTCATTCATATGCCAAACAGCCACGTGCTTGGTTTGTTTGTCTATTCATTTCCCATGATTCCCAGTTATACATTTCTTTTCTAAGAAACAACAAACAATTGCATTCTGGGAAAAATAGACAAACAGTGTCAGTCTTTATCATTTCTTTCTGCCACACCGTAGCATCACAGAGCTTTTGTTGATTGAGACTGACACCACGTGGGTAAAAATCGTACTGCAATATTTCTATCGAGACAAAGAAAAAGCTTCATGCATATGCAAAACAGCTACGTTCTTGGTTTCTTTGTCTACTTATTTCCCATTATTCATAGCTATACGAAAACAAGTGTATACGATTCTTAGTTATACGAGCCCTGCCCTTGCCGCCGTACCGTGCTGTGGATGCCCTCGTATTCCTCGGTGCCGACGCCCTGGTCACTGAGGTCCACGCCGTCGAAACGCGCCACCGCTGCACAACAACACGACAGGTCAGACACAGGGACTAGATATATTTTAGATTTCATGAACGAAATATGTGATTGTCCAACTTTTAATCGTGTGATTAATTCAACTTACTCCATATCTGATGGGTGGTGTGTGTGTGTGTGTGTGTGTGTGTGTGTGTGTGTGTGTGTGTGTGTGTGTGTGTGTGTGTGTGTGTGTGTGTGTGTGTGTGTGTGTGTGTGTGTGTGTGTGTGTGTGTGTGTGTGTGTGTGTGTGTGTGTGTGTGTGTGTGTGTGTATGTGTGTGTCCATGTGTGTGTGTGTGTGTGTGTGTGTGTGTGTGTGTGTGTGTGTGTGTGTGTGTGTGTGTGTGTGTGTGTGTGCGTGTGTGTGTGTGGTTGCCCTGGTAACTTTCTCCATGTCTGATGGGCGATGTGTGTGTGTGTGTGTGTGTGTGTGTGTGTGTGTGTGTGTGTGTGTGTGTGTGTGTGTGTGTGTGTGTGTGTGTGTGTGTGTGTGTGTGTGGTTGTCCTGGTACCTTACTCCATATCTGGTGTGTGTGGTTGTACTGGTACCTTACTCCATATCTGGTGTGTGTGGTTGTACTGGTAACTTACTCCATATCTGATGTGTGTGGTTGTACTGATCTCCTCCCCAGTTGTAGGAGCCAAAGAAGGTGTCAAAACCTCTGTACAGCGGCGTCACTTCCCACTTGCAGAAGCCCAGGTGCCATCTGTAACGAGAATAGTCATAATGCAATCAGTGGCCTATGGCTAACGGTGTAAGTTCAATATTTCCTAGTTATATTTCTAGTGAAGAACGTGGTATGCAATTGGCAACCTCTTAGGGGTGCACAATAATCCTTGAGTACCCTTGGATTATTGATTATTCGTGAATATCCCAGTGTAAGGTGCCAAAATATTTGCTTTAATACTTTCATTCAAACCAAAGAGAGGCTTACCACAATGTGCGCAAAGTACCTGTTGTTTTCCTTTGTTTACTTTTCCTTTGTAAAGAGCCCCCAAAGGAGAAAAACAGTATGTGGGAGGAGAGGCACACACACGCACGTGCACACCCACACATACAACACACGCACTCACACACGCACACGCACACACGCGCACACACACATGCACACACATGCACACACACATGCACGCACATACTCACTTGCCGACCATGTGAGTGCTGTAGCCGAGGTCGTGGAGTGACTCAGGCAGCAGCGTGTACTCGGGGCGCAGGTAGTGAGGCACCGTGGTCAGCACCACGTTGTTCTGCAACAACCGATAAGTACAGCAACCTCTCTATTGAGACCACCTCTATAGTCAGACCACTTTTCATGGTCCCGAACCGTCGTAAAACTACCAAAATGAGCCTCTGTATAGAGGCCACCTCTCTATTGAGACCACATAAGACTGGTCCACAAGGTGGTCCTTATAGAGAGGTTCTGCTGTAGAAGGAATTTGGAAAGCAGACAATTTCAGTGGGATCAGAAGTGTGAAATTGGCTAGTTTAGATATCTTATGAGCTGTTCCTAGTTGCCCATTAGTTTTGCATCGCGCCACCATACCTGGTGCCCAAACCCTTATACAAATTGAAGATGTTGTCTCTACTTTTTCACCACCTCTGCTTTAGACATTATATATTTAGAACACTGTGTTATTTGATCTAGTGTATCTAGTGAATTCATTTATTAGTTTGTTTAACTGTGGCCTTGTGTACTGGGAAAACATCAGTACATCTCACCACACACCAAAACTCCCAGCCACCACCTCTGCCCTCTTTCTCACATGACCTCCACCAGTCTACCACCACCAATGGGCCCCAGCATCATGGGAGGGGGCAGGGTATATAATGGTCTACTGCTATGATTTACGAACTCTATACCATGCGGTATACACTATATATCACGTGTACTATGACTAGTAATATATACTGTATACGGTATAGTATAGTACTAAATATTCATTTTGAGAAAAATCCGTCATACTTGCTTTATCATAAGCCAAATATTTTCTCTTTCATGTCAAGAAGGCTTCATCAGAGCCAATGTTCAGTGAATGTGTGACAGTATCAACAGAGCTGCAGACATCACATGACATCAGGAAGTGGGTCAGATTGGACAAGATGCTGACCATGATGCTGGGGCCCATGACCCCCGGGGGGCACGTACCTGGAGCCCCACGTTCTGCGCGTACAGCCCGGAAAGGATGGCGGCGCGGGTGCTGCGGGAGGACACGGTCACGTGGTCAGGCATACGGATCAATTTACTCAATGTTGCAGTATGACGAGGGTTGTAATAGTTCAACACAGTACTGAGTTAGTTCTCATTGGACTACCCATTAGTAGTAGCAGCAGCAGCAGCAGCAGCAGCAGCAGCAGCAGCAGCAGCAGCAGCAGCAGCAGCAGCAGCAGCAGCAGCAGCAGCAGCAGCAGCAGCAGCAGCAGTAGCAACAACAGCAGCAGCAACAACAACAACAGCAACAGCAATAACAACGGGAAGGTCAAAGCTTTTAATACAACTCGTTCCTCGATGTTGTTTGTCTCGATTTGTCTATCAATTTGAAGTTACTTTCATTTCCCGTTAACAACAGTTTGCATACAAATCTATTGGTTATCTTGAGTAATGGCAACCTTGAACATTTTAGCATTACACATACCCATTCGAGGTAACGCATTACTACTGGGTGTTTTTGTTCATTTTCACTTCTGATAACAATAGCAAAAAGAATAAGAAAACAACAACAACAACAATAAGAAAAACAACAACAACAACAACAACAACAACAACAACAACAACAACAACAACAACAACAACAACAACAACAACAACAACAACAACAACAACAACAACAACAACAACAACAACAACAACAACAACAACAACAACAACAACAACAACAACAACAACAACAACAACAACAAGCAGCAGCAGCAGCAGCAGCAGCAGCAGCAACAACAACAACAACAACAACAACAACAACAACAGCACTGTGTTGTGTGTGTACTCACGGGGAGCAGAGCGGGTGGACGTAGCTCTGGTCGAGGACCACGCCGTCCCGCGCCAGCGAGTCGATGGTCGGCGTGTGTACGCGCGGGTTGCGGAAGCCCACGTCAGACCAGCCTGAGGGCGAGGTGGGTAAATACAGTGTCCTAGGCAGATCCAGGAGGCAGGTGGCGCATCCCCCGCCCTTTTCCTAGGGCTTTTACACATCGATCGTGCGCAAGAAACAAATGAAATCCCTCAAGTGCTCCACCCACCCACTTCTGACCAGACTGAGGGCAGGGTGTGGCAGCACAACATTAAAACATTAAACTGTAAACTATAGGATACAATCAGGTGCATTTCCTTAAAGAGAATCAACCCTGTAATAGGATTATTTTCCTGTTGAATGAAGTGGACTTGTCATGAAGGTGGTCGTAGTAGAGAAGTGTGTCAACACAAAGGGTCATAGGCAGGGGGCAGGGGCGCATCCCCCTCCCTTTCCCCACCAAAATACTTTATTTTCATAGGGTTTTTGACATATCCGCCATCAATCGCGCGTATGAAACCCATGAAATCCCTTGAGCGCTCCACCCACGCATCCCCCTATTCCGAAAACCTGGATCTGCCAGTGTAACATCCAATAAGGATCATTTCCTTAAAGCGAATCAACCCTGTAATAAGATTATTTTTCTGCTGAATGAAGGTGGTCCAAGTAGAGAAGTGGTTTAAATTGGTAGCTCTAGTGTACTGTCACTGAGAACAGAACAAGAAATGGTTCAACATATGCAAAGAACATAAAAACTATTACACGGGAACACCAACCTAACTAACAGAGAGTTTATATTGCTATCAAACATTTTTCACTAATGGGGACACTATGTCTCCACTGCCGGTTCTTCTGTACACTCATTAGAGAATAGAAATGTCTGAAAATGTGAAAAGGTCATCACTTTTACCAAAGTCTTCTGCCACGACAAAGATGATGAGTCTAAGTGGGAGCAGAACTCTCTTTTTGTGCCAAATAACAATAAAAAGCTATATAAGAAAACATCCTATTACGACCACCTACCTATGGAGACCACCTCTATAATAAGACCACTTTTCCCGGTCCCAAACCTTCATAAAGCTACCAAAAACAATCTCTGTTTAGAAACTACATCTCTATTGAGACCACTTCTATAATAAGACCACTTTTCACGTTCCTGAACCTTCATAAAGCTACCAAAAAGAACCTCCATATAGAGACCACTTCTCTATTTAGACCACGTAACACTGGTCCTAAATGTGGTCCTAATAAAGAGGTTCCACTGTAGATGTGAGCAAATACATAAACTGCCCGTGACAACCTCTATATAATGAGACCATCTCTTTAATAAGACAACTTCTCATGGCCCCAAACCTTCCTGAAGCTACCAAAATGAGCCTCTGTACTGAGACAACCTCTCTATTGAAACCACCTAACACTGGTCATCCCAAAGGAGGTCCCAATAGAGAGGTTCTGCTGTACATTCTACCTATGGAGACCATCTCTATAATAAGACCACTTTTCACGGTCCCAAACCGTCATAAAGCTACTAAAATAAACCTCTCTTTTGAGACCAACTAACAATTGCCCCAAATGTGGTCCCAATAGAGAGGTTCCACTGTTCATGACTCACCCAGGTCGTCTGCCACGATGAACACGATGTTCGGCGGCTTCTCCTGGGCGGCGGCGGCGGCGGCAACAGCCAGCAGGAGCAGCACGGTGGGCAGCATGGCGTCAGTCTAAACAGCCCAACCTTTATCAAAGGTTCTTACCAGTACTTTCGAGCCAAATATTGAATGTACCTTGAGAGCTTTCAATCTATTCTCTGGGCTTTCATCAGTCTACCGCCTATTCGTCACGTGATCGTGGTGTGACGTCATGGGCGTACATGCCTGTACTTTACAACATCCTCCCGACCACCGCCCACAGAAACAGAACTAATTATATATACGGTTGTCTTCCTGTCTGTTTAGTAATGGCATTTCCTCATAATTATTCTGAATGACTTTCATGTTTTATTGAGAAAGATGTAGATAAAATAACAAGGGTAATAGGTGGATAAGTAAGGAGTTCTCTGACAAACCAAAGTAATAGTTACCGTATTCATATTCAAGTGCAAGTTACCGTTTTCATTGCATTTTAGTTACCGTATCCTCGATTCAGCTTTTGAAGGACGAATTACTTAACTATCTGCCATGTGACTGCTGATATTTGGTGTTAATCATTGTCTTCATATGGTTGGTACATTTGCTTTGGCAATGATATTATTGTCAAAGTATTTCTAGAATGTTTTATATTAGAGCTAAAAATATAACTTTCCTGAGCTATTGTCGTCAACATCCGCCATTGTTAGAACGGTTAGTGTAGGAACCGTACTCAGTTATCCATGTGTATAGTTGTATTCTGTATGGGTGTTTTGATATGAAGGAAACTAAATATGCACAAGTATAAATTAGATATCATAGCCTTTAGAAAGGCTAATGAAAGCCAATGAGACCATATGGTGCTCACTATGATAGGACTTTTACATAACATGACATTGGTTACGAAGTCTCTCTCACACTCGTTCACATTGTTTCATGACATAATAATAAGCTACCAATACGTGAGGAGGTCATTTGTATAACATTCGAATGGTGGTTTTCTACATGTCACAGTCGAAACGTGTCACATAATTCAACCCACCCACACAGATGGTATTATATACATCATTACAAATATTATATCATTACAATTGATTGAATATCTATCACAGTTATAATGTATCAAATAGCATACAATATGCAATTGCTATTTTGCCTACAATATTTGTTAGTATTAACGTTGATCTGTCTTTCACCATAAAAATTTTGAAAACTAACATACTTGTACAAGTACTAACTTGGCAGGCATGTGTTATTATCTATTATACAAAAAAAAAACTTTTTATTTATTAAGTCAACGTAAAATATTGGCACCAAACTTTCTCAGACAATCTATTAGACCATTTTCTATGTTATTGTCCTTGCAGCATAGCTAAGTTCCTTGCATATAAGATTCAATCCGAATTCTCTGACAGAGAATTAAGAAAACACAATTTTTTACCCTGACTGCAACATAATTCACCATAATATTTACTCTTTCCAAATATAGCAAAGGTGCTGTTCAAATCATCATGAAATATAATAGCCTAACACTATTTCATAAGCTTGCTTAGTCTGCAGTGTGTCAAGATTTAGAGCAAATCACCAATCGCATTTTTGCTACATGACCCCGTCAATATAGTCTTATATCTCTGCGAATTCCGAAGCAAACTTGGGAACATACATTAGAATTAAGCATAACTTCAAAAACATTACAATTCTCTGCTCATACTCACCTGTGTTGTCGCTGCTGCTGGTAGAACTGACGGCCTCAGAGAGAGAAAGAGAGATAACAGAGATAGCGAGTCATATCGCTCACCCCATCACGTGACACCAGTGGGCTGAGGTACACAAGCTTTGGAGGACACTTGGATGGTGATTTGGTTTAATATGTATTTATTCAGCAATTGTCCAACAGTGTATACACTATTTAAAGGATGTTTCCTTGTACCATTGTGTTTGAGTGTGTTCAAGAATAATGGGTCTCAGCATTTACATAAAGTAAAAACTTTGTACTTATTATAAATAATTATATTATATGTTGGTTTGTTGGCTGGTTAGACGATGGTTTGTCGTTGCTTGCTTGCTTGCTTGCTTGATTGATTACCTTGCCTTATTGCTTGCTTAGTAAATTGGCTGAGAGGCAGGTTGGCTGAGTAAACGTTGTTAGGCTTGCTTGCTTATTGACTGGCTGACGGACTGACAAAGTGGCTAGCTTGCTGGCTGGTTGGCTGTTCGTGTAGTTAGCTGGCTGGCTAGGCTGGTAGTTAATTGAATTGTTTGTTGGATTGTTGGTTGGTTTGTTGAGTGGTTGGTAGGTTGGATGATGGGTTGAGTAGCTAGTTAAGTGGTTGGGTTGTTGAGTGGTCGGTCATGTGTCTGACTGGACATTTGGCTGGCTGGTTGACTGGCTTGTTGGTTGGTTTTTGGTTGTTTAGTTGGTTGGTTGGTTGGTGGCTGGTTGATTGGTTGATTAATTTGTTTGATTGTTGAGTGGTTGTTTGTTGGAGTGATTGAGTACTTGTTTGTTTGAGTGGCTGACTGGCCAGTTGGTTGACTGGCTGGTTGGCTGGCTGGCTGTAACATGAAGACACCCCAATGCACGAGGAGCTGTTTTACCTCCACAGCGCAGGAGTCACCTGCCGCGGCATGAGACTCCCATGACTTGACCGGCATTGACCGCTGATTACAAGCTGCGTGCTGATTACAATGGAGAGTGAGTGATATAACCAGGTCAAATAGCAATTGTACCATTGTGCTTCCGTGGACTCGTGACCAGAAGGTCGTGGGTTCGATTCCCAATCGGGTCTGGTGGTGGGTGTTGAGCAAACTTACCCCTATTAGGTTACACACTGCTCCGTGGCACCTACACGTTAATTAGGTACAGGTCATTGGGTTGAAAGTGTGAGTGAGTCAGTGATTGTGTGAGTGATTAGCATTGTGCGCTGAATGTGCTGCCTACGCAAGCATGTGAGAAATGATCAATTGAAGATCAATGAGTGGGCCAATGACCTCGTGTGAATTGTAAAGTCGTGAGATCAAAACTTGGATCAGGACTATAAACCAGACATTTACATTTACATCTACCCTTGTGGCGTGTTGTTCTTATCAATCCGGCAACTGGTCAGCAGATAAGTGGGTATCATACAGTGGAACCTCTCCATCACGACCAGGAGAGGTGGTCTCTGCATGAAGGTCGGGGATCGACTTTAATCCAGTTGATGAGTGTGAGAAATGGTCTTATTGAAGAGTTCTTATAACTATGGGGATGTTTTTTTTTTAATTTGGGTTACACTGCGCACGTAATAACGATTGATGTTGATTAGATAATATAAGTAATCCACAGTACGCACGTGTGTACCTTTGTGAAATAATGTGCACTAGTCATGCATTATGTATCAGCATCAGTTAGTATTATGATTGTATTAAATTTATAGACTAGAAAGGAATAAAAACAGTTATTTTCCGATTCAATACACAGAAATATATACATAAAAAACAGAGTATCCATGTTTGAAAACATCCATATATACATAAATAACAAAAACTGTGCATCAAATCCTACAATAGCACCACATTTAAAGATATAGCAGAGTGTATAAAAAATGCATTCTGAGTACTGACTATACAAGGAACTTGGACACTGCGAGCAATGAAGAGGGTCTTGATTAAAATGTTATCACACTTTTCAATTCTACTTTCAAACTGAATGTGTACGTCCTAATTTTCATTGTACTTTTCGCGTGTACACACACACACACACACACACACACACACACACACACACACACACACACACACACACACACACACACACACACACACACACACACACACACACACACACACACACACACACACACACACACACACACACACACACACACACACACACACACACACACACACACACACACACACACACACACACACACACACACACACACACACACACACACACACACACACACACACACACACACACACACACACACACACACACACACACACACACACACACACACACACACACACACACACACACACACACACACACACACACACACACACACACACCTTTTCTGAAAACCTGGATCTGCTTGTCGTTCTTTTATCAAGATTTTCTCACAATGGAATACAACTGAGACCGAACCTTTTATTTTTATTGCCATTGGTCTTACTTATTATGAATTGTCCCTGTCATGCCTATTAAGAGATGTTTGATTGTGTCATCAGATTGAATCACTGACTGTAATGATTGGATATCCATTTCAGCAAAACTACGAAAACACTCAGAGCCTCAGGCGTAAAGCAATCCCTTTTTTACAGAAACATCTCATCTTTGTAAATGTCATTGGACATGTGTGTATTTTTATTCATTAGCAGAAGTCATTCCGTTATTGTAAGTTATATATATAGCTCTACGGGGTACACAACCGACAGTACAATGAACACGTTTTGTTGGTTCTAGCTACGCCAACTCAACCCCAAACATGACACACGCCGTCCTGTTTCGGCGATACGATTCCTGGTTTCCACCAACTAAAATATGATACAAATACAGCAAGACCTGCCTTCAGGAATGAAGTGTCCACACGAGTAGGTGTTAGTAACAGAGAGCTTTGTCTTTGTGAATAAGCTACGGGGGAGAAATGGGAACTGGGATATGAGAACAGAAGCCAAATCATAGACAGCAGTATCCTTACTGGTAAAAATAGATGCGTCCACGCTGACAGGTTCCACTGTCACAGAAATACAGAAAAACCTCCAATTGAGACCACCTCTCTAATGAGACCACCTCTCTATAATAGGACCACTTTTTGCGATCCAAATCCTTCATAAAGCTACCAAAATGAGCCTCTGTATAGAGACCACCTCTCTTTTGAGACCACCTCTATACTAGAACCACTTTTCGCGGTCCCAAACCCTTATAAAGCTACCAAAATGACACTCTGTATAGAGACCACCTCTCTATTGAGACCACCTGAGAACACTGGTTCCAAAGGTGGTCCTGATAGAGAGGTCGCCCCGCTGGCTCCTCCGCTCCGCCCTCCAAGGTTGCTCTGGACAGCTCAATAGCAGTGCAACTCGACCCCGGACGTGGCAATCTGCCTAATTGTTCCACAGTTATCACGCTGTTAATTAAAAATTGCAATTAAACCAAGAACAATTAAAGTGAACGGCGTCTAATAACAACAGTGAGCGGTGGCGGGCAGAGGATAAAATGTTAGCGTAGCCTGGTGTGGCGGCGGCATTTGAGGGACCTTTGCTTGGAGAGGACGTCCACTCCTAGTCCGGTGGTTGTTGTAGTAGTGTCTTTGTTTTTCTAGTCGTAGTAGAAGTACGTAGTAGGAAATAGCAGAGTCTGAGATGAATTGGCACCATATGATGGCCCAGTCGGTGCTGTTGGTTGCCATCTGCGTCCTTGCTGCTGCCGCTGCTGCTGCTGTTTCTACGTGCGACGATGCTGATGACAATGTAAGTTTGTGGCATTTGCTTTTCTGAAATAGGGCTAACTTGGAAGTTTGATAAATTGAAGCGCTAAAGTTATGGACTTAAATGGTGAGTATAATACAACTGGCTTGTTTTCGCATACAGTTCTTGTATGTGGGTTTAGAAGGATGACATTTTTGCAGCTGATAGCTGAATAGAAAGCGCGATACAAAATCACTCCTCGGTGTTTAAAATTGAAAGTGTGTTTTATTTCTTAACTTTTGGTGCGATGGACAATATAGGTAGTTACTAGTGGGACAAAATGTGGTAAATTACTATTTGAAAACCATTGTCTTCTATTTCTCAATTTGCTGTTTTTTAAAACATTCATTCCTTCATAGATTGTTCTTCTTTATGTTTACTTTATGTCTAATAAAGAGGGTCTAACTTGTATTTAATAAAAAATGTGATATATTAAATTGCTTTACTTTACAAATATTTCAAATTCAAATATGGCGTTTTGCTATGTTCTGTATATAGCTGTACTTACAACCTACTTTTCTTTGCATATAATCTTATGTTTTAAAATGTGTGGCAGATATCCGAAATAAAATTCTGTTATCTGTTATCTGTATTTAAATTTTGATTTCATTTTGATTACTGTAGATAAATCATAGTGGGACACTTGCATACTTTCTATACCTGATTAATAAGAAATATAACATTAAAAAGTTCAACCCGTTTTATTATAGGATTAAAGATGACCAAAAAATTAGGAATACTGTCTATTGTTAAATTAAATAGCTGTTATAGTTCACTGGTTAATTTAGCAATCTTCCTTGTAATAATTTTTTTCAATATCTCAACACCTACAATAATATTGTAAATTTAAAATAACTGCATGCTATTAACCGTCCATCTTGTTTGCTCTAAATTGTTTTGTGTTTTATTTGAATCATTCTGATCTATTCAGGCTTATAACTCTCAACATGAACATGGACTTTGAAGGCTGCAGTGTGTGGATGGGAAAGCCGTGAAACCCACGATGCCTTTGAATGACGTAGATTGTTGTTTCGGATTTGGGGGCTGTAAATAAACTCTTTGCGTTGGAGCAGGTGACCAGAAAGTAGAGTTTTGCCATTTCAGCTTACGCCATACGTACGTGACGTCATGGAAGCGGCGGGGGGACGCACGACGACATTTGCGCATAGGTCACCACCACTCGAAAGCGAGGCTCACCCGAGACCCGGGAACCCGGCCAAGAGAAGTGAGTGCACAGCACTGTAAATAAGCTGTCAAAAGTGGCATTAAGTTCTCACGACTTTATATTTTACACCAGGTCATTTGGCACACTTGTCGAATCACTGATAATTTCTCTTGCATGCTTGGAGCTCTCAATGCTAATCATTCACACAATCATTCAACCCAATGACCTGCACCATAAATCTCCTAGATAATGGTCTACCTCTAATACCCGCCTACTCCTAGTAACCGCCCCACTCACCTCGGAACTGGCAGGTATTCTGTTAAACGCCTACCACTAATAAACGCCCTTCTACCTCTAATAAAGGCATTTTAAAATCAAAGTGCCAGTCTGTTTCAAGTTCTGAAGGTTAAATGCATTGTCGTCTGTTAAGAGGCTGTGGTCCGACTCCCTAGCGTAGTTGTGGGTGTTTTCTTTTTTACATCAGATATGTGTTGTCCAAATTGTTCATCAAAATGATTTGAATAGTCTACAACAATTTTATTAAACTATTTTCGGCTTCTGTCCTATTCACAAAATATACTATTCAAATAGTAGTAACAGTACAATAAAAATATATTCAACTCAGAGAAAATGCCGTAACGTACAATAATGTACCTGGTAGTCAATCTAAAGGAGGGGGGAATTCGTGTCCTGCATTTGTTAGACAACCACCACCCCACCACCACCCCCTCATTTCAAATAGTGCATCCCCTGCAGGTCCATTGTATATTTTGAAAAGGACAGAAATCGAAAACAGTTTAATGAAAAAAAAACTTCCGAAAACATTCAAATTATATTTGATAAATAGTTGGAAATAATTAGCATATTCACGACAATATTTCACTTTCATACTGCATTATAAGATGGGCCCAACAATCAGGTAGTCCCATGCTATGTTGTGAGGACTGAGAATAGAAGATTGTGATGGACGCGTGCATCCAATGATCAGATCACTTTTGTAAGGTCCCTGACTGACGAGCAACTTTTGCAGCACTATCATCAAAAATGGTTTGAATAGTTACGCCGCGGTTGTTTGTGGTGTGGCTCGGGTGTGTGTTTCCATCATCTGGTGTAAATGGTTGGTTAATAGGGTAGACCGGGGCAGATTGATACCCGGGGCAGATTGGCGCATTCTAAATATAGGATTCTGTGTAAGAAGAATTCCCATGATGATGATATGGTCCATGTAAAAAGGTCATCCCCCTTCAGATACTATGCAGTATGGATCTAGATGGAACTGATTTTTTGAGCAGATGAACACTTTTTACGTATCCTGGCTTGGAGCAGATTGTGACATAATTTTGTTGGCATATTGTTTTTAATCCTCACATGATATCTACTAAGTAAAGCAACTATCTTTCCATGTCAAAAAGACCCCACAAAAGGTATATGCCGTTGACACATAATACATTATTAGTAACTATAAGGCTATGCCTGTGTGGACTAATAATGTTAAAAGAAAGTGTCCCAACCTGCCCCGGTCTCCCCTAATGATCAGGATTGGTACGGTGTAAGGGAACGATCATAAATAACGATACCGGGGAGGGGTGTCGTCCATTTTGGGGGGCTTGAAGAAAAAGTTAACGGACCCCCCCTCCCATCAATATTTTAAAAAGTTGAGTGACCCCCTACCCCTCTGCTAAAGCAAAAGTCCTCTACACGGTCATTGCATTAATAGACAATTGCTAAAAGAAATCTTTTGAAAAAATAGACCGTAACATGATGAAAAAATGTTCAGCGCCCCCCCCCAAAAAAAAGGAATCAACAAAGTTGGACGACCCACCCCCCGTATCATTACTTATGATCGTTCCCTAAGCACATTCCGATTACCGTCCACCTACGTGCGTCTCTTTCAGGCCGGCTGTGTCTATGGAAAATGTGCCAGTTCCACTCTTCGCAGGGCAAGTCCCTGATCTCCTACCACGAACTGCTCAGCAAACTCAATGTAAGTGCAATCTCCCAATACACCATGGGCATGATGTCCTCACCATGCCACAAGCAGATGAGCAAGTTTACAAGGTTTTGTTGTTGTTGTTTTTGTGTGTGTGTGTGGTTTTTTGTGTGTATTTGTTTGTTTTTAGCTTTGTTTTTGTTATCTTTAATAGGGGAAGGGTTGCACGTAATGACTATGCAATGTGGACCTTTGGGCGAACAGTATAAAACATCGACTACGTATTCATTTGGTGACTGGAATACTTTTTGTTTCACGGCTAGAGCCTCGGTCCCATCGTCATATCTCACGACTATATACGCAGTATATAGCGGGTTGGTATGAACAAGGACTTTAAGGCAGAGTGAGTGATCAAGCCGTGAACAAATCGACGATGCTCGGCCCACGCTCAGCTTGTTGGCCAGAGGTGTTCAGTCCCAGGTGTACACTGCGCGTGAGGGTGTGTGTGTGTCTCGCATACTCACCGTGAGTAGAGACGTGCCTGCAACTGGATATGGTATATTTATGGGTGTCTTTTTTTCGTATTTTTTGTATATTCTGGATGTGTTTGTCACATTTTAGTATATTTACCAGTATGTCACATTTTTCTCAACATGTTCGTAGCACGTCTGTACCCACTTTGTGACCCAGACACCCCCGAGGGGGCAGAATGGAAGATCCTTATCCATTCGTCTAATGAGAAACGTTAACCCAAACTACAAATGTTTTAGTACTGCTGTGGCTAATGTCTCTGATTCATCTATAATTACATTGCCATAATGATATATATGCACATGCCCACAGTGTAATGTCCTGTGTTTGAAACTTGAGCTTTGAAACAAAGCGGCCTGCAACGCTCTGTTTCAATGACCATGTACTTATTACCTATGAACACTCCCAGAGGGCTTTAAAGTGAAACTCCTATTCTGTCCTTGCGTCATGCTTTTTGCTCAGTGTGAAATGTACATCTACATATTTAATCTAACTTTCTTGCCCGCCCATCCTATAAATGGGGTCGATTTGTGACATGAAATTTTGGATTTGATCAGTAAAAACGGATTCATAGGCTGAGGTAAAACTCACCAAATGTTTCCCAATAGCCATTACCTACTTGGTAAAATACAGTGAAGAGACAGGAATTAAATTTATACGTATTTCCAATACGGCTGACTTTTCAAAAGATGGCTGCTAAAATATAGAACCCCTGTAAAGCATTATTCTGGACTTGGCATTTTTATATCCATAGTAAGGACATTGGCTTATTTGAGTCATAAGGTCTTGTTGTTACGTTCAAAATAGAAAATAATATAGATGTTTGGAACCGTATGTTTCACTGAATCTGATCTATTTTGCTCCAGACTCGTGCTGAGGCATCGGCAAAGAGGACTGGAGAAAGTGGTAGGAGCCGACAGCATAGGTAACATTAAGGTTTCTCTACGTCTCAACACATAGCTCCAAATCTCCCCTCCCCCACCCCTCTCTCCATCTTTCAACTTATCTAACTCAAGCTGCCAAACTTTCTACAATGCCAAAATTAAGAATTTCCAATGTAAAAGACGCATTTTACAGTATCTATTTTCGACTTTCAAAATGTCGTGAAAATATAAGAAAAGTTTCTGTTTCTTCTAGCCTTTAGTGTGTACATAATTCACAACTGTAACTCTTTCA
Source organism: Streblospio benedicti (assembly GCA_019095985.1). Lineage (NCBI taxonomy): Eukaryota > Metazoa > Annelida > Polychaeta > Spionida > Spionidae > Streblospio > Streblospio benedicti. Next base: position 17,326,617 of record CM032668.1, on the reverse strand, counting down.
GAAGTATCTCATATGAAGATGAGTATTGAGGATTAGTGAATGACGACCCCCATGGATACCTGTCCAGAGCTCTCACCATGATGTTTGGATATATCAAGAGACAAGTTTATTTAAACTATACAGCCTCTGACACCGCTCTTGAAATGTGAAGATAGTCTCTGTTGAAAAATAAATTAACATAATTCATTGGTTTGTATCAGTAAAGACATGTGATCACATGTGACTAGTTTTTTCAGGTAGAGAATAGTGAAGCATGTTGTAGAATCTCGTGTTATCACTATAGTAACGATGATTGGGCAGTGGTTACAGGATACAGCGACGAGGTATACGCTGTTGATAGCTTAATTAATGTAGAGAGAGGGAATACGGATTATTATTACTTGCAAATTTTGCTCGTCCATAATGATTCTGGCAGAAACGCTAAGCTAAGCGCTGGCGATGTTATCGGAGGGGTTTGGTACAATGCCGATTGGTGGGGCGACTCAGACGTAATGCATCAATTTAGCCATAAACGAGGCCAGTCTGGAGATATTTTGACGTGTTCTCCTGGAGCTGTCTTCAGTGATGTGAATCCGAGTGGCGGATTAGAACTGCGATCTGAGCCCATGTCAAATGCTGGTTGCATCCGATGTCATCATCCGAAACCGAGTGCGCGGAGTGCAGTGTTGCAACTGAACAGTAAGGGAACCCCCCCCCCCACACACACAGCAGCCTTTGGGAAGCACCAGACCTTCAGCCATAGGACAGCCATCGAAGGCGCAGCCAGAAGTGCGCATTATAATGATAAATTCCATCAGGGGGATTCGGTTTGTGGAATTGTGGGGATTCCAAATCCACCTGGTGATGACTACGAATGGGAAGAGAATCATGAATTGATAAATACGAATACACAACAAATAATAGATGATAACACGTATGATGATGATAATAGTACAAGTCAACCCGCTAGTGACAAGAAGTGTGAAGGTCAAGAGGTTTTAGAAGTCTTGGATAAAGAGGAACGGTGGAATCCAGAAGGTTTTGAGAATACACAAGTTGAATTTGGTAATGAAATAACTGATATCGCTATGTCTGAACGACAGGCAGACAAAATGTTCAAACCAACATTTAGCGCAGGCAAGAGAGAAAAAGCTTGGGAAAGTGTTGACAGGGCGCCACGCTTTACTGACATTGATAATGCTGATGATTATTCAGACGCGGAATTTCTGTCAATAATGAACATCAATTCTGATGTGCCACAAGAATATAAAACAAAGTTGGAAGGGGTCTTATGAGAAAATAAAGATGTGTTTGCTAACAAAAAGGGTCGATTAGGTTATACGGATATTTGCCCACTCAAAATTATGTTGCTTCCCAATTCAAAGCCATATGCTTGCCGCCCATACCGTGCTTCACCGCACACGCGGGCGATAATAAAGGATTTTGCGGATGAAATGTTAAAACAGGGGATAATTGAGCCGTCCACCTCAGAATGGGGCGCGCCAGTAGTAATTGTGAAGAAAAAAGATGGTTCACCGCGCATTTGCATTGATTTTAGAAGGTTGAAAAAAAAATGATACAGAACGACAGTTATCCTCTGCCTGTGATAGATCAAGAACTGACAAACGTAGGGGCAAATGGGGCAGCTGTGTTCTCCAGTTTGAATTTACAGAGTGGTTTCCATCAATTGGGTATTGATGAAGGGTCACGTGACTACACAGCTTTTGTGACACAAGATGGTGTCTACAGATACAAGGTTTCGCCCATGGGACTAAAAGTGAGCCCAAATAATTTTCAACGCCACCTAAACCTGGTGATGAAAGACTTGATTGGCATATGCTGCACTGTATATTTGGACGACATTATATGTTATTGTAGTGACTTGGATAAACACTTGATTGATCTAAGACGCATTTTTCAACGCTTACGGGACGCAGGCTTAGTCCTCAAACCATCGAAATGTGAATTTGCATGTTACGAAATCACTTTTCTTGGTCATATGGTAACAAAAGCAGGTATCACTGCATGTGATGATAAGCTGGAAGCCGTTAAAAACTTCAAGTCACCCGGAAATGTCACATAGACGAGACAGTTCCTGGGTCTAGCTGGTTATTAAAGGAAACTAGTCAACGGGTTTTACTGAAGTTGCAGCTCCTCTCAACTTGATGCTATGCAAAAATGATGATTTGTCATGGGGTGAGAAACAGGAAGAGGCTTTTCAGCTTCTAAAGGCGAAACTGATTTCACCACCCATACTAGCATTTCCTGACTACACTATACCATTTCAACTCCACTGTGATGCGAGCAGGATTGCAGTAAGTGCGTGCCTGATGCAAGAACAGCAGGGTACGAACAGAGCTATAGGGTACGCGTCCTAAATGGAGCTCAACAAAAATACTCGGTGACTCATTTGGAGTTGCTTGCAGTGTTAGTTATTTGTTTATTAAAGTGTCGTAAAGATATTCAAACATAGTATAATTGTACAATTGATCAAATTAAAAAGAATATCTTCCAGCCATGTAATGGCTTATTTTGACACATTGTTCTAAAATTTGACTAGTATATTAGGTTTTAAAATATCAGTTCATATTTCGTGACAGTCTTTGTCCTTCCTGGTATGAGGGTGTATAAACCGGCAATGCTTTGCATAGCTAAAAGTCACTTATCTAGTAATATACAATTTCCTACGGCTAAACATTTTATGTACACATCTGATAGCTTGTGGTGCAATCTGTGTATTGCTTAAAAATAAAACACATCTTACTTATTTTATCAAATTCTAAAAAGTTGGCATCTATGTCTACTGCACTATTGAAAATTGTAGTTCTTATGTCATCATAGAGAGGACAGTCTATAAGGAAGTGGCATTCAGATTCTACTACATTTAAAGTACACAATTTACAAGTTCTATTCTCATATAACAACCCATTGTATCGTCCAGTCTCAATTTCAAGGGAAGTACTCCACATCTCAATTTAATAAAAGCTGATCGTTCATAACGTGGTATGTTGTAGTCAAGGTAGGCTTCAGACTGCAGGCTAGTCTTGAAACGTCTGTACGTTCTAATGTTTAACAAGAATCTCTTGATATTGTAAGTCCAGTTTTTACCGCTTTGTAACTTTGACCATGAATAGACTTTTTTGTGACACGGTTATCGCTCATATTTTGTAGTCGACAGAATAAACGTATAACTTCTTTTCTAGTATGATATATTATGCTGTTCCA
>CM032668.1:17310285-17323313 GCA_019095985.1 Streblospio benedicti | reverse complement strand
GAACGTGTGGCACTTCCCCAACCAGACAGTTTGACAGGAAGACAATAAAGCATGTTTGCTCCATTTTGGTTACGTTTGTCAATGTCTGGTGGTGTACATGCTTATTTCAGTATTTCAGTACAAAATGAGTTTTATCATTTGACACGTAATGTGCCTGATATAAAAGATTTTGTAAATAGTGAGATCAAATAACTATGACGTAGAATGAAAAGTTTAAAAATGCAAATATCAAATAAATTTAGATTATCATTAATTATACACACATGTATAATACATACACGGTTTAGAACAACTTTCATAATAGTTTAACAAAAAATCATGGAACAGCACTAAATGTTTGTGAAAAGGAGGAAACGTAGACGTAATGTAGCTTAAGCTTCAAAAGTTACATTTAATAGCCATCACCAAAATATTAGCAACAAATCAGTATGTACAATGTCACCATAAAGATTCATCTTCTAAATCATTCCACTACACATCCCAATTCAGGAAGGTATCTCATGTAAAACAGATAGATGTGATATGGAAAAAAATGGACAGACCAATTTTCAAAAATAGAATACAATTGCTTCCTTTCATATAAGATTTGAGAGTGGGTCAACTGAAGGCGATGAACTTTCATATCAAGTAGAATTTAGTAGCCTGTCTTAGATAGGAAGGCGAGATCTGTAGGGAATGGCCACAAGTTGTGAAATGAAGGGGTTAGTGGGGCGGATATGTGACAAATACAGGCCTACATGTTCACTTCTGACAGAAAGCATTAAACTTTGCAATAAGGTGTTTTAAGGTACGCTGGTTCCAAAAATATCGGGAACCACGCTCCCAGACAGTTGGTTCCTCCAGAAATCCAAGATGGCTGCCAAGATGGCTGCCGGTACATAGATAGTACGTAACTATTTTACTATTAGGTCTAGCATAACATGCAATACCACTTTTTGCACTGAATTTGGCATGGGAAAATCGAATTCTAATGTACGTTTGATGATTGGATGTGACGAACAAAGTTACGTTCATGATTGAATAAGGGTTGATTTTTGACACAAACGCAAAAATGTCTGCAGACAAAAAATTCCCGAAACACCGATTATATATTGTTCATATAATTATTTTCCAACATAACTTTGACATAAAGTATTTAAAAGGATAATTTTGATATTTTTACTCTATTTCAAAATTTTCAAGAAATCTATGAGTTCACACTATTCATCTTTGCAGCATCTTCCAGGAAATTTGGCTTCGTGTATACCTGAATAATTGTAGTACACCGAACATTTGCATCAGGTTAAAAATGAACCACTATTGGGATGTCCATGGGTACTAGTTCATGTTAAGTAAATAAAAAAGAGTCATATGAAGAGAAAATATGAAAGAGAACCCCATATCCCCCACCCCCACCCCCACCCCTAAAGCACACATGGAGCTTGTGTGACCATCCTAGGGTTTCAATGAAAATTGAGTGCCCCCTCCCTGTTCCCTCCAAACGTCATTGCAGGGCAATCTGTCAAACAAATATACCATTTTGCAGCATATTTTGTGCATATAAAATACCTATTTAATATATATCAACACAATGACAATTCTTTCTACCTGCTTTAACGTCCAAAGTGTCCAAACTGTTTTTCAAAATACCTGAAGACATTAAAGCAGATGGAAAGAATTGTCATTGTTTTGATATATATTAAATAAGTATGAGAGGACCTGCTGCAGCCCAAATATCAAAGCTAGCAAACAGATAAAATACCACAGACGATATACAAGACTATATTCTCAACATTCCAAGTTTGTACATTGGTGATTCAGGCAGAAACTTCTAGGGTTCCCCAATTGGGCATACAATATCACATGGACAACCTCAAGCATGTAACGGATTGGGATGGCTCTAAAATTGTGTGCAAAGAGTCGTACCTATTGGACAGGCAAATCTCAGAGTCTATAACGATCCGAAACACTGTTGAAAACATTAACAGAGATGAAGGAGCATACCAGTTATCCCACGCCAATGACAACATTCCGAGTCCAAGTGCATAGGAAACACTGACTGATTTCCTTCATTGTCACGTGCTGCCACCTAGTGACAGAAAGAATTCTGAGATGATGGACATGGAAAGATGTCAGAAAAAATCAGCCAGTAAGCAAAAATGGATTTACACAAATATAATCAATCAATCTAATTCCTATCATGGTACAAAATATTCGGAAAGAACTTACACTTGACAACAAATACACAGATGAGGACTATGTTTTGCTCTTTATGTTTGGGTCTTTATTTATACCTATTGCAGTTTCAGTATATTTTAAAAACTTCTCCCAGTAAAAGTTCGGGAAATCGGGAAAATCAAAATAATTTAATACACTGCATGCGAAAATTGTGTAGCTCAGAGTTCAATTTGTGTAAGCTATCATAAGTAAAATCAAATAACTGAATTTGAGTGCAAAACATATATTCTAACATAAATGGAATGATGTAAAACATCTTCTTAGGTGACTGTATTCACTCTATAGATTTAATATGAATGTAATTTAATAATGATACTGATATTTCCTCAAAATTACAATTTTTGTGATTAATTAGATGTACAAGATTGATGAAAGCTCACAAATGTTTCCATACCTATTATGAATGCAGGGATGGCAGTTTTTCTTTTCTAAAGATCTCAAACTAATTAAAATATTGATGTAACACAACTCCTCATCACAAAATTGTTTACGGGTTCAACATGATCATCAAATTTGACGGTCAAAATTACTCATTTTACAAGAAAAAAAGCATGGCTTACAAAATCTAAATAGTCTTTAGAGATAAGGAGCTTAAAATAGGCAGCCGCTTTTTAGTAGGCCCTGCGACTATGTGTAAGATATGTTTTACTATTTAATGCCATGTAAATCACGGGCACATGCATCGTAGAAGGTAGAAGCCAACTGAGACTAGTCTACTGAGTGTCTCTTCTTTTTCCCTTCATTGTTTGCCTTTGAAGTATTGGCTCTAGCTAAGGTAGACCCTCCAAATTAACAGCACTTATACAAGGAGATCACCTTTCTGATAAAACAAACCCACAATCGTGGCTATGTTATTGAGCAATGAAATGGGGGGGGGGTAAACAATGGTGCCGTTTTCACTGGATTAAAAATCCTCCTGGCGGCATCTCAACATACGTTGTATATGTTGTAAAGTTCACTGCTTTGCGGGATTAGTAGGGAATTTTTAAACCCTGATGAAAGGAATATGATAGTGCAACCTTGCAAAACGATCTTAATGGTCAAGATGTCCAGGAACATCAAAAGGAGTTAATGTGACTTATCTGTTGGATCATGTAAAAACCTGTTTTAAAGTAACCAATAGTTTAATAAATGTTTCTAGTGTGATTTTTAATATCGTGGTAGGAGCTTGATTGCCATAGAAAAGAGAGAGAGAAGAAGAAGAAGAAAATTGAGTTCAATAAATGCTACCATATGCTTTGAAAGCACGTACTTGTGATGGTGTCGGCTGACCTATATTTGGTCAATTTGTTTAAGGCATACACAAAAGCACTCGGGTACACATATTGATCTACGGATATTATACATAGTGTCTTAACCCTTACCCTAAAAACACAAGCCCAATATTTTACATCATAAAATATATCTCCAGAATGATTTGAATCACCTGAGTAGCCCACAGTAGTTCAATCTTTAGAAGGCTGAGAGCATGTCAACGTTTGTTATTTTCCAACCACAAATTAATCCCAATGTTTACCCGTGACCCTAGACCTTGTTCTTGACCTCAAATCACTGAAATACCCTCAAAATGGCTTTCTCATGCTACATGTAGTGCAGAAAGTGGTATTATATTAAATTCTAGACCAAATACTAAAAACATCACATACTATATATGTACCGGCCGCCATCTTGCCAGCCATCTTGGATTTCGAAAGGAACCTACCATCTTGGAGCGTGGTTCCCGATATTTTTGGAATCAGCATACTTCAAAACCCAAAACCCTTGTATACAAAGTTTTATGCTTTCTGCCAGATGTGAACATGTTTATCACATATCTGCCACACTATGGACTACATGTTCAATGACTAACTACGCGCAAGTGGTCAGACTTAGTTACAGAGTTCATTTAATATGTTTTCCCGAAAATCTATTCACTTTAATTTGCAGTACATCATTAACTGATCATCCAAATGTTATATTATTATTATTAATTATATCACAATCGTGACTTGCTATAAATACGTAACACGACTGCAGACAACAGATTTATTTTCTGTGATTAATTTTCTTCAAATTAGCATGCTAGAATGATTAATTATGAAGACTGTCGTGAGCAGAACTGATAATTAAACTTTCACTGCACCCAAAGGCAAGGTGAATATATCTGTTCATCTATTTATCTATGATATAGATAGTATACAAATGTATTGAAAAGACTAATTTTCTACCATAAGGCATCCCAAAAGACATAAGTAGCCTGTTACATGCATTTCGAAATAAATGCTGTGTCACAAGACGGCAAAACGTCCTCCAGGCACCTTTCATTACCATGTATACATAGAAGAAATGTGATTTTTTTGTCTGAGCCCCTCCCCCTAAACAAAACAAACCAAACAAAGCAAACAAAAACAACCAAACAAAAACAAACCCAGCCAAAAATCCAGCAACATAAACAGCAAGCAGAAAATTAATCACTACCGCATGCATGCACATAGTAATTATACAGGTCATGTAGCACTCTCTTGTTGTTTATACATGTACCTATTTCGGTTAATGAGGTTATTTGGTTATTTTAGCCGCCCACATATACTTAGAACATAATCACAGTAACATAACCTCTGAAACCTATTCTCACATTTAGAGTGCTCATGTTCCTGCTGGGTGTGTTAATTGCATTGCTGGAAAACGTTTTGTGTTGTATATTCATCTTAAATTAATGGGACGTCAGGTCACCAAGTTGAACAGGGTTACTCAGTTTACAAAACTCTACAGTCGAATCTTTCTGTTGGGACCACGCGAGTTATTTACTGTACATGGTCCCAATAGAGAGGTGCTCTCTTTGTGGTGGTTTGAACCATGAAAAATAGTTCTTTTTTAAGGGGTCTCTTTACATAGGTGGTCTTAAACATATAAAGTAATGTGTGTAGCCCATGGCACAGGCAGCTATAACTACCGATTCAGCGCGCATCTGAAGCTACTCATTATGCAATGCTATTACAGCATATTCATAGCACATACCCACATTGGTTTCTACAGAATGGTGGCGAACCACGCTCACGTCACTGCATATACAACTACCCTCTTAAGCTTCTCATTCTGCAATGCTATTTTGATTCCTCTACACATAGCCTACAAACATACATATCAAATATTCTTTGGATTAGAATGGTTCCCTTTCCCTATCACGTTGCCAACAACTACCCTCTGCAAGCCATCAAGTGCACACGTGTGTGAAGAAGGCGCCTGTTAAGCTACTCATTCTGCAATGCTTTTTACAGTTTATGCATAGCACAATCCAAATGTATTGAACAGATTCATTGGATTGCTTATTGTACAATACTATATATTCATTTTGAGATAAATCCTTTATACTTGCTTTATTATAAGCCAAATATTTTCTCCCTCTTGATCAAGAAGGCCTTCGCAGCGGAAGTCGAGTTACTCATACACAAGTAACACACACCGTGAATGGGTAAACTTGGTACTAATTTAAGTTTTGAATGAGCCATGATAGAAACGTAATGGAGACAAGACGTACCCGCCCTATAGAGTAATGATATGGGGCTAATACCTGTTTATACTCAGTGATTCATTGGTAATAGTCTCATTTCATTATGTAATTTGATTGTATACCGTAAGTTGCATTTGGATAATTATTTTTGATAATTATTTGGATGATTTCAAACTGTTGTTTCATTAGCAAATATGAGGCTCTCGTTGAGTAATCACCTCTCTAATGATGAGTCACTTTTAGAGTTGTGTAACATGATTTTAACAGCGATTGGCCTTCGCAGCGGAAGTCGAGTTACTCATTCACAAGTAACACACACCATGAATGGACAAACTTGGTACTAATGTAAGATATAGGATTTAATGCATGCACTATTTAATTACGATAATATTCATGAGCAGGTACAGCGTATGAGTATAGTGCGACCTGTCTATAAGTCGACCAGGGGACTGGCCTCAAATACACAGAGGTGGTCTCTTTATGGAGGTTTGGGTAGGTGCCTTTTAGAACCACGAAAATGGTGGGCTTCATACAGCGATGGCCATATCTGGTTTGATGTCCATCTGTGAACGCACCACGTATGTAAACAACACTTGCATGGACCGCATCATGTAGCAGATAATCAAACCACAAAAAACCCACTCTGCATCCACTATTCGGGCCCTTCATTGCTAGTCGCCATCATAATCACGTCCGGTCCAAAGGAGCGACTTGTTCTCGGAACTAATCATTCAAACCCACGGCAACAAATGCCTGTTTTACTTTCTTCATTAAGATCTTTTTTATTTGATTCAAGGAGGCTTTTCATCATTACCATTGGTATTGGGCGGCAGGTTTAATTGCATACATCTATAGCAATGCAGTAGCTATGATTGCTAATCCATTAAGAGCTGAAATTATGAATAAGGTGCTCAAAATACAATGAAAGGGTGTGGATGGGGTGGTGGTGGTGGTGGGGGGGACGGGGGGGGTGAACGCAGATACTTTTTATAGCACCATTTTGACGAAATCTCGGACCAGACCAAGATAACCACACATTTATAACATCATTCCAGACGACCTGGAGATAGACCCGGTTACGAAAGAAGATCTGTAAAGGTGGTTCCTCGGGGTGATGCCTTTAAATATAAAGGTTGTCTCTATATGGAGGTTGTCTGTATATAGAGGCTGCCTTTACATAGAGGTGGTCTCTATATAGAGGTTGTCTCTATATAGAGGTGGTCTGTATATAGAGGTTGTCTCTATATAGAGGTGGTCTCTATATAGAGGTTGTCTGCCTAGAGGTTGTCTTTATAGAGGTTGTCTCTATATATATAGCGGTAGCCTATATAGACCCCTTGTTGTCTCCAGACGACCCGAGGAGCCTATATCGACCTGTCCCGACCTGCCCGACATGCCTGCCGCCTCGATTGTTGAGGCTGCGCCTTCCATGGGACCGCCCGCCTTGTTCTTCCCCACCCTCAACTACAGGTGCTGCTTGATGATGGCGATGTTGTTGTTATTGTTGTTGTTGTTGCTGCTGCTGCTGCTGCTGCTGCTGCTGCTGCTGCTGCTGCTGCTGCTGCTGCTGCTAATTTTACCTGCAGTACATCCATAAAATTAGTAATCTAATGAACATGTAAAACCCCACATCTCACCCCATTGACCTCTGACCTCTGACCCACAGTGGTGCCGCCGCCGACCCCGACAACTTCGGCGGGTTCTGGATGCTGGGCTGGTGCGAGGACGAGGAGGGGGAAGATGCTTTGTTTGAGGCCGTGCTGTGGTCACTTCTCAGGGAATAAAGAGCTACAGTTAAAATGCCTGTTTGTGGGACACAAATGTTTGTATGGTCACATGACTTTGCCAAAGTCAAACATGATAAATGAATTAATATATATTCCTCACCTTCTCTTCATGTTTTGATTTATTTAGTTGTAGTGACAAAACAAAATAGTTAACAATATATAGACTCACCCTTCATTTCCAAGAAAGCTTTAATGTAATCAATGCTGTAATTGGATGTTGTTCATGATAGATTTTCAAGATAGATTCAATTGCAATATGTAATCGGATCTCACTCGTCATGTTAGAATGGTATTTGACCACTCGATCGTCTTGTCAATCGTAAACTTGAGCATGCTGATATCTTATTAGCCCTAATTTTGTTCGGACAAATCAAACATCAGCAATCTCAAACTTATGGTTGACACTCCAATCCGACACTCTGTATTAAGTCTTTATATGTTCTTTTTACTAAAATAATAGTCCTGATCACACTGCAGACTCCCAGTAGAGAATCATACACATGATGTGCAAGGCGCCGGTATGAGGGGCTTGTGTGGTTCTTGGTTATGTACTGTTCTTGCTCTCCAGACTAGAGTGAAGTCTATGGTATAAACGGACAAACAAACAGAAAATTACGTTAAATTACTTAATTTCTTATTACATTTTATCAAACAAGTTCATTAGCTATGTATTTGATACTATATATTTACTGAATACTTCTTATCAATAGCTGAATATTGGATATTAAAATACCTCTGATATTTCAATGGCTGTCAGGCCATCTTTTTCAAAGAAACACAATCCCCATGTTAGATCCCAAACTAATAAGAAACAATAATGAAATAACAACGGACGTCTACAGAAAACCAACTCACACAGACCAATATCTACAAAGGAGCTCACATCACCCAGCACAACAAAAAATAGGCATTGTAAAAACACTCATGCACAGGGCCAATACCCTGATATCAGATAAAAAGTTACAGTCGGTAGAGAAGAAGATCAGGAAAGCATTAAGGTTATGTGGATACCCAGAGTGGGCATTAAATGAAGTAAAACAACTGGAGAAGAAGGTTAAAAGCAAGAAGAAAGATCAAGAACAGAGAGAGAAGGCTAATGGGTTTGCTGTCTTGCCATATGTAAAAGAGTGAAGAGCACCTTCAGAGATGCATCACCATAATTCAAATTTGTTGATCGGTACAAATTTTATCTCAAGGGGCAACTAGTTTTTCACCACAGTCATTAAATGGTGTTTTCATGAAATGAGAGGGAAACATTTAATTATATTAACTTGTTAAATTAATAAAAATCAATTTTGAAGAAACAGATGAAAACATTAGGTCTTGCCATTTGATAGTTAACATTTTATTTTTTTTCAAAAAATGAAACATTGCAACTATAAGCCACCATTCCAATTTTTTACAGCATTTAGATTATTTTTTAAACATAATATATGAGTTGCCGGAATAAAGGGTTTTCATATTCCAAATTTCTTTAAGTCGACCTGCTGGTCACCATAAATGTCTCTAATAAAGAAAGATAGATTATGAAGCCATTCTAACATTCCAATTAATAGTATCATAACATTATGTAAATTCATTTCAGGATTGTGTTGATTTGTGATATATTTTAAAGGAGACAGGAAGTCATTAAAATAACTTTTGCCATACCTAGTTGCATCATCGAAAATGAAATGTTTTGAATGATTGTTTTTTATGGCAGCTTGTCATTGGATAATTTTTTTCATTCAAAAATTTTTTTTCAAACCTGCTATTAAAACAAGTTAATTTTTTCAGAATATTAAATATCCTGATAAATGATAGGAAGTTATTATTTATGGTTAGTTTTTTGTAATGATGTTGTATTCATTAAATAAATTTTTTTTTTTGACATGGACCAACTTAAAACCTTTTAAATTGAACTCAGCATTTCTTGAAATAGTCAAAAAATGATGTAAATTCTAGTTTTTGGATGCAGTGGCATGTTTTTATAAAACTCTGAAGCTCTGGCACATTTTGGCAATCATTTTGAAAAAGTCTGCCCAGAAGGTTCTACATTTTGTCCAATGTAAATAATGAAAATTCTGTAAATCTGCAAAATTTGTAAAATGACAATCTCTTTTGTTGTTGAATGGCCCTAATGGCAGATCATGTAGAAAGAAATTCAGACATTGCCCTAACAGGGTCAACTTCATGAAAACAAAAATGTTTTTTCATTCCATATTTATTTGCAGAATATGTTAAAGTCAAAAAGAACCAAGTTTAGGGAGTTAATATTCTATGATGATTGTCAATTCTTTTTTCAAAACTTATATCTAACAAAAAAATTTGAAAGCATATGCCATGCATTGTTTGATTACATCTTCGAACTGGTCCGTGCTGGGACTGAACATACTTGGTTTCCATTATTTCAAACATCATCAGACAAATTCAGGACTAATGTTATCCATAATATAGTGATAAAAAATTTGATAACCATGTTTATTTGTTTGCAATATTTAAAATCCATTTGTCCTGTTAGAGGCTATAACATTCTTGAAAAATCTTGTCCCAAAATTTTAACATCTTAAACCATCAGCATGTTGAATAATTTGTACCCCTAAAACACAGTTATCAATATTTTTCAATTGACACCTAATTGGTTTCGGTATTTACTGAACAGACATTTGATGAAGTCAATACTGATTTTTTTTTTCATATCTTGAACAGGTAATGGACTTGACAATGGCCCAGTGGCAGCACTGCTTGAAATTATTTTTTCACAACATAAAAACATATACATAAAGGTTTGATAACAATTTCAGAACCTGTTTCTTTAAGAATCTTTAATGCTGCCCCATCTCAAATGTTCGTCCTCCCTAAAGACAGCACGACCCTCGACAAATTCAAAAGCCCAATATTCTATAGAAAAGTGTGGAATCAAAGTGTTTTTTACTGCCAAATGGCTAACAAAAGCTTACAAACTTTTTATATAAATGCAAGAGAACTGAGTTACTGAGACCAAGATATGTAAGACAATTGGCGAAACTATCAGGCCATCAACAGACTGATTGCAAAGAAAGGAGAATAGAGAGAGAGAGACAATGATTTTATAATTCTGGGAACCAGAGGTCAATATTCTTTTATATGTTTAACTCAGCAGTTTGTGAACCATCTTTTAAACCTTACTGCACATCTAAGAACAACTTTTAATCCACAAATCAAATTAAAAAAGGAATATGTTCTGAAAATATGGTCTCCATGATTGTGTTTGAATATCAACATTATGATTGTTAAAATATTGAAAAATTATAACCATTGTGCTTTATTGAAATTGTAAAATGATTAAATGATCCACTTTGTTCAAATAAAATATCTAAGAACTTTATTATATTCTATGATGACATTGTTTTTTTAAGATCTTTCCTATCACGTGGCAATAATTTTGCCCATCTTGGTTTTGAACCTATTTCTAACATCATAAATTTCAACAGAATATTGAAACACTGATGGCTATGTATTACACCAACTTTAGTGTAGATTTAAAACTTTTTTTTTGAACATCATGGGCCATCCTTTTTCCATTTTGAATTTTTATCAAAACCTATTGACTAACCTCATGAATGAACTCAGCATGTTAGCACATAACTATATGAAACAAAATTTTGTGATGATTGGATAACACTCTGAAGTGTGAGGGCGGCGGCCATCTTGGCAGCCATTTTGAAAAAAAAAATGCCAAAGGTGGTACTTTTTACAACCAATGTTATTCTGTTAAGGGACCCACATTCTGTAAGAATCTGCAAAAATACTCCGTAGGAATCACAATTTCTAGGTTGGCAAAACTTCTACTGGACTAATGAGAAGTCAGTAGAAAAGAAAGATTTTATGAAAATATAATCATTTATTATCTATCACTTTTATTGTAGTCATTCCTGTCACGTCTTTTACCCTTCTGATGGTATGAAAATTTGCACTTGCCCAGGCACTAACGTGTTGACATTATCCTCTCATGTAAATTGACCGGCATTTTCTTAGAATGTGATTTCTATATGTCAAATGTATAAAGCCATCTCTATAAAAGATAACTGAGACGGGCGTTGCCTCATTGCTAGAAATTATTCACATACATAATGATGGATGCAAAATCTTTCTGGTGCCTTCAAGTTCACACGCTAATTCTTACATCAATGTATTTTGTACATAATAGTTCACTAGTAATTGCGTCGCGATCCTCTCTAGAAGTAAAATTTCCACCTGTTAAAACATTCACAAAATTTGGATGTGAAAGAAACAAGCATGAGTTCGAGAACTTTCAACGGCGCACATGGATTTCTCATTTATATGATGAACTATTGCATCTACCATCACATTCCTTAGGTGACACAATGATTCAGATTTTAAGAAAAGCAAGGTCACTGGGATTAATGTGCAAAGCAGACAGTAAACTACACATTCGGAGTGAACCATGTGGTTCAATCCATTACAACTCAGTAACTGATCAAAGTTTACAATGGGAAATCAATGTCGTCAAAAGTCTTTCACTGAATATCACAGTGTATGATTCTGTGACGATGTATACACAACAGTGTGAACAGACAAATATCAAGATTTCTGACCCATTTGGGGACTCTCTAATATTGTGTGGTGAAATATTACACGAAGAATGGTTTTCAAAGAGAAATGTGATTTTTATAACGATCAAGGGGAACAATAGTAGTGTGAAAATTCAGGTTATCTATCAAGCGGTATGGAGAGGCTATGCAGAGAGTCAGGTCATGAAAACAAATTATACTGATGTTATGTCGTATCTTGAAAATCACTTTAATATTTCGCATTTAAAATGCGACTACGTTAGGATGGAATGGTATGACTACAACCTATACACATTTAAACAAAAGGTACAGTATATATTTTTCTCTCTGTGTGTGTATTCTATAGCAAGCAAGCTCCTACCACTGTACTGACATATAGACTGAAGACAGGTTTTACAACCCTAAGCTTCCATTTGACTGTATCAAGTGCCCTTCGGAGGGACTCGAACTCGTGACCCCAAGGTTGTGGGACAAAATAATACTATCATCCCAAGCACCTTTTAACAAGCTTAGGGTTGTAAACCGTGTCTTTCGACTATGTCAATACAGTGGTAGGAGCTTGCTTGCCATTGGAAACTGAGAGAACTGCTAGATGTACTAATCATTTACATTCACGTTCGCACGCCTGACCTGTACCTATCTAAAGCAAGGGGCACATTCCACCTTGCGGTCGTGTTCGCCGCAAGGTGTGTTGAGGTCTGCGGCGTCTACGACGTTTTCCGCTTGCATTGACAAAAGTACAGTTGTGGGCACATCAGTACGGGCTCCGTGCGTTATGAGTGCGTCGGCACTGGGAATGGTTTTGTTGAGGTGGCTGTGAGATCAACATGCATCAAACGTGCTGTACTGGCGTATAACTTACGCTCTACGTACGGTGGGATTACTAAAGTACGGCATTCATACATTCATGGTACAGAAAACAAACTGCACCGGCACTGTATCTGTACCGACAACGTGCGGGTAAATCCTCTGTGATTATAC
>CM032668.1:17296926-17310185 GCA_019095985.1 Streblospio benedicti | reverse complement strand
CCACATCTCACCCCATTGACCTCTGACCTCTGACCCACAGTGGTGCCGCCACCGACCCTGACAACTTCGGCGGCTTCTGGACGCCGGGGGCTGGTGCAAGGGCGACGAGGAGGAGGGGGATTTGTTCGAGCCATGCTGTGATGGTCACTTCTCAGGGAATAAAGAGCTACAGTTAAAATGCCTGTTTGTGGGACACAAATGTTTGTATGGTCACATGATTTTGCCAAAGTTAAACATGATAAATGAATTAATGTAAACAAAGTGCAGTCGTTTTTGCGACACCCAGTTTTGGTGACAAACAAAATAGTTAACTGTGCTGATTCGCGTCCACGAAATGGGTCCAAGCCACAAACTGATCCCAGGCTGTAAGGAGTGGCGGCCACAGGCCCCCATCAGATAAGTAAAGAGCCAGGGCCTATCCCCCGAGGGAATAGGTTACCTGCCCTACGTGCTATCCGACTAGCGTCTCTACAAAACTGAGCCCTAATGGCAAAATCTCAGTACTATAGTGTACTGGGGTCCCTAATCCTACAGTGGGCTTAGAAGGAATAACAACAAGGTGTGTGTAACAAAGGGGATAATATTACCTAGTCCAGTGCAACTTACATAACCTACTAAAGAACTGGTTTCGTTACATTAATATATTCCTCATGGTGTCATGTTTGTTTTACTTCTTGTTTTAGTGATAAAAAAGAAAATAGTTAACAATAAATAATGTTTCCCCTTCATTGAAAAAATTTAAAAATAAATGACAAACAAAATCATCTACTGGCGGCTGTGATAAAAGTTCAGGTCTAAAAACTCATAGAACTGTCAAATTAAAATGTAAAAGATGATGGTGTATGTTTTGTTTTTTTTTGACCTAGTTGAATATCATAAATATGAAATTGAAATAATTTGAATAATGTTTCCAATATAATGGTGAAAAAATGATTAAAAAATGAATGAAAAACACACTCTACAATGAAAATTTGATTTTGGCACAAAAAACACATTTAAAAACAAATTTGTCTTTCACAGCATTGTCCTACAAATGTACAAAAGTTTGAGCTTGTATTAATGATAAACATGCAATAAATGGAAGCTGTGATTTTCACTTCTCAAAACTGATTTGTATCTATGGCTAGAATAGGAAACATGGGACGAATGTAACCTATTGTAGCAAGTCCCCAAATTTGTCAATTTACCAAACACTGATTCAGAAGGATTGTACGTCCTACACTTGGACATACACGCACCGGTCGTTACATCCTTTCCACTTCTTGGTGCGTCACCGTATCACGGACCGCCATTCTGGCGTTTGTTTAGCTTCAGTGGTCGCAGCAACCACACGGTAGGGACCAATCCAAATCTGATTCAGTCTTTTCAGTTCATCTTTTGCTATACTAAGCCCCACCCGTGGGGGGGTGTCCAAGGCCCCTTGCCCGTGCACAGGTAGATCAATCTTGGTGTCAGATTCTGAAAAAGGCACCCACCAAAAGAGAAATCAGTGACCATGAATATACTACTATCTGAGAAAATGTGACCCACCAATATACCAATATCCGAGAAAAAGGTGACAGACCAATATATCAAACTCAGATTCTAGTACAAGTAGATATCAAGAATGAATATAATGACTATCAATATTTTTTATCCTGATAAATATACAAAAAATGTGAAAAAAGACACCCAGAATATACCAAAAATGTGAAAAAAGACACCCAGCAATATATCAAAAATGCGAAAAAAGACACCCAGTTTCGAGGCACATCCGTACTAATCGCGATAGTGTGAGTGTGAGACCCCCCCGAGAAGGCAGGATGAGCGCCTCGACTAGGACCTGGAGCGTGTGCTCAAGTTGAAAAGCGTACAAGTATACAGCAGCTGTAATTTGACACGTCTTGGCGGCAAAAGTCATCTGGCTCTCAGATTACAGACTGGTACAGCATATCGCCAAGATAGCAAAGACCATGGAGCAGTGTGCAACCTGTTAGAGGTAGTTTTACTAGTAAGTAAAATTGTTTATTTAAAGTGTCAAATGTCCTTGTACATACATCAAAACAGTGAATTCAATTATTGTTACAACAAAGACATACTGCCAAATTTGGCATACTAGACACTATTATACATTATATAATCATATATTACTTTAAAAACATTTACTACAGTAGCTAAAACACTAGTAGTCATGAGACAGACGGATGTACGTTATACGTGAGATATAACGTTCTCAACTTGTTCAAGGTTCATGCATGTCCCTGGATTATACATAGTATATGGACGTATATTTGCTAAAACTCCCTTTAGCCCGCAGCCAGCAACACCCACCATCAGACCCCACCATAAAGTCGAACCTATGACCTTCTGGTCACGAAACCAACTCCATATCCGTTCGGCCACGGAAGCAAATTGGTGTGGACCTCTGTGCTGTAAAATTTGATCTTTGAATATCAATTGAAAATGTTCTTTGGATATTCGAGCATCCAATATCAAATGGCGAATATAAAGAGAGCTTTAATATAATCAATGCTGTAATTGGATGTTGTTCATGATAGATTTTCAAGATAGATTCAATTGCAATATGTAATCGGATCTCACTCGTCATGTTAGAATGGTATTTGACCACTCGATTGTCTTGTCAATCGTAAACTTGAGCATGCTGATATCTTATTAGCCTTAATTTCATTCGGACAAATCAAACATCAGCATGCTCAAATTTATGGTTGACACCCCAATCTGACACTCTATATTAAGTCTTTATATGTTCTTTTTACTAAAAAATAGTCCTGATCACACTGCAGACTCCCAGTAGAGAATCGTACACATGATGTGCAAGGCACTGGTATGAGGGGCTTGTGTGTTTCTTGGTTATGTACTGTTCATTCTTGCTCTGCAGACTAGAGTGAAGTCTATAGTATAAACGGACAAACAAACAGAAAATTACGTTAAATTACTTAATTTCTTATTACATTTTATTAAACAAGTTCATTAGCTATGTATTTTATACTATACATTTACTGAATACTTCTTATCAATAGCTGAATATTGGATATTAAAATACCTCTGATATTTCAATGGCTGTCAGGCCATCTTTTTCCAAAGAAACACAATCCCGTGTTAGATCCCAAACTAATGAAAAACATTTTTACACTTCTCTCTCTCTCTCACGTCTTTTTAGCAAGCATATTTCTACCAACGATAGATATAGTTGAAGACAGGTTTTACAATCCTAAGCTTCCATTTGACGATATCAGATGGCCCTGGCCCAGCGAAGGAAGATGAGAACCCATTAAGGTTGAGAGTCCAGAATGATACCATCATCCCAAGCAGCAAGCTGTTAAAGGTTACAAAAGCAGGAAGAAAGTTGTCCCAAGAACAATGAGAAAAACTTGGTTTTTGTTATCATCTCAACCCAGAGGTCGTGGGTTCGAATCCCACATGAGGACGAAATTTTGGGAAGGTCTTATTAGCATTTTTAGTGCTATTGAATGATGTTTATGTGTTTCCCCAGTGCTTGGGGATACATTTTTTACACTTCTTCAATCACATGTTTTTTTTAGCAAGCATATTTTTACCAACGATAGATATAGTTGAAGATTTTTACAACCCTATTTTTCCATTTGACTATATTAAAAGGGCCCTAAGTGGGACTTGAACCCAACCCCAAGGTTGTGAGACCAGAATGATACCATCATCCCAAGCAGCGAGCTGTTAAAAGGTTACACGGCTTAATAAGAAACAATAATGAAATAACAACGGACGTCTACAGAAAACCAACGCACACAGACCAATATCTATAAAGGAGCTCACATCACCCAGCACAACAAAAAATAGGCATTGTAAAAACACTCAAGCACAGGGCCAATACCCTGATATCAGATAAAAAGTTACAGTCGGTAGAGAAGGAGAAGATCAGAAAGCATTAAGGTTATGTGGATAACCAGTGTGGGCATTAAATGAAGTAAAACAACAGGAGAAGAAGGTTAAAAGCAAGAAGAAAGATCAAGAACAGAGAGAGAAGGCTAATGGGTTTGCTGTCTTGCCATATTATAGTTAACAGTGTCGTATATTCATTAGCATGAATATACAACTCATAAGCCCGACCTATACCTTTGGTTGGTCGCCCACGTGTTTCTGTTTGGGTTGCTATGCAGATGGCTAGCTAGCGGCAAGTTGCCGAGGGTGGGGTCTCGTTGCTCACGTGAAGGAAAAAAAGCACGCCGCCTGTCATTTGTTAAAACTAGCCGCCGCCAATTGCACAAGTTACTTGTGGCCCAGGCTTTAAGGCTGTCAAGTTTTACAGAAGGCCGCCGGACCTCTGTACCTTCACAAGCGTCAAACTAACAATATAGAATAGAATAAAACATTTTGAAGGACTACGTTGTTGGACTTATTCTAAAATAAGAGTTTCCCCTTCACCTAGTTGCAGCATCGTTTACCGCTCCAAAGTAAAGAGCTCTCCCTACCGACTCTTAACTTTGCGACAACAGTTTTGGCGTGGGTGCAAAGCAGTTTTGGCCTGGTAAGTGACCATAGATTTTCATTTCACAATATAAAATCATAAATGAAAACTAATAAATATAGAATAATGGTTGATTTTTTGTTTGCATTGAGAATGGGAATATATCTGCTCATACTTAAGCCATGTTTTTTTTATCTTGACATGGACCAGTTTGAATGCTATCGGCTGCAAAAAATTAGAACCCCAGACGTTTCTGAAAATTTGCCCATGTAAATAGGTATTTTCTAGCTTTTGGAGACACCCAGACATGTTTTTGTAAAGTGTATACATCAGGCTCTCAGCACATAGCACACATGCATGCAATCAGGCAGTCTACAGCAGTCTGCCCGTAGAAAAATGACTTTTTCTTTGTCAATTATATGTTACAAGGTTTGGAGTGGAGTGCGACACAAGGTTGGTGTGGTGTACTGACGATCTAGTGTCTGAATCCAGTGGAAACATGCCCTCATGTTCAATGTATTTCATACTTATAGGCGCAGGGTCAATTAAGGGGAAGCGCAGAACATTTTTTTTACTATTCTAATTTTTAGTTAATATATATGATTTTCATAATAATTGGTATAATATGATTTAAGAATTTTTCTCAATTCTTTTTCAAAAGTGAAAAAAAACCTTTAAAAGGCATATTTCGTGAAATAATGACCACATGTTTATACATACACTGAACCACTGATAGTGAGTCATTCCTGTCACGTCTTTTACCCTTCTGATGGTATGAAAATTTGCACTTGCCCATGCACTAACGTGTTGACATTATCCACTCATGTAAATTGACCGGCATTTTCTTAGAATGTGATTTCTATATGTCAAATGTATAAAGCCATCTCTATAAAAGATAACTGAGACGGGCGTTGCCTCATTGCTAAAAATTATTCACATACACAATGATGGATGCGAAGTCTTTCTGGTGCCTTCAAGTTCACATGCTAATTCTTACATCAATGTATTTTGTACATAATAGTTCACTAGTAATTGCGTCGCGATCCTCTCTAGAAGTAAAATTTCCACCTGTTAAAACATTCACAAAATTTGGATGTGAAAGAAACAAGCATGAGTTTGAGAACTTTCAACGGCGCACATGGATTTCGCATTTATATGATGAACTATTGCATCTACCATCACATTCCTTAGGTGACACAATGACTCAGATTTTAAGAAAAGCAAGGTCACTGGGATTAATGTGCAAAGCAGACAGTAAACTACACATTCGGAGTGAACCATGTGGTTCAATCCATTACAACTCAGTAACTGATCAAAGTCTACAATGGAAAATCAATGTCGTCAAAAGTCTTTCCCTGAATATCACAGTGTATGATTCTGTGATGATATATACACAACAGTGTGAACAGACAAATATCAAGATTTCTGACCCATTTGGGGACTCTCTAATATTGTGTGGTGAAATAATACACGAAGAATGGTTTTCAAAGAGAAATGTGATTTTTATAACGATCAAGGGGAACAATAGTAGTGTGAAAATTCAGGTTATTTATCAAGCGGTATGGAGAGGCTATGCAGAGAGTCAGGTCATGAAAACAAATTATACTGATGCTATGTTGTATCTTGAAAATCACTTTAATATTTCGCATTTAAAATGCGACTACGTTAGGATGGAATGGTATGACTACAACCTATACACATTTAAACAAAAGGTACAGTTTATATTTTCTCTGTGTGTGTGTATTCTATAGCAAGCAAGCTCCTACCACTGTACTGACATATAGACTGAAGACAGGTTTTACAACCCTAAGCTTCCATTTGACTGTATCAAGTGCCCTTCGGAGGGACTCGAACTCGTGACCCCAAGGTTGTGGGACAAAATAATACTATCATCCCAAGCACCTTTTAACAAGCTCAGGGTTGTAAACCGTGTCTTTCGACTATGTCAATACAGTGGTAGGAGCTTGCTTGCCATTGGAAACTGAGAGAACTGCTAGATGTACTAATCATTTACATTCACGTTCGCACGCCTGACCTGTACCTATCTAAAGCAAGGGGCACATTCCACCTTGCGGTCGTGTTCGCCGCAAGGTGTGTTGAGGTCTGCGGCGTCTGCGACGTTTTCCGCTTGCATTGACAAAAGTACAGTTGTGGGCACATCAGTACGGGCTCCGTGCGTTATGAGTGCGTTGTTGAGGTGGCTGTGAGATCAACATGCATCAAACGTGCTGTACTGGCGTATAACTTACGCTCTACGTACGGTGGGATTACTAAAGTACGGCATTCATACATTCATGGTACAGAAAACAAGCTGCACCGGCACTGTATCTGTACCGACAACGTGCGGGTAAATCCTCTGTGATTATACGACGATTAGCGTAAGGTCTCCGCACTGCCTCCTTACGGTCAGACCATGACGTAGGGTGGTCGTAGAAGAAGTTTGTCAAGCTAAACTTCTTCTGCGGACACCATACTGCCTTGAAAAAACCTACGTTTGCCACTCACGGATCGTCACGATCTCCTTGCGTTTTTGGTCGTAGACTGGCTGTAGACCCACCTTGCGGATGTGAATGTGCCCTGGACATAACATGTAGGTACCACAGAGCAATGTGCAACCTGTTAAAGGTAGGTTTGCTCAACACCCACCATCACACCCGATCGGGAATGGAACCCACAAACTTCTGGTCATTCCCTATCCACTCGGCCACGGAAGCACACCACTAATCCACTAATGCCTGGGGCATATGACGCCGCAAGGACTGTCTACAGCCAGTCTAGGACCAAAAACGCATGGAGGTCGGAACGATTCGTTAGTGTTAAGTGCGTCAAACACAAGCTTTTTAAAGCCGTAGGGTTGCCGCAGAAGAAGTTTAGCTTGCCAAACTTCTTCTACGACCACCCTACGTCATGGTCTGACCGTAGGGAGGCAGTGCGGAGACCTTACGCTAATCGTCGTATAATCACAGCGTATTTACCCGCACGTTGTTGGCCCAGATACAGTGCTTGCTCAGTGCATTCCCTGTACCATGAACGTACGGATGCTTTACTTAACTAATCAGACCGTTATACGTGAGTACAACGCGCGTTCTATGCATGTTTATCCCACGGCCACCTAAATAAAACCACTCCCTGTGCCGACGCACTCATAACGCACGGGGCCCGTGCTGATGTGCCCAAAACTCTACTTTTGTCAATGCAAGTGGAAAACGTCGTAGACGCCACGGACCTCAAGATGCCTTGCGGCGACCACGCCCACATGGTGGAATGTGCCTCTCGCTTAAATCCTTTGTATATACACAAAATTTAGGGTAAGGTCTCTGCACTGCCTGCTTACGGGCAGGCTACTGCTGGCATTGGTCGCAGAAGTTTGGCATGCCAAACATTTTCTGCTGCCGCCGTACTGCCTTTGAAAAGTCCCGTTTGCCGCACGTTACGGTCTGTATAAGATTTTGGTCGTAGTCAGGCAGCTTAACGTGCTGCCCTACGCATTGGTGGCAGCAAAACCCATAGCCCCACCGTGCTGCAGCTCCCGTCTGGCGTAGGAAACATTCGTGTCTATGGCTCCAATGCATTTTACATGGGGTTTAAACCCACAGTGAAATTCTGGGTTAGCGAATGATGACACGACGTGTGAGACGTGAGGTGTCGTACGGCGCCGTATGCTGCCGTATTGATCAATTGAAAGACTTTCCTGTTGGGCAAAACCCATACTGACGCATAGGTATCAAACACAGCCGCCTTGTGGCAGCAGTTACACAAACTAATCACCTTAGCAGCACACCTTCAGTCACAGGTGGCCGCACGGCAACTAATATGAAAATATACTACGGAGGCCGTACATTGTTGTAGCCCCCTCTTAGGAGCAGAATATTTTCATTCCAAATCGTGCATGATTCATCATGTAAATACGATTGCTGTCCTCAAACATTATTATATTTTATTGATAGGCGAGATAAGCAGCTATAATCGTGTAGATTTCTATAATAAAGACAGGGAAATAGTTTCATGGACCACACTCTTTCCTAACATTAGAACATATTATAATATTAGAACATATTATATAAATAAATGTTGGATTTTTTATTAGCAAATGCAATAAGATCTCTCTTTTTCCATTTAAGGTGCGTGTTTCATGGAAACTATATAAAGGACTGGAACTGAAGACAAGTTTACAGAGAGCTGTCTGTCATAATCAGGATAAGATCGAACTGTACCCACAGGGATGGAAGGATGTTGTGGATTGTTGGCCACATTCAGGTGACTCTTCTATTATGTATGTCAAAAGTGACGAAACCATTACATATAGGCATGGACAATGGGCACGTACGGACATTCGAATTCATGAAGGAAGAGCCGCTGACATTATACAGCGTAAAGAAGGCAGTGAATTTAAGATCATTAATCTAGTTTATGGCAGAACAGCCACTGACATTATAATAAAAGATATACAACGTAAAGAAGGCAGCAAATTTTACTTCATTTATCCAGATTATGGTAAAACATTCACATTCACATTGACAAGAGCAAATAGTGAATTATTCCTAGGTTTAGACACAATATTCACACGTTACACGTCCCGATGGATATATTTTGGAAAATTTGAAATATCATCACTGCATGTTTATATGAAAAGTACTGTTTTGCTGTTTGCAGACATTACATTTCATGAGAGTGATGGTACAAAACATCACAAAACCGGTTACTTTCAGGAAACAGAATTCATCTTAAATGTTGACTTTAAGATGGATCATGTACACATAGTGTTAGTTAAATTGTGGGCATGCAAAGACCACTTGTGGCAACCTGCTACTGTCAACATATCAATTATTGATAACAAAAAGGTACGTCCCTTAATGCAAAATGGGTCTGGTGTGTGGAATCTTGCACTTGCATCAGTAAGAGTCGAAAACAGCAGGTTTTTTGCTACTCTTTATCGCTCCGACTCCGACTTTTTGACTGTTGGGGTTACCTGGGATGAATTTCTGTATGAACACACCTTTAATGATTCGTTAACAAGGAAAAGACACATGGAATGGAATAGAAACATGTATATAGGAATTTACAGCAGTATTAACGAGGAATTTATTTTACATGATATGCCTGTATTTCGACACCCTGTTCTCATTGGACCGTTCAACATGTCTGGAATGGATGCCAATGACACCTGCTCCAAATATAATTCTACTATTGCATCTTTTACTGATGGGATGGGGTTTACACTCATATCTGGTGGTAGTTATAAATATAGAAGCCCTGAATACCGGTACCCAAAGAATACATTTCTCAAGCACTTATTAGACCATCATATATTTGGCCTCATTGTAGACTTTAATATGACCATGCTGTCAGAAAGGTGGTCCTCGTGGACATGTGAATCAGTAAAAAACTTCATACGCTACAGCAGCTTTGAAACCGCAAGCACGTGTATGAATGCAACTTGCTACAAAACAAATGTCATGCACAGTGAACATTTTGAATGGATTTTCAAGATGAACATTGAACTATTCTGCAAGAAAAATGTGCACTTTAACTTTTATGGCGTTAACTATAATTCAGAGTTTTCTGGACTAGTTCTTCTGATACCAAATTCTGAACAAATGTACTCCATCATTGTTCCCAGGACAACAGAGCTTTATAATGTAGGTGTTTGGTGTCTGCAGCAAACTAGTCAAAGGATACACATACAGAAAAAACATAATTCAAGCAATGAATATGTAGAAGAAGCAAGAAAGTCAAAAATGTACCACACGGGCAATTATTCTGACACTGAGAACATGGAGAAATATAGCTCCAGATTCTACCAATGTGATGACTTGACCTTCATTTTGGATCACCATGTATGTGACGGTAAAACTGATTGTCCTGGGGGAGATGACGAGAAAAGCTGTGTTCATGCCTGTAACCAAGAGACACCACATCCCTCAAATACAATGTCACCCTTTTGAACTGTCCAAGGAGCCTTTGTTTACAGCAAGAGCACTATTTCCCGTGCCGTACTGTGGCTGTATTCCAGCATCTAAAGTTTGTGATTGTCATAATGACTGTGCTGATGCCTCTGACGAATCTGAAGAGTTTTGTCCGTTTGAATCTAGATCATGCACAGTATTTGCTGAGAAATTAGATTTTGCCCATCATACGTCTGTAGTCGAATATATGTATCAAGACGGAGTGGGCTTTTGTGGCAGTAGATTACGCGAACTAAACATTCATATGGACTGTCTCGATACGCGTGGAGCATGCAAAGGTTATGGAATGATTTGGAAAACTCCAATATCACTACATAACTTATGTGATCATAAAGATCATTGTTTTCAAGGGGAAGATGAATGGATAGATTGTGCAAAAATATCAATATCTCCTTCATTTCGTTGTACAAAGGAAAAGAAATTTGTCAACTTTTACCATCTAGTAGATGGCAATGTAGAATGCCCTTCTAGTTTGGATGATGAACTTCCTTTTTTCTTTGGAATATGTCCAAATTCTTGCTTTTGTATAGGTTTCTCGATAGTATGCTATAACAAATTCAATGGCGCACCAAAATATTCCAGAGCTGTCAGTATTTTAAATATGTATAGAATGGACACAGACATATATTTACACCTGAAGTCACTAAGATTCCTCACAATTTTAAAGATATACAATTGTTCTGTAGCTGCTGTGTCAAATATGGACATTGGAGGGATGAAATCCTTAAGAGTCCTTAATTTGTCGAGTAATGATATAAAGTCTATACCTGAAGATCTCTTTGATGGATTGAATATTGTCGAGTTAGACTTGGAAAACAACCCACTCTGTTTAAGCTCATGGAACATATTCGATGCTCTGCCCGATGATTCCCTAACACACTTGAGTCTTTCTTTCAAAAAGGACACACAATGTATTCCATTCAATTTAGACTCAAATTTCACTAATCTACAAGAGTTTACTGTTAGTCACAAGGGTGTTTGTTGCTACTTTCAGAGTGCTGTGTGTGTCGTTCGTAAAGCAAATGTTGGTCAAGAAAATTGTGAAGAAATTCTGTCCACTAAATCCACTAAAGAACTTGGCATTATCCTACTTAACCTAATTCCAGTGCTTAATATTTACGTAATCTACCGTTTGCTAAGAACTGATGGGAGCAAAAAGATACTGAATGGGCTCACTTGCATGTTGCACTTTTCGGATACTCTCATGATGTGTTATTTTATTCTCATTTTTACCGGTGATTTTCTTTGGAAAGACATGGGCCAAATAGCTGTATTCTGGAGAGCATCTTTCCTATGTAAATTTGCAGCAAGTGTGCAAATGTTTTGTGTGGATTTGTCACTTAGTTTATCTGTATGCATTGAATTTTACAGTGGCATCAATATTACCAGTAAGCAGAAAGTGAACTTGTCTTGGTGGCATGTTGTCCTGATTGGCATTGCGGCCATTTCCATTTCCTCCATGTTGCCTTTATTTGCTATGTTTATTTATCCACTTCCAATAACTAGTTTCGCATGTTCTCTCATTTCTCAACAGATACCATTGGGTTTCGCGGTATGCATTGCAACCAAATGTATTATATTTCAAACTCTTTACATATCTTTGAACATTTACATATTTCAATATATACATAACATCAGGAGGCTTCCGACAGGTTGCATAAAGAAGACTAAAATATTGAAGATATTTTCCCTAAAAATGATTGACACTGATAACAGTGTTTTGTCTCTTCACTAAACGTCACACTTGACTCATCGGTGGAAATGATATTGGTTTTCTTGCTACTTCCAATCAGTTCAATTCTCAATCCTTTGTTCATAATGAAACGTATTTTAGGTAAAATTCATTTGAGAGATACTTTCATAGCTAGACGTTTAACGTCAATGAAGACAAACGCAGAATCATTTATAAGATCTCGATAGATAGTTGATCGGACTCCCAAGTATCTTACATTACATTTAATATTTGATGTTATTTTGTGAGAGTTGGTGAATCTAGCACAGCTGTCAATAGGAGAAAAACATGACCTGAAAACATGTACCATAGGTTGTCTAACGTTTGTATCTATGTAATGAAATGCAATATCATAATTGATTGTAGTGTGTGGTATTGTCATATAAATACTCCATAGCATATCATTGGCGTTTGTTGATGTTTTTGTGTGTGTTTTGGTTGTATTTTCTTATTATATTTGGATTGTAGTAAGGATCGTGTAGGATGTGTAAAATATGACAAAGCGGTGCAACGATGAAGGGTTAATTCACTATGAGGTAGCAAAGGATCGACTGTAGATCTTGTGAGCATATCTTTTTATACATATGTTTTTTTGTGTGCTCCAAATGGTATGAACTAAAATTCTGAAGGGTTAATTAATGATAGCAAAAGCTCAGATATACAAGCTACTTCAAATGGTATGAACAATGATAAAAGCTCACCGGGATACATCGGGATACAGCTGTTGGGGTAACTCGACTGGCAGAAACGGAAAACCAAGCGATGGCGAAGGACTACCCCACACCCCCCTCACAACACTACTACCCCCACACCCCCCTCACAACACTACTACCCCCACACCCCCACACCCCTCACTCCCCCACACCCCCTCACAACACTACACCCCCCACCCCCCTCAACAACACCCCCACACCCCTCACAACACTACTACCCCCACCCCCCTCACAACTACACACCCCCACACCCCCCTCACAACACTACTGCCCCACACCCCTCACAACACTACCCCCCACCCCCCTCACAACACTACTACCCCCACACCCCCTCACAACACTACTACCCCCACACCCCCCTCACAACACTACTACCCCCACACCCCCCTCACAACACTACTACC
>CM032668.1:17270075-17296826 GCA_019095985.1 Streblospio benedicti | reverse complement strand
GGCCTTTTTAAATTTTTGTTTTTTTTTTTTGTTTTATTTTTGAATTTTAAATCCTGTTTTTCCTTTTTTCCGGGGCTTAATTTTTAATTTCCCCAACATGTACATGGACTTTAAAGGCTCCAGTGGGGTTTGGGGGGAAAAAGCCTTGAAACCCACGATGCCTTTGAATGACGTAGATTGTTGTTTCGATTTGGAGGGCTGTAAATAAACTCTTTTGTGTTGGAGCAGGTGACCAGAAAGTAGAGTTTTTGCCATTTCAGCTCCTGCCATGCGTACGTGACGTCATGGAAGCGGCGGGGGACGCACGCGACAACAGACGGCATTTGCGCATAGGTCACCACCACTCGAAAGCGAGGCTCCCCCGAGACCCGGGAACCCGGCCAAGAGAAGTAAGTGCACAACACTGTAAATACATGGTCAAAAGTCGCATCAAGTTCTCACGACTTTATATTTTACACCAGGTCATTTGGCACATTTGTCGAATCACTGATATTTTTTTGTGCTTGGAGCTCTTAGTGCATGAATCTTGGAGCTCATCTTCAATCTTCAATCATTCAAAATGCACAATTGTTTGTCATTCAACTCAATGACCATAAATCTCCTAGATAATGGTCTACCTCTAATACCCGCCTACCGCTAGTTACCGCCCGCCCACCTCCGAGCGGGCAGGTATTCTGTTAAACTGTTTCAAGTTCTTAAGGTTAAATGCATTGTCGTCTGCGCCGTTAGGAGGCTGCCTAACGTAGTTGTGGGTGTTTTCTTTATACATCAGATATGTGTTGTCCAAATTGTCCATCAAAAATGATTTGAATAGTTTATTAATAGTTTATTAAACTATTTTCGGCTTCTGCCCTTTTCACAATATATACTATTCAAATAGTAGTAACAGTGCAATAACAATATTCAACTCAGAGAAAATACTGTAACGTACAGTAATGTACCTGGTAGTCAATCTAAAAGAGGGGGAATTCGTGTACTGCATTTGTTAGACAACCCCCACCCACCACCACCCCCTCATTTCAAATATTGCATCCGCTGCGGGTTCATTGTATATTTTGAAAAGGACAGAAATCGAAAACAATTTAATAAGAAAACTTTCGAAAACATTCAAATTATTTTTTATGAACATTTGGAAATAATTAACATATTTACGACAATATTTCAATTTCTTACTGTATTATAAGGAGTGGCCAACAATCAGGTAGTCCCATGCTATGTTGTGAGGACTGAGAAGATTGTGGTGGACGCGTGCATCCAACGATACAGATCACTTTTTGTACGATCCCTGACTGACGGGCATCTTTTGCAACACTATTACGTTGCGGTTGTTTTGCGTGCGCTCGGGTGTGTGGCCCAATCATCTGGTGTAAATGGTTGGTTGGGGACACCGGGGCAGATTGGGGCATTCGAAATATAGAATTCTGTGTAAGAGGAATTTCCATTATGATGCTATGGTCCATGTAAAAAGGTCATCCCCCTTCAGATACAATGTAGTATGGATCTAGATGGAACTGATTTTGTGAGCAGGTGAACAAAATCGCTTTTTTCCGTATCCCGGTTTGGGGTAGATTGGGACAAAATTTTTGGCATATTGTTTTTAATCCTCACATGAAATCGTCTCTTTCAGGCAGACTGTGTCTGTGGAAAATGTGCCAGTTCCACTCGTCGCAGGGCGGCAAGTACCCTGCTCTCCTACCACGAACTGCTCAGCAAACTCAATGTAAGTCCAATCTCCCAATAACCAGGTGCAAGATGTCCTCACCATGTCACAGGCAGATAAGCAAGTTATCAAGGTTGTGTGTGTGTGTGTGTGTGTGTGCGTGCGTGTGTGTGTGTGTGTGTGTGTGTGTGTGTGTGTGTGTGTGTGTGTGTGTGTGTGTGTGTGTGTGTGTGTGTGTGTGTGTGTGTGTGTGTGTGTGTGTGTGTGTGTGTGTGTGTGTGTGTGTGTGTGTGTGTGTGTGTGTGTGTGTGTGTGTGTGTGTGTGTGTGTGTGTGTGTGTGTGTGTGTGTGTGTGTGTGTGTGTGTGTTTGTGTGTGTGTGTGTGTGTGTGTGTGTGTGTGTGTGTGTGTGTGCTTGTATTTGTTTGTTTGTTTGTTTTTGTTTTTTTTGTTATCTTTAATAGGGGGTGGGTTGCACGTAATATATCTTAAAACTTTGATTAAATGTTTAGTTGGAAAAGTTTGGTGGTGGAGAGGGCTCTAAGGGGGTCCCTCTATATTAGATCTGTCCATGGTTAGATAGGTATTTCTTCAGTTCACAATGAACAAGCTAACCTCGAGGTATGATTGAAAGGTCGGATAATGGCACTGTGCAGGATCGGCTGTTATCTCTGAACCCGCCGGGCATGACTTGAGCCTTACGATGAAGATTAATGTTCTAGTACAGCTGTAGCTAATGTCTCTGACACATCTATAATTACATTGCCATAATGATATACATGCACATGCCCACAGTGTGATGTCCTGTGTTGAAACTCGAGGTTTGAAACAGCGCGGCCTCCAACGCTCGGTTTCAATGACCTTGTACTTATTACCTATGAACACTCCCAGAGGACTTTAAAGTGAAACTCCTATTCTGTCCTTGCGTGGTGCTTTTTGCTCAGTGTGCACACAAATTTCATTCTGTGCACGTGGTAACGACAAATTTGTGTGTATATAATCAGTTTTATTTTGGTCACATGTAGTTGGTTAGTGATCACGTTGAAATGTACTTGTACATATTTTTAACTTTCGCTCGCCCATCCTATAAATGGGGTCGATTTGTGACATAAGATTTTGGATTTGATCAGTAAAAACGGATTATTAGTCTCACCAAATGTTTCCCAATAGCCATTACCTACTTGGTAAGATACAGTGAAGAGACAGGAATTCAATTTATACGTATTTCCAATACGGCTGACGTTTCACAAGATGGCTCCTAAAATATAGAACCCGCTATATCTGTAAAACATTATTCTGGCCTTGGCATTTTCATATCCGTAGTAAGGACATTAGCTTAATTGAGTCATAAAGTCTTGTTGTTACGTTCAAAATAGAAAATAATATAGATGTTTGGAGCCGCATGTTTGTCTGAATCTGATCTATTTTGCTCTAGACACGTGCTGAGGCATCGGCAAAGAGGACTGGAGAAAGTCGTAGGAGTCGACAGCATAGGTAACATCAAGGTTTCTCTCCCCCTCTCTCCATCTTTCAACTTTTATCTAACTCAATCTGCCAAACTTTCTACAATGCCAAAATTAAGAATTTTCTATGTAAAAGACGCATTTTACAGTATCTATTTTCAACTTCCAAAATGCCGTGAGAAATATAAAAAAGATTTCCCAGTTTCTGCTTCTTCTAGCCGTGAGTGTGTACATAATTTACAACTGTAACTCTTTCAGAAGTATCTCCTATGAAGATGAGTATTGAGGATTAGTGGATGACGACCCCCAGTGGATACCTGCTCAGAGCTTTCACCATGATGTTTGGATAAATCAAGAGACAAGTTTATTTAAACTCTGCTGCCTCTGACACCGGTCTTGAAATGTGAAGACAGTCTCTGTTGAAAAATAAATTAACATAATATAGTGAAGCATATCAGAAATATTACAAAAAATATATGTAAAGCAATATAGAAAATATGACTCGGCGATCTTAAGGAGGTTCGATACAGTTTTTTGTCAGGAATAAAAAAAAAATAGTATATGATAAATACATATCTGCTGATAAAAAATCAAATTTTTTTAAGCTGGATACCCACACCCGTTTAGGAGATATGTGATGTTGATCACGGGCACCCCAAACCAAAATGTCAATGAACTAGACATTCATTTGACTTACACTGTGACTCAGCTGACCGTGTGATTGGTTGTATGTCTCAATGAACGCGATTGGCTGAACTCCCTGGTTGGGTTATTCCTGTTTGATTCTTGACCCCACAGTACTTGAGAGTGTAAGAAATGAAAATAAACATATGTTACATTTTTAAAGTCTGAGTTTGTAAACTATAATGAAACCCATGGTTTTGAATTGAATCATTATATAAATACATAATAAAACATAGGAACAGGTTATTGTGCTATTAATGTTTTAAAAGAGCTTCATTCCTGGGAGGGTCGGGGTGGGGTGGCACAAAGCTTGGACATGGGTAGGTGTGGGCCTCTGGGACCTTCGAAAACTGACCTGTCACAAACCGCCCCAAGCCGAAAATATAACAAAAGTCCGGAACATTAAAACAAATTGAAGGCTATGTCTTCCAGATTTAGTAAATAATTTGGCATTTTTTTGTATTGTTAGATTAGAGAATGGTATCAGCTTAAAACTGCTTAATTGCTAGATGCAATTTTTTTTTTAGATTGAGTAGTACAGTGTAATACACAATGGGAGGGAGTGGGAAATTTGAAAAACATAGCATACATGTGTAGTATGAAATTAAGATACTCTGCAGTTTATATGCGCTAACTTGTAGACATTTCTATTTCTATTTTATGGACCCCTATCATCATGATGTTAATAATACGTGTGTTAATGATACTATTTTTCCGGTCTAATATAAAAAGTGGTCACTTGCATTCAGTTGACCACTATCTTTCACTTCTCCGAGAAGTGTCCAATTTTTTCACAGAGGTTTGAGGGGGGGGGCTATTAATTTTTTCACAGCAATTTTGGAAAATCCTCCTACCCCACCCTATCACAAATACTGAATGGTCCCTAAATACACCAAGAAAGATATTTACTCGTGAAGAGTTTCCTGAAATTCAAAGAGGAAAGCTTTCTTCAGCTGTTAGTAAAAATCATACGAATGAATATATTAAAATCCCTTTGAATTGGAAAAAAATCCACATCCAGGACCAATAATCCGAGATAGTTTAGAAAAGAAAGCTGACTCCCTTCAAAGTATCTTCAATCCATTATCAATTAAACAGCATCTAAAACAAAATGGAATGACCAATCCTGTTTATTGTTTGTGATATAATGTCATCCGCATACCCACATACAACAAAATAAAATGCATTTCAAAAATCACAAAGAGCTATACTTGGACTAATTCACAGTTTACTTAAAACGCCTTCAACATTAATCTAAGAAATGCAAATAGTCAATCCTATGAGAGTTAACCAGGGCAGCAAATTGCAGATGTGAATTAAAATCAAAACATCATCCTGAGTAGAAGAATAATTATGTCAAAATCATGAGACCCTGTTTTGCTTTTCAAAGATAAAGTAGTTTTTTTTTTTTTTTTTTCAAATTGTGAGGTTTACACGTAGGATCTCTGAATTTTGTAACAACAAAAAACTTACAGACTCATATTTCTTAGAACATCAGATTGTGATAATTGGCCGAGCTTTTGCTCAACTTTGTAAATAAAAATCATATTTAGCATTATGTAATATTTTGTGGACGTCAACAAAAGCAAAAATTCAGCCAGAAATCTCACTTCAGCCAAACGCAGGGGGTGGTTTTGAACGAATGACGTACATCACGTTCAATAACATGAAGATTAGACACCCAGGTTAAATTATAACATGAAGATTATAACTTAAATTAACAAAAACAAATCTTGTCGTAATCACTATAAAAACATGAAAAAAGTACCTGTGCTATCGCAATGTGTCACACCAAAGTGCGATAAGAGATAACAAAATCATCCCTTTCATTATTGTAGCGGCTGATCGAGACGGAGGGTTACATTGAGTACGTTATGATAACTTTCTAAATATTATTTTGTTAGTGTTGTGTAATAATCTACGCATACTTGTTCGTTTGTTTATTATTATAACTAATGTAAATAATTTATAAAGACGATATTTTCAAAACTGTATAATTTTAGATTGATTACACTGTTATGTTAATTGCAAACATAACAAGCAGTTCTTTGTATATAAAAAATAGATAATTGTAGCAATTTGATGGATGTATTAAGAATTCAGACCGTCAATAAAATACACTTAAGTATTTGTGACTGCTAAAGCAGTTATAGTAATTTACATATATGAATATAAACCGAACCGAAGAAATAATACAGTACTGGCTATCCTAAGTCATACTCTAAAAAAGTCTACTCCCACAGTTAACACAGCATGTGTTATGGAGTATATGATTTTCTACAGTTAACTGAAAGCATAGATTTTATTAGTGACCAATTTCCATGCGGTAGGAATAGAAAATATATAGCTCTAACCCTAACCCTGACCACAGAGAGAGGTAGAGAAGATCAAATTAACAATAAAGATAGAAGGAGAAGATTAAAAACATCTTAACAATAACGATACAGCGCGATCAGCGACGCCGCCGTCAGCGCCTGGTTCTCCTTCTTACCTACAACAGTCAGCAGTGAGAGTGTATAAGAGACCGTTTATTATTCATATGGTAGAGGGTGGATTTTCCGAAAATTTATGCAAAAGTCATCAGTAAAAGTGCATAAGGGACCGTTCATCATTTATGGGGAGGGTGGGGCAGAGGATTTTATGACAAATTCTGTACAAAGTCTTTTTCATGTACAAAGTTGGCCCCCCCCTTAACAACCCAACCCCCCCAGCCTGGTTCTCTTCTTGCCGGCAAAAACAAGGTATTTACACCTAGGGAGTCTAACGCTCATCACTGCCATAGTTGTCAGGGCAGGGCGTTTGGGGATGGGTGTCCTCAAGTTGACAGGAGGGTGTCATGAAGTTGAACGTTGACAGGGGCGGGGGTTGGGTGTGTGTCAGAAAGTGCCAAAATGTGGCTGACATCAATTGTGAGAACCCCCTCACTTTTTTATTTAGTTAGCCAAGACAGTTACAAATGATTTTAAAAAAAAACCACTTGACTATCTAAAATTACGTTTGTAGAATGGGTTTCACAAAAACTGAATCATTATTCAAGATGAAATAAATGATGCTGTTTTTCTTCACAATGATGAAAAATGACATTCTCACGACGCTATATATTGACTGTCCTGGTGATTGGTATCAGATGGTAAATATTTTCGACTTATATTTTTATTCATGTATTCACGTTTGACCTTGTACTAAATTGTTGAAGAGCAATGTTGCCACACACAATCAATTTTGAGAAAAAAAATAAACAAGAGGCTCTATGAGAGCCCAAATCGCTCACCTGTATATATGCTCAATTTTTAGCAAAAAAGAGACACCACAGAACTTTAATTTAAAAAAAATCAGTTTGCATTATGACGAAGACTGACTGTACAAGGGACAAGGTTGCCCTATGACTTCTATCCATCTCCAGAGAACTTTAATCGAAATGCAGTTTGCATTATGACTAACAGACTGACTACACTTTTACACTAAAAACGTTTGATTGACCCCTGGGGCTGGGTCAATGTTACCCCCTGGGAAATGCATAAAGTATGGAATGGTTATCATATAGGCATACAACTTCTGTGAAGAAATGATGAAATTTGAATGAAAAATAAAGAAACTATTGTAGATATATCAATTGTTGACGGACAGATGAAGACAGAAAGGCGATCGAAAAAGCTCACCATGTCTACGACAGGCGAGCTAAATACACATTTTTTCTTTCATAATTGTATAAATGCAGGAAAGTACGGCCTTTTTCATTCGGCACCAGATGACATAATCCACTGCATTAAAGCATTAAAATGCATTTTGATTGAAGAGAAATTGTATAACTGTAATCTGATCTATTCTGATGTATCTGGTTTTAATAAATCATAGACAAATAACTTATTACTTTATATATTAATGTCTTCGTTCGATTTGGTTTATCAGAAAGTAAGAAAGTATTCATTTAATTGTGTGGCTGTCATATTAATAATAGGTTATTTGAAAATGACAAACTCGTTAAATTATTCTAATATTTACATATTAATTTAAGGACAAGGTTTACTCTGCAAATTATTGTTATAAAGAATTGTGTATTCAAAATGAATGAAATATTTGGAGATTGTTCTATTTTGGCTTAATATTACAGGCTACAAGGAAAAAATTAAAATAAATATTTCAAAAAGTACATATATTTAAAATAAACAGCACATAATATTCCAATGAACTTTCAGTTTATTTCAGCTATGTACAATAACATTACAAATCTACATCACACATCTGTAACCACAATTCATTCATATTTGGTTCAAGTGACATATATGTTCTAAGGTTAATATTCAATAATTACTTGCTTAAACCCCAGAAATTAAGAAAAAAAAATTACATAAAATCAATGCCAAACACTGATTACGCCTTGATTACAATCTTAATTTATAAATAGCTAATAAAACCTATACTTTTTCAACAAAGTAACCAATTTGAACAACTTATATGCATAACGTAAATGTTTAAATAATATTAAAAAAAGACATTAGCATGTAGTAACACGTAGTAATTTTTCACATAATTTTTTTCGCCATATTTTTTACTAACACTCAATCCATGTCAACGGTATTTCTTATAGTGGCTACATTCACTTTAAATACAGGAAAGCTTCATAGCATTTCAATTACTGATACCTTGCATTATCACAGTGCATTAGAAAAGTTTTGTAAAACTGGCTAACTTTTCTCAAACTTTGAGAAATGAAATTCATGAATGGTTAGAGAAAGTAGCCATTTCTTATTATGTTTAACTCCTCTGATCAATTGCTATTATGTAAAATTCAAAACTATTATTTATTTTCTCCAAGAGTGGTTCAAATGTAATATCACGGAAAAAGCGTCAATTGGCACTAAATGTGAAGTCAAAATGCCTGTTGGCAACAAGAGATGAAACTTGTCTCCGTCACTCAGTGTACACTTTGATATATAACTTTACATGTCAAAAACCTTTTCGTTTTTTTTTTTTACTTATATAGGCATACACTAATAACACATGGGAAGCGTGATTTAGATATGTTATCAACAATTATTAGTAGGTTAAGTTATTCTATGAAAATAATACAATCAATTATAGGAGAACAAAGGATTAAGATAAGGGAATTTCAAATATTAGTATTTTTATAGCAATAAGAAATAACGTAGCGGTAAAAGTATTCTTAATGGGAGTATTTAACTGCTATTGTTACAAAACAATTGTTTGGTGCACAGCAAAATAAAAGAAAAAAATATTTGTTCTGATCATCAAAACATCTAGAAAAAAACTGCAAGTTTAGAAGGAAAACAATACTTTTTGGCACATTTTTTTTTATATGGTTCAAATAATTGTTATATAGAGTACTGTCCACATAGAAGGACGACAGAAATTGTAGGAATTTCTACTGGCATCCGTCGTTTGTCTCAGAATACGCATAATTTCAAGATTTAACTGGTTGTTCGGTGAATGAAATACCCATAGTTTGTGCGACTCATTTTAGAAACATTTCTGAAAACACTGGAATTTCTGTATTTAGTATGGTTTATATCTTATTTAATATACATCAACACACTGAATATTAAATAAGTATGAGAGGACCTGCTGCAGCTCAAATATTAAAGCTTGCAAACAGGTTAGAAAGAGTAGTAAACTCAGAAAATATGGAATACTGTACTAATTACTCACCGAATCTTACTTTAATTTTGCAAATTTCTTTAAGTTTTTTCCCAGTATATTGGTTGGAAATTTGAAAATACGGACGCGTAATTTGAATATTTACAGTAACAGAAAATATGGTAATAAACGAATGGAAATATCTGTGGTCCTTATATGCAGTCAGTACTGTACCAGTGTAGCTCAGTGACCTCTGATATAACACCATATAGAAGGTGAAAGAAACTGGATGAAGGAGGTCTAGTTCGCTGTAATAAATATGCAATTGATGTCAAGTATGTCCTTAACAATATTGACTAACAAGTAAATCAAGTAATTAACAAACACTTGTATTGCAATATCCTATTAATAATAGAATACATGATAAATAAAATAATAACTGCTTCAATCCTTGCTAAGAATAATCTTTTGCCAATGTATTTGTAAACATTTCCTAGTTTATGAAAAAACGTGCCAAATTATAAATAAAAAACAATGCCCAATGAAAAAAAAATCATCATCAAAAATAATCGCCCTGGACTTGAAATCTACCTCTATTTGAATAACTTAATGAAAACACAAGTCTAGGGAAGACAAAGATCTAATGCTGAAATCTGTAGCTACTGCATGAAAAAAATAACTTCTTCATTAAATTTCAATAAAATATAGCTCTAAGAGCTGTATGCTACATTTGTTTTAATCCAGAAATACGAACCCTTAAACAATTTATTGTACATAAAAGATTATACTGTTACAATTTCTACCAGCGTCTACTGATAAAGATTGTATGTTAAAAATGAAGTTCATAACTGCAGGTTTTAAACAAACTATTACATTTCAACTAAACAATGTCAAAAACTTGAACCTATACAAATAACATTACAATTTTGATTATCTTATGCCATAATTGTGAACATAAAATTAATATCATGATTTTTTTTTTACCGGGTAAAATGGTAATAAACATACAAACATGTGGAATAAAAATTGCTTGACAAAATATCAAATTATTGAACATAATTGTATGTTCTGGATGTAGTGATCGCACAGGGATATTATTTTGGTGAACTTAAACAGCTAAATCATGCAAATGTCATAATGGCAAGTTGTTTCTGCGACGTATGTGTTTAGTCC
Source organism: Streblospio benedicti (assembly GCA_019095985.1). Taxonomy (NCBI): domain Eukaryota; kingdom Metazoa; phylum Annelida; class Polychaeta; order Spionida; family Spionidae; genus Streblospio; species Streblospio benedicti. The sequence goes on along the minus strand of CM032668.1, from coordinate 17,286,252 downwards.
AGTTATCAACTTCAAAATGTTCAAAAAATCTATTTTAAAATTTCACTACCGTTTGCATTGAGAATGAGAAAAATAGAAAGAGAAAAATGACAAGTTATTTCGTTATTCATTTCATTCACTATACATTTCATCTGATTTGAATTATGTATTAGTAATACAAGTTGAGAAAATAGTACGTCTACCTCCTCTAGCAACGTTAAATTAATACGCAAGCAACCGGAAGCAATTGTTACCTGCCAACTGAATATATACACAAATCATACTAACAAACATCATACCGTAATTATTGACTTAGCTATTTCATACACAACAGTAGGTTATAAACACAAACCAGTAACATTAACATACACACTTAATTCATATTACACTCACACCAAACTCGAATCAATATTATAGCTTCTTTTGAATAGATATTTCTAGTTTTCTGATCTCGTTAGCTAACGTATTGAATACACTCGCTTACCAATGTTGATGTCTACTATTTCAATATGAAAACTACAAAATGTAAACCAATAACATTCAAATTAATTTCAAACGTTGTCTTCTAACAGAAAGAGCTAAAAAAAAACACGAATATTGTGCATATAAATTATTCATTGGCGATTAAAAACAATCACATAATAAAACCAATATCTAGAGCGTATTAAATTCTACTTTTGAAAAAGAAAAAAGCAGTATCCCAATTCCTGGTTTTGTACTGAAAAAGAGCAGCTCCACATGAAATCAAAATCCATCTCATATATTGATATATTGTACTTTATGGACTTGGGTATCGATAGAGGATTCTTTCTTCCAGTTGGTAGCGCTTCAGGATTTGAATTCTGACGGTTTCAGTTCAGCAATAAAGCGCGACTTGAGAGAAAAAGTCCTCTATACAATATACATCTTATTCGAAAGATTATGTCTCGTAACAGTTCACGGCGGTTAACATTAGTTATATTCTATATACAAATGTACTTAATTAAACACACTGCACGCACCTAATCCTAGTGTTCTTAACACTTGAAGCTTACAAAATAGCGATATTTACACCAATAAGAACCTTAAATATAAACGTGCAAACTTAAAAGGTGTCGAAAATGATAGAACAAAAAGTGTCTAAATCATCCTGAGAAAGTCCACTCATTGGATCCTTATTTGTAAACAAAAAAAAACATTAACGTTGTGACAATTGTAATTGAAATGAACAGCTTACTAATTCAAAAGCTTTCCAGCATTTATTTAAAAATAAAACATTTTGGCTTTTATGCAAAAACATAAATTTCAGACTTCTTTTTCAGAAATTATTATCAACATAGCGATGCCGGTTCATTGAAAGTCCATCTGTCAATGCCACATACACATCCGTATCCATGGAGATAAAGAACTAATCACAAAATTCAACCAATCATCACAAGTCTTATTTCTTGAGATCGGCCAAAGTTTAATCAACGTTCTAATCACCTTGAATTGAATTAACAGTTTACATTGTACAAAAGAAGTCGATAAATTTCAATCCTCATTGGTGTATTTTATGGGCAGACGGAATTCAAAGTGTTAACAATGGTAGAATAAAATGATTGGAATTCAAATGAAAATTATCAAGCGTTATCACGACGTATTAACATGTTTATATTAGTAGTTAATGAACGTATCCTATTAGTTCAGGCACAAAACGTTTTATCCATGATTTCGTTCGGCTTTTACTCTGACACATGACATGTTTTTTATAAAAAAAAACGTTTTCTTTATCACGATTGAAAAATTAAAACTCGTGCACACGATTTCCCTGCATGCCGACAGCAATGTTCTCGACACTAATTGGCAACTCAGTGTTTCTTTGTAGGTCCTATAGCTTAACCATTTGGTTTTTTGTACTTCAATACTCCAATTGCATTGCAATTCACATATAATCTTCCCATTACAATATGCTTTAGTATTTTTACAGCCTACATAATATATCACACATATGATGGAAATGTTACCTTATTTCACTTCTATCCTTCTTTCCAATTTTCTTGTGTTGAATGCACACAGAAATATGCCTCCTTAGCCAACTATAATCTCTCCTTTTCATGATAAACCTGTCTTCTTACACGCCACAAAGATCGCAACAATTCCAGTACACAATTTGGCCATTCTCGTCAATTTTCTTGTCCAATACACTAAACATTGCCTCTCTTTTCACCTATAAGTATAATCTTTCAAGTCGACGTATTTCACTTTCTGGCCAGAGTCAATTCTAACGCTGGACAAGCTACGGCGTAAACGCGTTTGGAAACCAATTTTATCCATCCAACACGAGCCCTTATCATGGAACCAGCCGAATCCAAACCCAGGGTGTCCGTGCAGTGATGGTGCTGGGAACAAGTCTTGCCATTATGCAACCATTTGCCAGCCAAAATCACCACCGCGCATATTCTGATTGCCAGTACCAACAGCATATGTCACAATCGCCGGCTGTATTTTGGTGAATCATTTCTCGATTGAACGCCCGTAACATCATCATCGATCCGGGACGGTTTTTCGGCTGTATTTTGGTCGCGATGTCGGCTGGCAGAGTCTAGTGGCTGATCAAATTCTTCTGTACGGGTGTGACGTACATCCACTTATGGTGTAGGAAGCCCAGTTCTCGAAGCTTGGGGATAAACTCAAACAACTCCTCCATACGCTTGTTGGGGGTGCCATACTTGGCTGGAAAAATGAATTAAAGAAAACACGTAAAAATTTTATTTTTCATATGTTTAATTCTTGTTGTGTTGGTTTATTTTTGGTAGTACTGATAGATTTAATGTGAATCTAAGGTGAAAATAAACTCATTCTTATTATTCTTATTCGTAAATCTGGTGGTAGCTTACGAGTCATAGTTATAGTCAGTAGTTACGTGTAAGACTCGCTTATCATGAAAATAAATACATGTTTACTATCAAGCGCTGCATCTAGTAACACTGTTCACTTAATCCTCAGTGTGTACTACTTAATCTAGAAGTATTCAGCTTTTATTATATTAGATACACTCTATTTCAAGCACTCAATGACAATTTCAATATAGAAAATGACAAAATTTCTACCAAAATGTTACTTGAAGGATATGATGAATTTGATTATGATAAGAACTGTAAAATATTAGATTTAGTACATAAATACTTGGAGGACTCTTTAAGATTTTAGTAAATTTTATCAAACAGTATATTATATTGGATATCATTATATAACAGTGTATTAATATTTATGCAGCATATGTGTGAATGAGTGCGTGAATGTTTTGCTTTCTTATTTTTTCTTTTTTCTTGCTGGAGAAGGCTTGTATCGCAATTTAGCTATTGCCTAATCCAAAATGTACATAGTGTTCAATAAAATATGTTTAAACAAAGTATTCAGCTATATGTCATAAAATCTGGATGTGTAAACTTCATACAGTTGTACATTTTGTAAATGGCACAAAGCTTCACCTACCCGTAGTGTAAGCGCGGAAACTCTTTAGAATGCTGTTTCTCGCCTCCTCTATCACCTCCGGCTGTCGGAGGTTGGGAAAGTCTGTAAACATACATCATATCATTTAACCTCATACTGCTATAGGATAAACAATATACAAAAGATTTTATTTTCAACAGAATTTGAACACAATCAACGTGTTTTTAGAATAGTTATATATTTAATCAATATACATCATATGTATTTTTGTATTTTGTATTCTGTATTTTGTCACATACAGCCCCAGGTTTGCAAAAAAGAGATTGTCTGAACTAGAAAATTATTGTACTAAATGGCATTTGAAAGTCAATGTTAAAAAACTAAGATAATGGTTGTAAATTCATCTAATTCAATTAATAATGAATGCTTTTAAAATCTATGACAATCTGTTAGAAATTGTAGATAAATACTCATATTTAGGTGTTATGTTAAGTTCAGATGGTAAGATGTTAAACGCACAACTGGATATGCGTCACCGGGCTTTAAAAGCCATATTTAAAACTCAGTCAATTCTGGCAGGCTATAGTGTAAGGCCTAGGTTAAGTATGGCGATATTTGATAAACTTATTAAACCGGTTTGTATGTATGGATGTGAAGCATGGATAGAATCTGCATTAAATGTCAGAAATCGAGAATGTGATTTAGAGAGCCTATTCATGCAATTTAAGAAAGCTCCTATAGAAAAGGTTCATGTTAAGTATTGTAAAATTGCACTTGGTGTTAATAACAAAAAGCTCCAATGTGGCGGTGAGTGGTGAATTGGGTAGATTTCCTATCATGATTGATATTATGCTACATTCGTTAAAATTCTATATACATGTGAAAGAAAATAAGTCAAATAATCCTTTATTACAGTGTGCTATGGTAGAAACTGAATCCAGACAATGTAAATGGTTAAAGTTGATGCAGTGTGCACTTAAAGCCCGGTTTACAATTACATAATCTACAAGTAAAAGATATTCGGTAGTAGCAAAGAGTTTGAAATATTTGTATGTTAATATGTGGAAGAAAGAGGTCCATGGTAATAATATAAACCCATTACATGGCAAACTATGTACGTATCGGAAAATTAAGCAAAACTTTTGTTATGAAAAATTATTTAGATGATGTTAAAAATAGAGATGATCGATCTGCTGTTACTAAATTAAGAATCAGTGCACATAAGTTATTTATTGAAACAGGACGATATATTAGGCCACCTCTTGACCGGAATGAGAGAATTTGCTCTCACTGTCTTTATAAATAAAAAAGGCACACATTGAGGATGAGTTCCATGCTTTAATAGTTTGTCCTAAATATTGTGAAAAAAAAGAAAAAGTAATTTTTAACTCAGTTGAATGTATATGTCCTAATTTTTAAAGATTTGGATGATTATGAAAAATTTATATTTATTATGTCAGCTGAAGGTCAAATAAGTAAACTGGTTAGTCAACTTTGTAAACATGTTATTTTATATGACAAAGAAAATTGACATTCATATCACTTTGGAGCTCAGTATCTAATATGATGACATTTTGGATAGTTGATATACTATATTTTTATATAAAATAAGCTGTACTATACTATATTAGTGTATAATATAGTACCATGCATAAGTGTAACATAATCCCATAATTAGTTTAGTGTGTTTTGTAATTTTGTATATATGTTTAATTCTTGGTTGTGTTGGTTTATTTTTGGTAGTACTGATAGATTTAATGTAAATCTAAGGTGAAAATAAACTCATTCTTATTCTAACAAGCAGTATCCAATTCCTGGTTTTGTACTGAAAGAGAGCAGCTCCACATGAAATCAAAATCCATCTCATATATTGATATATTAGCACTTTGTGGACTTGGGTATCGATAAAGAGATTCTTTCCCCCAGTCTAACATTGGTAAGTTTCAGTTCAGCGATATAGCACGACTTGGGAGAGAGAGAATCCTCTATATATACATCTTATTCGAAGATTATGTGCCTTGTAACAATTCCGCAGTTTAACATTATTATTGTCTATATACAAATGTAGCAATTAAAGACACTTGCGCACCTAATCCTAGTGTTCTTAACACTTGGAAGCTTACAAAATAGCGAATATTTACCAATAAAACCTTAAATATAAACGTGCAAGCTTAAGGTATCGAAAATGATAGAACAAAAGTGTCCTAAATCATCCTGAGAAAGTCACTCATTGGATCCTTTTTTGTAAACAAAAAAAACATTAACGTTGTGACAATTGTGATTGAAATGAACAACTTACAAATTCAAAGCTTTCCAGCTTTTATTTAAAAATAAAACATTTTTGGCTTTTATGCAAAAACATAAATTTCAGACTTCTTGTTTAGGGAAATTATTATCGACATAGCGTGCGGTTCATTGAAAGTCCATCTATCAATGCCACATACACCGTATCCATGGTGATTAGAACTAATCACAAAATTCAACCAATCATCACAAGTCTTATTTCTTGAGATCGGCCAAAGTTTAATCAACGTTCTAATCACCTTGAATTGAATTAACAGTTTACATTGTACAAAAGAAGTCGATAAATTTCAATCCTCATTGGTGTATTTTATGGGCAAGCCAAATTCAAAGAGTTAACAATGGTAGAATAAAATAGTTGGATTCAAAATGAAAAAATCCTCAAAGCGTTATCCACGTATTAACATGTTTATATTAGTAGTTAATGAGCGTATCCTATTAGTTCAGGCACAAAAACGTTTTATCCATGATTTCGTCCGGCTTTTACTCTGACATGTGACATGTTTTTAAAAAAACATTTTCTTTATCCGCGATTGAAAAATTAAAACTTGTCCACGATTTTCCTGCATGCTGATAGCAATCTGGCAACTCAGTGTTTCTTTTTGTTTTTTGTGCTTCAATACTCAAATTGCGTTGCAATTCACATATAATCTTCCCATTACGATATGCTTTAGTATTTTTACAGCCTACATAATATATCCCACAGATGATGGAAATGTTACATTATTTCACTTTTATCATTCTTTCCAATTTTCTTGTGTTGAATGCACACAGAACTATGCCTCCCTTAGCCAACTATAATCTCTCCTTTTCATGATAAACCTGTCTTCTTACATGCCACAAAAATCTCCCAACAGATTCCAGTACACAATTTGGCCATTCTCGTCAATTTTTCTTGTTCAATACACTAAACATTGCCTCTTTTTATTCACCTACAAGTATAATCTTTCAAGTCGGCGTGTTTCACTTTCTGGCCAGAGTCAATTCTACGCTGGACAAGCTAAAAACGCCGTTTTTGAAACCAATTTTATCCATCAACACATAAGCCCTTATCATGGAACCAGCCGAATCCGAACCCAGGGTGGCCGTGCAGTGATGGTGCTGCAGAGGTCCAGCCACTTGAAGGGCACAAGTCTTGCCATTATGGGTCCTAATGCAACCATTTGCCAGCCAAAATCACCATGCACATTCTGATTGCCAGTACAACAGCATATGTCCCAATCCCCTGCTGCTGTATTTTTGGTAATCATTTCTCGATTGAGCGCCCATAACATCACAATCGATCTGGGGCGGTTTTTTCGGCCGTATTTTTGGTAGCAGTTTCGGGGCTGGCAGAGTCTAGTGGCTGATCAAGTTTTTCTGTACGGGTGTGACGTACATCCACTTGTGGTGTAGGAAGCCCAGTTCTCGAAATCTTGGGGATAAACTCAAACAACTCCTCCATGCGCTTGTTGGGGGTGCCATACTTGGCTGGAAAAAATGAAATTAAAAAAAACATGTAAAAATTTCATTTTCTATAAATTTAATTCTTGTTTATTCACATTTTAATTTATTTTGTTAGTACTGATAGATTTAATGTAAATGTAAAATGAAAATAAAATTAAAAACAGTATTTTTTCAATATACATGAATATAATGGTGGTACCTGAATCAAAACATAACAACACAAGTATTTAGGATTAAGGCATCACTTAAATAGAAAATAAATTTTTTATATGTTTAATTCTATCAGTTGCTTTTATTAACACTGTTCACTTAATCACTGGTGAAAATAAAACTCACTTATTCTTAGAAATGACTGGTGAGTGTTCAATATCCTATTCAACAAAAGGCGCATTTAGCATGAAAATAAATACATGTTTTTATCAAACGCTGCTCCGAATAACACTGTTCATTTTCTCACTGGCATTACTACTTATAATCTAATGTACAGTGAATATCCTCAACAAATCAAAGAGTAAACAAAAACTCTGAATAAAGGAAGGATTTGTGACTGCAAATAGGGTTCCGTTGGTGAGATTTTCAATGTATTAGCTATAAAACCTGTCCGTCTAAACTTCATACAGTTGTACATTTTGTAAATGGCACAAAGCTTCACCTACCCGTAGTGTAAGCGCGGAAACTCTTTAGAATGCTGTTTCTCGCCTCCTCTATCACCTCCGGCTGTCGGAGGTTGGGAAAGTCTGTAAACATACATCATATCATTTAACCTCATACTGCTATAGGATAAACAATATACAAAAGATTTTATTTTCAACAGAATTTGAACACAATCTAAAGTCAAAGAATGAACATTTCTCTAATCTTGGGTTTCTTCATTCATGATATAGACAAGAATTCAAAGATACCAACAGAAATGTGAGTCCCAATTGTTTCTGTTGGTATCTTTAAATTCTTGTCTATACAATCTAAAGTGTTTTAAAATTTCTTATTGTAATTTGGTTGTTTTGAAATGTAGAATTTAGGAAATTCTCATTGATTAATAGTGGTGGACGGCTCAAATATTATATGAAACTTGTACAACATTTTCAAAAATTAAATAGAAATTTGTATTCATTGAATTTTAAAAAACAAATACCTATCACCAATAAGGGCAGTCATTATTTAAGGGGCCCAAATTGGGAAGTTTTCTAGACATCAGTGTTTCTAACTACAGCCCCCCACACGGGTTTAAATCAAACGCGTTTTTGTAAATCAAACATGACCCCCCACGGGTTTGCAAATCAAACATATGACCCCAACATTGAAATATATACCTGAAATATGAACTTCCGACCCCCCCACTTTAGTATATCTTACCTAGCATATGACACCCCCATTTCCACATGCCCTGTGTATGTATTAGCATAGCATTGTACTGTCATATCTGCTGTACAAATTTGCAAAAATATTTAGCTATATGAATGAAACTATGAATGAATGAAACTAGTTTTTCCCCAGTTTATTAAATGCAATAAACAAAATGTAATACAAACTGTATATATTAACTTGTCATGATATAAATGGACTGATGCTATTTAATTGATTTTAGAGAAAGCAATTTAATCTTCAATCTGTTATTTTGAGAAAAAAAAATAAAGAATTTATATTGCATTTTCCGAAAATAAAAGTTAGTGGTTAGTCGAAAGACAATTAAACATAATATAATTCAATCTTGATAAAGGGTTTCATATTCCATTTCATAAGTTGCTTGCAGTGGCTCAGATAATTGCTCTAATATAAGAGCCGATGAGGTATTATCAAAAACTCTAAATTCAATTAATAGCACCAGTCCTTTCATATCATGACAAGTTAACTTTGATATATTTTAAGCAGTACAAATTCTTGGGAAAGGCATACTTAAAGAAATGTTTTCCATCCAATCACTAAAATCCTCTGTCAAAGCATTTTGGCAAATATGAAAACAATACAATTGCGTATGTGTTAGTTGAATATTAAACTAGGTACAAAATTACAAGATATTTTTATACAACCAAATGCATAGACCTAAAACTTATTTTTTGTAAAATATTTTTGAAAAATTCCAATGGGAAATTCGCCCCCGCGGCACCTAAACCTCCGGCCCTAGGGGGTTCATAAGTGAAAATTCATTTTCATCGTATCATCTTGCAAAGATAGCTCATTTTGTAGGAAATTGTATGCTAAACAAATGTTTGTAATAAACATATAATCTAAAGTCAATATATGTTGTCCTAAATTCACATTTATTGCAAAACAAATCACCTCAAATACGACGAATAGTACAGTACGCTCATTACATAGACAACATACAGATGTATGTTCTCATGCCAACATGAAAAAAGCTCAATTAATGCAACAAATCATCAATATACCATTATGAAGGCATAACATTTTAACAAATATTAACAAATATAATATTCCAATAATAAATCATCAACAGTATCTGAAGTTATGAACGTTTCAATAATCCTAAGCATTCATAAGATTTTCCCGGTTCAGGTTAGGGACTAATGAACGGCGATCCTCCCCAACAAGAACAATATCGTCGAACATAACGTTCACATTTCTTGTGAACCTGATGTAATCTGTGATGTTTTTTTTTATATTTCTTTCCGCACAGTCATTGACAACTAACATAGACTTTGCAACACTACAAGCAAATCTGTAGTCCTCGTCATGCTGCCACTTTTCGGGTCCTCGTGTCAACCAGCCTCTTGGATTTTGCCCTATCAGATGGAAGAAAAGCCAGCTTCTTCCCAATACAACAGCTGATAGACATGGTTGCTGTGCAGCATTTCCTAACAACGGGACAATCTGAAAAAAAGGATTTGTTGACTATGTACAATGTAGTTTTATGTTAAAATATATCATATGTTATGCATTTGATGTCTTACATGGTAAAAAATCTCATGCAATGTCAAGTTGCTATTACTTGCTCAAAGTGTCGACCTCCTGGCTTCCCTGGAAGAAACTGTGCAGGTGGTGCAGACTGCAGTAACATCCTGGCCATTGCAATTTTTGTTCCATTTCCTAGATCCTTGTCAAATAAACCAAGAACAACAAGTTCTGGACACAGGTACCATAGGTGGTTGTGCACAAATGTTTTAGCTGCTCTACTGATAACAGCATTGATCCTCTGGAATAGAAATATACAAGTAGTATACAGTAAGATATAGCTCATGTGTAGAGGAATCCATTCTACATAGTTATTAATAGTCATATAGTTATTAATTATGCACTAACGTTACTTACTTGGTATATTTTCACATCATGTAACAGTTCAACGTCCAAGCGTGGAGCAGAAATCGACAGCGCTGATTGCAGAAAGTATCTACCATATATCAATGCCACAAAGTCTGCTAGTTTTTTATTATCTTGTTAGTCCACATGATTAAGCTTCTAGGATAGCTTGTTGCATAAAGCGCACTGTACCATCACATTGCCAGTGTAAAGGTCCTATATTACTACTTAATCATTGAATTTGACTGTGATCCTTCAGTTTTAGCTTATATGTTTATTACAAAAATTTGTTTAGCATACAATTTCCTACAAAATGAGCTATCTTGCAAGATGATAAGATGAAATTGAATTTTCACTTATGAACCCCCCTAGGGCCGGGGGTTTAGGTGCCGCGGGGGCGAATTTCCCATTGGAATTTTTCAAAAATATTTTACAAAAATAAGTTTTAGGTCTATGGTAACCCAAATCATTTGGTTTACCCCATTCCCAATTTCACAAATGTTTTGTCATATTCTCAGTTAAAATAAAAAGCTTTCGAATAAATAAATCATTAAAATAAATTATACAGGTGATTTTAGAACTCATTTATATATCATAATAAAGGTTAAGTTGTTAGAAACGATGTATTTCCTCTATATGGTTTACATATAGTTATCTAGTTTTAATCACAATGGCACCGCTGCTATACCCCAAACAAATGACTTGTATAATGAAGCTTTCACGTTCAATCACAGTTTTCCGTTCAGTGGTCTGTGGTGACTGCCCAAATAAAAAGAGCCTCTGCGTATGATGGCACCTGTCTACACAGGCTGCCTACCTGTACCTGTGTCCCAAGCGATTGGAAAGGCTTTTATTTTTATTTTATTTTTTTTTATTTGTTGGCCCTGGAAAATACCTGGTCCCATTCAATGCCCCTCACCATGGCGGATTACATTACTGCACATTAGCGGAAAAAATACATGTCCTTCTTCTCCTAAATCCTGAAACAATGGGGGGGTTTCAGTATTCCTAATTTTAAAAAGTAAACAAACAAACTCAATTTTTCACATTTTCTCAAACAATACATCATTTAAAGCTCCTTCTTCTCTCTAACAAAAACGTTTTGACCTGAAACAATGGGGGTTTGGAATGGGGGGTGTTATGGGTCATAAAACATTTTATAAGGATGTTCATCACCAATCAAGTTGAAACAAATATCCAAAAGATTTGTTACATAAATTAAGGGGATTAAGACCAGGGCTGCCAAGAGTACAGAATACTAAAACAGGGTTTAAACCCTGATACCCATATATAATTCTACCTTCAAAATTGATTTCCCTGAAAATTGATTTTCTCATTAAAGTTCTTCTTTCATCGTACCTGGAATGGGGGGTTATGATTGGTAAAACATTTATTGATGTTCGTTACCAATCACATTTGATATACATTAAATTTACAGAGGATTTTTTCCATGTAAATTAAACATCTAAGGGGGGCTTATAAGTTGTAAATAAAATATATTTTTCATAAAACAAATATATGGCATATGTGCAAAAAAAACACATTTCAAATTCTTCTATATAAAACATTTTTTTGGTAAATATTGCAATGGGGGTAATACAGTAGAACCTCCAATTATTAAGACGACCTCTATATTCAATTGAGACCACCTCTGTAATAAGACCACTTTTCACAATCCCAAGTGTTCATAAAGTGACAAAAATGAACCTCCATATAAAGACCACCTCTCTATTGAGGCAACTTGAGTCTTGAGGTCAGTCCCACGGGTGGTCTTAATAGAGAGGTTCTACAGTATTTTTAAGCGGATTATCCGGGTGAGGATGAAGCATTCACTCGTATGGAGCGGTAGAAACTAGCTGGGTTTTTTTATCAGGACAAGTGGATTTTTCATGACAGTATGTTGTGAAGGGTCGAAGGTCATCAGGACTTGTAATACTTTCCCTCCCAATATACCTACCGTGGTTTATTTAAGGTTGAAAGTTGGTCAAGTTAGGAACGAGTGTTTAAATGTTCACACTTCTCTCTCTCTCTCTCTCTCGTATTTTTAGCGAGCATATTTCTACCAACGATAGATATAGCTGAAGACAGGTTTTACAACCCTCTTCCAATCTTCCTGTCTTCAGCTTTGTCTGTTGGAAAGGCTATATCAAAGCACTGGGAAACGTGTTTAAATGTAAAATCTAAATAGTGGTAATATCTGCTTCTAGAATCACTTAATGTTCTGTTAATTAGGTATGCAGTATATGGAATCATTATTGCGTCGCTTCAGCTCAGCTGCTGAAGCCAAAGCATTGATGTTCAGTTCGTTTGCTAACTAACTATGTAACTAACTATGTATGTCTGATTCGTTCAAACTTTACACAACTATGAGGTTTGAGCCGACACCAAAGTGATTTGATTTTGGGCAATCTGCCAATTAAACTGTGGTTTCTAGAAGCCCATTCATGATATTCTTACTGATATTCAATGAAATTTAGGCACCAAAAAAAAATCCATATTCAACCCAACAGCAAATATTGATTATTGGGTTTGAAACAGATATTGATTAGTATCTGTTATTCAAACAGTACTATTGTATTGCAACACAAATATCTTTTTGCCTGGGTATATTGATTTTCATTCATTCTGATGTTTTCTCCTCAAATTATTCATTTCTTGATTGTAAAAGTATACATCATTTCAGTATATATCTTAATTGCCCATAAGTCAGCGTCGTTCTAGCGGCGCGGTGTTCTTTGAAACAAAAAGATTTTTATTTTCAACAGAATTTGAACACAATCTAAAGTCAAAGAATGAACACTTCTCTCATCTTGGGCTTCTTCATTCATGATACAGATTAAGCATTCAAAGATACCAACAGAAATGTGAGTCCCAATGGTTTCTGTTGGTATGTTTAATTTTTGTCTATACAATCTAAAGTGTTTTAAAATTTCTTATTGTCATGTTAAAAAATGCAGAATTTAGGGAAATTCTCATTGATTAATAGTGACGGATCCAAATATTGTATGAAACTTGTAAACATTTTCAAAAATTAAATGGGAATTTGTTCATTGAATTTTTAAATAACAAATACCTATTACCAATTAATAATAATTTGCACAACAATTCACTGCAATATACATTCTGATATTTACAGAAAGATTTGTTAAGAATCTATAAATATATATATAATATACAACCATACACATATATATATATCATAATATAGGTAATATGAACCAACATATATATATATATATATTATATATATATATACATATTAGTTGCTATATATATTTTTAAACTATAACTCATATTATCAAACAAAAGTGGACAGTTGCGTTTTGAGAGTATTATTATGCGGAATCGCCAAGAACCTACACCAGATTGAACTCTTTGTGTGCGTTTCCTGACCTCGATTTTGCGACTTTTTCCCCCATAAAAAATGCTGCTTGCTCCATTTCCCAGACTATGGTCGCGACGCTCGTGTCGCAGTTTATTTGGTTTATTATCAGACTTCAAAATAAAAAGAAATATAATAGAACCAATATTTCCAATGGTTCACGGGCGCGTGACCATGTTTGTTTACATAAAATGGCAATCAGAAAAGCCACCGGTATTTGAATACACTGCCAACAAGTGCGTTGTGATTCCGAATTGCCGAATGCAGCGTCATGAGCAGTCGGGATGTAGATCTAGGGTCAAGTTAAAATGGCAGACAGTTTGTGAAATAATATTTAGAGACACCCCTTTACTTATTTTATCTGTAATATCTAGAGCTAATTATTGGCATATCCTGTAACATAAGAGTAATAACACGGTAGTTAGCTATTTTTGTCTATAGATTAGTTTTTTAATATATGTAATTATGTCTCAATTTCTTAAAAATTGCCACATTTGTCTCGCTTTTTCACATTTTTATAAATTGGGTGAGACACGGTCTCGGTTTGACAATTTTGCAGAGCGATTTGTTCTGTTGATATGTGGAAAGTACTGTATTAAAAAGTGGACCGAATAGTGCGTTTTTGTATCGCCTTGAGGTTCCTGTGCGTACCTGTAGCGATGATGACGAGGCTGTTGACCAGGCTGCCTCCACCTGGTCCCAGTCCTTGCCCTCACCATGGCGGGCAGTATTGCAGGCACAGGCGCCGGAAGATGTACTCGGGTCTGGTCGGCGCCGACGTACCAATACAAAAGTCCTTTCTTCTCCCTCGTCAGTACCTGAAATGAATGGGGGGGTTTGATTGTAGGGATTTATTTCGTTTTATCACAGGCATATTAATTACAAAGTAAATAAAAAGATTACAAATAGGTAAAAATAAGTTACAGTAGAACACTCAATTAAGACCACCTCTCTATTGGAGACCACCTCTATACTAAAACCACTTTTCACAATACCAAACCTTCATAAAGTTACCAAAATGAACCCTCATTATAAAGACCACCTCTCTGAGAGACCACTTAAAATCCCCTTCTCTATCCATTGCCTGGAACAGGGGGGTTATGGGGTCATAAAACTTCAAGGATGTTCTCACCAATCACAGTTGAACTGCTCCCTAATATCAGTATAGATTTAAAGAGAAATTAAGAGGATTAAGTGAGAATTATCCAGTTGATACATCAAACAGGATTTTTTCAAAACAAACAGGTGGCCTTTGCTGACTTAAATCCTGTTACTTAATCATGTTTATGAACTATTGCAATGGGGGTGTTACAGTCGAACCCCACTAAGACCACCTCTGAAAGACCACCTCACTGTAATGATTTATTATAGTGACATTATGCCATTACATTAACAGAATTTTTGTAAATACAAGTATACCCAGCTAGGGGCTTACTCATCTCTGTAAATACGGCATTATGAATATAAATATATTGCATATGTGCAGCAAAAACACATTTCAAATTCTTCCTTATAAAACATTTTGAAATCCAACAATACAGTAGGCACGTCAATTGACCCATCTCTATGAGTACACGCCTCTATGCATAACTTTCACGGTCCAACATAAAGTGACATGAACCTCCTTATAAAGACCACCTCTCTATTAACCCAACCACTTGAGGCCGGTACAGGACTTGTAGCACTTTTTTCCCTCCCAATATACCTACGTTGTTTATTTAAGGTTGAAAGTTGGGTCAAGTTAAGTTGGTAGAGTTAGGGCAATGTTTAAACTTCTCTCTCTCTCACGTCTTTTTTAGCAAGCATATTTCTATCGACTATAGACATAGCTGAAGGTTTTACAACCCTAAGCTTCCATTTGACTATATCAAGTGGCTGGTTGTAAAACCTGTCTTCAACCTCGTGGGTAGAAATATGCTTGCTAAAAATGTGAAAGATCTGGCTGTATCCACAAGCACTTGGAAACTTATATAGTGTTTTAAATGATTTGTATTTACACTGCCATCTAAATAGTGGTGATATCTGCTTTAGAATCTTAATGTTGGGAACAGTTATTGTGCAGTGTTATATGGAATCATTATTTTCTTTATATATCGTCTACCCCAACTTTTTAGTTTTTGGAAACAATGCTATTTTTAATGTACTGTGTAATATTTATTTATTAATTTTGTGAAGGAAACTGTTATTAATTAGATATTTATGTACATTTAGTTTTGGATTATTAAGAGCTTGCTGGAGATAAAAATTTTGAGATAAAATTCTCAAAAATGTTTTTGTTTTATTTTAGTATAAAAGTATATTCATTTCCCTTTTTTTAAATGTTGAACACTTTAAGGCTTTTTTTGGGGAAAGGAATTTGGTTTATGGACCATACAAAGATATCAAAAAAATGAAAAAATT
>CM032668.1:17256496-17269975 GCA_019095985.1 Streblospio benedicti | reverse complement strand
TGATAATCAATTTCACCATATTTTAAGTCTGGTGAAATACTGAGTGCTGACTTTGATGGAAAGTGCTTCTTAAATCCATCAATGGTCCTTGTATTCGCTTGTACAATTGCACAAAATTAGCTTTCATATACTCATCTATAGCTTCATCGAGAGCCGTAAATGTCAGGAAACAATCACCTTGGAGGTTGTGCCATGGCTTTTTCCCTCACAAATATCCAGTTGATGTGAATGTTTCTTTGCTTTTGGAGAAATCTATCGTCAATGCAAATGAGAAATTGAAAATGACTTTCAGATTTCCATTTCATATGGATATGGGACTGTTGTAGTAACGTTCCATCAACAAGTAGCAATGTTCCATCAACAACCACTTTATTACCAACTACTTTGAAGTTATCCAAGTTAGCACTATGCATGTTCTTGGGTACTCACTTCTTGGTGTGATTCTAAGTAATTATCAAAGGCTTAGTTAGATATAGTTAGATTACATTAATTAACCTTATGGATAAAAATTAATTAACCTTATGGATATGGGTTTATTTTCACATGTGAGGTCATGTCTAAACTAATTTGATTACACAGTAACCTAGATGGACAAAAAGGCTACAGATTTATTAGTTAGAGACAGCCGGACTTACAGCCTATCACTCGCCATACATAACACCAGCCGGATATATAGCTAATACCTATTTGTCCGGCGGAGTCGCCTAACGAATAGACTACTGGTTATTTTTCCGGCATATAAACCGGACGAATAGCCACTGCCTAGTTTTTTATTGTGTGAAATGCTCCATTCATAGAGGTGCTCTCTTTACGGAGGTGTCCTCAATGATTATTGCAACATTGTTTCAAGTAGATGCAGATCTTTTTACGTCTGATGTGTGAGCCTGATCAGGGAGCACCCGACTGACACATTTTTCTAAATATGTTTTCAAATACATTGGAATGCATTAAAAAATTCAGTTAAAAACTATTTACTACTAATTAATTAGTCAAATGAATTAGTTAAAGCTGTTCCTTCATTCCCAGCCAGCTGAGGATTTCAAAGTTTGCCAGCCAGGAGGACAAAAAGTCTAATTTTCCCAGCTGGCCAAAATCAGACGGAATTGAAGCCACAACTTTTCATAGCTGGCAAAAATTCGGATTTTGAAGGAACAGCTTCTTGCCAGCTGGGAACGTGTTATTTTTGAAGGTACAGCTTCCCATAGCTGGGAAGATGCGTTTTGAAAGTACAGCTTTTATAGTTGAAAAAAAGTTATCTTAAAGGGACAACTTTGTATAACTGGCAGCTTTTAAACAAATAGCACAGTTACTGAAGCTAGAACTTTATATTAGTTCCACATAAAAGTATACAAAGTATACAAAACACCCACGGCAATTAATTTGAATATTTGGCAATTTAGGGGGTCCAATATCATGTGAGTTTTTGTTCTGTGCATATGTGTGAATGGAAATTGGAATTTAAAATGTTTTAATTCTTATATGTCTCAATTTTGGGACACATTTGAAAATGATAATGATTTTGTGAATTTATCAACCATACATGTAGTTATCCGTCGATTGTGAATTTATCAATCATACAGATATTAATCTGTTTTAAATATCTATCAGCTTTCCATAAGCATTGCATTTGTAGTCATGAGGTCTGTGAGCAGGCATTTAAATAATGAATGATTAAAACATACATTAAGTAAATGAAATGCAAACGTTTTCAATCATTGTTATAGTGAAGATGAGCTGTACCTAAAATTTGCCAGCCAAGCTGTACCTTCACAGTTGCCAGCTGAAGCTGGGGTCAGAAATTAAAATTTACCAGCTGGCATTCAAAATGGTTGACCTGTACTTTTTCTGCCAGCTGGATATGCAAATTTGAAAGTCCCAGCCAGATGGAAATGGCAAAAGGAACAGCTTTTGAAGGAACAGCTCGTTGGGTGCACCGACCTGATTATCAAAACATTATTGCAACATTGTTGAGTGTTTCACAGAAATCCCGCTATTGTCTTTGCCGTGTCATGTTATCATGGTTATGTAAAACAAACCGCGGCACGGGAAATGTAGAGAAAGGGCGAGTCTTATATTGTAGAATTATGTTAATGAAATCCGTATAAAGCCTATGATCAAATAATTGATGAATATATAGAATGATAACTGTGTCAACCATTGTGTTTCAAGAAACAGATTTGAGAATAAAGAATAGACAGTTAATCAGAAAGTGATAAAACCTTCCTCTGCATAACAAGAAGCGTCGCCTGTTGGGCAATTTCCACACTAATTTGGGTTAAAAGATGTTCCGAAAACTGATGCTTTTTAGGTTGACTTTTCTATTGTAAATAACATCTAATATTTGTAAGAAAATAAAAATGTTAAAATCATCCATAAGGTCTTCTCTTTTATCATAATAGAAATACACGTACATTAGCGAGATGTGTGTAAAAAATTAATTTACAATAGCTACATAAAACAAGAATACAGTCCGTAAGTCCACCTCTATAAAGAGACCATCTCTAGGACCAATCCTCATGACGATCCATAACACGAACCACCTCTCTATTGAGGCCACACGAGAGCAGTCTCCTTTGCAGTCCTAAGAGAGAAAGTTTCTCACACTTTACCTCACAAAGTCACATAACCATGCATTTAAACTAATAAATAATAGCTATTGGTCAATATATATCTTTCAGTGTAGAAGAAATATTGTGTTTTTGCTTTACATGTCCAACATCCAGCATCCATTGCTATTCCTGCTAAAACTATGTTTTACAACCTAATATGTACCTACAAAACTATGTAACTAAAAGGTTTCTCACAACTCTATGTCACAAGAAAATATTTTAGAATCGACAATATTTCACCAACTATCGTTTTTTGTTTAAGTTTCTAAAGGCCGCATTTTTTTAGTCTAGCTAATTAAAAAAAAATAATAATGAGATTACTGGTGGTTATAGGCAATCATTCCATGCTTGCTACATTTACAATAACTAATTTAATATAATTATTGAAACCTAGAATAAGCAATGAGAATAAAATAGTACGTTTTACCACATGATGAGTTTCTTGAATCAAGACCAAAAACCTTTTAAAATAAACCTTCGGGCTCTACGGCGTCAACAGCACGTCACAAGTTTGCTGTAAGAATTACCATTTAATGGTGTAAATGTTGCATTTAGCAGACATTGCAACGTTGTCACACACACTCAAAATGAAATTAAAGGCACAAAACACACGAGAGGCCGTCAAACTGACCTAGTGGTGGCCTGGCAGTCTTCACAGACCACCCGACTATACCATCAATTGGTTGTAGACGTCAGTAAGAACCTCAAGGTCATTCACTAACCCATTCGCTTACACTTGTCCCAAATAAATTCAGGATTCAATTGATTGATTCAGTGAGTGATGAAGGATTCCGAGTTTTTAGCATCTTTAAATGGATCACAAACCCATTCGTGAATTGTGTTTTACATTGTCTGTTGATGGGTGTTTGTCAATGACATATACAGCTGATGTAAAATGATCCTTGTGCATGATATGAAAGATCCAGTCATCTCCTAGCTTGACAAATGGAAAATTAAACACAAGTCACAAAAACTAAACCATCTCCCAGCTACCTGATTGTGTACGATCCACAGAACTAAGGCGAAACCGGCTCTAACAAAATATTTTCACTTCAAGCCATAGATTAGTTGTGCCAGTGACCTGTGATCTCTGAGCACTTTGGATCTAGATTCTGTTAAATACTAACAAATCTTTCAGTGTGCTGACCCCGCCACTAGTCACTGCCGACCCTGTTGAGCCTTGACCAATGGTCAACCGCCACAAGACCACCAGAGTAATGGTCACACCGAGCGGCCGTTAAACGTCCGGCCAAAATGTCCACTGCTGTGCTCGGCCAGTGCAACCCCCAGGAGTGACCATTACCAGTAAACTGAGCACCATCAGAGTGACCATTACCAGTAAACTGAGCACCATCAGAGTGACCATTACCAGTAAACTGACCACCATCAGAGTGACCATTACCAGTAAACTGACCACCATCAGAGTGACCATCAGTAGTACAGTAGAACTTCCGATTGAGGTCAGCTCAATGAAGAGACTGCCTCTATAATAAGTCCATTTTTCATGGTTATAAACCTTTAAAAGTGGCCATCCTTTTCTTTCCACTTTACCGTTCATTCTCGATGTTGATTGATTCAGAGCCATAGAAGGTCAGTTTATCTCCCCACTTTGTGAATGGTTGAACAAAAACTTCCTGGTGCTAATGAACATAATAAACCACAACGTACAAAAGATCACGTTGTCCATGTGGGACGTTCAGAGAAATGCAGCACGTTATTGTTATGAGGGTTGACCTTTTAATAAACACTTGAGCGCAGCACGTTTTACCTATTTTAACACGATTTCTCTCAGTGACAAATATTCAGATGGTCAACTACCATTCTTAGATGATCAATTATTTTGATCTCAGGACCATTTTCTTACCTGACTTGCAGACGTTTCGTTCATGTTTCATGGCGTCAAGAATGCTACTGGCGGCTGAATCTCAGTTCTCGCGACCATGTAGGTCACTTGATGCAAGTTAGAGCAGGTTCGCGGGGATCTCTTTGGCTTTCGCGGTTGAGGTCGGGCCTGTCACGGTGGATGTGTAGGGCCTCGCGTATCTTGTAAGTAGTTGCGTTTCACGTGAGTGTCCTGCACGGAAGCCATGATTCAGCGGTGATAGGATGTTGTGCTCCCTCAAAATGGTTTGGTGGCGAATCAGCATGTGCTCCTGCAACTTGCACAAAACGGACGCGTCAAGGTAATTGGAGGCCTTGTGTTTATCACCCTTTTGAAGACACAAGATGCATTCGCCTTCAGCCAGTCCGATGGAAAACTTTATAAATACATGTGTGTACACTTTGGAATTTCATGTGATAAGAAATCATGTACAAATCTGTTTATGAAACAGCTTCATAAGAAATACACTAATTATAAAGAAAAAGAGAGGTTTTAATCAGAGAATTTGACTTTCACATTATCAAAATAAAACAAAATAGAGCTTACAATGTACAGTATTTCCCCCTCCCTGAAATGCAAGGAGGCATGACGAGGGTCTCTGGGGGAGAAGTGAAGACTGCGTGATAGCAGAAGCCTGGGGCTAACCCCATTAGGAATGTGTGGTTTGTTGAAAAACCAAATGTGTTTTTTTCTCACATCCAAATGTGGTTAAGATTTGTTTCAATAAAATTACAAATTTGGATAACCATTGGAAAGAGAGACTTTTCGTCCAGTGATGATAGCTATGAGGATTTAAAGTCTCAATGTTTGCTTTGTTTGAAATTGCAATCTGCAAGTAGGCTACAATAACAGTGTGATGAGAGTCTTTATATGCATCCATTATTTTCCCAGAGATAAGCTGGTCCTTTGTAGAAATATGAGCTAGTAGTTTTTAAAAGGGACTTTCAACAATATTAATGGTGTGTTATCTGCAATACTATAACATATGGGAGTTTCTCTTCCTATTCTTATTGCCCTTGTTGATGCCTTCAGTGAAATATCCACGTCATATCCATCGAAGACTACATGGATTTCCTCATAATGTAAACATCTTTGTTTGATTTGATCACAGAAGTGCTTTGCCAAGTCAGCACAGGTTTTCATCCAATTTGGCTTCCCCAATTTTTTGTACAACAGCCATCCCATCTACCACAGTGGTTCACTGTGTCAAAAATTGTGTATAATAAGAAAATATTTCAATTAAATGTATCCTAAATTGTTATATTCAGAAAGCCTTACAAAAACATTGAACATGTGAGTGTTAATTTGACATTGCAGGATGCTTTCAAATCAAAGGTGCTATTTAGACTCAGCATACTCAAGTTCCTATCCAATGACAATACAACTTTTGTTCGTCATTGTTATTTTTAAGGAGATAAACCCAATTTTATGAAAATTTGACCCTTTGACCCCAGCTCACATAAAAACATAGGATATTATTCTGTCTCTTAGAAGCTGGTGAAATATAATGATAAAAAATGTTACTTAGGTTCAAATCTGATGTTGTGAACAATATTCTAAACAAGAAAGTGAATGAATAGTTTATGAAAATAATGTGTCCATTTGCCCTTGAAAGATTAATCCAAGGTCAGAGTTCGTGTAGTATTTAGATTTTTCACATAAAATATTGTGTCAGTAGCTGTAATAAAATTCAAATTAATGGTGATTCGTTTGTTTATTTCATAAGAAACAATAGAAAAAACACGAATTTTATGCATTATGAGTGCTCATTTGACCTTGAATGGTGCATTCAAGGTCAAATCTTGGGTGATGTTCAGTCTCAGCATACCCAACTTCCCATATAATGACAATACAACTTATCTTCATATTTGCTATATTTAAGGAGCTAAATCCATTTTTATGAAAATTTACATTTACATTTACATTTATTTAAAATTTGACCTTTTGACCCCTACATGGGACCCATGAAGAAAATTTGAAAAAGGGCATTTTGATTATCAAGAGGAACCTTGTCTAATACAATGATAACAAATACTCAGAGTTATATTTGATACATTGAACGTAATGCTTACCAAGAAATTGAATGAATATTTTATGAAAATAATGTGCCCATTTGACCTTGAAAGATTCCTCCAAGGTCATAGTAAGTGTACATGTAGTATTTAGATATTTCATATCCAATATTGTCTCAATTGACAATATGATTCCAATTCATGATGATTAGTTTGTTTATTTTGTGAGAAACGGTAGAAAAACATGAATTTTAAGCATTATGAGTGCTTATTGGACCTTGAAAGGTGCGTTCAAGGTCAAATATAAGGTGACATTTAAACTTAACATACCCAACTTCCTATCTAATGACAATACAACTTATGTTCATATTTGCCATATTTAAGGAGATAAAACAATTTTTATGAAAAATTGACTGTTTGACCCCTCCTGTGACCCCATTAGGGTGATAGAATAAATTGCCAACATGTATGTTTTTTGGCCTAGGCTATAAAGATTCAGATGGTGCACGTTGGCAATTTTTTTCATTCAATGCACACGAAAGTACATGAATAAGGCCTTTCACTAATAAGTGCGTGCACATTTTAAATTGACTTCATTCCGTGGACCGGTGATGTTCAACCATAAGGATTTCACAGTACTAGTTCTCTATCTATGAAGCCAGCTCTCCAGTCAATTGCTTTTGTGTCCCTCTCCACTATGTCAATGTAAGCTGTCCGTGGTTTGCCTTGACCCATCTTTGTCTGCTCCGGATCTCAGAGAATCAGTTGCTGAGTTCTGGATTAATGGTAGATTGCCAGAGTCTCTACATACGTCAGAGTCTCGTTACATAACTAAAATGTATGTGTGACGAGACTCTGATGTATGTCGAGACTCTGGCGACCGCATCTACCACTAACAACGATTGCCAGCAAAACTTTACTACGATTTGACAAATCTTTGCATAGTTGAGTCAACATAAATCTTACATAACACTTCATCATTTTTAAGCTTATCTTAAATTGAACCAGTTTGAATAATATGATTCTGGCAGATAAATAGTTTCACCTAGCTCAACACTGTAGAGGCCAATCACTTTTTATGACAACTTCAGTATTAGATATAAGAAACTACAGTGACAGCCTTAAAATGTTTCCCAATGTGCCTGCCGACTATGCTCACGGTAATTTCGAGATAGCATGTTATTATCTAACTTATGCATACAAGTACTCGAACTCCATTAAGTTTACCGACAGAGCCTATAGTGACTTCCAAAAATAACGAAGCTCCTAAATATTTGAACATATAAAATCAATCAACCTGGGTCTCGCGAGATATAAAGTTCGAACGAGAGTTGCTAAAAAGTGTGAAATATAAAGTATTTTCTCAAATATACACCCGTTACAATGCATATATATGTATCTATGTTATAGTAAGTTACTGTTATTATATTTCCCCATGAAATATAAATAGTTTTATGAAGTTATAACGGTTTTAGAGCATCAATCGCACTGTTCGGCCATACCCACAATCCCGTGAATCCTACGTATGACGTGAACTCCCGTTGTAGAGGTCACCAAAGTTCACGTCATAACTTACATAAGTAAAATTCACGGATTATGTGTATGGCCGTTTTTAGCGACTGGTGCTCTACTTACCTAAAATGTTAAGACCCTTCTTGATTTTGATTTTTGGCCGTGTTCTCAAATCGTTTCCTCTGGCACTTGTCACAAAAATGTCCGATGAAATATTACACGTACACCCATAATCGTATTCACTTCATCTGTTTAAAGCATCAATGGCTTATCAGATGATCTTATTTATCGTCACTGGTAAATGTGTTCACCTTGGTAGTAGCGGAAATCTGAGGTTGATGGAATACTCATGCTGTTGCCACATTTTTTCGAGCCGCGATTCAAAGGATCTAATGGTCGGTGCTGTGACTACTGTACCGAGGGCTGTATATATAATTTAGTGAGAGTTGAGATTTGGGTTTCTAATTCATTGAGAATTGAGATTTGACCTTTCAATTCATTGAGATTTGAGAAAAGGGCTTTTGCATTGAGATTTGTAGCGTTAATTCATTGAAATTTTGAGATTAAAGGGGCGTATATACCCCCCTCTGTACCTGGTAGGCAGTTCCATGAGTCTACCACTCTACACCTGAAAAAGTTCTGTCACAGTGAGGTGTTGCATCTGACTTTCTCCAACTTGTATGTATGTCCTCTAGTGACTGGCGCGCTCATGGACAGGAGGTTCTCATTGACCGTGTATTTGCCATTTGTATACTTTTATACCTCGATCATGTCATCTCGGGCTCTAAGATATCTCAGGCTTGGTAGGTCTAATTTTCTGAGTTTTCTTCATAGTCCATATCCTTAAGTTCTGATATCATGGTATCGTTTTCAAGCTTTGGCCCCATGCAACGTTGGAGAACTACAGGTGTGGTCTAACGAGTGCTATGTAAAGACATTTCATAGAGATATAGGTACACTGATTTCAAAAACCACCGCAAACAAATTTTTCGTGACCCCTAAGGCCCCTTAATCGTAAAATCCAAAATGGCCGCCATCGGAAACCGGAAATTTGGATAATTGTCTATAGCTGTTGCACAATCATGTGTAATACCTTGTTTGATAGTTTTTTCATGATGGCAAACTCATTTTTGAACATCATTTATCATTTAGAGGTCAATTAAAGGGTCATTAGACCTAAATCTAACATGGCCGCCATGAAAAATATGAAATTTAAAGATGAATCATACTTGAAGCTATAGTTGTGTGTGATACCCAATTCAGTATGTTTTTTGGAGTGAGGAATCCATTTTTGATGTTATTTTTTGTATACAGACACATTTAAAAGGTCTATACAAAAATCTTAGATATTGTGTTACAATATCATACATAATACCTAATACAGGCTCAAACAGTTTCCCATCTTGCAGAAATAGGATTGCTTTTGGACACTTAGTTTGTGATTTCAAGCTTAATTCTAATCCAAAATTTAGTAGGTAAATGATTTGAAATTTGACAGTCCAAATAAAGGGGAGAGGAGAGCATTGTGATGTAATCTTATAATGTGTAACATAGTCATTTTATAAGAAAATAGTGTGGTTTTTGGTATGATCATATTTTGATAAAGTATATAAAATGTGATCATATTCTATTTATGATTTTGGGATAATTCTAATGGCAGTAAAAGGATGGATTTTAGTTATTTGAAATATATAAAGTGCTAGAATACAGTCATTAAAATGTAACATCTGTATTTGATAATAAGTAAATGAAGAATCCTAAACCTAACAGTTCCATGTTGATGTCAAACTCCAAGAAACTGTATGGCTCATATCAGGTTTGTGTAATATTTTTTCCTAAATTATCTAGTGACTTAAATCTTAACATTCATAATTTAGATATATTCCTTCCATTATTCTAGTATATATTAAAGTGGGTGATTAATTTCTTGCATATACACGACTTTATCAAATCCACTTCACATGGTTCATATTGTGGTTGTAGATATGGTGATCATGAAGCATGGCATCACAACAACGTACTTATGGGAGCTGTCATATTTAGCATGAATGTGCAATCATGAATGACAACAATCCTTTCGTTGTTGCAAGGCAGACCACCAATTGGGAACTTTGTTGCCTCTGCCAAACATTAGATACTTCTCAGCTACGATGTCCTTTCAAAAAGACTTGTTACCATGGTGCATACCAGACTCTTGAAGATGATTTGAAAAGCTTTGATGCAAATAATGTTCCATTACCCCTTGGAGTAACGTTAGAATGCCTGAATGATGGGACTGGGATTGCAAACACTCTCTTGAAAAATGAAGCATCATACCATAATGCATGTAGGTCACATTTTAGACCCCTTGTTATTACACGAGAATTGAAAAAGAGACAAAAACTTGAGCAAGAAGATTGTCCTGTTAATAGTCCCAAGAAGACAAGAACAAGCTTCAGTGCCAATGTAGATAGAAAAAAGCCTCAGTGTGTGAAATGCATGATGTATGAAGAAGATTTGGAAGAAACTCTCTGGCGTGCTAGGAGTGCTGATTGTGGGAAGAACCTTTTACAGTTTGCAAAAGACTCAAAGAATTGGGAAGTTGTTGCAAGATTGAGTACTGCTGTGAATGCAGCTGATGCAGAAGCTGCTGATATACATTATCACACTTCTTGTTACACACAGTTAAAGAATGATGCTAGTAAATGCAGCTCAGATTCAAAGTATGATGCCGATCAAAAACTTCCCTATGACCCCTTGGTCATAGCTCAACTTCTAGCATTTATCAAGTACAAGGCTCAACCACACAAAGTTTCTGATCTTCTAAAATTGTACGAACAACGACTACATGCTACAAGTTCTGACTGGATAGGTGTATATGTCCATTCTTCAAGGTTTCAGGAGCATATCACAAAAAAAAGCTAGGGTCAGACTGGTATGCATTTCATCAGGGACGAGAGGTGTACATCTCACACAAGAAGACCATAGGAGCATCTCTGGCTGAGACAGCACGTCTGCATGTCACTGTGGATGAGGCAGATAAAATTGTAAGTGTGGGTCTCTTGCTTCACAAATACATTTTGAATCAGCAACAGCCTTTCAATGGTTCATTTGATGAAGATGCACTTACTAAGCCAGTCTCACAGCCTCTACTCATTTTGATTGATGTCATGTTGGAAGGGTCAAGTTCCATTGCTGAAAAGGTGAAAGAGGATACATCATCCATTAATGCAAGAACTCGTGTTGCATGCACCATATCGCAGTTGTTATGCTCCAATGCCACAAAGCAAAGTTATCAACTCACAACTCTCTACCAACGAAAAGAGCGAGAAACACCATTTCCTTTATATGTAGGATTGAAACTTCATGTCAATGATCGTCAGAAAGAAAGCATCAGTAATTTCCACTCTATGGGAATTTGCGTATCCTACGCCCGTGTTATGGAAGTAAGAAAATGTCTTGCCAAGGCAGTTTCAAAACGCTGGAGTGACGATGGTGTGGTTGTTCCTGTGAATGTCAAGCGAGGTCTATTTGTCACAGGCTCAGTCGACAATATGGATGAATCAGGCAGACATGAATTTCATGGTACAGCAATGACACTGACAGCTCATGCTACTGAGCAAAACCCTGGACATGATCCACCACCTCTTACCTATCAGCTTCCTGAAGATTCAGGAATTCATCTCCCTGAAAGCTTTGCTAATGTTCCTTATATTGATGAATATGCAGGTGACATTCGTTTGCAAAGAACTCCAGCTGGAAGACCTAACATCTTCGTAGATGTAGAAGTATGTAATCAAGAGAATGAATGGCTTGAACATATTCATGGGATTATACTGGATAGGAATGGAGCATTGCAAGAATTGCCAATCACATACTCCGGGTTCTTTTCAAAGAAGCAGCCGTTGGAAGACATCAGACCTGCAGCAACCATTGGAGTATTTCCTGTGCTTCCTGAGAAGGCTGCATCTATGGCTATGCAAAAGCATGCAATGCTCATGATCATGAAAGCTACCGAATTTGTCAATCCTGGTCAAATTCCAGTAATTGTTGGTGACTGCCCTCTTTATGCTCAACAGAAGAAGTGTCAGTGGGCATACCCTGAAGATGTTGGAGAACACAAAATAGTAAGTTTCATTGGATTCTTACACATTGAGATGGCTTCTCAAGAATGTGGGGGGAAGTTGCTTGCTGGATCTGGCTGGGAAAGAATTTTTGAGAAAGGAAAGGTCTTCACACATGGCACCGCCAAGTCGCTTCTAGGTGGTTCAAATGTGAAACGCACACGATATGCATATCAGCTCACTTTGGCATTTTTGATGTGCTAAAGCTTGAAGCATACAACGAATACCTGGATGCTAGTATTGGGCCCCATGAGCCAATTGATGTTTGGGAAGAGAGACTCTCCATCCAGGCTCCCACCATACAGTTTGTTAACGTCCAAAAAATATTCGTAAAGTTAGACATTGTCCTCAAAATGCAACTCAAAAACTCTGAATTAGGCAATCTCAAATCACGTTTTTTACCCCGGCTCTGCATAGAAACTCATAAATCAATGTCTTGTCTCCACAGATTCAGTTTGTAGTCCTCCGCGTATCTCACCGTGCGAGAAACAAAAATTTCTGGTGCTAGGTACAGCCGGCGGATGAATCAGCTTGTAGCCCTCTGTGTATCTCACAGAGTGAGCAACAACCAACATCCACGCCTATTGACATCAGGTGTGTGTGATTATCATTATTTGTCAAATATCAGTACTCCGTAACTAACAAGTTAGACTTTTTGAACTTTAGTTTACCAAAATTAAACCAGCTAAAGAAAAAACCAGTGACCACACAGTTGCATAAATGCTATGTGTACCAATGGAGATGTCGACAAATTCAAAGACTCTTAGGGTCTGTTAAACCCGGCCATAACAGATCCAATAATCATTTCTTTTTTGTAGTCAGGTCATTGGGAATGCAAACCTTCTTGCTGTACCATCGGATTCTGAAGAACTCGCTGCACTAGCACTGGCAGTAAAGAAAACACTGTCATTAAAAAAAAGGAGGAAAAAGAACACAACGCCTAATGCTGATTCAAGTAGCGAGGATGAAAAAAAGCATATCAGCGTAAAAAGACCATGTGTTGGAAAAAAATCTTGGAAGAAGGCCCCACGTACATTGAACGAAAATGAATCCAAAAAGAACAAAAAGAAAAGAACACCTCCAACCTCATGTGATAGTGATAGTGACTACGAGATGAGTAGTGAATCGAAGTTGTGAAGTGAAATCGAGGCCTAAGAGTAAAAAATAAGAAATTACCCGCAAGTCACATGAACTGGATGAAGATCTGAAGCTGTACACAAGGGTCAGAAAGATGTGAGCAAGGCATTACAGTTAGAACCAGGGTGCACCACGAGCAACGGCGAAAAGGAAAGAAATTGAATTGGTTGGTTCGAGACTACGGGCCGTGCCCTTTGTGCTCGACCTGGATGAAGAAAAAATTA
>CM032668.1:17209470-17256396 GCA_019095985.1 Streblospio benedicti | reverse complement strand
GAATTGTGTACGATCATTCCTATTGAGATTTTACATAAAGTTATCTACTTTTAATCCCGATGACACTGCTTCTAAATGCCATTTGACGGACTTATATGATGATGAAACCTCGGAGGATGAAAACTGTGACAGGATCTAACATGAGTTAAAAAAAAATGCTTGTCTACTCCAATTATGAAAAAAATACCAAGAAATATAGTAATAACTTTATCAATTCTTGTCGGATTTCGGTATCATCCCCACACACCCATGACATAATCCAGTAAGCATCCTGTCTACTTTTTGGGTTGTTCTTATGCTTGGGCCCCCTCATTTTTAAAATGGCCCTCTCTTTCTTACGGCATAACTTATGCACACCCATCCCATATGTGTTGATAATATGCGATTTGAACATGTTTATAATAAACATTAGATATTACTAGAAATTTTCTTTTTACGTTTTGGCACCAGGAAAACAACTATTTTAATATTAGTAGTATTATTTGGTACTTGTTTGGAAGTTTATTTTTTTATAAAAGAATATATGGGATGGGTGTGACCTACGTAAACTGTGTGAACAGGTCTGAGTATGAAATAAGTTTTTTGTTTAGTGCAAAATAAATTTGTAATTTGAATAAGTCAATATAGATAAATACGCCGCTGAAAAACTGACAGTCCTCTTTTTTCTTAAAATTCATCTGGCCCCCTAAAACTTTTGAAACAAACCCACTTGTTGAGCCCCACTACTGGTATATAGTGATAGAAATGTCATGGTAAGTCCTTTCGCAATGTACGGCTAAAGCTATTGGTTTAAATGTTTTTTTTGTACTCACAGCTACATGGTCCGTACTTAAAAGTTTACTTCTGAAAGCTGTCAATTTTTGTTGCTATAAATGCATCTATTGTGTGTCAATCATAATCGTAACTATATGTTAATCGTATTTATTTTTTAATTTCAGATTAGCACTATGTGCTCGTAGGTGTAGCTGACCGATGAAATAAAATACCAACGATGCATCGCTGTACGGAAAAATGTGCTGTGAACTGTGAATTTTCTGACAACCAGTGCTCAATTTGTCTAGGAAAGCACGATAACAAATCATTCGTTAATGGCTGCTTTCACGCATTCTGCTTCGTCTGTTTAAAGGAGTGGTCAAAGGTTAAGAACGTGTGCCCTCTTTGCAAGCAAGAATTCAAAAGCATATTGCATAATGTTAAATCGCTGGATGATTATGAAGAGTACACGCTGCCTGATCCAAACGCTGACATTGACGGTCATCCGGCTGATGGCCGATTTCGATATCGAACCACAATGACAAATGAATGGTTGGCGCAGAGAGAGCATCAACGTATTGAGAGAGAAATACTTAGTCTACTGAGTCGTCCATCGATTACAACCAGAAATCACTGGCGAAGGCGGCGACAAACGGCCACTTCCGAACATCGCCGACAAATTTACTCGAATGGTATGTTTGTGAAAGAAGTGCGCGCCAACGACGGACGACTGTATCAAACTAGAGACATTTCGCCCGAGTGGTTTTGGACACATCCTGCGTCGACCCATCGCCTAGTTCCTTGGTTGAATCGTGAACTGAATGTTTTGATGACCTCTGAAACGGATCGTCAGTTCGTGTTAGACTTGATTTTAGAGCTCATTCAGACAATTGATATTCAATCGGAAGCTTTTGACCAACAGCTGAGATCGTTTTTGGGAAGGAAAACGAGACATTTCATTCATGAATTTTACACATTTGCAAAATCGCCGTACGACATGATTAAATACGATCAATGCGCTGTTTATGATGACAGTTCAAATCCTCCAGAAGTTACTCTCAGTTCTAATTCGGATAATAGCACTGATGAAATGTCAGACACCGAGGATGCAGTAGTATTTGTTGGCAGGAAACATAAAGGACTCTTTCCTGGTGATTCTGAAACCCCCTCCCAAAGTGCGGCCGGCCCCTCGGAAACTGCGACCCGAGAGCAGACCAATGGTCCATCTTGTAGTTACATATCAGAAAATAGTGCTACGAATGTTTCTCGGGGTTCACGTGGACACTACACTGTCTGCACTGCCGCTGCCTCAGGAAGTGATAATGGTTCGAGAACTTGTGCTATGTCTGAAATGAAAGCCTATAGCAACATTCTCATGCCAAGTACGTCCTACTCAGCCGCTTCTAATCTTTCAAACCAGCGTTTAACCTTGCCATTTGAAGTGTTGGATCTTCCAAGTACCTCTCAAACGGCAGCAAGTGCTACTGCCGCTACGGTGAACGATGTATCAAATGAAATTTCTGTTGATAGCGACTCGGATATTGAAATTGTTCAAGTAGAAAAAAATTGGGGCGAGCGATCGCCAATTTTGCTATCATCTGGAGATGATGAAGATGTTCAAGTCATCAGTGATGACAAAAAAGACGCGCATACTGATTCTAGAGTAAAATCACACATTCATCATAAATCTAAGAAACATAAAAAGAAAAAACATAAGAAGTTAAAGAAAAGAAAGGAACGGGATGAAGATTATAGGAAGAGACATCATAAATATGATCGCAGTGAGAGAGCTCGGTCCAGTAGTTCTTATGATAGAGAGAGACGCAAGCATTCTAAAACAAGACGGAGAAAGAATGATCTGGATGGTTCACAGCGTAGCAGCAGTAGGGATGTGAGAGAGGGCCGCTCTAGTAGAAAGCGAACATATGATAGCGAAAGTGACGATAATTATCGCAAAAGAAGAAAAGAAAAGCATCATTCATATTCTGGTCAATCGACTCATTCGGATAATGGTCATAGACACAGACATAGAGAGAGAAGGGAAAGGAGTCAGAGTCATAAACATAGTCCGAGAAAGAGAGATAATGATGTTTCAAATGCTGCTCATCCAAAAAATAACGTAGACAAATTTTTTACATGTTCCTCTTCCGATAGTGGAGAACCAACAAAGTTGAAAAGTGTAATAGGTAGTAAACTAACATCTCTAAATGTGCAAACGGAAACTAAAGCGGAAACATTAAGTGATAAAACAAGTGGTAATTGTAGTTTAGCAGATGATTCTAGTAAAGATCACGCATTTAATACCAATTCACAAGAAAACACTATAGAAGTAAATGTTATCAAAGATGGAAAACCTGCAGAATGTGATTTGACTGAATATATTGATGTCGAAAAAGTGGACATAGATGACATTAGTTGCAATGTTGAAGTTGGCGATTGTAGTGATATGAAAAGCAGCTTTGAAGACCAGACACTCCCCTGTGCTGAACCTACTGTCGGTGATAATGACATCACTATGATGGATACCAGTAGTATTATGCCAAAAAGCACTGATGTAGAGAAGGTTGAGACGGGTGTTGCAAATTCAGAAAAAGTGAGTGAAGTGAAAAATGGTAGCAGTCCAGATCAAAGTAATAAAGATACTAAGGATATGTGGGTGGATAAAAATAGTGCTGAATACATCGATGTAGAAAAAGATAGCAGTGATGATAAAAGAACAGTGGAGAAAAGTGATTCGGAGGAAATAGTTTGTATCAAGGAAGTTACAGCAAGCAATATTGATGCAGCGGAGGAAAATCATCATGATCTACAAAATGCAAATGCTGATGATTCTAGTACTAGTGCAGCTAAAATTGCCAAGAAATGGAAAAAGAATTCATCTGGGCACAAAAACTAGGATCAAATCTATTAGGGCAATAGTATCTATAACAAAATCTCCCAGTATGTCTGAGTTGTTTTGAACTTCTTTAGTATTCGGAGAAAGTGGATATCCAATGTATGAAATATTTACTACAAACACTCCTCAGCCTTAGTTAAGGTTTTTTTCCAGTACATTTTTGTTTTTGTTTTTTGTAACTCGGTTGTCCCTAAAATATTTATATTATGCACTAGTATCAACCAGGTGCGTTTTTCTCTATTTAAATGCGTATTGTGTGTATGCAGTTCATAAGTATTCTAAGCAATTAAAAGCCATTATATGGAAATTATTTCAAAAACAAAAAGCATTTAGGTAATTGGTTATTTTATTTATACACATAATTTTAGATTGTTTTGAGCTCAAAGTTGTGGAAAGATTTGAGATTATTTTGATGTATCTGATTTTGTTGAGGTTGTGATTCACATCAATAATTTTGTGTTGCCCAAATTGTGTGAAATATGAAATCGCTATAATGTTATAATAAATGTTTCCGATCAAGGGCAAATATTTGATAAGTTGAAACCATATAATTTATGTATCCAATCAAAAGTATAAAAAATACATAAAAACCACATGACGGTGTTTGTGTATTTTATATTACTTCTCACACTTTACGAAAAGCACATTAATATGCAAGTCAGTTAAGTACATTTTTTTAAATATTCATTCTGACTACATCTTTCACACAAGTGCAATATAAATTTATATCATGACAATAAGATAAATTGATATAATGACTCCAGAATTCTACAAGTACAATGAAAAACATACTTGAATTCACAATTCATGCACACAGAAATCATTGTAAAACAAATGTATATTTATCTCTTGTACACAAGGAAAATCTTAAAACAGACATAGTTAGGAAACCACGTACATATGTAAATTAACAGGCATATTTCAATCTGAAAATTAACATCCGGCAATAGTGACATTTTTACATGATTTTTTTGTTTCAAATTATAAAATGCACTCGATTGAAAATCACAATTATAAACCCCAATAACAAAAGTCATTAAACAATTACAAGTTATTTGCTCGAGTTCACGAACTTTGCACAATCATAACAAATAAAATAAAAAAAATAAAATGTAAATTTCCAACCTGAAGTTGGCAACAAAAATCATCAGTCGCACTGTCACACTAACAATAAAAGTGAAAGTTCACATTCTGCAGGATACTTGAAAATCACGCACTACCTTAAAAAGCAATAAACAGAATTAGTCATTGTTGTCCTCTATCTTCATCCATACTACTGAAAATAAAAGCCACTTAAATTCATATTATGCTTTGACTTCATATAAGAAATATATCACACTTTCTTTCCTCGAGACAAAAACCCAGACAAGTTTAGTTACATTGACATTAAGTATTGAATGTAG
Organism: Streblospio benedicti; assembly: GCA_019095985.1. Lineage (NCBI taxonomy): Eukaryota > Metazoa > Annelida > Polychaeta > Spionida > Spionidae > Streblospio > Streblospio benedicti. The sequence continues at coordinate 17,251,344 of CM032668.1, read as the reverse complement.
AAGAAACACACAAATATGAAAATTCTATAAATGCAAATATTTTGTGACTAATATTTTGGATTTTTTTTTTGTTCTTTAGCTGCGGCAATAACAGCCATAGTATTGCACCGTGTATGATTTTTCCAAGTGTATTACAATCATAAAGTCTATACTGTGAGAAGAATTCTATATGTGAAAACATTGCAGTTACAATGATTTGTAAGCTTTTAGCCAACAAGCGCTACCTCTAAGACACAATGCGCCATGATTGTGAAGAAGAATATCAGGATTTAGAATCACCACAATTCTACAAAGTTTGGTCCATTTGGAAACATTATTCTGCGACTCGCATTCACCAAGAAGTGAAATGTGTTAACGGTTAAAATGCTAGAGACAGAAACACTGCGCTCAATGCAGTAATTCGCTTGAGACCTTTGGAACAGCCATGTGGTAATAAGTTGCTACTAGCATTTGTCAAATTATTCACGGAGTGTGTGTCTCCATGACTCTGTGCGAGAATAAAATACAGTTATGCAAAAGTTTTCAATCTAAAGTATCCACTGGTCATTAATCAAACACTACGGCTTCGTTTACACACCACAATACACCAGAATATCTTTCTAGGTCACTTCGCGCTGACACGTCAACAACGCAGTTGAGGAGTAATTATCATGTGTAGCTAGGACATCGTATTATCTGTCACTTAAGTCTCATTACTCCACTACTTTTGACGCCATCCTCTCAGCTGGGGACCTCTGTGGTTGGCTCGGCGGGAGGAGGAGGCTCAGACACTATCACTTGGACCAAACATCCTTTTGGAATTTTTGCATCTTCTATCCTCATCTTATCACTTATCAAGCGACCGCCAAAGAACCAGCGTTGCCGAGTGGAGTCAATGTTTTCTTGTGCGTGGATGCGTTTCTTTATTGTTAGTGCTGTGTCTGTTGTACGGACAACCAACTGTAAAATAAAGTAATGTTGATCAGTATCTAATACATAAATTCATCTATTTTGTTCAATTATATCTTGCTCCATTTTGTATAAAGAAAAAAAAAACGTAAATTACTTTATAAGTGAAATGGATTTCTACCTTTATATCTTTGTTGAGATTGGATAGCCGGAATTTGAGCGGAATTTCTACCCCCGGATGGTGTGGAGGTGGAGGTTCTCCGTCTGTGCCGTCCTCACTGAAGTCTTCTATGAGATTTGTCGGTTGACTTAGAACGTAAATAGGAAGCTGGTAGCGGTTTCCCAGCTCATCATAACAGTCCAACAATGTTCCTAAAAATAAGAAATAACTTTGAACGTATGCACAAACTGACTGGATATTTTTAAATTGATTTTACCTCAATATATGTATGCACAAAAAATTGTATTTCAAATTATTGTTCTTCACCATTTGGTAATGAAATGCTAGCACCATCTACTATTGCCTGAGCTAGTAAATGGTCTCCAGTCTCAAGAGCATACGCAGCTGCCTTTAATGCATCCCAAATTTCTTTCCGTCCTTCAAATGCGGGTGCAGTGTCCCAAAATTCATCACGTTTACTTCTAAGTTGGCCCTCAGTCAAAGCAACATCACTTTTCCACTTGGGTTTATCTGGCTTGAGAGGCTGGTTTCTTCCAAGAGTAACTAAAGAAAAATATGCACATAGCAATCAGGTTATATAGTTATATAATTTGATGATAAATCTAAGCGACACATTTAGAATTAGGAGTAAATAGGCATCACATTTAGAATTAGGAGTAAATAGGCATCATTATTATTTAGTCTGATATATTGTTCAAATCTTCGGTATAATGTTAACTAGATTGACGTGTGGTTTGTGTGTGGTGCATAGCCATCAATAATCCACACACATAAGTATCTTTAATGTAAAAGTGAAAAATTATGCAGGGTCAGGATTCGCCACTCGTCTGCTCGTATTGACTAGTGAAAACTTGTGGAGGACGAGTAAAAAGTTTTAGCAACTCGTCCTTTTGATGAGGAGCAATTCTGGTCAATTTGGCATACAGGCATAGAATTTGGGCAAGGATGACAAGTACATTTTTTGCAGGACCAGTAGATATTTGAGGGTTACTCGTCCTGCTGACGAGTGGCAATTTCTCACCTAATCCTGACCCTATTATGCAAATCCAACATTGTAGTTTGGACATGTAACCTGACATTGGTAAACTTGGAACACCACACACATTAAAAATGCATAGTGTTTAGCATATAACATAGCCTTATGCGTTTGTGGCATACATCATTCTTTGAAATAACATACATTTAATATTATACAACAACCGATACGGTCATACAGACGTCATGCCTTTTTCGTACCATCCAAATGTACGCCTATCTCAAGTGTAACACATACGTTTTACATTTTGAGACATACTGGACAAAACCTATCTTCGAGGGTTGGTAAATAAATATATTTGTGTTGTGAATGTAATAAGTTTTTGCTGGTGACAGTAATTTGAGGACTGCCAATAACTTGGACACATCTATGTGATGAGGCCTACGCATCAGCCAGACACAGCTAACATATAAGAAATATATGGAATCAGTGGAATAAATGTAATTTAAGTTTGGTCTAAAAAAGAATCAAGCAATGCGCATGACGAGAGATAGTGATTTTCGACTGCAGTGCAAGGTTTATTGAAGATGTAAACTGAGGTATTTTAAAACAAACTCCAACACTGGTCTTATATTAAGAGCTGATGAGCGAAACAATACATTGATGATTTAGATAATGCACTAAATAATGATACACCAGAATTCAGTAAGCATAGGATATCTTCTTCGGATAAAATTTTACAGGTTCAGAAAAGATCGAAGAATGAAATAGCAAGACTGCAGGTTGAAGTTATGTCGAAGCGTGAATATTATAAAGCCTAGTGAAGGGAAGAAACCATAAATTAGATATAGAAAAAAGGCATACTTCCACCAGTTCCATCTGAAGATTCTCCATTTGGTGATGAACCATCCCTTGGCGCGCCTATACACCCTCCCATTATGGAGGGATATTCAATATAAACTGTAAATTATGCCAATATTTTTACTGGCAAAAACAAAATATTTTCCTAAAAGAGGAAGTGATGTCAATGTCAGCATCAAATACCGCAAATCATACTGATTGGCGTAAAATTAAAAACAAACTTCAGCTAAATGACGATAAAATATAAATTTTCAAGACAATATAAGAATTCAACAGAGAAAATAATAAATATTTTACACGACATAAAGTTTTCTACTGCAATATTTATTTTTAAATAATTTTACAACCTCGGTACTTCAAAATGGCAGCGCCCATGTGGAGAGAAAATGTTGAAGAATTTTTAAGTTCAGACGGAAATTTATCAGTAGATTCGACTATTAATGGTACAGTGATCACAAGAGTTATTTGCCAACATGTTTGTGTAAATAGTCCACTAATGTTACGATCACCAGAACGTTAATTTCCAAGCATTACGTAATTTTTGGTAGATCACATCGTTCTGTCAAAATATCATAATGCAATCAATGCTTAAACACAACGTGCTATTTTATTGTTTAGAGCAATAGAATAAATATGTTATGTCAAAAACGGCTTAATTAAACGTCTAAACCAATTCTTTAATTCAAGCAATCATTGCAAATCTGCTGCATTTACTTTTTGACAAATAGATCACCAATCATTAAAACTGCCATGCACATAAGCTGTGATTTATTGTTTTCCACCATATTGGTCAATACAAGTATAACATAATAAAAACAATATGACTTGAAATTTAGTGACCTTTAAAACGGCAAGTTCACGTCATACATACAATTCACAGATTGTGTGTATGGCCGAACAGTGCGATCGATGCTCTATGTTATGAAACAGGCAATTGATATTGACACGAATGAAATCAATTTGCACTGACACATTTCATTAGTACTCATGCATCGCAGCTCACAAGGACAATTTTATAGACTAGAATGTCTAGAACATCTCGGACCAGCCTGAACATAGAATGTGTTCAGACACATTCTATTTTGAAGGCTTGGTCTAAGAGACACACCAGAGGTTATTCAAATCTATAAATTGCCCCTGCTGTGGCTCAACTTCTAGATGCGGGCATTGGCAAACCGACATGCATTTTCAAACCGATGCCTACAAAATTTAGTAACTAGTTGGTTTACCGGCGCGTGACTGTTTCCTGTTGAGTGCATCTAGATATATCTGAAATCTAAATTTCTTGTTCATAAATTGCCCCCGTGGAGCGAAGATTATCATTCATTGGCCTACAAATAATTACGTTTTTCCCCTGATGTTCATCGTTAATTGTTTTAGTTTTTCCATTGTCCAACATACTTTGCATTAAGAAGATTTGTTTTTTTCACATGGACAGTGGTCATGCCCCTGTTTTGAACTAGCAACTTCAAATGTCAAGCATAAATTGCAGTGGTATAATATAATATCAATGGTATGTATTTTAAAAACATGGTATGATTGACCATGCAAGTACGTGTAGAATTTGTGGCGAAGTTATTAGCAGTGCTCAAGTTATTGGTAACATCCAAACGTTCAAACATGTGATGTACCACGCCGTAACCCTGGTTACCGCTATACCCCGGCCCGTGAAAGTAATAAAAAATTCATTTTTGAGCTGATTAATTTTTTTTTTTTCAACATCAATACCCTGGCATACAGTGATGACTGGTAGGCTGCTGTGGTATCAAATTTATATCAAGTAAAATGTTGAAGTTTTGTCACAATAGAAATATCTTATTTATTCTTAATTTGTTAAAGTCGATTTCCAACCTAGTAACATTATGACAAAATGAAAATGCACATCGCCATCATTCTTTTGGTAGTCTGCTTTTTAGCAACGACTGATATTCGGAAATATCACGGGAGAAACGGGGCATTATGACATGCCGGGGTTTGCATTTCACGGCACCCCGGGGCATCATACGGACCCCGGGTTACGGCGTGGTGCGTCATATGTCTATCTCCAAGGTAGCATGTCCATCTTATGTTTTGTGTTGACATAGTGGAGAACACTCTCATAGAGCGTAAATGAATATTTGTTAATTGAATGCTTGATATCTCCTTTTCAGATCTACAAAATGGAAGTACAACCCTTTTAACAATTGTTGAACATCTTGGGTAAGAAATTCATAAATTTTAGGGATCAAGAAAATTACTTTGCTTATTCAGATGTGAGTTATTTACCCGTAACAGGAATAGGATCATAAGAGCTTTATCTTATTCCTGCCAGTAATGAAGTTGAACATACATGTGTAACTGTTGATAGATAGATGTTGATTATGTATCTATTATATTTTGTGACGATTGGAACAAACATACATTGATAATATTGTGAAAACCTGTTAGGGGCAAAAATAAAACTATATATGTACTCTGGAATTGAATCTTGATTTTTCTTCATTGCATGTAATTGGAACTATTTCTTCTACTTAGAGTCGATGCATTTTGAAACTTTACAGGCCGAGTCTGACAAGCACAGAAGCTGAGAAACGATGTCGAGGAACTCAACTTCTGGCTGCAATTTTGTCACAAATATCTACGAATGTTATTTCTGAAAAAGAAGGTAGATATTCAACACTGAAATTCTTCATTGTTTAGGATTATTCTTGAAATTATCTACAAACATTAAACAGACGTTCATGATTTAATGCTTACAAAATAATTTAAAATCGTGATATATATATGATATATATTTTCCATGAAATTTTAATGAAATTTAATACACTATATATTTTAATACATAACATTGGTAAATGACAGATATTTTATTCCAGACTTTACATAGTCAATCCCAACTATTTTGTTTCAGTGTGAAATTAATGACACGATAATTAATGGTAATAATATTTCAGTTGGTGTATTGTGCAATTTTATGGTTGACCGCTTGAAAGACCACCACTCAGTTATACCACATGTTTTGCAAGCAATGTGTGCATTGGTAAGCTTTTTTTCTATTAAACCAATATGAAATGGAAAATATTTTATTGTATTATTATACTATTATTTAAAAGAAAAAAAAAATGTCATTCTAATAGACTAATAATTTCTATCTCATTATCAAACATTTTAAATCTTTGAACTAAATAGTTAAAGGAATTTAATTGATATAATTTCATAAATCGAAACATTGGACAGTGGGAATATATTAAAAGTATATTCTTTTAACACTAAACTCATTGGATTTCTTTTATTAAAGATAACAACGTGACTAATTTCACGATAAATCAATTTTTACGATCAAAATCTTAATATTTGCGGGTGTGATTCATTTCCATTATTGGACACTTCTGTCACTAGGTGGCAGCATGTGACATAGGAATATATTATTTACCACAAACTTAGTCAAATTATTATTTTTTTCTTGTCTTTGCATGGCTCACCGAGATATTATCAAAATATTCCATTGTAAAAGAATATGAAGTGTAGAGTCCAGTTATATGTTTTTTCCTTTGCAGTCACATCATCCATCAATAAAGATTGAAATGATAAAACGGATGCTGCTGGATGTGAACCGGGACATCCACGTTCAGTCTCTATCTCAAGCTCACCGCAGACATCTCTACAACATGGTGCTCTACCTCCTGGAGCACCGCCTCAAAGGTTAGTTAACGAGACTTTCTGGAGATAAAAAATTTCTCAAAATGTGCTTGTTTTTTATTTTAGTATAAAAGTACAGCCATTTCCCTTTTTAAAAATGTATAACACTTAAGGTTCGGGAATAGAATTTGGTTTATGGACCATACAAAAGATCATGTATACAATTTCGGTACAGTCAAAATTAACATTGACTGAATTTTTTATTGTCTTTTGTATGATCTTTTGTATGGTCCATAAACCAAATTCTATTCCCGAAACCCCTAAAGTGTTCTACATTTTTAAAAAGGGAAATGAATGTACTTTCATACTAGAATAAAAAACAAGACCATTTTGAGAATTTTTTATCTCAAAATTCTTTTATCTCCAGAAAGTCTTTTTTGCACTTCACTGTGGATATTTATGTTAACCAATTTCGGTGAGATGGGCGTGGCAATCTTTAAACAGGATAAGTTGTTCCGTATTTTTGTGGATAACTCATCCCGCTGACTGGTACCACTTTCCCACAGTGCTGTGTCCTTCAGGCTCATTACAATCATCAGCCTCTTTGAATGGAATAAATTCATTGGCTTTCTTTTGTACTATGACAACATTGATCTTTTAATGAACCCATAATTCTTTTTTACCTTAGCAAATATTTTCGACCTTGTCTGTCAGACAGTCTTTTTCAAGCTGACGTCACACAGGATGACAGGATGTGATGTCAGGCAATACTAGAGACAGACAGATCCGGGAAGCGATCGCTATAAGAAAAACTTACAAGACAATGAACCGACACGAAGGTGCATACACCTTATCACACGCGTATGACACCCTACTAAAGCCAATGGCTGCTCGCAGGGACAGCCCCCCACCCCCGACACTGACCTACTTCCTAAAAATATTTGCTAAAGTAAAAAAAATTATGGGTTTATCAAAAGATCAATGTTGTCATACAAGAATGAGAGTATTCAGGAAAATCCAGGCCAAATGCCCACTCTTTAAGACACTAAATAACCTCCAGAAATTTGAATTTCTATTGATAGCCGAGGGTGAAATAGCACAGGACTTCACTGAACTTTGCCTCGATATTACCAAATAATATGCGAAATTGGCCCGGTGCCCTGCCCCTTTCTAACTCTGGCATATTTACTATCTCCAATGCCCCATGTTAATTTTTGGTTTGTTTCCCATGTTGGTCTGAAATAACCTAATGTGCGATATCAAACATATGTATGTAATTATGATCTTTTTCTTTTTTGTCTTTGCTATGTGGTGTTTATTATGAATAGTGTCTGATGGATTGTATTGATCTAAGGATGTAATAAACTATCGTATTTATATCGCCACGCTCTGTTTGCAGACGTGCAGAGCCTGGGGAGTGACTTTGTGTACAGCTTTATCCAGGTTATGGACGGCGAGACGGACCCGCGGAACCTGCTGCTCGCTTACCGCTGTGTCACAGACATCGCGGCTAACTGCCAGCTCAGTATGCGCTGCTCACAGCCAAATCTAGTTTTAAATATGCTCAAATCCTACAGGGGATCAGTAAAAAGAAATATCATTCTTACGTAATTCAATCATTTGCCATTTGCATGGTTGTGGACTACAATGCTTCATGGTGTATCAAGGCGTACATTTTTTCTAATAGTAGTTCTGTCTGTCTTTGAGCAGGTGGCTACAAACTATTGCATTTTGGGGAAAAAATTGGACAAAATTCATCAGTCTTTATCATTTCTTTCTGCCAAACCGTTCCATGACAGAGCCTTTGGTTGATCGAGACTGAACAGCACCACGTGGGTTAAATTGTACAATTTAAATATTTGAGATACCTGTGTCAAAACAAAGGACTGAAATATTTCATATGAGACAGTGAAAAATGTTGTATTCATGCATATGCAAAACCAGCCACCTATTGATTTGTTTGTCTATTTATTTCCCATGATTCCTAGTTATTCAAAAACAAGTGTATACTGATCTAGCCAAATCTAGTTTAAAGAGGCATAAATTAGTCCTCACTTTTATAGTGTGGCCAAAATGCCTAGTCAGGAAAGCAATCATCCCGTTCATGCTTGCCAATAAGAGGGTCAGAATTACCCATAATTAGCAACTATCTCTTGTCACCACCTTATGTTCATTTGTGTCTATCTGGGGACTTGTTGACGTTTGGTAGGTGGCATCATTTGATGATATGGACATAGCATTTTTCACCCAAAATACATGCTTAATTTGTGTAATGAATGCTTTATTCAAAATACAAGCATGATTTTGTTTTGGAATGTTCTTTTATGCTGTGTGAATATGTTCTCAATTGTTTAATTTTGAATTTTGATTTTTTTTAATATAGACGTTTTCAAACCATGTAGGTTCCTTGTCAAAAACTAAAATAGAAAACTAAAATAGAAGTATTTCTATTTTAGTTTTTGACAAGGAACCTACATGATTTGAAAACGTTTATAAAAATAAAAAATTTAAAAATTCAAAATTAAACAATTGAGAACATATTCACACAGCATAAAAGAACATTCCAAAACAAAATGAGACCAAGCACTGTGTACCAAATACATAGGATTTTTAGAAAATACAAGTTTAGTTAGATTTTAGACTTATCAGGATATGGATAAGCAAAATTATCTGTAAGATAAGCAAGTTAAGTGAATGTTTGAATTGATTTTAAAGCGCACAAGTATCATGATTGTACTAGATAAAGGTGTTTTTTTTTTATTATTCGTACGAAATAAAGGTTTTCAGATCAATCTGTAAACTATCTATGCATGAAAAATCAAATAGATGGAAATATTAATTGTTGAAAACAATGTTCCGGTATTGTTATTCTATTTGTAGGAGTTTTTGTCGAGGAACTGTTTGAAGTCGTTTCCTGCTACTTCCCCATTGATTTTAACCCAGTAAGTGACAAGTGGTTGACTTTATATCTGCATGTTTGATCACTCAAATTGTTTATGTTTTGTTTTTGTTAAAGAAAAATACAAAGCCTATAGAAAAAGTAAACTCACATGAATTTGATTAAATGATTTACAATGTTAATGTTCTGTTAATTAAAATATGGAGTATATGATTCCAATCATTATTTGTATATATTTGTCTACTGCTTGAAAAATCAAAAGTTAAAAGTACATAAATATATTAATTTTAATTTAAATTTCATCAAATTGTTTATGTTTTCTTTTTGTTGAGCTTCTTGATCACAAGTAACAAATATAAAAATATTATATCTGTTTTGTGATCAATTTGGTTCATTTTTTAAATTTAAGATGAAAAGGTTGAAAATATTTAATGTAAATTTTATATTTAAACAAAGTAAAAAAAAAGATACAAATTGATTCTAATCAAATATTGATCATAATCTCACCTCTACGATTTCATTCGTATGTATATCGTTTTTTTTTTAAATTACTATACCAATTTGGATGATTTTCTGTGAAATTCTGTTCGGCATGGCAAAATGCGACTTGAGCCGTTATTTGAAATTCTGTTGTTTTTTCTAGTCGCCCAACGACCCGAACCACATCAAGAAGAGCGACCTGGTTTGTGGCCTCCGTGCGGCTATGACAGCGACCCCCAGCTTTGGCCAGTTCTGTCTGCCCGCGCTCGTCGAAAAGATCTCCTCAACCGTGACAAGTGCAAAGGTCGACGCGTATGACACACTGGTACGAGACATCTTACTTGTTCTCAGGGCCGTAGCTACATATGAGGCATGGAAGGCAACTGCCTCCTCAGTTTTTGGGAGCTTTTTTTCAAACCCTAAATGAAAATGAGAGTTAACATATTTGTTTTTTATGCTCCAAAAATTATATAATTTTCACATAAATCAAACTGGATATAAATTTGAAAAGCATCTGTATTCATACTTGACAAACATACTCTTCCATTTTCAACACATATAATTATTTTTGCCTTCTTAATCAACAATGACTGTTTTATTTCTGAGCCTCAGATGCTAGAAAAAATATAATGGGGGGGGGGGCATGCCCCAATCCACACTCTAGAACAGCTGAGCAGAAATTGCCTGCACCCTTGCCAAACTTATTTGCCTCCTTTGTTTTTGCAATCATGGCTATTATGCCGTGGTTCTATATGTAAAACTGTACATGTATATGACCATTTCAATGTCAATGTCAATTAAAGAGGTGGGTTTTTTACGTGAATGAGTATTTACATTGGAACTTCAATAGTGCTAGTGCAGATATTAATATGGTTCATTCTGGGACTCCCCTTTACAGTGTGTGGGGTGGATGTGTACTAGAATTCAAGTGAATCATCTTTTGTGTTATAATTTTGTTCACTCATTTTGACTAAATCGCTCATATTGGTAACTGTGGACTTTGATTGGACTTTGAACATTTGCTTGCATTGTGTTTGAGATTCTGAGCGCATAGTGAACAAAAATGATTTTATATGGCAGAAAAGAAAAACCTATTATTGTTAGCCTACTCAACCAATACTCATAAACAATGCAGTAAATGTCTTCAACAAGCAAAGAGTAAACAAAGGAAAAAGTGACTAAAGGAAACTTTTCTCATGCATTAGCTTATAATAATGTAAGTGAATGATGTAGTAAACGAGGGAAACCCTCTACAAAGGAAGGATTTTGACAGCGAATTGGGTTCCGTTGTTGAGGACGTTCACTGTATAGCAAAAATATCAAAACCTTTGACCAAGTTTTTTTTTTCCCCTAGTAAACTATGAATTACCATGAAATAAATGTAGTAATTGCTGTGCCGCATCCATTGATTAGAAAAATAATAAATAATGATTTAGATTAGATGCAATAATAAAATTTTAATAAATTTTACAAATTTTCGGCATGTACTGCCTTTATCAAGTTAAAACTTGATAAAGGCAGTACATGCCGAAAATTTGTAAAATTAAGTTAATGTAAGAATGCAATGTTAATGTAAAAATTTGTAAAATTTATTGAAATTTTATTATTGCATCCAGTCTCATAAACGGCATGAGCTGTTCATTGAGACTATAAACCAATACATTTTAATCTCAGTCATTATTTATTATTTTTCTATGACTTACATGCTGTCCCTCCAGGCGCTTACCATGCTGTGCTGAAGGAGTCTGGAGCTCAGCTGTGGTCGAGTGTGAAGGCGCGACATGTTCATGGATCCGACTGTCTTTACCTCATACCCACCAATACATCAATAAATTAGCATGGACAGCCGCACACGAATTTTAACCCCCCGGCTATGTCCACCAGGTGGGACAGTACAGTACAACCTCAATTTTGGTCGCCATATTTTTTTCTCTCACTCTTTGTGTAAAAAACAATGTACCATTCTAAATGCATCAGATTTTTGTCTTACAATTTCATACTTTTTTTGAATATTTCTTAGTGGGTACATCAAAAATTACAAATCATTTTACGCTTTTACGCTCATCAGCAAGGGAATTTAACCCCAGTCTCAATCAAGCAAATTCTGTTTGTTCATAAACAAAAAAATCTTTCCAGCATGTATATTTTTTTTTTCGATCGCTTAATCAACACAATTTCAAGCATTCACGCCACGCAAACAATGGAAAGAGCACTGCACAACCTCCGCAGGAGTCAAATAAGGAATGTCACTTAGACAAGTAAAAATATTCAGGAGCTTGATACATTTTTTGACTCTTTGAAATCACTAGCTGCGGCTGGTTTTAGGCAATGCCACCAAGTTTATGATGAAAGACTGTTTCTCGTGGTCACAAACGTCTATTAGGAGACCAGTAATAAGAATCTCCATAAAGAGAACGTCTCTGTTGAGATCACTCGAGTCTCGGCCCGCCACGGTCTTGAGTGAGCTTATGGCATGTACATTGTATTGTCGAGGTACTGCAGAACATACAATTTGAACCACCTGTGAAAAGAGACCGTCTGTATAATAAGTGTATTTCTACTGTTACGTAACAAGACCATGCGCCTCCATAATGCGACCAGCTCCTGCCCACAGTCACCAGACGGCTCGTTGCTAGGGTGAACAGATTATACTCCTACCACTGTCATTCACTTGGCCATAATTTATATGGTCATAAAAATTAGAACCTATCAAAATATTGAATGGTAGATATTTATCATCATTCAGTTTGATGTAATGGCAATTTTTCCAAAGATAAGATCTAAAAGTTGTTAGTTGTTAAGAACCTGGTTATATCGAATACATATAATGTTTTTATTTATTTATCTACATGATGTGGTACTTCCAAGTTTTCATTGAAATGGTATTGTACTAATATAATTTTTGTTTGTCTTTCAGGCACAAAGTGTATTAGAGGAATTTATAGCAGCTATTTTTAAAGGTAAGCTTTTTCATTTATAGTTCTGTTAAAACTTTTAAAAAGCAAAACCGCTACACTATCTTCTCGTATTTTGAAAATTTTGTCTTCTTTCACAACTGTGCATGAAAATAACTTACAGCATTTTGAGTTGCTGTTGAAACTGTTATTACTTTTCATATTTTTTGAATGATGTGAAAGAAATAATACTCGATATTTCTAGTAACCAGTGAAAACACACTAAAAAAAATCTGTTGTAGTTATTTTGGAACGTGTATAGTCTTCTTACATGTAACTTTCTAAGTTGGACTGGCTAATGTCTATGAAAAACAGTATTTAAATTCTTTAACTTTACTTTTATTCTTTCAATTCTTATCCATTCAATCCTTTTTCTTCATGTGAATTCTCTGTCCAAACCCAAATTCCCTCCATACCATAATACTACATAACAAACATGTAAATAAAGTATTCAAATATGGTAATAATTAAAGGAACAGTTTATAGTCATAAAATGCATGTGCAAACACATTTATAATCAATGTTCATAACGAATGCTTATAACCAATATCTGCTGCACCATTTGCTATCCAGCTATCTCGTTCTTCCATCCTGTAACCCATTGACAATGCTAATAATAAATCTACATCTACAATCACTGGCCATTGTCAGCAGTCCGATGTAATGTGCCAAATGAAGTAGTGTTCATGCTGAAACTTTTGTTATGAATGATAACCTGCCGATATTGCCACATTTGGCGAAACTGCTGCTGCTGCTGCTGCTGCTGCTGCTGCTGCTGCTGCTGCTGCTGCTGCTGCTGCTGCTGCTGCTGCAGACGGCAGCAGGCGGCTGTGTCTCACACCCACTCAAATTCTTCCTCGAATCACACCAGGTCCAAGTCTTCCTCGAAGAAGATGTTTAACATTCTCAAAGCTTTTTGGTTCATCTTTCCTTATTCACAACACTATATTTTTTCATACATCAACACTTTCGCCAAACAACTGTTGGCATCATCAGAATGCTCTTCCCACGCAATATCAGGAGGTCAAATATTCCGATCCTGACATTGCGCGGGAAGAGCCTGATGATGCCTACTAAAGTTGTTTGGCGAAACTGTTAATATATGAAAACATATAGTGTTGTGAATAAAGAAAGATGAACCAAAAATAGTTTATACCAACACAATGAACACATTCAAGAATTCTCAAGGCTGTCTGCAGATGTAGTCAATTGGATTAGGTCCTGCCAGTCTCTGATCATTCGCTCACTCCGCACCTTACATTCATGCGTTGGAATGATGCAGGGTCAGGATTCACCACTCGTCTGCTCGTATTGACCAGTAAAAACTAGTGGAAGACGAGTGCTAATTTTTAGAAACTCGTCCTTTTGACGAGGAGCAATTCTGAATAATTTGTCATACAGCTATAGAGTTTGTACAAGGTACATTTTTTGCAGGACAAGTAGATATTTGAGGGTTACTAGTCCTGCTGACGAGTAGCACTTTTCCACCTAATCCTCACCCTGAATGCTGGCTGATTTTCAGACCTGGAGCGCTACCTGTTGGACCCTGAGCAGCCCCTGGGTCCGCCCAGCACCAAGCTGGTGCTGACCGTGGCTGGAGCTGCAGACACAGCATACACGATGATCATGGCTAGACTGCTGCCCTTGTTTCTGAAACACTTCCAGGAAAACGTGCAGGTGGCCGCCTGTTACTGAAATGCCTAACGGAACGATCACAAATAACGATACCGGGGGGGGGGGGGCTTTTTTGGGGGCTCGAAGAAAAAGTTAGCCAACCCCCCCCCCCATCAACATTTTAAAAAGTTGAGTGACCCCCCACTACCCGCTAAAGAAAAAGTCCTCTATATAGTCATTGCAATGCTAAAAGAAAATATTTGAACAAATATACCGAAGCGTGAGAAAAAAGTTCAGCGACCCCCCCAAAGGGAATCAGAAAAGTTGGACGACCCCCCACATTTTTGGACGACCCCGCGGTATCATTATTTATGATCGTTCCTTAACCAATAGAGTATTTGAAGTATGAAGTATTAAGAATTACATAAGATTTGCTTCAGACTTTCTGAAAATGTCAATGTAAATGCCAAAACTCTCTTATTTCTTAGTCAGACATTGTCTAACTTGATACAAGTGGATTTATGTGTAGTTATAACCTGGTACATAGTGAATTCATTGAGGGAATGTTATTTTCAGGTATCGCAAAGAAGTCAAACCATAGAAAAGATGTGTTCCTTTTTGGCCGTGGCCCCCACTGTTGGTCACCAGCTTACAGGTAGGCGGAAAGTATTCATTTGGAGAGCAAAAAATTAAAAATCAGCTATCAGTGTTGGCAGATTTCTCCCCTAGTTTTTTCACACTTTTTACCGGCACCAGAGAAATACATTTTCCCCCATTTTCTCCTCTTTTTTAGGGGAGAAACTCAAATTTTAGGGGAGAAACTGGGGAGAAACTATTTTAAAGCATTTTTTCCTCAGATTTTTTCCATAATATTCTTTGATGTAATGTAACTATATTAGAACACATTGTAAACATAATGATATCAATTGTTGTTTATCGTATTGGCACATAACCTTTCAACACTTTATCCCACTTTTTAGTGAGGAAACTTTTTGTAGACATATTTTCTTTGTATATATTTGTCTACTGCTTGTTAATCATAACAAATGATTTAGTCATAAATTGGTCTTAGCTTCCAGATACCAAATAGAGAAAACAATCAGATCAAAATTGAGGCTGCCAAATATCCATGTACTACCATTTCGTGGTGGAAATATGCCGTACGATTTCATGTCATTGTATTTTCTTTGTAAGCTGAGTTTTTTTTTTCAATACTTAATTATTGACTTGGACAACATCAGGACAAGTTTAAGTGTTCACTCCTCATAGACTGGTTGTAAGTCTACTTGTACAATAGTTGTGTTTAAACTGATAAACCAAAAGCAGTCAGAACTACGTGTAATTGTACCAGTCATTGAAGAGTCTAACATTCCAACAACTTGTGTTACAGATGGCAGCCCAGTGTATGAACACCGTGATACCGTCTATGCAACCTTCGTCTCTCTACTTACGGATGATTCCAGTCCGGAGCTTCGAAAGCGGCCACTGGTGGAGCCACAGTCCTAGTGGCATTGCCAAATATGGTCAAAGAGGCGGAGCTGCCACTACTAGCGCAGCATTTGGTGAAGATGTTGCTGGCGGAGCAGAACTCAGAAGTTAGGTGAGGAAACAAAACATGGACATGAATGTATTGTATCAGTTTATTTCGCATAAAATGCATAGTAAAATATCACAGTCCATATCAAATTTAGTTAAAAATTAGTTGTAAAGCATATTTTAAAATAGATGTTTTCGCCAATTTACAGAGTGACTAGAATAAAACTTAAAATATACACTTTGAACTATATCAAGTGTAATAAAATTGTCACAACTAAGTATCCTATATCTAAAGTTTCCAATAGCTTTTCTATATAGTACTTTAAAGTGGTCTACACCATTAAACATGTAACACTGGGACATGCTAACACCCTTAGAATAGCGAGAAGATGTCTAAAAACATTATTATATGCTACAGAAGCTTTGTTAAAGACATTGAAGGATAACGTTCATCTGAACAGCTAGCTTTCAAGTGTCGTGATCATGTTATTTTCAACGATATACGTACGTAAAATATTGGTTAAATTTTCATCTTCAGAACTGGTTGTGTGGAAGCAATCTCTAGTCTGGCAAAGAAGCATCCCTCAGTTGTGAATGAAGTTATTTTACCACAACTTTCTAAGCAATTAAGCACAGGTAAGTGAATGTGACGCATGTTTCTGTGAAATTTTGAGAGGAAGAATACGTAATGACGATTCATGATGATTAAATACACAGGGAGTTGATTAGGCACTTATTCGCCACTCCCCCTTTCTAGACACTGAGTGTTGGCTAGTGTAAATTTAAAGTCAGCAGAGAGACTTAAAATTTAGTCGGCAAGGTATGATTGCTTGATTCCAACACTTTAATAACTTCTTTATGGCTAAACCTTGGATTAAAAGATTATGTCTTCCTCACTAACTTAGAAATAGTTTCTTATGAACGAGTCACATTCCCTGAATACATCTAATCTATTTATCTGACAATCTTATTTAAAACATTGAGTTTTTAGCAGGACGAGTAACACTCAAATATCTACTCATCCTGCAAAAAAATATACTCCTTGCACAAAGCTCAATATTTGTAAGCCAAATTGACAAGAATTGCTACTCGTCAAAAGGACAAGTTGCTAAAACATTCTACTCGTCCTCCACAAGATTTTACCAGTCAATACGAAATTGTTTACAAACTAATTGACATAGTTTCCTGATTACGTGTAAATATTGCAGACCTAATAAAGGTGGCTGAATAATTTTAGAAATTTTGAAATAAAATATTTAGGACTCTGGATTGGATAATAAAGCGGGTATAAAGGACTGTGTATTGGTATTAAATAAGTATAGAATCTATTCCTTTACTATATTACGAAGCATAACCGTCACTATTACAGACCTGATGGAGGTGGATGGCCGCGCTGGTGACAGCGTTGTTCCGGCTGTGACTGGCGTAAACCGGTCGCGTCTGCTCGCAAACATGGCCGACTTCACCGTCCACAGAGAGGTGGTGGCTCCCACCCTGCAGATCTACATCAGCCAGCTGCAGACGCTCAATAAAGGTCTGTAACGCACAGACGCGGATTTGTTGTGAAGTTTGAAAAGACATAATTTAAAAGAAGAGTGATGCGTTCTTTGAAGTGGATTTTTGAAGTGTCGCTAAGGGACCATTCAGTATTATTACAGGGTGGGGTAGGAGGATTTTAGGACGAGCCATGAACTTTTGTCACAATGTTTGCAGGGGGGGCTATTAATTTTTTCACACACTTGATGCGGGGGCTATCACTTTTTTCACAAAATTTACCCCTATTTTTTTTAGAGATTCTGTACTAAAATTTACTGTTTTTTTCATATTATGGATATCCATAAAATAGGATTTTAGTTAACTGACAATGATTGCATTAACTGTCATCAATTTTTGTCACATGAAATTGAGGGGGGGGGGGGTACCAATTTTTCACAGAAGTTTGAGGGGGGCTATCATTTTTTTCACGTCAATTTTAGAAAATTCTCCTACCCCACCCTGTCATAAATACTGAATTGTCGCTAATCATTTTTACTTATCAAACATATTGATTAAAAATACGTCACTGAACAGCGGGTTGGGATTTTGTTTTTGTTTTTTACAAATAATTTGGAATCGTATGTACAGTGAATAATGTTAGCTTTTTTCTTTCACATCAATTGATCCAATTCTCCATTTCTCCAGTACCTCATACAATGTGTCTTTTGCAGTGTGTGTTACTGTAAAACTAGAATATTTCGTGGCTATCACAGTTTGCTATTTTCATCTAGATCTATAAATTATTTTGTGACTATTTAATTTTGCAATTTTGGTCCATCTTGGACCTACTTTACATAGGCTATTCATGTTTGCTGACTATTTAAGTTTGCGTTTTTGCACCTACCCAAGAAATTCGCAAATTAAATTGTGCACAAACATTTCTAGTTTTACAGTATTCACCTTGTTTACTAAAGTATCTGTGTTCGATAGTGACTGTACCTTACCTTACTTTCATCGTTTGTTTCAGAGGCGTACTCTGAACAAAGTCTGGACGAAGCATGTCTCATCTGCCAGTGTCTGCGCAAAGTTGTCGCAAACAACATCAAATCCAACGTCGGCCTGTTCCGGGAGCATCTGTGGCAGAAGGTGGTGGATCTGCTTGTCTGGGCAGCAGGTACGGATGGATTGATGTCATATTTATGGGTCTGATATGATTTTTAGAATTATATTTTACTTGATTCGTGGATCGTCCATCAAAATCATTTGCTGATTGGTATTTTGTAGTCATATAGAAGAAGTTATTGTTAATTTTTGTGAAATAACTACTGTAAAACTGGAATAGTTTTAGTTTTTATAATTTTATTTCAGTGACAATGCCATTTACATAAATATACATTAATATATTATATGAAACAAATAACATAATATGGTATAAATAGACTGTACATGAAATGAAATGAGACCTACTGCCCTATGGGCTTATAGTCACCTTTTTTTATTTACAGAATAAATAGTTGCGTCAAAATCATTATTTTGAAAATATTTCCTCCTTTCTTCTATTGAAACATCAAACATATAATATTTACACCAGCAATTATTAAATTTTGCTTTCTCTTCATCTATAGATTATTTTGTTTCTATTTAATTTTATGACACTGATATATCCTGGAAATCCTTTTTTTTTTGTTGTTTATTTAAGTTTGCCTTTTCAGTACCTACCCGATATTTTCTGTTAAATTTTGTGCAAACATTTTTTTTCTGGCCTCAAACACACAAAAATGTGACCACAGAATCTGCAACATGCAAGTCATTTATATAAATAATAGTTGTGTCAAAAATAATCTCTACTGCTAAGAACATCTTCATTCATGTATTTTTGCTTCATTGTTTGTAAAGACTCAAATTATTTGGCGAATAATTTGATTGCGATGCCATGTGATAATGCTATCACATGTGTCCTTCCAACTCCTTAGTAAAATATTATAACAAAGACAAGTCAGTTGAATAACAAGAATGTTAGACATCCACATGTAGTTTGGCAAAAAATGTAGTTGCCTCATACTTTATGATAAAAGACCATGATGGGGGTATAATGTAAGTGTTATTTTCCACATTCCCTCAATTTGGGGCTGCATTCCCAATAATTTTTATGCAACAAACTGTTATATTAAAGTTATAACAATTATTTCACATCCCTTTTTTGTTTTTTTTTCCCCTAAACAAGATCTTTCATGAGCAGATAAACTGCCACTATGTGCCTATTGTTTATATTAAAATGTGAAAGTGTTGGTTGTTTGAGCATGATGACTCAAGTATTCAAAAGACAATAATTTTTCTGTGATATCCGCATTGTAAATTTCTTACTGGTTGTTTACATCTTGGAAAATCAACTATATTATAGAACCATGAAAAAATTTTTATCTGTAAGAATGTGTCTTTCATGTTCTCTTCATGTTTATCATATTGTCTCAGTATAGGCGAGCGTTATTTCATTGAAAGACTAAATTCATGTTGGCGTGAAAAGAATTCTCATGATCTAGTCTGTACTGGCTGCGCGGTTAGAATGCGTGCCATTCTTTTTATGGCTGCCTTCGATTTGTAAACAAGAAACTATTATAATCTGAGGTCTTTTATTTTTTTTGTGTGTTTGGGGCATCTAGCAGACCATAGTGGTAACTAAACTTTAGAACACATCAGATTTTAACATGCAGAAAATGTTGTTGTGATTAAAAAGTTAATGAGAAGGAACTTTCATGGTTCGCAAAGATCCTTGCAAAAGCCAATAAAAAACAGTCAATGTTAAAAGCCTGGAAAACAGAAAGGGGCCTTAAAAAATAATTTTAGTACTTGAAAAGCCTTTGAAAACTAGGGTTAATACTTAAAAAAAAAAAACAAGCCTTTGAAAAATTTTTGGCTTGAAAAGTATTAAATTGCTAAAAAATTGTACTT
Organism: Streblospio benedicti; assembly: GCA_019095985.1. Classification (NCBI taxonomy): domain Eukaryota; kingdom Metazoa; phylum Annelida; class Polychaeta; order Spionida; family Spionidae; genus Streblospio; species Streblospio benedicti. The sequence continues at coordinate 17,230,912 of CM032668.1, read as the reverse complement.
TTTTCCATAAAATACTGATATTTTTGTTCTCATATGGCGCTGCCATTATCGAATGTACTGATTGAACGACGCATCTTGTATATGCTTTTTTTCTGCGCACAAAAATGCACTCTTTTTAAATGGACGTGCCTCTAAGGGAAAAATTTAAATTTTCACTTCAGCCCTGGCTGTTATGCCCTATTTGTGAAGTAGACAGCCTCGATGATTGAGAGAGACTTTGCTTTCTGCGTCGTGGAAATAGCACCAACCCTATCTTAACGGTATATGAAAAGTTGAAATACAAGAATATTATTGCTGTTAGATATTTGTGCTTCCAGTAAGATTCTTGCAAAATTTAAATGGGATGTTATTAAAGAAATAAATAATGATTTCTTGGGGGGCATATAGTAATTAGTGAATAATATGTTAAAAATTATTATCCTTCTTGGGAATAATTATTGCAATTTTCAATGGATCCCACAAATTCTCAGCATTTTCATAATAACATTAATTTGCAATTGTATCCCTCTTTTGCAGTTTTTTAAGCTGGAAACAAGGGTTTTTCTGAATTAATTTTGGCTGTGAAAACTTTGGTGACATTTTGAAAAAGCCTAAATATTTTGTGAATTTTGTAATTATTTTGTATTGAATATATTACTAAAATAAATGTAGAATATTGCGTTTAGAAAGCGTGTGATATAAAAACAGCAACAAAGACATTTAAATAGAATGAGACACAGTGCTGTGCACCATATAAATAGTTTATTTAACAAGAATAGAGTAATGGCGATGGTTTAGTGATGGAACGTTGCATTGATTGTTACAGAACGGGCGAGGAGGTGAGCGGACAGATGGTGTCTCTGTTCCTGGAGGGAGATGGGGAGTTCCAGCCGCTCAACGTCAGTACCAAAACATAACGTATTCAATACACTTAGTGTGTGGACGGTTCGAGAAAATTGAGACCGGTTAATCGGCTCTATGTAACCGAACCGTAACCGATTAACCGCCGATCTAGTTTTGTAGTACAAATGTGCCATGTGTGTTGAAGGTCAAGCCCAACTGCGACTGGATATATTGATTAAATCATTAACTTCGACTGTTATATTGATTGGACACCCAAGCAAAGCAATTTGCGTTGAAAAAAAAAAATGGCGGTTTATGCATTTGGCGGATGGCTTTTATTGGCCATTCAAAAGCAAGGCAATTTGAACTGCCAAAAATGTTAAATCACGCAAAATTAATGAAATATATGGATATATATAGCTTGGGCATGAAAATAATCATCAAAATCAATAACCAAGTTTGTCAGCCAATGTTTAAACCGGTTATGTTCATAACCAGTATTCAATAGGTTTTTCACTATCCACATACTAATTGGGTCTCACGGTTCTCATACATACATGTATTTCTGTGCTAGAGTCAGTTCTTAACAAGTAAAGTGAGCCAATTTTTTAAAGCAATCTATAGCAATATTTTTCATTTTGAATTTCGATATTTTTTTTACACAAATAGTATCCTCATCAGAATCATAGTCAAAAGTCTTTTATCCTACAAATTTGTGATCTGTTGTTTATTTGTCTTTGAAGATGAATACTACGGTTTTTTTAATGTTCATTGCATATTATTCTTTTTAATATCCATTTAGTTTGATAAGTAATTAAAGTAACATGTAAATCATCTTGCCGTCTGCTTGATTTCAGAGAAATTCTCCCCCGTGGCAAAGGCAGCTCATCTACCTCTTTGCCTGTGTCCTGTGTTCTCTGCGGCGTGAGGTAAGTGAACAGATAACAGAGCTCAAAACTCACTTTTACATACTACTAAATATTTTTACTTGCCCACGCTTGCCAAGATGACACAAAACTGCTTAATACGAAGAGACCATCATTAATTTTACAGGGGCAGCAGTCATTTGGTCGTTTACCAAATACAGTAGAACTACTATTAATTAAGTGGTCTTCATGTTTAGTTAGTCTGAATGGAATTTTCCGAGTATGTACTTTTGACGTAAGAAAAGGCAGCACGTGTGTCTCACAAACAAGCGCACGTGTTGTGTGCCTGAAATGAAGCAGTCATGTTGATGAACTGTAACTATGAAACAGACTACACCACTATATTGACATTTGTATGGGTATAAGAAAAACGTTTGTCTGACGTCCACACAAAGAATCAGTACTGTAGTCCGTATATGAAGCAGTTATAAAGTACCACGAAATTGCTTGTCGTTTATGTGAACGTGATTGGAAAGTGTGTGTTGCAAAGAGATAGAATGTCATTTTAAATGAGAAGTATGTGATTGCAACTAGCAGTGTAGAAGAGAGGAGAGGTTTGCAATTATATAGGTATAGGACATCGTTGATGGCAATATTTATTTTCATGATTTTTTTATACGTGAATATCGTGAAAAATGTGAAATCCCCTGAAAGGAGGATATTTTAACTCAATGTATTTAACTTTCACAACAGGATTTCCTCCATGATGAATTGAATACTTGTTATTATTTGTATACTTTCTAGGATTTGGCGGAAAATATCAATATTCCATTTATTACTAAGTGGCATATCAAAGGCAAACTTTGCCATCTGCTTTGCTTGCATTTGAGTCCCGTCGGCAAACCTCACATTTATAAATGGGAATTATAATCTTATGACTTCATTAAACATCCGTATCAGTGTGGCTATATAACAGCAAGATGATGCAAATAATAAATCTGTGAAGTTCATTTATCCATTTACTTAAGAAACTTGTCATATTCTTTAACAAACTTTGTTAGTTTTCCGCAAAATGCAATAAATCTTTGTTTGTGAGATAGATGCACTTTTGATAAAATGTTGATTTTGAATACTATCGGTCAAATGATCATATGCTCTTAGGTTGAAAATGATGATTTAGAGATGGGTATTTACATGAATATGCATTTACATTGGAATTTCTTTAGTATTTGGCATGTAAGTTTTGTTGTAATTTTATCATATCATCATTTTTTAGATTTATTTTCATTAAAAAATGTTCTTTACGATTTCCAAAGTTTAAAAGTCACTTAAGATTAATAAATTCAAGTGACTTCTAAACTTTTGAAATAATAAAGCAATTTAAAAGGAAGTGAATAAACCTACCGGTAAACATGAAATACCACTTCATTTGTTTAACACATTACATTATTTTTGGTAATTTCAAAGTGAACATGGTTAAATATCTTTATTGCCCATGAGTCAATGTTGTCCTAGCCACAGTTTGCTCTCTTTGGCAAAATGCCAAACTTAGACTCTCTTAGCTACACAGGTGATCGTCACCAATTGCATAAATATTATATCGAATCGGGAAGTAATATTTCAAAACGTTTTGAAACTATTGTGGAAAATGACAACATTAGGTCTAAAGTAACCTTCTTTACTCAAGTACATGTACTTATATATCTGGAAAGTGCACTATGCATATATTTGGCAAACTGTCAAATTTGCACATTTTGAATAATGAAATATATAATAATAAGAGCCGTATTCACTGGATTCAAATGACCAAAAGGTTCTCATAACAATGAAGCTTACCACCAGAATCAATAATTGAAAAGTTTGTGAAGTTTGTTTAAAGTTTTGTTGTGTGAAATAAATGGAAAACATTTACTACTGTAGAAGCTACTTTATTGTTAGGATTGTAAAGTCACCAAAATACATACACACATATATATATACACAGTACATAGTTAGATGTTCAGTATTATGGTACATGTATGAATAGTCTATTTATAGTGCTCAACTTAAAATGAGCATATTATAAGATGATAAAAAGTTATATAATTTATTTATCATATTTATTTACTGTTCAGTTTCATACTGCTGTTTATCCAACAGTACTGGGCTTTAAGCTGGTCATCTAATATATATACTTACTTACATGATGTTTAATATATTATAATAAACAAATGTTGATGTGTGTATATAATATGCCTAATAAAAAAATGTCCACTGTCTGAAGTTCTTTGGGTCGTAGTCGATGAATCCGCCGATGGTGAGGAGCAATTCTACGGGCCCCCACAGGGCATGGTTTATGTTCTGAGCAATGTTGTGATTGATCTGATACAGCTCATGCAGCAGGTTCAGTCCTTGGAAGCGGTTGGTGAACAGTATGTTGATTCTGTCGAGGTGGGAGACGAGTTTCTGCAGTAGACTCCGTATCTGGGGTGTGATGTGGGGCTGGGTGGTCAGTGTCGCGTTCAGGGCAGATGCAAAGGGGAAGGGGATGACATTTGTAAATTGTGATGGTTTATTCCAAATCATAACCATCAGACGAGCTAACTGTTGTATAGCGACCTGTGACCCTCTCACCTTCCTGACAACATTAGCCCACCTGTACACCACGTCCCACACAAGTGAGGAGTTCTGCAGACTGAGGTTACAGGCCAACTGGTGCAGTTTTATCAGCACGTCCATGTCACTGTTCACACTATGTTTGGGGCACATCTGTACAACTCTCTCCCAGCACTGCCTTAGCTCCTCGATGGGTTCACAGAATCCTTGCATGAACAGATGGAGGTCTACATACGGAGGTATTCTGGTATGGTGCATAATGATGCAGGATCCGCCTCTGACAGCCACGTTGCTGGCATGGCACTGACCCAGGGACGGGTTGACCTGCATTTTGACCCAATCGTTCAGCTCACCTACTTTCAGTGCCTTCTCTATTGGATCCTCAGGATCAGAAGGACACTTGCTGGGGTCCCAGTTGTACAGACCATCCAGGTGTTCATGACCATATTGTTGTTTTTGCTCCTCCAGGTCCCTGTAAGTGTCCCACATAAAAAAGTATTTGTCCACAATCTTGGCGTTGTACTGAATGTAACGGTGGAGTGCACAGTGGAAACTGCTGAGCCACTGGTAGACAGGATCTGCTGGGTCACTGTAATTTCTCTGAGGTTGCCACCGGGTGAGACGGGGAAAGTCGCACATAAGTCTTATGGCATTATAAGCAAACACTGCCCTAGTAAAAGAGAGCCTGACACGAGGTGAGTAATCCTGAGGCAGCACCATGAACCAGTTATACACATTAGGACAGTGGTGGTACTTGTAGAACAGAGCGTATATTGGTATGGACGGGATGGGTTTGTGAGTGCACCAAAACGTGGCTTCAAACTCATCGTCTCCAGCACTACCCAGTGACACAAGGTCCTCCACCCTGGGGAAGATGGCCTTGACCTTCTGCTTACATAGATTAAGCTTGTCTCTGATCAGACACACCTCATGTAAGGAGGATAAGAAGGAAAGGTTATCCTGGAAAACCTGGTAGCAGTGGAGATAGGCATCAGCATATTCCCCAGGGCTCATCAGTGCGTGAACCTCACTGATGCTTTGGGCCCCACTCACTGTGGCCGGTCTGGCTGTAGCAGATCCCAGCATCAGCACAATCACAAACACACTCATTCTCACAAACATAGACATGGTCCTTCTCTCAATGGCTTTTTTACTTTTTCTAGTCTATTCTTTATTCTGTATCCTCTTCATCATAATATCCTATACTATATGTAAGATCTGATACAGAAATTCTACCTTTATAATGCATGTCACAACTTATAAACTGTTCTTTAAGATAGCACTAAATGTCATGCATAAAGTGTATTTTCAAAATATTCAGTGAATGTTGTTCTTTAACAAATATTCCGTATGTTGTGTGTTCTCGTCTTCACATGAATTTATAGCAAACATGAGAAAGCAGGGCGATTTATTTACTAGACCAAACAAAAGCTCAAGAATTTGATTGATACCACTAGAAACCATAATCATTATCATTTTGGCAAGACTTTTGTTGTTTTCACAACAACTTCTTCGGGCCTAATGAAAACAACCAAAGTCTCGCCAAAATGGTAATGATTATGGTTTCTAGTGGCATCCATCAAATTTTTGAATCATGAATAAAGAAACCCAGGATGAACTAAACATACATTCAGTTAAACAAAAGCTGTGCACTGAATGACAGATTAAAATGGATCGATTTGTCTGCATTGATAATGTAAAATGAATTTACGTATTTTGATAAAACATAATAATCTGGTGAAACTGCACATCATATTTAAAACCTTTCCATGAAGTCTTTTTTTTTTCAGTTTTTAATGGGAAGTGCTTTCAAATAGGTGATTCATTAGATCAAAGAGGATCTCACATAATAACAAATGTAAAAAAATACATTGAACCTTTGTCCATTTTTTAAATAACGCAATCACCAATTTTTAAATAAATCGATTTTTTAAACTTACAGTATTCGTATTCTGAGACATTTTCTATGTCCACCTCTATAATAGGACCTGCTCTATATACCACTACAGTAGCACCTCAAACTAAGACCACCTCTCTAGTGAGACCACCTCTATAAAAGTACCATAACTTGTCCATGTCTGGACAACTTCTCACATTTTGCTATGATCATAAACAAAACAATTGTTAAATATATCCTGCTGTACACATGGACAGATTCCTCTGTACTGATATGCGTCATCATATTTATTTTAACAACACTCTTTACAGGGGGCTTAACACTATGCTAGTGCCCTGGTGTCCTGTTATTATATTTTAATGCCAAACTCGAAATATTTTTTGTTTTTATTTTATTTTTTTTCATTTTGCCATCTGTGGTTTAGCTAAAAATTTCCAGGGCACATAAAAATGAGATCAGGCTTTTGGACCATCAGTCCCCTGCTGGGTAAATGAAAAAAAGTTAGTGTTAAAACCGGCTTTAAATAAATGTATTTGAAAATAAACTCATTGGATCTATGTCTTTCATATTCTGAGATTTTTCCTTGTCCCCTTCGTCTTAACTAGTTGGTAACAAATCCCCAACCTAGATATATGTGTGCTATGTCCTTTGAAAAGCAATTCCTGTCCAAATATTCTGTATCACATTGGACAGATTCAAAAATATTTATCATATTTATTTTACAATCCCTGCTTTAAATAAATGTATTTTGAAAACAAACCCATTGGCTTTTTGGAACATTCAGCTGCAATGTTGTGTTTGTGGGGTGGCGATCCCCCAGCTGGTGGAGGTGCTGGACCAGGTGTTCCGTCTGGGCTGTGAGAGCAGCCACCAGCCCACCACAGAGGCAGCGGCGCTCTGCTTCGCTGGGCTCCTCAACAAGGCGCCAGACAGTGAGTTTAGGGAGACCATTTCTAGAGATAAAATAATTTTTGAGAAAATAATTTTGTATGTTCTTGTTTTTTATTTTTTTAGTATAAAGTCATTCATTTCCCTTTTAAATTTTTTAACACTTTAGGGTTTGTTACAAAATTGGGACCATACAAAAATCATACAAAAAACAATAAAAAATTCAGTCAATGTTCATTTTCCTGTTTTAATATTGTATACATGATCTTTTAATGGTCCATAAACCAAATTCTAGTCCTGTAAACCCCTAAAGTGTTAGACTTTTAAAATCAGGGAAATGAATGTACCAGGGCCTACTAAAATAAAAACAAACAGGGTTTGAAAATTTTTATCTTCAGAAAGTCTAGTGAATAGTGGAAAATAGAGATCCTCATGATACACCCTGGATGCATCGCAGATGAAATGTTGTCAACTAGAATGATGGCAAACTAGGTGTTCCGTTTTTCAACTTTTTTCTCAGATCAAGCTGGCCTGATTTTGTGAGATGTTCCATAGTGAGAAACTTACAAATCCAAAATTTTTTCATTTTTAAACCTTTGATTGATTTTTACGAAATGACAAGCGCAGATAAAATGACAAAATCCTTTCCTGACATCAATTTATGCATCCATCACATTTTTTGAAGGGCTAAAGAGCTATATGATGGCACCTTTTTGCTGACCATAGTTTTATTTATAAAGTTTTTGATCAGGACAACATTTCCTACAATTTAAGATCATTATGAAGTCTCTGAGGAGGAATTTCATGGTATTTTCGATATAAAAGGGGCCAGGAACTCAGCTGAGCGGCATACATCGTCAATATTCAAACGAACCGATTATAAACGCGCACGGAATTTGAAAAAAATTTTGATTTGTAAGTTTCTCACTATGGAACATCTCACAAACCAATTCCAATCATGATAACGATCCAAAAGTTGAAAAATACGATACAGCGTCCAGAGTGCAACTGTTAAAATATTTATCAAAATATTAGTTTTATTCAAATGAATTACTTGCATTTTTTCGTTGTAATTGCAAACAACGTCCCAAACAAAATGTTGTCAACTAGAATTAGAGTATACTGAGCACGTAGATGTAAGTATCATGATATGTATCGTATCGCTAATGAAGTATTGTGATGTGTATCATATCTTTATAGCCCTAGTTAAAAACCATATAATGATAAGTAACTCTGTCTAGTGAGTACAGGGTTAATGTTTTGTGAATAGTGCGTGAGGCATTAACCCTTTGGAGCCACATACAAAGAACATATTTTACTGCTCCCCTGCCAGAGATGGGAAATGATTTCGATGAATATAATTCCAACAAGAATGTCAAACAAAAGTTTTTACATGTCCAGCAAGAATCTTCCATGGCTTTTAATGCTGTGTATTTCTTCCTGAAAATAATTGTCTTGATATAAAAATTGACTGATTTCACTATTAGGCTTTCATATTTTATTTTTTTTTGGGTCATAATTTTCATCCAAATTTATGTCAAAGCAGTCGCCTATTGATTTGATTCAGGTTTTAAACTTAATATCACTATTGTCCTGATGCCAAATTTTTCCACTATTTTTTGGCTAGTAACAATTTTTTTCCTTAAAAACATTTTACATAATTTTGAGAATAAGTGTCTTAGGAAATAAGTGTTCAAACTTTGATGTGTTCGTTGCAGTATACTTTGACAGCATCGCAAACTGTTGCCAAAAATCTCAATTGTTTTGTAAGAAATACTAGTTATCCCATGTCCACATTTGATGAGTAATTTCCCAATCCGACCTTGGACATGTAAATATATAAACTGTTGGTTAATTCTATTTGCTTAAGGTTTTTACTGTTTCAAGAAATTGAGATTGATTTTATTCATATCATTAATATGGCAAACAATAATAAAAACAAAATATCTGTTTATTCATACATAAAAAATATAGCAATGTTATTGTTTTTCAACATACAGAGGTGACAAAAAAAAATGTAGATAAATAATACTGATCTTTAGAAATACTGAGTATGGACTATTTCATGTAATATGATGAAAAATGTTACAAATTTAGGTGGAATAAATAATAAACTGTGAAATCATGCCTAATGATAAGGGACGATTGCAATATTTACCAGGAAGGGGGACCTGATTTGGTAGGGGGACGGGCCTTTTTCAAGGTGCAAAGAGGGGACCGGATGATTTTCATTCTCGTTGGGCATGGGACATGTACTTTTTTTCATCTGCTGAAATCCAACCTCGACGTGAGAGCGAATCAATACAAATTTAATCACAATATTCATGGGGAGGGGACACGGACTTTTTTATGAATATTCACGTCAGGGTTTTTCATCATCAGCATGGGGACAAGAACTTTTTTCAGGAGTTTTCACATGCACTCCCCCACTGTTAAATATTGCACCGTCCCTTAAAATATGGTTAAAAAGTTTCTATTGGTCTGTTTTTTCCCCTGGCAGCTGAGGGACCTGGATTATAATCCAGCAGGTGCATCAGCCCTCTCCGGTTATCAATACGTTTGAAAAAAAATTATGTTTATGCATTTAGATTTTACGTTCACCAGCAAGGCAATTTGAACTGCCAAAAATGTTAAATCACGCAAAATTAATGAAATACATGGATATATGTAGCTTGGGCATGAAAATAATCATCAAAATCAATAACCGGTTTGTCAATGTAGGGACCGGTTATGTTTAGAAAATCGACCATATCCGGTTAACCATCCACATACTAGTGGCAATAGAGATCAAATGATACACGGATGCATCGCAAACGAAATGTTGTCAACTAGAATGATGGCGAACGGCCTTCGGACATTTTAGTCTCGATTTATTACGCTGGTATACACATACCATGTCTACTGAGCACGTAGATGTAAGTATCGTGATATGTATCGTATCGCTAATGAAGTATCGTGATGTGTATCATATCTTTATAGCCCTAGTTAAAACTATATATAGACAAAACCGGGCGAGTTTGTAATATGAATTATGTTATCAGATGAGTTCTTGTGGCGTATCACGGCGAGCCTGATACGTTACAAGAACGAATCCTGATAAAATAATACATGTTACACAACGAACCAGGTTTTGTATTGATCATTCTTTTCTAAACAATTACAAAACCGTTTTAAAAAATGTGAAAAAGTAGTTCGGCTGAGTACAAGCATGATAACCATGGTATCAGGCATCTTTGAAGAGGGGTGAAAACCCTCTCTGAGTTTGATAACCTGCTCCGGGTTATTGGATACTTCTGGATCATGATAACCAATAGAATTACATGAATCACAGTTTATTTAGTCACGATGAAAGTATCGATTCGAAAGTGTATGGCGCGATACTTTCACGATACAAGTGTTGATATATTTACATGCAAAATATTAGTTTCATTCAAGTAAATTACTTGCATTCTTCGTTGTAATTGCGAACGACGTCCCAAACGAAATGTTGTCAACTAGAATGATGGCAAACATCGTTCTGACATTTTAGTCTCGATTTATTACGCTGGTATACACATACTATGTATACTGAGCACGTCTATTTAAATATCATGATGTGTATGGTATCGCTAATAAAGTATTGTGATGTGTATCATATCCTTATAGTCCTAGTTAAAAACCATATAATGATAACCTCTGTCTAGTGAGTACAGGGTTAATGTTTTGTGAATAGTGAGAGAGGCATTAACCCCTTTGGAGCCACGCACAAAGAACATATTTTACTGCTCACTGCCAGAGATGGGAAATGATTTCGATGAATATAATTCCGGCAAGAAATGTCAAACAAAAGTTTTAACATGTCCAGCAAGAATCTTCCATGGCTTTTAATGCTGTGTATTTCTTCCTGAAAATAATTGTCTTGATATAAAATTGACTGATTTCACTTTTAGGCTTTCATATTTTTATTTTTTTTGGGTGGTAATTTTCATTCAAATATTGTTAAAGCAGTCGTCTATTGATTTGACAGCTTCCGCGCCGATTTTAAATTTCGTAATATCACTATTGTCCTGATACCAAATTTATTCCACTATTTTTGGCTAGTAACAATTTATTTTCCTTAAACATTATCCGTAATTTTCAGAATAAGTGTCTTAGGAAATAAGTGTTCAAACTTTGATGTGTTCGTTGCAGTAGACTTTGACAGCATCGGCCAAACTGTTCGCAAAAATCTCAATCGTTTTGTAAGAAATCCTAGTTATCCGATGTCCACATTTGATAAATAATTTCCCATCGCCGACCTTGGCATGTAAGATATAAACTGTTGGTTACGTAGACTATTTGTTTCAAGGTTTTTACTGTTTCAAGAAATTGAGATTGATTTTATTCAGTATCATTAATATGGCAAACAATAATAAAAACAAAATATCTGTTTATTCATACATAAAAAATATAGCAATGTTATTGTCTCAACATACAGAGGTGACAAAAAAAATGTAGATAAATAATACTGATCTTTAGAAATACTGAGTATGGACAGCAATATTGAATTCATGTAATATGATGAAAATGTTACAAATTTCGTGGAAAAAATAATAAACTGTGAAATCATGCCTAATGATAAAGAATATGGTTAGAGAAAAGAATTTAGATCAATTGAACAGGTAAGTTTTAAGGTGATAGAGGGGGACCGGAAATTTTTTCATTCTAAATCATGGAATAAACTTCCACTGTTCATTCGACAATCCAAAAACTCATTGCATCCTTTTAATATTCATGGGAAAGCACCATTTGTTTAAGGTGAGGGACGTCTACAAGCATCAGCATGGGACATTTTTCAGACAAGTTGGAATTTACGCCCCCCCCTGTTAAATTGTATTAAGAATATGGTTAGAAAAAAAAGTTTATTGGTCTGTTTTCCCCTGGCAGCTGAGGACCTGGACTTGGTGATCAGCACGGTGCGAGAGCAGCTGGCGCGGTGCCTCGACTCGGCGCCGGGAGGTGAAGAGAGCCGCGGCCGCGCGCTCACCGTGTGGGGATGGACAGCCAAGGCCATGGTGCTGAGGGGACACAGACAGCAGGACGCGTTCATACACAAGGTACAGGGCACAGAATCGAGCCGCTTTAACCCTTTACCCCTCAAATCGGCCCTAAACAACTGGGTGATTTCATGTGTTTGGGCTGTCAAAAGATACTTACCCCACATACAAGTCATTTGCTTGGGGTATAGCAGCAGGGTATCCAATCGTGATTAAAACTAGATAACTATATGTAAAACCGTATAAGGAATCGTCGTGCACAATTTATTTTAATGTTTAGCTTTTATTTTAAGAAAATATAAAGAACTTTCAATTGACAGCATTAAATTGCACTTACTAATGGCGCCATGTTTGCCATATCGCACCAAATGGAAAAACAACATGTTTGATCGCGTTGTAGACATACTTATAATGGTTCAATCTGGATGAGAAATACATATTCGTGTCTATAACAGTCACGTTTCAGATTTATTATGATATATAAATGAGTTCCAAAAACACCCGATAAATATTTTTAATTATTTTCTAAATTACTGTCATGCATTTACTGCTGCAAATACCATAGTCCTAACCGTCCGAATAGGGCTTCCCTTTACCATTGGAAATGTGGTGCTTTGTTTTCAAACATTTGTGAAATTGGGAATGGGGTAAGCCAAACTGGCTGCTTTATATTTTGGTGAAGTCATGGTTGAAATACGAGCATTTTTAAGGACATTATGGCAGTTTAAAGTTGGCAACGTAGCTCCGACAAATGGAAAAGTTTTATACGCCCTACGCTGCAAATGTTTGAGGATACAAAGGCTGTCATGTAATAAAACGTGAGGGGTAATGGGTTAAAGATAATGCTCAGCCAAAATAATATTTGTTTTGTTAAGCCCAGTATCAATGAACAATGCCTTTTCCATTGCAAGTGTAAGGAAAATGATATTTATAGTTTCCACATTTGATGCGTATTACACCTTTAAAAATATCATGCTGTCATACTTGCTAAAACACTAGGTTATGTGATGTTTCATAATCGAATGATTTTCGCCAGACGTACCGTGGATTTCTTGCATTTCTTGCATTCATGTGTTTTGATGAGTTAATACTGGCCTCTTATTGCATGGTATTTTGATTGCTCTACATACTTTAATATGCTGTTTAAATTTAAGAAAATTTCAGAATGCAAAGAACACATCATATCGCATCTCTACAAGCAGACTTGTTCGGCCACTGAGCATAACCCTTAAGAATCGAGCGTCTTTAAGCCTGTACTCGTGAATTATTCATTGAACTGGCTCGTAGGAAGCAAAATGAGATTGGCCATTTCAAAGTCCTAAGTACAAACTGTCTCCTGTTCTGTCAGCTGGTGACGTTGCTGGGCGACCCCACCCTCGGGTGCCAGGCCGCGGCTGGGCTGGGTGGGCTGCTGGCGCCCCACGAGGCTGTGATGCTGCCCGAGGCTCACGCCGCGGTCACTCTGCTGCACCCGCAGCGCGTGGCCCTGATGTGTCTGCCCGCCATCAGGGAGGGGTACAGCACCGCCAGCCAAGGTGAGACATTATAGTCTGTCTCAAGTTATTATTTACACCATGGAAAGTAGCATTAGCTGGCGGTGTCATTAGCTATTTATTTATTTTTTATTATTAAATTTTTTTTTTTTTTTTATATTTTTTTAGCGGCTATTGACCTCTTTCAGTATTTATCTAAACACAGAAGATGCGCTGACAGTCCAAAAAACTTTGAGCAAAGATCTTTTATAATTGATGGAAACGACTAGAAAATAGTCCAACTTTTTTTGATGTGTATTTTCTGTAAGAAATACTCATAGATGTTATCCCAAACCGTGGTGTATTAATAACAATTGAAAATAGCAATTGTTTGAACAACACCTTCAAATGAATTTCTTTTGCATGTGTTTCCCACTTGAAGCAATTTAGGTTACACATATACCACAGTTTTCGGTAACTAAGAATCATGGGAAATAAATAGACAAACAAACCAACACCTGGCCTTTTGCATATGCATGAAGTTTTTTTGTTTATCAGATCAAATATTATACAAATCTTGCTCTTTTTGGGGGCAAAGATTTCTCCTATAGTTACAACAATTTTTAAGACTATAACATGGGTCCAGTCTCAATCAACCAAACCATCAGTGATGCTACGGCGTGTTAGAATGTTCTGATCCAGACTAATTTAATTTTTTTTTTTTTTGCCCAGAAATTTGTTTTTTGTAAGCCACCTGCTGGTTTTTGACAGGAACTACGATTAGTCTGTATAGTCTGTCTCTTTATTATTTACACCATGAAAATGTCAGTTTTCAAGAACATGTAAACTAATTCTCTGTCGGCCAAGATATATAATGGATGTGACAATTATATGCCCCGTGACCTCTTAAGAAAATATTACGTAAGTGAGTTATGTCAACACCCTACGTATGACGTACCAGTACAGTACTACAGGATGTAAACAGTAGTATTGAAATATGCATATATTCGGGCATTTGGGTGGACTCCACTTCCTTGCTAGAAGTATCCAGTTCCAGGGGTATAGGCTGCTCATGCTTGATTGGCTTGCATTTATAGCCAGCCAGTTTAAACTTTTAAACTTTTCAGTAGCTGATTTTTTGTCTCTTGAACATGAGACTTTTTCCTCGGCCATTAAGTGATAAATTTAGCACGTTGTGTCAGTTTTGTTTTTTAGTTCGTTCTTCCTTCCTTAAAATCTTCCATTGCAAATTTGTTTAATTTTCTTAAACTGTTAAGCTTGCGATGTTCGTTTTTTTTTACATTTCTTCAATATACTCTTAGACTTGTAGAGGTTCAAACTATAAATAAAAAAATACAAATTGTGACAAACAAAAATGAAGAGATTTACACCACATGGACTATTTAGGTGTAAATAACCCCCAAAATACAAAAAGAAGCTTAATAAAATGTCGGCTTTGTTGGACCATTGCAAATTCAAATTGAAATGACAGAAAAAGAATTTATAGCCATATGGGGTCTCATGAAAACGGCACACATAATGTACAATACCAGTTACCTAACATTTGGGTCATACTTGATTGTTTGAACAACACCTTCCAATGGTATGTTCTAGTGTTGAGATCACAAGTCTTGCAGATAGTTGTCTTTGTCTTTCAAGTAGAGGAACTAACGCCGATGGAGGATGGATCGTTATGAGATAGTGGGATTTAAACACTAGAACAAATCATTGTCCTTTTTCTCACCATTTTATGTGATTTTTTGGTATAAAGACCATTAGCTATCCATTTTTACAAGTTAACATGGAACATGCCTCATCACCGTGTCACATTTACAATCAGAAAATAGTTCCACAAATCACAGCTTATTACTCAAATATTTTTAAGAATGACATTATATTTGTTTTTCAATTATACATAAATCTTGTAATGAATCCATTGAACACATTACTTAATCATAATAAAAACATTTTAGACGTTTTGTTGTTGTAAACACCTGCTGTAAGAACTGAAAATAGACGAGGGCAGTAGTTTTTAGTTGACACCACGCATCCTTAGTCGGCTGCACATTGTAAATTTGTTTAATTTTTGCTCAAATCGTTATTTATTGAACATTTTATTTTATTTACATTTCTTCAATGTGTACACTGTATCATGTATAGGCTCAAATTGTGACTAAGAAATTGTGCAAATTTCTGACATAGGTTTTTTTGGCCAAATTAAAACTGTATAGGACTAATTTAAACATACAATGAACCCCTCAATAAGAAATAATGATAAAATTCACTTTAGTAATTATCCTACATCAAAAGTAGTAAATTCACATTGACAATGACAGACACAAAAATCATCACACCATAACCAATCAGAATGAAGAATGACAAAAATGGTGAGAAACAAATTAATAAAAAAATGAACCATGTGACAAAAAGATTGTTTAAAAAGATATCCATTTAAAAATGGAGTCCAAAGACATTGTTCTTTCCTTGGTGAAACATGGAAAAACAGTCACTAGAATTTGATGCCATAGGTTGCCGTGTCCATACCTAATGATTAACCGTTCATAATGTAACCACTTATTACTCTTTTATAAAATGGTCCAGTGCCGCCTTTTACATTTTGATTTAAATTTCACCAAATACCAGTTTTACACATGTGTGAGTTGCAGACTATTCCAATATTTAATGCCCCATGTTTTAAATGTTTTATTACCATGAGACTTAACTTTTGGTACAATGTATGACATAAGTTTGCAGAAAGTCGGTTTGTTGTTCTCAGGTTGCCGTGGGAACTACCTGACGGCCGTGTCCCACCTGCTGAACCACCTTCCCCGACCGGTGGTCCGCCTCCGAGCTGCCGCCTGTGAGTACTCAACCATTACTCACCCATTACTCACTCTCCTTTATACATGTAACAGGGGGTCGACTTAAGTCTGAATTTTTTAGCTTGACAGTTGGGCTGACACTGAATGCAGCTGGCCCGACCCAACAATAATTGGCCTGAATATAAAAACGTTGAATATTAAAAATTAATTCAATTTTACTCCCATTTTATGATTTTATTCAAAATTTTGACAAACCGGCAATCTGAAGATGAAAAATACCATCACATTCCTATGTACATTGTGAAGAATAAGCTTGTTTTTCCAAACTAATCATAGAACTGGCTATAATGCTGATTTCATGGTCAAAAAAACCGTGAGTTTTGACAGTCCTATCTGTGTCTTTTTGGACACCAATATTCATGTTTTTTTTTTAACTGGCCAAACAGGTCAGTTCAAGACAGAGTCCACTGGCCTGAGACCATTTTAACTGGCCAGGGCCGGCGGGCAGCAGCTAAATTGACCCCTGATGTAAGAGTTGAAACAGTCATATTTTTTATATGCCAAATGCAGGGCGCATCAGATACACATGTATTACCACGTATGAGTTGTATACATAGACATTGAGTAATCCTCCCACCTCTTACACCATACTACTCACAAACTCAATGCTGAAATTGTCCATCAAAACTTTGCTGTTGATGCTTTTGTGTAAGTTTTGCAGCTGCTGCCATTACTATTACCATCTCTGGAAGCCCCAGTGTTAACTATGATTTTGCACCCTTCCCATGATACCAGCGTGATAACACCATCCTAAGCAGAGAACACGTAAAGAGATGACCTATAAAGTAGAACATATTTATGTTTTCATTTAGATTGTTATGCCAAAAATTATCATGTTTGTGATGCGCATCGCTCTAATCAGAGAAACCAGACTTTCTGTCGGCAAATATACGAATTATAGAACAAGCGTGTTTAGAACATTTGATTAGCTTTTAATAAACTGCCAACATGAGTCGTGGCAGGGTAATAGTCTTGATATTACCAGTTTAACTAGGAAACTAATGTGGTCAGATATTGCTGACAAAGGCTTGTGAAATTAGTATATTTACAGCTGCTGGTTTGCTCTATGGTATTCTAGAAGTATTCGTATTCTGGATTATGTATTCGAATTCTAGATGTTTTCTTGATTCGTGATGCTGGATTCTGTATACTTGTTCTAAATTGATGCCTATGTTTCTGGACGTTTGCATGGAATAAAATATACAAATGACATTAAAGTTTAATTAATCAAAGGAAATGGCTTCTCCCTCCTCTGAGCCTTAATCAGAGGGGGTTGGCGCCTCAACCAAGAACCCAAAGTCATGCCAATGTAAAGTGGCACAACCCTTTACAACGTGATGGATAGGCTGTGTATCCCTTGCAGCAGATAAAGCTTCTTAGTTCCAATGACTACAAGTAGACCAAGAAGTATGATGAAAAGTTACAAGCACGCCTAAAATATTACTCGCTAGTAGTCAAAATCCTCTGTTAATTTAAAATCGATTATTGGTAACTCACAACCGATTGATAATCGATATATATCGCTAAATTGTTGACTTTTCGAAAATCAGGTTTATTACTTTGTTAGTATACAAGGTTCGCATTTTCTTTTTGTTCTTTGTTCTTTTTTTTGCTGCTTTTTTAATGGTCTAAATTAAATTAAAATTAAATTTATGTTGGTCCAAATTTAATTTAATTTATTCTTTTAACATGTTTGGACACCACTGGTATCCTTTTCAAATTAAAATTAAGATTTTCAAAATATCTGTTCAACAAAAAAATGAGACATTTTTTAAAAATTTTAATTTGAAAAGGACTGGTGGTGTTGAATTTAAAAAAAATAAAGTAAATAAAATTTAGACCAACATAAATTTAATTTTAATTTAATTTAAACCGCGGAATTAAAGCAGCAAAATAGAACAAAGAACAAAAGAAAATACATTGTTTATAGATCTTACAATTGAGCATTCATTTTAGTGGTCTATCAAAAAACACCATATTGACAACCAAATATTTTCACAATAACAGTAATAGAACTGTCGGAGGTTTGTGCTCTTTCTGTAAAAGTTTGTGGAAAAAAATTTACAAACAAATGCAAAATATTTCATAATAATCTAATAACAGGCATGAATGCTACCTCTGCTCCTCAAACCCTCGAGCAAGCTGGCCTCCGAGGGCTGCCTGCCCAGTATATCAAAGCCATATTGATATTGATTTTCATATTTTTTTTGAATATCACCCTAACCACCCTTTCCATCTCTGCTTCACCGAGGAATCCCCTGAGTTACTCACCAACAGGCTCAAAATCATGACCCTCGTGCCTCATCTGCTGCCTCTCGCCACCTACAGGCAGAATATGGGCCTCCACTCCTAACCACCCTCAATTGTCTTCCAGCTCATGGGCGTCAGTTTTTAGTCATAATGCAAAACTATGAGGGCTTTTTTTACCACCCTGTCATCTTTTTTTTTCTCACCGTAAAATTTACTAAGATACTCCCTGAGTGCCAGACCGCATTTGCGTGCGTGACCTGTTAGGCAAATATGGGGACTTTTCAACTGTCATAGGCACAATTTTTTAGTCATTTGCAAACTCTTTTTTTTTCATCAAAACATTTTCACATTAAATTAGTAACCTCTTGAGCTTGTTTTTCCACCATACGACGACACTCACTGGTCGATAATGTGTTTCAGAAAGTGCGTATTGCTGCCCTGAGATGCGTCTCTCTGTTGAGCAAGCAGCCGAGCCCAGCGATTGTCCCGCATCAGACTAGAGTAGTGAGAGCCCTCGTCGCCAGCCTCGACGACCACAAACGCCTCGTCCGTGCAGAGGCCGTCAAGGCTAGGAACACGTGGTCTGTACATCATACCTCGTGCCAATCCATGCATGACGGTTTGAAAAAAACACTTTTGTTGTGTCAAACTTTTAATATTCGCGACCTTTTTTGAGTTTTGGATTTTTTCTGACTTACGTGGTACTTGGATGTATTATTTTCATCTTTCACAACACACAATAATTTATAACTGTTAGACAGTTTTTAAAACACTACCGCTTTGTCAACTGTTTTGACAAAAGCACTACTGTTTTTTCAAAAATGTCTGCAAAAGCAGACGAATCTGTCAAACAGTTATAAATTATTGTGTGTTGTGAAAGATGAAAATAATATGTCTAATTAATTACCAACACAATGAACTCATTCAAGGATATAACTAAAATTGTGAATTTGAAATTGATAACCGCAGTAAATCACTACTTAATTGACAGATAAATTTATTTTTCTATTCATTTTTTTTTCTCTAAATTAAAGTTTTATTTGTTACTAATTTCAGGTGTCTGCTAACGGCAGGGAAATGAAATTGACTGGTCGCGGTGCTTGCCAGATTTTCAACTCCTAGTATTAAAGCTACAATGCACAATGCTTTGTGATACGATGCTATATGAAGATGCAGTAGGGACAGACAGAATAATCGGTTGAGATAGGATCATGAAAATATTATGCTGCATTTGATGCCAAACATACGGATATGTGCGTTTAACTGGCATGCAGTGAAGAATGTTAAAATCACGTTATATAGATTATATATATTTTGTTAGTAAAATATCACACTCAATTAGTTTAGATACTTTTTTACACGATTCATACTTTGTAAATTGTAATTGGCTTGGTCGGTTGATGTAGAAATAATGAAAATCTCTATCTTGGATAACATGTGTGTGTTATGAAGTAGCGACGTGAAGGTTTCAACTAAACAATTGAAATGTAATTTGACATCAACATCAAATATTCTTTGGGAGAAGAATAAAATGTTGGTTTTACGAATTTTTTGCCAATTGAAACATTTCAAAAGTTTATTGTCGCAAAAATGTTGAATCCATTGTTTCAACAATGTCATAAACAAATCATGGTTAACTTGTTATCTAATATTTCCTAATCAAAGAAAAATATGACACTTCTTTAGAAAATATGTTTTGCTTGTTGTGTGATGTGTTTATTGTTAAAAATTGAGAAAGGAAACTAGACATTATTTTTGTAGGTTTTAATCGCTGCGTTCAATGGATACGAATTGAGCTCTCTTAACAATTATCGATTGATTGGAATTTAGAAACTGAGGTCTGCATTGTAATTTCGCAACTTTCATATAGTTTCTGTAAAACCATAAATGATCTTGAAAGAGGTGTGGAATCTTTTGTGTAGGCTTTTGCTTTAGGTCTCCAGTCTCAGCTGTTTATTTTCTTGCAGATTGTGACTATTTTCATAATTTGACAATAACAATTTAGAATAAAAAATGTGATATGAATTTTAAGAATATATTTTCATTTGAATTTTTATTTTTAATTAGATATACATGTTCATTTGGATATTAATTCTATATTTGAATTAACACAAAATTTTCCAACGCATTGTGTGAACCAGTAAACCATGTGCATTTGATCATCTTCAATTGCTGTAATAACATAATAATATTGAACAATTTCCTGCATATAAAGACTATTTTAATCACATTGGAACAGAAAGTTCTCCAATATTGACATCGAAAAAGCTTTCACAATGTAAATTTTAACCCACCCCCAAACTGGAGACAAGGGGTTTGAAAATAATTTTTGGGGGGAACCTTTTTTTTAATGCTTTTAAATAAAACTTAAGGGGGTAAAAATAACTTTTGAAAATTCATGGCACAATTTAATAAGGTTCTTTTTTTAATACTTGGCAAAAGCTATTAAGTTAAAAAAAATTTTTTTACCCCCTTTTTTCCTTAATTTTTTTTCGTATGTTGCTTTTAAATTTCTTTGGAAAATTTTTTTTTTTAAATTCCTTTTAAAAATTTCAAACAAAAAATAAGAACTATTAAAATTTAAAAAAAAATTAAATTTTTGGGTCCTTAAATTTTGAAAAAAAAAATACTAAACGTTTTTTACTTAAAAATTTTTTAAAATTTAAAAAACCCTCCTATTACCCAAAATCCGGGGGCCCAAAATTGGTAAAAAATTTTTTTATAATTTTTTCATGTTTTATTTTTGTTTTTCTTT
>CM032668.1:17192168-17209370 GCA_019095985.1 Streblospio benedicti | reverse complement strand
TGAATCATAGGCATAGAGAATCTGACGATCACGAGGACCAAAATAGCCCTGTACATCCGGAAATTGCTGACGTTAATGACATGGATGGTACCTTAGCATTTCCCAATTATGATATTGATTCATCAGATGGAACATTAATGGACATCATGAACCAAGAAAGTTATAGTGATAGTGACGATACCGGCGATGGCGACGTTGACGACAATGATGATGACGGCGGCGGTGATGGTGATGGTGACGACAACGGTAGCTCTATTGATGGTGACAGCGATAATGATGATGAGAGGGATAATGATGGTTTAGAGTCCAAGCTGAGAAACTGGGTGCTAGAAAGCAAGCTACCATTGACCCATGCAAACAGTTTATTAGGTATTCTCAGACCTCACTTTCCATTCCTACCAAAAGACAGTCGAACCCTCTTACAAACGCAGCGTGTTTATGACATTGATGATGTAGCTGGTGGGCAGTACTTCCACTTTGGCATAAAATCTGGTATTGAGAATAGAATGTTAAGAGACCCTAACTTATGCAAGTGTGATGAATTATCACTGCAAATAAACATTGATGGCCTGCCATTATTTAAAAGCAGTACTGAGAGCTTTTGGCCAATCTTAGGTCTTGTGCAACAAGAATATCAACCAGAACCATTTGCCATTGGACTGTGGGTGGGGACTTCAAAGCCAAAAGATGCAAATGCATATCTGGAGAAATTTATTTCTGAGATGAATGACATTGAAGATGTTGGTGTCACATATGATAATAAAGTGTTTAGAGTCAGGATAAAAAATGTTATATGTGATACTCCAGCAAGAGCATTCGTCAAAAAGACAAAGGGACACACTGGATACTATGGATGTGATTATTGTGAACAGAGTGGTGTATGGATTAATCACCGCATGACTTTTCCAGAAACACATGCTACCCCTAGGACTGACATCAGGTTTAATGAAATGATGTATGAAGACCATCAGCTGGGTGAATCAAATTTAAGAAACCTGAATGTTGGACTGGTATCACAATTCCCTCTAGACTACATGCATTTGGTTTGTTTAGGTGTTGTTAAAAAACTTATATCAATGTGGATACATGGTCCACTTCATGTAAGATTAGGTAATAATGTCACTAAGCAAATCTCAAACAGTATAAATGCAATCAAGAGACACTTACCAAGGGAGTTTCTAAGAAAGGGTAGAACACTGGATCAGGTTGACAGATGGAAAGCTACAGAGTTTCGTACATTTTTACTTTATACTGGACCCATCATTCTTAAATTTAAGCTACCACAGAATCTGTATGAAAATTTCATGTTACTGTTAGTGAGTATTACTCTTTTGAGCAGCTCTGTGTTTTGTCTTGACTATTGTGATTATGCAAATGACTTGCTATGCCATTTTGTTGAACATTTTATTACATTATATGGCGCACAACATGTGGTTTACAATGTCCATGGTTTGACACACCTGGCAGCTCATGCACAACAGTTTGGTCCCCTGCATTCATTCTCCAGTTTTCCATTTGAAAACCATCTTCAGACCCTAAAAAGACTAGTTAGGAAGCCCAGCCAACCTCTTCCCCAAGCTGTTCGTCGAATCAAAGAACAAATGCATGTGATCAAACCTGTTCAGCCAAAAAGAATTTATTGCAAGAAGAAACACAACCGTGGACCTTTACCAGCTAACATTTCCCCAAATGAATGCGTACAGTTTGATGAATTGCATATGAGAGACTATACAGTCTCTTCAAAGAGTCCAGACAATGCCATACAAACAGAGGAAGACATTTGTATTATAAGAAACATAATTTTACGTCACAACTCAAGATTACTTGTCTGTCAAAAATTCAGTGTAAAGGAAGACTTTTTTGTGTATCCAGTGAACTCAAGCAGGCTCAATATATATTCTTTGAAGTTATTAGGTCGTGACATTATTTTGATCAGACCAAATCAGGTAATTTCCAAAGTAGTCTTGTTTGAAGAACAAAATGATTGTGTTGCTATTCCATTGTTGTAACTACATTTGGTACATATAATGTAAATTGCACATAAGAGACTATACAGTTTCCTCTAGACTCCAATGCCATACAAAAAGAGTAAATATTTGTTTTATTAGAAACATAATTTTACATGACAACTCAAGATTGTTTGTAGAGCAAAAATTCATGGTAAAGGAAGACTTTTTGTGTATCCAGTGAACTCAAGCAGGTTCATTATGATCATACCAAATCAGATAATTTCCAAAGTAGTCATATTTGAAAAACATAATAAAAGTGTGTGTTGCAAATTCCATTGTTGCAAGTACATTTGGTACATGTATAGATTTTATTGTGTCACATTCTATATGTATATAAACATTCTGTAATTGTATCTCTTTTTGAAAATATTATACCAGCAAGGAACTTGTAGTTAGCATAGTTCATTTCATGTATTTTGTTTTGTAACAATAAATGTGTAATGTAGTAATAAAGGTTTAAATGTTATCGCTGTGCTTGTTTATATAAAAGATGTATGTAATGTTGCTTGTAACTGTTCATTGTACAATGGCCATAAGAGCCTATAGAGGGCATGACATTGCAAATGAAAGATTCTGATTCTGATTCTGATAATACAGTCTGTGTTGGTACTCGGAAAATCCACCCAACCAGAAGTGAGGTCTTTATATCAGTATGTAGTGTACTAAGCCTAACCAATTGAAACTATACTAGACTGAGTTCAACATAATCAGCTATTGATGTGGGGATTCTGCAGGTATGATAAGGGATTGAATACATGAGTTCATTTTGTGGTACGTGTATGCAAATGAGCTGCTCTGATTGCCTGCAAGCACCAGTTATATATGGATTTGGACTGTGACATTGATAAACTGTATTGTAGATTGGGTAGAAACGTGTGTGATGCTGTTGGTGAATTATGTATAACATTAACAATTTTTTGTGTTTCAGATATTAACCATGTATGCAGTGTGCTTCTTTCCGCAAGAAAACACAGTAGAGGTCGCCTCCAGTTTCATGGCTGAAAAACACCAAGGATGGGTCCATGAAATGCTTTTGGCCACAAAAAATCCATGTTAAAGGGACCATCTCTCATCAAAGCAGTAGAGAAAGGAACTGCACCATCAGCTGAGTGGGAGCTTCATGATGTTGAAGTGTTGACGCCGCACAGGTTAAGCATAGTTAAAATATTAAATCACAAAAAAAAAATTGTAATTGATGCAATACAGGTATACTGCTCGGGGAACTTAAGTAAAAAGTAATGCTATTTAAAGGAAATGTAGCATTTGTGTTTACATATACATGTGACACTATACATGTTTTACTTGACATCCAATATATCATACATGTATAAACTATTTCTTTCAGATGACCTTCTAAAAGCCAGAAGCAAGAGCCTAAAGGCTTTGAATGCAAAGGACATTCTTCATGCTAACCTGGAAACAACAGATGTGGAAACAAAGAGAAAGTGAGTTAATATTTTGGCTCTGTGTGTGCGCAATCGCCAAGTAATTTGGGAAGTTCTTAGTAAACAATGATTAATGTTGAATGAATTCCTTCAACGCTGGTTATCATCAAACTAATAAAAATATGGCACATCAATTTATTCAAGTTCAAAGTGCAAACATTTTCTCTTTTTATAAGTTCAGCATTGAAAACGAGATTTAAGACATCATCTGATCATGCGCATCCGAGTAAATTCATAAAACTCGCAACATTATATATTATACTATATTTGCGCGTATAAAAATACATGAATAATTAATTACCGAATGGAAAGTTTAGATTCCATTTTCAACATTTGCAGGGTTTGTGCGTAATGTATCTTGTACACTTAATTCCTTTATTTCCCATTTTCTAGGCGTACACAGCGTAAGGCATTTGACAGTGATACAAGTGGGATGGACAGGTAATAAAGCAAAAAATAATTTTATATATATGGCCTGGAGAGGACGGTTGCGATGTAGATTGGGCAGCCAGGCCACACCCTCTGAATGAGGAATAATTAGGGCCTGCTCAAATAAACTTAGGATTTGATTGATGATTGATGTATTACAAAATAGCAATAAATTAAATTAATTCACAGAAATAACAATGCAAGTAAATCAAAGCAGTCTTGCAATGGTTAGAGTTATTATACCTTATACATGTATATCTAACAGTATTTACAAATGTATCAAATGTATTTTCTGAAGATTGAATTCAAAACCTATTTAATGTTCATATTTTATTGCAGTGATGATAATTGTGATTCGGAGTGTGAGGCCAAAAGAGCAACGTCAAAACCCCAAAAAGCTAAGAAGGCTAAAGTTGAAATGACAGACGCAAGGCCACCTGCAGTGTCGCCGATGCCTGAAAAAAATTGTGTACAATCTCCTCCAGCGACTGTGTGTGTCCAGTCTCCAACTTCATGTGCGCAAGCATCTTTGGCCTTAATTGATGTGGCAACTCCTATCAGCATTCCCCGCCCCTGTGCACGCACTCTTGGATATGGCTCACCAGAACCTGAGAAGTCATCTAAAAGGTTGGTGATAGTTACAGGCATTCGGTAACATGCCTAAGGCCTATTACCTTCATTTCTTGTTTTACTTGTCTTGCTTCAAGTGTTCCGGTTTTACTGGAGTAAAACAAATTGCATGTAAATATTAGTATGTTTGTTTCAATGTAAGCAGCAAATCCCAAGTGTTAAAATTCTTCCAAAATTCCAGCACTGGGCCAATAAAGCTGACTGTGAGGGGTAACGTAGTGCCAGAATCTGCACCATCAACCTCAGCAGCTGACAGGTGAGGTTATATTTTTAGATAAATAAACACATACTTACCAAAACAAATAAGTATCTAAAGTTCATTAGAATTTTTGTATTATCATTAATTTATCTTAATTTGTTATTGCTTAGTAACATTAGCAATTTCAAGAGTAGGGTAGGGGATTGTCAATCCTGAATCTTTGTTTTCTTCATTTCAGTGATCTTTTATCTAGTGAGGTCCTGCTGCAGAGAATCTGGCAGCAAGTGAAGCAGAACACTGCTTTGCTTCAGAGCATGCATAGGCGTATGGTGGAAGGGGAGGCGCCTACAGTTTTCTCCGTGGAAGAGATGGGGCTTCCACTGAACGATATGGCGTCGTACAGGGCACTGGAAGAGCTCCTTGGTAGGTCATGAATTAATGTTAAGGCTGACACATTAAAAGGTTATTATACGAGTGGGTGTGTGATATCAGAAAATATCTCGCTTAGTGTGGATAGTAACAGAACGAGAGAGTGCAGCGATCGAGTTCTGTTACAATCCACACGATTTTGTGTCTTAATGTGCGCTGATCTGGTATTATATTTAATCCTAGCCGCATTTCATAGCTGGCAAGGCATTAAATATAATAGAGATAGTATATTTCATGGAACAACATTGAAATAATAATGTTGTGTTGTCATGCTAAATCAATGAACGGTGTACCGTAGGAGATCGGATAATATCTTACACCTCTTAACCAAACAGAATCGAGTATCTTCAGCAAACATGGGAGAAATAGTAATATTGTACAGTTGTGATCTTTTTAACATCTATAAGAACTAAAATTGTGTATGGTATCAGTGGCAGCTCCAGGATTTATAGGGACCGGGGCCCGGAACCATTCAATGCGTGCAAACGTTAACGCGTCATCTCATACTGTTACATATGGGGGTCTGGGGGCATGCTCCCCAGAATTTTTTTTTTCTAAAGTGCACCTCAAATAATGCATTCTAAGATTAAAGAAGTATTTGTAGTATATTTTCTTATATAATTCCAACTGATTCCCTTATCAAACGGTCCATCTCATGGAGGAACCGGGGACCCTGGCCCCCCCCCCCCACTGGATCTGCCAATGAGTATTTGTGTAGTCCTTGCTGAATTTTCATCTTATTGAGTAAATTACTTTATAATGGATCTCTTAGGATTTTGTTTAGACCTATTTTGGCTGAGTTCCTACTCATCATATGATTTTATTACACATTTGTACAGGTATCTCATCTTGGCAGCATTGGAGGGCGTTCTCCAAAAGAGGTCATCTACATGATGATGACGCAAGTGATGACCTCCTCACTTGCCCAGACCTTCAATTGGAAGGGAAAAGGAGCCAAAAATGGCCTTGTAAGCTCCAAATTGGCAAGAGCCATCTTAGGTATGTATGAGTATGAGTATACTATATATATAAATGTAAAGTATACAGAAGCAGTCCTAATGAATTGTAATTGTCATGAATTTTATTAAATAATTACAGATATAACATGCATGAGTAACGTTTTTTAACTAGCAATCTAAAATATATTTATTAACGGACTTTAAAAAAAATAAACCTTACAAATTTTAGTATATGGAAATCAAGCAATTAGTTTTCAGATGTTGCGTCTGCAGTATTGCAATTCCCATTTTATTTACAAATAAACTTTTTCCCATGATAATGTCCATTCAATTTTATATACAACAGACGCAGCTAAAAAGTCCATGGTGAGAGAGGCGGACACAGTGGTAGAAATACAGAAATGGCTGAAGAATGCCAGTGATCGTGAGGGCGGGAGGCAAAAACGGCGTGCTGAGAAACAAGGTACTACTGACACTGAAATCATGTTTTTATATGATACATAAGAATGAAGTTTTACAAGGGCCCTACATGGGCTAAAATCGACATGGCGACACGGCTGCTTTTGAGCCTGTGTCAGCCGACACAACCATTTTTTGACAACTGTGGGTGACACAGTCACACATCCTTATCTAGTGACACAAGAAATAACACATTTGCTTATTTAAAACTCACTTCTTCACTTTCTTATAAAGTGACAAGAGACGTTTTTGTAAATTCCTTAAAAATGGACATGGGACTTTGCACTTATTTTAAACCCCCCATGTAGGGCCCTTTTACATGTAAACAATTTTTTTTTGAAAAGCATAAGTTTATTTTCAGTTCGGAAGGTAGATATAACGGAGATATAAATTTATTTTCAGTATTTTAAATATTAATCCTTTCATTTCAGAAAAGAAGAAGCCATCTGAGGCCGCAACAATGCTGAGTCAAGCAATGGAATCAGATGATGAGGATTGAATGTACTGACAAATAAATTGTATTATAACCATGCATTACCTGTTGTGTTTGTTATTCTTATTCACACGCCTATATGTACATATAAAGTAGCCCGTCAATGGCTGGATGGCGGTTTAACAGATATTCTATCTGGTGGCATGACAGTGGCCCGATGGCGGCTTAACAGATATTCTATCTGGTGGCATGACAGTGGCCCGATGGCGGCTTAAGAGATATTCTATCTGGTGATGTAGATGATGAGTGTGAAGACCATGAAGAGGTAGCAGGTGATGACTCTGTTCTTGACTTTTTGAATGATGAGTTCGAGTAATATAATGGAGGGAATGTCTCAGTCTTATAACTTTTCCGTTGTTGAAAGTTGTATTTTCTAACCCATAGATAAGCTGTTGTACAATTTGTATAAAACTAATTTGTTTTTTCCATGATTAGTAAGGTGTTTATTCATCTTCTCATAGTTTAATGATGATCACTGAAATAAATTTACAATGTACAAAAGTGTTGTTCTTTACTTCTCCACTGACCATTATTTAGGCCTAAGTTCCATCCATACAGATGTACAACTTTTATCCGATTGTTTCTGGGATCTTGCAATTTAATGATATTTAGATTAAAAAAATACATAACATTGAAATGGAGATTAGAATGTACTGTCTGAA
This sequence comes from Streblospio benedicti, assembly GCA_019095985.1. Classification (NCBI taxonomy): domain Eukaryota; kingdom Metazoa; phylum Annelida; class Polychaeta; order Spionida; family Spionidae; genus Streblospio; species Streblospio benedicti. The sequence goes on along the minus strand of CM032668.1, from coordinate 17,201,656 downwards.
ATGGATTCTATACGTCCAAAGCCTTTTAAAAAGATGTATATGCTCATCAGTCTTGTGCAAATGCATGAAAAGATCTTTTTTGTGGTGAAGTCTGGCAGCCATTTTTTATTTTTTTTCTCCTCATTTTGACATCAAACTTAAAATACAACCTCAGAAATGGATTCTACATCCCAAAAACATCGATGAAAAGGTATTACACATTAGTCTAGGACAAATACATCAGAAGTTATATTTTTCAGTTAGCGCCGGCGGCCATTTTGAATTTATGCAAATTACGAAAATTGCTCAAAGTTGCACTTTGGGCAGGCAAGCTAAATTTGTTCTAGAACCCCTTTGGAATACGAATCTGAAAAAACTTCATTGGAAGCACATAATGCCAAACCCATTACAGCACTGTTTTTGTGTTGATATTTGCCCTAAATCCTGTACTTTGAACAATTATATAATAAAATTGGTTTGATTAGTCTAAAACATTCTTTAATATTCAAATATAACGATATTTCAATAATAATAAATTGTAAAAAATTATAGCATTTTTCTGAAAATTTTTGAACTTTGACCCACTTTTTGACCCCTAATGACCACTGGTCAGCTATCTACATCTAAAATACTCCCCACATACCATCCTTCATTCATGGGGAGTTTCCATGCTTTTACTCAAAAGTGAACAATCTTGACAATTTCAAAATCCACTAAATAAGAACATATTTAAAGGTTTAAAAGAAACTTATTTATGGCCGTGTGGCCTTGATAATTTTACGTAAGTTAGAAAATACATAATTCTGTTGATTTATCTTCAAAATTTATAAAAAAATATCAACATATATTGGAGAAAACTCATCCAAAGTAGTTAAGGACCAGAAATGCAACATGTGGGTCCATTCAAAATTAGATGTAAAAATTTATATCTTATACAGGTGTTTACTTACATGTGTTTAGCTCTTCAAAACCATTGTTTCTTATACATAATATCCGCCCCAAATTTGACTATTGTATATTTTCATGATTATATGTGTCTTTTACTGCTCCTTAAGTCCAAAAAAGTTACATCTCCAAATTGCACTTTGTCACTATCTTTACAGACAATAGGTGGCAGTACATATGTTAACTGTCCAAATGACATAACGCAAACACCATTATTTACCTTTTAACAGCTTCTGTTTGCGTTGTGTTTGTTATATTTGTAGTTTGTTTCAGCCTGATTTTCAACTACTGAAGAAAATAAGTTGTCACAGTTCTAAAGAACAATGTCCGAACATATTTTACTATTTTTTTTTTTACTAACGCGTAGATCATTTTACATAAGTAAAAACATAAAACTTTAGTTGATATTGAACCCAGCCATCCTTTGGCGTATAGATTCACTATTTACCTTGAACTAATTGAATTTTACCATTATATTGTTAAATGATCGTTGCAAGATGGACTTTATTTATTAATGTTAAGAATTTGTGGGGAAACATTGATAAGTTTAATCTGCAAAATCTAATAAAATTGATATGATGGAAAAGTCTGCACATATTTTTAATGCTGAAATCACCAACGCCCTCAAAAAAGGGGAAAAAAAAGACCAAAAAAACCCCATCCAGAATTTCTAGATTTTTAGTCAACGTTTCACAACACTATATGTCTATGCTTGCCTTTTAACTGCTGTGGTCAGAATGTCATTTTTATGTACATACTACCCCCCCCCCACACACACACACACCCGCCAAAATAGATGAGTTTTAAATGCCACATCAAGAGAAAGAAAATTTGTTGGCATGTAGTCATAATGGTTTTAGATTCACAACGCAACCGTTTAGACTGGTGGCTGTTTTGAAAACTACACGCTGTGTTTAAACATTTCGTCTGCAACAAGTGTACACACTCTACTTGTCAAATATCTAGGCCACAAGATCACTTTGAAAATTATTTTTACAAAATGCTACTTTGTCAATGAGTCAATTTTGTTTGAACTGACGTTTGATTGCAGAGCATTCTATTTGGATATCCATGAGGTAAGTCACTATCTACGTGTTATTTGTATTCATGTAAAATTAGTAAGATTAAAGGAAGTTGTAAATTGTGTCAACTTGACACTTCACTGACACTGACACTAATTGCAGTAAACGGCATCATTTTCAGCTATGTTTAAAGTTTCCAAACAATCAGTTGTTTCATATTCATTCTTATCCGCCTTGTTTATATGTCACCAGTGGAAATTAAAGCTCATGTAGATGAAGTGTGAAGTATCTATGGATAGCATAGTAGATCTAACCTCTGTCGACTTGTACTAGCACCTGTCAATGACTCAATCATCAGCCCCACCCATTCTTAAATTAAACGATTTTTTATGTATACATCTAATTCAATTTATGTGTTTTGAATTCAAATTTATATCATTGTCAGTGTACAAAAAAGTATGCTTAGCTAGAACCAATATGATGTTAATAAAATCCCATTCATTTTGACAGGGGTAGGGTAGGGGAGATACCAGACCAATTTAAACACCCAGCCATCAAAGCCCACTATTAAAACTAGCACACATGTGAAATGTCAACAGAAAGATTTTTGTCAGATGTAGTGCAAGTGTTTGAGTTCTGCATTCGGCAAGCCTTGTATGTTTTCGCTACTCGCGCAGCAACCTTGGATGTGATAGGAGTAGAAATATGTATAAAAATCATACAAAAGTGATCAGTCCAGCTGCCTTCTCACTACTCTATTCACGACGTTCAAAACACCATGTAAGATGTTCAAAGAAGTGCTGAGCACATTATTGTTTGGAGGGTTGACATTTTAATGAACACGTTGAACGCAGCGCATTTTACGCTAGTCACTCTGTATTCTCGTAAGCATGCAGCCATTAACACTATTGTAAACAAGCCAGATATTTTATTGATGGTCTCAATTCTGAGCATTTTAGTATATACGTGTATTGTCAGTGTGTATACAATGTGTCTAATAAAATAGATTGTAATTAAAATGTCATGGGAGCATTCATAACACCGGGGTATGGAGTCCAATAGACGTTATGAAAACAGGTAGGATCGAATCTGCAGTCTGAACATCATGAGGTGCACGAACAGTAAACACCATACAGTAAAAAAAATCTAATAAAGTGAGGATGTAAAAAGCCAATGATCACTTTTGTAGCCCAGACACTGCTTGTGCATAGCTCGTGTTATCTCCACGCCAAATCGGACCATTCAAAAAGCAAAATAGTTCCAAAATCGACTCCATCTTCGAGTCCATCGGATCACATCCGAGGTCTGTTGAGCTCCGAAACATTCCAAGTAATTCCTAGTGTCAGTTATGGGTAGTTTATTGTGATTATTGTGATTCTTATCTCAAGTTATGTAATTGTGTTCATAAAGAATAGAAATATATGAAATATTTTACCAGATTATCAAAATATAATCAATGTTCTATAATTTCACGATACTAGAGTACTAGATTCGTTAAATAAGTACTTTAATTTCTAATTTTTGTTTTAGTGATGTTTCCACCTGACTACTGTAAAATGTCTCCCTAATTGCAAACATCGCTTAGCAGTTTGTCTGAATTATAGTTTCTAATGTTCATGAGCAAATATATATCTGAACTTATTTTTTCATGAAGTAAACATATAGCCAATTAATCTCTAGCTTGTTATCTCTGAGCTGCGTCCTGTTATTGTATCAAACGTGTGCGTTCCCATGGAAATATACGTAATAATCAACCTTACGTAGGATGTGCCCATAGCTTGAGCCTTGCCCATAACTAGAACACTTGCTCGATAGAAGTGCCATATGTAACAAAGCCCTTATCTCGCCAATACCGCTAGAAATGCACATTACGTCTGGCGAAAATCATTCGATAAAGATTTTATTCAAGTCTGTAGATGTTTTAATTAAAATATCAATTTACAACAAAAATTTCTCCCAGGTATCGTGACCTTTATTTATCAAATATAAACACGTTTACGCATACAGTTAACGCTAAAAATCGATTAATTGATATTATGTCGATTAATTGATTTTTAGCGTTAGCAGTATGCATAAACGTGTTTATATTTGTCATTGTACATTTAGATATTTAACAGAAAACAGCATGTCGCAATATTGTCAAAATGGCTGCAAACGGGTAGTTTGCTGTCTGTATGTGAATGGAAGCAAAAATTTGCTTCTTATCAGAAACAGAAGTCGCGTTAACTTTGTTACAGTTTTACTTGTCAATATGAAAGGACGAGAGGATAATCCTCACCTGGTTTTCATGAGTTAGTAAAGTAAATTTCAACTTAATGAAATAATAAGAAAGTTGTATCCTACTATCATTACTTTATCATAAATATGGTTAAAAAGGTCTTCTTGAAGATTTGGTTCTTGCAAATAAAACAATCAGAGCACTTTGCTACAAGATGCAATATTTGATAGTATACTTTTTATTTATTTGCATATTTTAAGAATGATTCAAAGGCATTCGGATAATAATTTCAAAATCTGTTTGCCGATTACACGTGCCCCGGTGAAGCGAAACCAATGTATATCAATATTAATCCTCCATTGTTTTATGAACAGTCATTATGAAGTTTTACCTTAATTTTCTCCCAACATATGACATAAGCTCTTATTCCAGGCTGCTAAGTGTTTCTTTTTCAAATGCAATTTCTTGAAATATCTTTTCTTATCTTTTGTCTTGAATATTAAGCCGCGTTCATTAAATAAATGCAAACAGGCTTGGATAAATTGTAAATGGCTAACCCTCCTTTGTTTGGTAAGCTCAAGTTTTGACGATATTATACATGGTTGTTAAATGAAAAAGAACATTATTTCTTAAAAGTTCAAATGGTGAATTTAATTTAAATTGTGTAATTTTTAGAATTATTACCTCTTTCAAGTTTCAAAAGAAACCTTTAACCATTGAATGTGGCAAATTCAGTTTATTTTTTTCTTCAACTTATTCTGCCAAATATATATATCCAAGACTACATTAGCTATTTGTATCACTATGTGTCGTGATTTAAGCTTCACCATATGTTCTTATGAAGCAATGTATAACAAAATTGTTGCTAAAATTTGTTCTGGTTAATGATATCTAATATATATATATATATATTTTTTTTTAAATTGCTATGAAATATTTATGAGAAATATAGAGCAATAATTCACCATGCATCTGCTACCTTATCAAGGAGCATTATCACAGTGACAAGGACCGGACTTCATGCAATGTTACAATAATGTTGATGGACATTAACCTTAAGGGCTTACATCCATGGAACTCATGACCAAAATATGATATATTCTTGACAAAATCTGGACCTTTGGAATTTGAATATGAAATAAACATAGAATCTATCATCTAGAGTAATGATTTTTCAATCTAAAGCCCATATATATACTATTCAGATTTACTAAAAGATATAAAACATGGAAGATTGTGTATCACGTAACGTATCTTTGTCAAGATCTTCATATCAATATCTACAAATAGGTCATGTCTACTCCCAAGTAAAGAAAAACCATTAATAAATGTCAATGTGATCTGCATGTTGGAGTCTCCATAATCTAGGAAAAACCTGCGCTTAACAAATGCAGAGAAACTGCAACAGTGTTAATGAAATTTCATTAGCGTTGCTTTTGAGTTACATGAACAGAGATGTGTTGGTCGCTGTATGAGATAATCATAGTTACACTGGGATTTACAGGTTAACTTCTAGTTTGATAAATTTAAATGTAAGAGTTTCAGTCTAATATTCATGGACTCAGTGGACTTCACATGATTTCCACCAGGTGATTGGCATTATTGTTATATTGCTTTGCTAAACTGATTGAGCACACAACAGTTGAACACAATTGCAATCTTGCTGAACCAACACATGAACATTCACTCGCCTGACCGGTATCTATTTAACGTGTAGTTGCCACGGAGCAGCGTGCAAGGAGTTAGGGATGAGTTTGCTCAACACTCTGTCTCACCACCATACAGAGCAAGAATCAAACTCACGACCTTCTGGTCACAAGTCTAACTTCCAAACCATTCAGCCACAAAAAATGACTACCACTGCAATTAGACTATATTTCACTGCCCCTAACCTCTATAAAGAACACCCATAAAAAGACAACCTCTCTATTGAGGCCACTGAAGGTCCAGCTTTTAGGTTTTACAATCAAAATCTATGATTTGTTCATTTTATTTCATATACATGTACATATAAAAGAAATGAAACATTATGAGGTTCTACAGTCGCCGTAATATTTGAATAGAACTAGATATTGTTGCTAATAGAAGTAGTAAGCTAAACAGATTATATGAGCCAGAAAAGGACTAAATGACGTAAAATTTCTGGTTGGGACATGAACGCATAACAGTATAAGGAGTATTAAATCACAATCACTTCAAAATGACAATTAGTTCATCTCACATATGGAGTATACGATAAGTTCGGTTTAGTTTCCCCAAGTCAATAAACGGCACACAATGCATGTACATATGGAATCAAATAATTTCATGACTTAGTGACAAAGTGTAGAGTTTCTGGCGGTGTATGCAGGGGTAATATTGCGGCTGCCTTTCAAGTGTTTGCTCAATGTAATCACCAAATACGCATTGGTCATATTTATTACCTTTCTGGGCAATGACTTTGGTGATAAAGACTAGTCTTCATTTTTCCGATCAAGTTTGTTATTGTATTTGTGTCTCCTTGTCGCATAGATTTTCATGATTTTACTGGCTGTAAGCTATAAAAAGAATTTGTTATCTTTTTGTGGCTTCCGACTTTGATGAAAAATTTCCTTTTCTGACCAACATTTTTGTGTATGAAATACCAGACTTATTTCCCGCTTTAGTGTGAGCTGGAAGACAGGAAGTTTATGGATAATGATATCAAAACACAGATGTTTTGTCACAGTGACACTGTAATATAAGTACACCCATATTACCGTTTAATTTGATACTTGCTTTTCTTTTTTTAATCTACATTTGCCTGGAATATTCTGAAAATTACGAGAAATGATTTAAAGTAAAATGTGGCATCTACATGAAAGTTTTTGTTTCAAAGTAAGGCAAATTAGATGAGGACACAACAGAAATTTAAATAAAAAAATAATAGTCATTATGGTAAGAAGCATATGGACGTTGATTAGACCAATTGTGTAAAATATTTTTGCACATGACAACTTGATGTTAATCCAGGTGTCATGCTGATTTTAACAGGCGTTCCATATATAGGTCTGTGCGACTTCATATGAAGATAGCATACGTTTGATAACATATATGCAAGATCAAGGATTGAGTCATTCTTATGTTCTTGTGGCAGACTGAGTAAGACAAATGGTGAGAATTTGCCATAAGGCAGCGAGTGGCGTTACTGGTCTAACAAATTGTCGACACTTACGTTCAATCTTTGAGTCTTTCCTCTGGTCTAGCTTTGATTATAACCACGATTATTTATGTCTATGTGATAGAAGTGGATACAATATCATATACACAATTATAACCTATTACGACCACATCTACAACCTTGACATTTTCTGTAAAAAGAGACGACCTGCAACATCCAGAGTCCAACTCTTTTTAGACCCTTAAGTGGTTTTACAAAAAACTGATTGCTGTAGCTTAGTATTGGAATAGTCTCTGCATACAACTGCATACTTCTTAGGGTGTTGTGCGAAAGAAAAACCTGTGTGCTGTTGACTTTATATAGCTTGGTTCAATGTATGTCACTATCTTTATGGTAGAAGTAGTAGGAAGATCTTTGAACCCTGAATGTTTATGTACATTGATTTACGTTCATACTTAGAGACACATGTTTAAGTGGCTTTCAATGTCATACAGCAGGTCTAATATTTGTATCAATTTTATGACCTGGTCGTTTAATTGTATTATTAGCTGTCCAATTGTAAATTTATTGCCCAACTTATTTTCCTTGAACAGTTTGTTTTGCAAACCCGTGCACATCCGTCATTAACATTCGTTTTACCACAGGTCAACGAAAATGGAAAGCACACAAAACCCTCAAAAGCAACTTTAGTATAAGACATAGTAATGGAACTTAAAATCATTTGACACATGCCAAGATAAAGGATTGCGATTTTCATCTATAAGTTTCGCTCATTGTTCAGTGCTTCTCTGAGATATGTGGTGCCCATTGTGTTTTAGACATCAGACCTGTTGCCAGATGTGACACTCTCATAGTTCAAATGGTCCTGTCAGCTTTTATGTAAGAACAACCTATCTTCTCGTGCAATATACCTTTGACATCCATTACTTTAAGCTTGTTACGTTTTGTGAGCAAAATGCAATTGAATTTGTACGTGATTTCAACGGGGATTCTCTATGAGAAGCAAATGTTTTTATAACGTAAAAACTCTTTTTACTATTATTACTGTTATTTCATTTTACCATTTTTAGTGATGTTTTAGTCAGCATTGCAGTCTTTTTTCGGGTCCAATTTTACTTGCATCCGGGCAACAGGGCCATATAGTTTGTCTACCCCTGAGCAAGTATTTTTGGGGGCTATGTTGGCGTTCAAAGAAAACCATTTTAATCTTGTCACTACCCGAAATAGACAGAAAAGTCAAAGACATACGCTACAGCACGTGTGACGATCAGATGTCTGACGTAACCCAGGTACCCAGAATCCCATATGCAAACAACTGAATGGTTTGTAATGCCAGATCAAGCCCCAATGTGCTAGCATTCCAATGTAAAAAGAAGTAGACTTCTTAAGACTATGAAAAATTATCCTATCTCAGAGATATTTTTTTTTACTTGGTTTTGCTGACGTTTCGGAGTTGTTCGCTGTATTTTATTACATTTAATATGTTTTATTCTTTTAAAATGCTTGTGAGAAAGGATAACATTTGATAATGACAAAACCGGAACCCACAAGTAACCTCCTTTCAACAAGGTTTGTTGCTAAAAAACATTTTGATATTCGCATGTAAAAACGTATGTTGTAATGATTCTGGGACAGGATGTACATGTAGCTGTGTCAGTGCAACATAATCACTATTTCTACGGATGCGGAATCGTTTGTCTTCTTGTCTCTCGGGTTTTGTGACTGTTTGTTGATGTTATGTTCCGTTGTTTCGACTTACACGTGTGTACCTCTCTTGCTTTCACAATTAATGACAAAAATGAGCTTTTCATAGCTTCTGCCTTTTTTTATGTGTCACACAAGGTTTGTGTAAAACTTTTACTTTGTTTGAATCTAGAAAATTCTGATTTTATTTTCTGCACGCTTCGATGGCTGAGTAGATAGCATGTCGGACTCATGATGAGAAGGTCGTGAGTCGATTCCCACTTGGGTCTGGTAGGGGTGTTGAGCAAACTCATCCTGAACTAGCTGCACACTACTTTATGGCCCGTAGATATTGAACAGGCAGGGTCAGGATTCACCACTTGTCCGCTCGTATTTACTAGTAAAAACTAGTGGAGGACGAGTGCTAATTTTTAGAAACTCGTCCTTTTGATGAGGAGCAATTCTGAATAATTTGTCATATAGATATAAAGTTTGTACAAGG
>CM032668.1:17169170-17192068 GCA_019095985.1 Streblospio benedicti | reverse complement strand
GCCCCCTACTTTAGGGTGTTGAGAACGCGTAAGCTTAAATTGAACAGGCAGGGTCAGGATTTTCCACTTAGCCCGTCAGATTACTAGTAAAACTAGTGGAGGACCGAGTGCCCATTTTAGAAACTAGGTCGTTTTGATGAGGAGCAATTCTGAATAATTTGTCATATAGATATAAAGTTTGTACAAGGAGGACGAGTACATTTTCTGCAGGACGAGTAGATATTTGATGATTACTCGTCCTGCTGACGAGTAGCACTTTTCCACCGAATCCCCACCCTGACAGGTACAGAACTACAGGTCCGGCAAGTGAACCAGTGTTCCAGATAACGGATAAAGCTAGTCTATAGGACAAGTGTGCATATTATAGGGCAAAAACTTTGCTACGTGTAAGTTTAAGTATGCTATAATGTTTCTCTCCTACATGTTCCACACATTACTAAAGCTTCGAGAAAAGATTGTAGTGCGGAGGACGAGTAAGTTGAACGTTGAGTGTTTAGCGATGGCTGCAATTGTGTTGTATGCTTGGAGAAAGGCAGTATAGAGTGACAATGATGCCAATGGCCTGGCATAAATCATGGAAAGTTGACTGAGCAAATGGATAGTAGACTATAAAATGCGTACACTTCACATTTTCATTTATGTTCTTGACTTTATTAGGAGTTTACTTTTTAGAAGAGTGAAGAATGAGTCGACACAACACCCACCAGTGCTGCTTCCAACTCATGGCAATCTTCATGGGTGTTCATGTAGCGCACATGCTTTTAGGTTGAACGTTTATCAATGTACAGGGCAGGCTTTTACAATGACGTCTTAATTAAGTTGGACGTTTGTCATGTTTATGTGACCATTGATGTTTAGTAGCAGAAAGCTTTGATGGTTTTGTAGTCATGGTTAATCTTAAATATCGATTCATCCTCATACGCTCGGAATATAAAAAAAAGCTTTGTAAGTTTGCGAGACCTACAGCTTTGTACAGTGTTAATGAAATATCTTTATCGTATATTGCTGATCGTTATAAGATTTCATCGGTATAGAACTGGTTTCTATTTTCATAATAATCAAGCCGTACAAATGATGACTTCCCAGATTACATGCCATAATATGAAATACTCAGCACGTTTTGTTGTAATAACGGTCTTTGCAACGAGCAGCAACTAGGTTAGTTGTAACGGATTATGGAAATCCCAAGAAACACGTCTCTTAAAGAAGTTCCAATTACTCATCTCTTTGACATATTAAGTACCCAAAACAACCCCTTTGATTAAGATAGCAATTTGGCAAAATTTGTCTGTTTGGATGTGGAATTCAAGTGGGAATTTTATGAGTTGTAGATTAATAATAAACTCTGCGATACAATGATACATGTACGGTTTTATGGTGTACGTGAATTATACGTTTTATCTCTTGAAATCTCCCTTTTGATGTTGAAATTCCTACACACAAGACATTTCATATCTGAAGGAATGAACATGCACATATCTTATTAACTTGACTCTGAAATTTGAATAGTAAGAACTGCAGGATCGTTTTATTGAACTACTCCAGTTTTTCCAACACGGATCAGTAAAAGTGCCGTCTGCTGCCTTCTGCGTGTTTACTTTACAGTGCAACTTCCAGATTACACCTCCGACAAAAGCAAGACATCTTTAAGAGGATTGATCAACACCATTTCAATAAATATTTCTAGAGGTTTGCAATGGCTAAACATGGATATTTTCTGACAGTCACGTAATATTGATCGCTTATCAGTACAAATGGTGATAAAAGTCATTAGATTGAGGATACTTCGTGATATGTCGTCGAGGATAGGGGACGAAGTGCAGTTGTTATAATATTGTACTGCACTTGTCTAAGTAATAATTGCAAATTATAGTTACTGAGACATTTGTTTTATTATATGGTAAATAAGACGATGATGTTTATGCACGTTTTGGAGAACATAGTTTAGAAAAGGTAATTATTGACCTTTTTAAAGCAACCAATATGTTGCGTAGTTTTTATCATTGTATGAAATGTATGTAATCAATTCTAATATACAGTCTGTTAGAGGCTTAAGTAACATATAAACTTGTATTATGAAATGGTATAGTTGAAAAAGATGCATACAAAAACCTGCTCTAAATTGACGATTTTAGCATAGATATGAGAGTTAGAAAGGTTGTGCACTGTATATGCTAATATTGTTAACATATAAACATGAAAGTGGACATTGAAAAAATATCTCTGACTGATCGAACAGGATCCTATAAAATGCCCTTCTCAGTTTTTTAAAATGTTTCATACTGACTCAAGCTCTTTAATTGATTTCTGAAATTCAATTACTTCTTTTAGTGCTAAATGTAAAGGCATGTTCAGTGCATTCGATTGCTCAAATTAATTAGAATCCATAATAATATAAAAGCAAGTTTATAGATAGGAAGTAAAGGAGTTATTTGAATATTTCTATGATGAAAGTGAGCTGCATGTTGGTAAAGTAAAGGGAATAAAACCAAGTTAGACCGAGTGATTGCTGTCTCTTTAGTATGCACAAATATGGCTGGCGTCTTATCAATTGCGATCAAGCCACAGTTGCTACTCAAAAGTACGACATTTTAAAATGCGAGTAGGTTTGGTTTTAACACTGCTGCCCACAGAAGGGCCTAAAGTTTTCTAATGGATAGGTAGTTTTATTTTGCAAATGTTCTTGCTGGTCGCGTGATGGATATTTTAGAATGCTACAATATTTGTGTGGTTTTACAGGAGGTTGTAGTGTATTATGTGTATTGCTGGTCATGCTGACAGATGGACGTGTATGTATAATGTATGTATGATAGTGATCACTTGTGCAGTAAGCTTGGAAACTCAATATTAGTGCACATGATGAGGTTTTAAAGATTGTTTTTGAAAAGGCTACCAAAGTAAAACATGTTAATTAAAAAGGTTTGACAAATTCGATTATTGATTGAAAGGCAGAAACTTCTTGGTATACATAGTAATATACATAGTTGGTGCCCCCTCTATCATATCAACTTGACAAACTAGTGGTTTCTGTTCCATGGGATGCTTTCTGCACAAGTCTGCAGGGCTATAACACATCGCATCTGGCGGGAGTCAAACCCTAGACCACTGTGGCACATTTTCACCAAGCACTCAAAGCAGGTGCAATAGACAACTCCGCGATTAAGTCACGTACGTAACTGCATACAACGTGAGCCGTCTCAAGCATTAAATGTTACTTGTGATAGATTTTGACAAAACTCTATGATTATTATGATTATAATGTCGGGCGAGACGTGCTCTTTACCTTCATTTTTATATCCAGTAAAGTCGCCGCCTTGTTTACGTTTCTCTCCCATCATAATGGCAATTATCAAACACTTCTCTTTTCAGTGGAAAGGTGATGTCACGGCTATTATTCTCTTGTTTCAACATGTTATTGACAAGACGCTGATTTCATAGCCCTTCATAGTCGCTTCTTTCTGTAGAACGTCCCAACTGAGACCTGTGGCCTGGTTAAGTTGTCTTAAAGAGATTGTATCCCTATGGACGCTTTGGATTGGATTTTTTTAAATTTTTTATTTGAGATGACTGATCATTGAGATGATCTTAATTTACCGTAAACATCCAGCAAAGGCCCAAAGCGTTTGAATGCTGGTTCTGGTAGTTTATACTGTACCGTATTTGATGCATCTGTGATGTATCCGTTTCTAAATACAGATATTACGCGTCCGTCTGAAATCTTTAGTGGTCTCCCACCATGGTACATTGAACAGCATTATGGCAAAGCACTTAATCCATTTAAAGCTTATTTCTACATATCTCATACTGACAATAGCCAGGTCTATATACAGGCCCAATGTAGTTTCATTTGCTAAAAAATAGAACTTTGTTTACCCGTTATTGTTGACTGTGTACATTTGATGGTGATTTCTATCGATATCAATATCTTGGTTTTATCAATGGCAACAATTGCTTTGTAAAGTTTGTGTTTGGAATCGTGGTCGAGATCTCGTTTTAGAATGGCAGAAGACAGTCGCAAAAATTGAAAATAGAAGAGAGAATATTAATGTAAATGTCAGAGTTTATAGTCTACTATCCAGGAGTACTGCCCAGTCACCTCATTTACACCAGGTCATTGGCATCTTTGGCACTCAATGTTTACCTTTCTCAACTCCCTGGGGAGGATACAACACTGGCTGCATACAGCATTTGGTGCTGTAGCACACACTCATGCTAATTACTCACATTAGCATTCACTCACCTGACTTGTACCTAGTTCACGTGTAGGTACCACGGAGCAGTGTGCAACCTGTTCGGGGTAAGTTTGCTAAACACCCATTTGAGTAACTTTTGGGGAGGACTATTTCCCTTTTACAGTTACTAGTCCTGCTTAAGCGTAACTATTGAGGCCTTAACTGGGAGACTGCAAACAGTTAACTGATTTTGAAACATATATCTCATTCCTGCAGATATGCAACACTAAAGTCACATGCTCACAATTACATATGGGTCATGTCTTATGAAATGTTCTTCTAAATGTATTTAAACAGTGTGCATACCTTGATGAAAATCTAAGCTAATAAAATTGGTACTAGAAATAAAGAAAACTGGTTTAAAACGCATTTCAAGGTGTAGAATTCTCTTTGGGTGACACAGATATTCTCTCTTGGTTGCATTTTTTAGTCTTACATAAGAGAAACAAAGGAAATGAGCACCGCATCAATGGGGAGGTTTGACGTATCATTGTCACCAACATTTGTCAGTTCCCATCAAGGGGTTTCTTAAACTCAGTGCTATGCCTACTGATAATTTTTGTAATCCAATTCATTGAACAACTTGACGGATGAATTGATGAATTGATATAAATACAAAAAAACAGTCATGATCAATGATCTTGCACTGTAAATATTGCCACATCTGTATCGTATTGAAAACTCGTTCGTAACCATAACTTTTCGGCATTTCTTTTCTTAAAAGTGAGCAGCGAAATATGACATGGAAATCGGACAGATCTTTGTAAATGTTCTGGCTTTTGGAAATAAAGGTTAAATCTTATGTCACACTGTCTTAGAATGAGTACATACGGCACACGTATGTGCCTACATCGGGCATAAAACTTGTAAGAGCTGTGTTCTCTTTCCCATGCCATTCAAAAAGTGTATACTCTATGAGAAAATGTGAATATTTTATCATGGCTGCATGTACATGTATGAATTTCGAGTGTGTGTTTTTTAGTTTGAATAAAAAGCTAACTTATGCTAAAGGACTCATGTGTTTTCTGTGCTTCTTTGGTTGAGTGGAAAAAGAATTAGACTTGTGATTTGAAGGTTGTAGGTTTGATACATGTACCTAGTTAGTTCTGATGGTTGGTGTTGAGGAGAGTCATAAATACAGGCCTGTAGCAGTGCCTGAAAAGTGGTCAGACAACTGGGCAAAGCGTGCGTAGCAGCAGGACTGCTAGGGGATTCTGGGGGCATGCCTCTCAGAATTTTTTTTTGTAAAAATAGAGCCAAGTTAAAGGATCCTGGTGAAGTTTGGGGGAATATTTCATGCTTTTAAACTTGCTTTTTTCATGAAGTTTAGTCAATGAATGAGAAAACATCATAGTTTTATTCAACTTTACTAAGGCAGCCTGGCTATGACCTCAATTGAGTAAAAATGTAGTCAGACAACATCTGACCGTCGGACCTTGTCTGATGGCCCTGTGATAACATTTTACGCTCCGCTCCTGGGTGCTACCTTCTCATGAGTGAGTCACACGACAGATTGTGTGGATGACTAATACTGTCCACGGCATATGTATGTAAGTGAGAAAGGATAAATGCAGTGAAAGGGATGCCAATGACCTGGTGTATATCCTATAAGTCAATAGAACATTCACCAATATTTATAATGACTATGAACCAACACATTTACGTTTACATTTGATTCAAAAGCGACCTCGTTAGGCGATGAAGGAGCATAGAATAAGCTTTTCAGTCAAGCAAATAATGCCTAAGAAGTTTATTATAGAAACATGGGGTATACATAGCGAGTGAAGTGAGTGTAGAAAGGGTACGTCGTGTTCATAGAACGTAATTGAAAGACATAATCACGTGATCTCAGAATGTGATATTTTAATTTTTCCTGGCTCAAATAAATGGGATTTAAGCTAAATTACGGGGAATTAGTTTTGTTTCTGCCGTTTTTTTCTGATATCAACACTTTGAAAAAGGAAATGAAATCTTTGCCATTACACAATTGGTGGTTAGGTAAATCTACCTTGTGTGCTGTACTCAAAGAATTTTTCTTTGAAATTTGAATGTACATGTATCATGTGCCGGTAGTTTTACTTTGTACTTCCCGTATTTTTACTGTCTAGATATTTATGATTCAGACTTATCATCAAACAATGGTCTAAATCAAATATCGTAATGATAATGATGTCAAATCTCATGCATACATATGTATATATATTCACTTTCTGACTATGTAGACAAAGACAGACAATTTATGTTCTTAATTGATATCTAAATCCAGCTTTTTCTTGCGGACATAATTTGGAAAGCAATGAAGATTACTCTTTAAGATGCCCTCTATTCAATAATATGAGAACAGATTTATTTCAAGCAATTACCGATAGATTTGGCATTACTTGTGATGAAATTTCTGTTAGAATGTGCCTGGAAGTAGGTGATTCACTTCACATTCAGAAGAATATGGAATTGTTCAACATCATACATAAATTCATTGAAGACACTGGAAGACTTTGAATAATACTACATGTACATGTAGTATATCATGTACAGTTGATTTATGTGAGTTAATGGCATTTTTAGCTGTTGACCAATCTCTTTGTTGTACTTTTATTACGAATAAAAATGTGTAAACTAAATCCAAGCCTGCTTGAGTGAAAAAGTAATTCCCAGCATGGTTAATGTAACTTTAAATGTGCTGATTTAGCCACCACACCCCTATAGCATGTCCAAATAACATTTACACCACGTCATTGGCATCCTTATCATTCTGGTTATCCTTTCTCACCCTATTATTTGAGAACCATATTCAGCGCACACTCCTAATCACTCTCAAACCTTTTTAACTATCTGTTTCTACCCATATAACATACAGGTGTCATGGACCGCTTGTGGTTTCTCTCCGGCTCTTGCAGCATCATCCTATATTCTGCACCCTGTAACAGAGTCCATGTGACTTTTTGTGACCAGCAACAGCCGTTATAAAGAGCCGGTTATCTGCCCTAATGCGCGTCTGCCGTGACCTGTCATGCAATGAGCAGTAATGGACGGTTGCACGCTTGTTATATTGTACCCTGGATAAATATATAGCCTTAAGACGAGTTTTATGCATTGCACATGATAGTTTATGGACGATAATGTCTTGTGTCGAGATCAGGATGATTTTGTAGAATATCAAGATTATTGAAATTGCATTGTGTCCACTGAGGGGTCACAAAGGCCCACAGCTATAAATAAGATTATATCAAATATGAGCACTATGTAGGAGTCCTCATGAATACTAGCTGATGTAAAAGCCTGACCTTTAACACATATATACGAAGGCTGCGGAGTAGTCATTGTCTTTAACCTAAAACTGTCAAATCGTGTTTATTCATGGGCGTGTTTTTTTCTGTTAAGCCAATGAAATCCGCGGTAGAATATGAGTTAAATTGAAAAATTTTCAACTTTAGATTTCATGGGCTTTTTACATGAATGTTTTTTGTAAACCCTTATTCATGTAAACGCATGCTCTCTTAAATTTGCCTTCTTTGAAGCCTATTGGTATTTGCGTAGTTTTGTACGATCGCCTCATATGTTGAGTTTGAACTTTTGTCACCAATTTGGTTGATGTGTCCTTACAACATCAATATATCAGCACAGTATGTGGGACGGGCCTTTACGTGAGCATGGGTGCCTGCGTTGTACATTGACGAATATGTTATCTAAATGTGGAGGAAGTGAAAAGTACACAAAATAATGTAAGGGATTTATTTTCATATTTTTGTTGATTGTTTGTATAATGTTATAACTAGTACAAGGCAATCAGTACTTGTAGCATTCATCTTTGATTTTGAAAGTGGACCATTTTCAATTTCATCTCAAATCAAGAATGAACAAAAACTAGCTCATGAAAGTTTCCTAAGAGCAGTAACCTACACATCAACTTACACGAGTTCAATTGCGGATCCAATATGATGATTGGTCTTGTTACTTATAATATTGTCTGTAAGTTAATCATCCAACACGAGCTGCCAAGCTCAATACAACTCTTGCTCAACTCCATGAGTACAGAAAGTTCTCACTTTGATCTTAGCTCCGTTAATTGAGATCCTATGCGATTAGATGGAATACTCGTGTAACCCAACCTTGTTCAGAAAGTGGTACTGCTAGAACAACATGGTACAGAAAAGGTAGATAATCAGAATAATCTGAAAAATATATGATATTAATACATGTAGATCTAGTATGTCATAAATTTAGAATTACAAAAGATTATTTCTATGATGTGGTCTGTAAGTTAGGGTAACAATTCTCAACATTGTAGGGCTATGTCTATAATTAGTGTTGTCAGGACAGGTAAACATTTCGAGTTACTTGTCCGGATGGGTATTCTCAGTCGCCCCAGACATCTGTTTCAATTGTAATAACATGATGTTTGTTGATTTGGACGCGTAAATCTTAGTTAGGATGGGTATATTTTTCAGTATATCTGTCTTATAGACAAGTATGATTTTTCTCCTATTCGTGGCCGTGCATGAAACAAACATAGACGAGTCGGGTCGGTGACCCAAAGAAAGCAACTGCCCAGACGGCCCTTCTGTTTCTGTCGTAGTCCAGGGCCATGGGGCTATCAGCAGGGCAGCCCTGGACACAAGACTTTAAAAACTTTAACATCCATCCACCCTTCCCAGTGTCTAGTCTTTTAGAAATCCATAATATCACACAACAAACTGTGGTTTAAATCTTATATGAAACCAGACCTGTGTCATGTCTCTGTATAGCAGACGTAAACATTGAGAATATTACACCTAGAGCTAACAGAGCATTGGTCAATACTCTTAGATTGGTGTCCATTTGAACAATAAGACCTATTTGATAGACTTTACAGCAGGCAATCTGTATTAAATTTCTCTCTCTCCTCAAGATAAGCGATGCTGTATGCTATGGGAGCCACAGTTAAACCTCGCAGTGATCAAGCTGTCTGTATGTTGTGTTGAGAGGTTGTCTTTTTGCGGACATTCTAAGTAGTCTCCTCATGAAGATTTTGGCTTCGCAAAAAGCAAAAAATCGTCTGTTTGTAGAGGTGCACTGTGTATAGACGTTGTAATTGGAAGTTTTACTGTATTAGATAGAGCCATAGGCACATGCATTGACTATGTTATGATTAAATTATATTTATACTAGCTTTCCCCGTCCACGCGTTGCAGTGGCACACTATAACTTTTGACATGGTATCCTCCAATTTTGTTCCATCGGATATTCAGAAAAGTTGGTACTTTTATCAGAATGTAATACATAGGTAGATCTATATGTGACTCTGCTTCCGCTAACGCTAATTCCACTGTAGCCAATTTGAAATTAATTGCAATTTACGTAAAGGTGGGCGCATTTGTGAATTTTTTAAACTTGATGAAAACCACCCTTGGAACACACACATTGATTTGCCCAAGTTTTATGGTGATAGGATGTATGGTTTAGGAGTCTATAAAGAGCATACAAACAAACAGACATTGCTTTTTATATATATAGATTAAACCTCTACAAAAGTGAATGCATGTGGCTATGGAAAGAGCCTCCCATTTTAGGCTGTGTAGTTCGCAGTCTGTTTTGGTTTCAGTTACTCCTCACTCCAGACGTAGTAGATAAATGCTGTTGCATGTGAGCGGCCGTCGCGTTATTAGATCGAACTCCCCATTTGAGACTTAGAGTGACATTGTTTGCCATCGCATTGTGAACGTATTGAGCACACATCTACGTAGTTCCCGTCGTGCACTTAGAGCGAGGCGATGTATAGATTTTGGCTACGCTAAAACCTCTGTCGTGACCACTATGCAGACGTGGTCTTTTTACACAGGTTTGTGATGCTTTCTTCAATGCATGGGATTAATGCGGAGGTTGTTTGGTTTTGGAGAAGTGGTCTTCAATACAGGTTATGTAGTAGTTTTAGGTTTTGCTGCGGTCTGACTGGACCAAGTTTTATGACACTGTCTTTGTGTTTTGCTAATGAAATCTCACCTGATGGGAGCCGCACAGAAGCAGATAGATTAGTTTAAGTGCATTTCGGACAATGTTATTGTGTCTGACGACATGTGGAATAGACGTGCTCGCTCTGAAAGAAGATCTGAAGCCAATATATTGGCTGTTACATTGGCCTTAGTGTCTTGGTTTCTAAAGGTCCTTTTAAGAAAGCCTCATGCACATCCACAATAGCTCTCAGGCTGAGGTTGTTCTGTGTTTAATGATTGCACTATAAAGAGTTGTATTTATTGAGCAATGTATGTTACAACCGCTATTTTATTGAACCAAAACTTTGTCAATTTTGTTTTGTGTGCAGGTTTAATGAAAGTCCTCACTTGCGACTTACCATAAGAAAAATATTAATGTTTCTATGATGTATACTATAATCAAAATCACACGGTAACTGGTTAAGTTGCCTTGATAAAGAGATGGTTTCTATATGTAGGTACATGGTATGCATCTGTATCTAGATGGAGGGTTAGGATTGCGGAAAATGGTCTTGAGAGGCGGTCTGTTTATAGAGGTGGTCTCCATTAGGAGTCATACATGTACCATATTCATAAAATTCTAATATTATATGATATTTCTTTATTGAAATCACCTCCACAAAACAACAAGTTGTGGCATTTATAACATCTGACATGCTAAAACAAACCATCCTAATATAACGCAGTGATAATAGGTGTAAAAAGTGTCAATGAAATAGATTTATGACTAAAATAATAATCTTAAGGTGCACGATTTTATCATAATCATGCGTTATGGTCTATTGTTATTTGCTGTGCAAATATGAACGCCATGCACTGTAATGCAAGTGCATTATGCAAGAGTGAAACTAAACGAGATATTGACACCAATATATCAATGTCATCAAGATACCTTCATCGTTGTTTTTTTACAAGTAATTTTTTATAGAGTTGTGGTGTGTATGTATGACTAGTCTATTATCAAAACGTGATCCTAACCCGACCTGCTGTCATAAGTCTAATGATTTAATTACATATAATGATGTATAATTCCGAAATCCAAAAATTTATCATCATTATGGATGAAAATAAACATCCATGCAAGTGGCCATGTTCATTGGAAGGCTGAAATCTTGATTTTATCCTGCATATTGCAATGTCGATGTAAAGATTAGCTCACATTAAGATTAGCCATGAATAAAGCATTATTCATGTTAAAACCCCATGGTCATCTGTAAGTTCAGAAATGTTATTGGTTTACATTTTCCAACTATTAGCCTTAGTATGAGACTTAATTGGATTTTGTAAGCTGTCAAGACTGAAAATTAATTTTATCGACATGTTATTTAGAAGATTGAAGTGTAAAAGTGAAGCGAGTCTTTGATTTCCATTGATCCACAGCTCTAAAAATAGACTGCTCGATATGCATAAATGTATATCTAGTCATCGGACTGGCAGGAAACACCCTTTTATTGTTCTTCGGCAAGAAGAATTGGATCTACACTAAGCATAAGACAGTAACGATTATCTGTCTTTGCTCAGAGCCTGTTGAGTTGAGAGCATGATTACAGTGAAACCTACCATAAACAGGGCTGCCAAGTAGTACAGATATGCCGGGTATTAATACAGATTTCCGACCCAAAATACCCAAATACTAATTCTACTTTCAAAATACAGATTTCCCCACTTTGTGTATTTTTCATTAATAATCACTTTTTATGAAGTAAAACCACAGGAACTGCATCCCAACATAGATAGGTGTTAAAAGCCCTGAATATTGGTTACATTACACCAGAAATACATAGATATCATTTCTGCGCTTATGGATTTCTTTTTACACCCAGTATTTTTGTAGAACGTTTGCCGTTCCACCACAGAATACCCATAAATACTAATTTTGGGCATCCTGAGTACAGAAATGGCTATTGAGGGGTTGGTGGCCCTGATGTAGGCCATGTCTGTGTTGACACAACTTGAGGCCAGCCGTTCATGGCGGCCCTCATAGAGCAGTTATAGCGTGTCCGGCTGTCCGTCTATGGTGACAATGGAGCCTAGAAACTCCGATTGTCCGGGTCAAGAAACAAGCTCGATTTGTGAATTGTCATTGGCATTGAGTTTGACTCGAGCATTGAGCTTATGTTATTGCGCCTCCTATATTGTGTGGTGTATGATTTGCTCACTAGTCCGGCTTATGTGTGCTGCCTGGTGCCATCAAATCAGACAATTAAGATGCATTCATGTCCTCTATTTGCCTTGTGCTTTCTCTTGAGAGCTCAATAAAATTAAAGTTATCACGATGGTGGCGCGTTTGTACCTCTTTTTAAAAGTAGTTTGTGTGTTTGTGCGTCGTGGGTTTATTCCAACAGAACAGCGGCTTTTAGCTCTGTTAGTTTTCATTTTTAGTCAAACTTGTCTTATGAAAACAACTTTACGTAGAAGTTGTCCAATATGTCCACTGAGACCGGTGCTCACTTAGGCTTCTATATTAGCAGGTTTCACTGTAAATGTAATCGACATTTTTTCAAATTCATCCAGGCAAGCAACAAGAACTTTTTGTCTCCATTTTAAGACCATTTTTGAAATTCAAAATAATATTTATATGTGTAGCTTTTTGAAAGGTCTTGCCATCAGCCGCTGTGTCTTCTTCCTTGTGGGAATTCAATGGAATTGACGTTGTCGGCACGTGTCATGTTAGTCTTCAGAAATTCTATGAAAAAGAGTAAGTTCAAATGTTGGTGGAAAGCGCAATGTAACAATTTTTCAAAGGTTGACAAATGTGAGACTGTTTGATGATAACCTTCGCTTAAAATCTTATTTTACGATACAAGTCTGCTAATGATATCCACGTGGGAACAATGAAAACAAAACTTCTGCTACTTCTGTAGGAAACTCGCTATGTTTTGGGCCATGAAAAAATGAGTTTTTGTACGAAAATCGCAATCATGACGCCATGTAAATTGTTTTAATAGGTTGTGTTCAATGTGTAAGGTCTTTAGTAAATTTTTGTCAATTTTCCGCTTGTCTCTTTCCATATCTCTATATCAATACATTCAGTGGATCGTCTATAAGTACCAAACATAATCTTTATATCAAAATGAATGTTTTTGATGGCGATATGATCCGCTGTGCTTTCTGATATCAAAACAGTTATAGGTACAATATTTGCTATCTTTACTTTTAGTTATAAATCGTATAGTAGCAAATATCATTATTAGATCAATTTTCTTCATCGGTGCAATTGTTAAAAATTAGCCCAAGCTTTTGTAAAAAGACGTTAAGACGTAGTTAATGATAATTTTCTAGATTTAGCAGACTAATAGTATTTTTCTTAAAAGTAATAAGTTATACGTTCCAGGCATGCTATTTTCAATAGCAGAATTGTTGAAAGATCGACAGAGCATGCATGGAAGTGTTACCGTGCAGTCTTATCAATTACCAAAGTAAATCGTTCTTTGTCTAAGAGAATGTCACTTATATTGTTACTTTAATGTTGCAAAAATCAGATCAACTTTAACCATTACCACAACCGTGGTGTTTTGACCCGGATTACGGTCGATTGGAGCATGCCTGATGCCGTGAACACGTGTACGGTTGACAACATCCTGGGCTTCCATGGCCGATTGGATAGGGAGGGACTCGTGACAAAAATATAGGTCCCGTTTGGAACTATTAGTGGGTGTTAAGCAAACTCATGTTCGACTGGTTGCTCTCTGCTCCGTGGAATAGATACAGGTCAGGCAAGTGAAGACTAATGTGAGTGATTAGCACCAAGCGCTACTGCATACTCCCTAGGGAGTTGATAAAAGCTCAATATAATATGACAAGGATGCCAATGACATGGTTTTGTTAGAGCTTTCTATAGCAGTCTGGATTATATATATTTTCATAATGTTGTTGTATGGAAATGAAAATAGCCCGGAGATAAAAGAAAATATGAGATAAGCAATATTGAGGTATAGAGGATCTACTGTATATTGCTCAAAATAGTTATATATGTAAGACGACATAAGCCAGCCACCGAACAGAGAGTTTCTTCTGTACTTATGTAATAGAGACACCATTTGAGCAAATTTATCAAAACAACATAAGCATTATGAAACATTTGACATGTACATGTACTAACGTATTTTCATTGTAAACATCTGAACCGGGTGTCTGCATGCATTATTTAACATGGTCAATCTCGGCCAATCAGAGTGTGCTATTTTTGATATTTTATGCACAGAGTGATAGATTCATTGAAGATAATGTTTCAGTAAATTGAATTCTGAACGGATAAAATAAATCAATGATGAATGAGCTCAGTCTCACATAGCAGCAGGTCAATAATTTGTGCATAATTAACATCCTGACACACCTACTCAAGATTTTATTGACTTGTCTAATTGATCTGCAATCTTGAGCAATTGATAAATCATAAGAAGCTCAATTTATTTTACAAGTGTAGCCCAGATAGCCATTTTTAGACCTATGCCTATTTAAAGCTAGCTACCAAATGCTACGGACCGTGTAAGGCCATATAACAATTATTCGGTAGATCTTTTAATACAGTACAACCTCCATATTTTCACCTCACAGGGAACTGGCATTTTGTTCTCAACTAAAAGATTTGGTCGAAATTTGCATAGGTAGTTAAAAGAATGATTGGCACTGTAAAAATATCCCTTTCTAAGGATGGTCGAATAGCAGAAGTGATCTTAATGTGAGGTAATTATGTTATGCTGTAATGTCATAGTGGTATAAAAACATAAATGGCCTTTTCCATTATTAAGCATTCATAAGGATTGCAAATGGATGGTGTCAGAGAAAGTTTTTTGAAAAGGCTTAAATGTCAGTTGGAGCTGATTATGTCAGTATCGAAAAACAGAACGTACATGTTTGAGTTACTTGTGTCTAAAATTTACCATATCATATGGGTTTATCATGTAATTTTGATGTTTGAAATGAGTTTGATATAAACAGTATCTTAATATATTCTTTCTGTAACATAAAGTTGTCATGTTTTTGACCTACAAATGACAGAGTTGGCTTTTATTATGAATTTATTGTGATTCCGCTTCTTGCACGTAAACTTTACCGCAGTAAAAAACAGAGAAATTGCTCCTGTATATGGCAGCTGAAACATTGTAAAGTTTTGTGTAACATCGTTGTTAGCAGATAACTTTTCCCCATAGGAATTCCACTTGCATATTGCTTGTTTGATTACTGTTAATCTATAGTTCATTTGATTGGATGTGTTCATTGTTTCTTTAAAATATATGAACCTTTATGTAGACTAATACTTAGAACTTAGAACCGTTGTAATCGAATATATGAACCATTGTAATTAAATGTAAGAAATGAAAGTTTTTTTACTATGATCAATATAGTTGATTAGTATGCAGTCTGCCACCCTGCAGTAGTTTGTTTGTGCGTCGTGGGTTTATTCCAACAGAACAGCGGCTTTTAGCTCTGTTAGTTTTCATTTTTAGTCAAACTTGTCTTATGAAAACAACTTTACGTAGAAGTTGTCCAATATGTCCACTGAGACCGGTGCTCACTTAGGCTTCTATATTAGCAGGTTTCACTGTAAATGTAATCGACATTTTTTCAAATTCATCCAGGCAAGCAACATCTCTATAAAATCAAATGGTATCAAGGACTTTCATTTTTTAAGTGTTCATGAACATGTTTTATATCTATGCAAGCAATGTTGGCTCATAATGTAGGGTTTTCTTCCAGTAAACGATTGATGGCAGTTTTAAACATTTTTTTAAAATATAGTCACAAATGAGCATATACTACGTCACAACCATAACTCATAGTATCACTCACATAGCATCCACTCACTGGACCTGTACGTTTATGATATTACGAATGAAAAATCTTAACCGTAAGTGCACGCTTCTTAACCTGATTATAGAACGTTGTCTAACCACAGACTATTGGCTAGACCGGAGAACCTCTCTATTAGGACCACCTTAGGAACCAGTGTTAAGTGGTCTCAATAGAGAGGTAGTCTCAGATAGAGAGGTTTGGGACCTGGTAGTCTTTATGAAGGTTTGGGACTCAATAGAGGAAGTGAATAAAGGTGGTCTCAATAGAGAGGTGGTCTCAATAGAGAGGTGGTCTCAATAGAGAGGTGGTCTCAATAGAGAGGTGGTCTCAATGGAAGGTTGTACTGTATTCGTGTCTGTTCATATTGAGCCACGAAGGAAGACAGTTGTTCAAACAGTGGTGGATGTTTGCTCCCGTCTGGCCGCTGTTATTGGAGACTGAGAAACAACAGACAGTGCACTGTATAATGCTTATAAGTGATGTTCAACATCTAGCCACACGGCCATAGACTAGTAAAAGGCAGGGGAGGACAACTGCCTTCTCTATTTTTTAGCAACTCACCCTTTTGTTAAATAGCAAATCTTTTTCAATTTTCTGTCATACATAATATCAGAAGCTATGAAAAAGGGTCTAAATTCAGAACATTTTCTTGTGGGGTGTGTGATGTTTGGGGGTTACATGCCCTCCTGCTGACATGGTGCAAGCTTTTGCACCCTCGCCTAATCCCAACCCTTTAAGTCCTATTTTGCAATCTAGCTACAGCCCTGACTTTGCCTTTATAATGATTGTTTTTCACCTTGTCCAACGGCTTTTCCATTTTAATGAGAAAATTGTGGACCTGCAGAACCACGACCTTTTTCTGTTGTGACGATATGAGGCTGTTTGCGATGGTCGCCTTAACACGGAGGTTATACTGTAGATCAGGTGGTCAATGCATGGTGTGATGCGATGTTATGGTGTAGAATGCATTCACACCCTACACACATGCCATAAATAGTTTTTATCAAATATCAACTCTAGAGATGTCAATGAAAAAATTACCAACCCACCCTCTAAATTTGACCAACGTTTTAATCTAAAAGTTTGGTTGTTTGTTTAGAGTAAAACATTGTCCAGTAACAGGGCCAGTTCTACGAACATGCAGCAGTGTAGTTTGAACCATCCATAGCTCAATGAAGTCTGATTACTGCAGATTCATTTTGATAACTACCAAAATTGATGATATATAACAGGATTCAATAACCCTTCACATTATTGTGCCCATATTGAGTGAATCGTCTCTACATGTTCCTCGTCGGTTTACCATTATCTCTTTTAATCCGTGGACATATTTAGTGCTACAGTAACTACTCAAGTGAAACAGACTGTAGAAGTAAACGCAATGTCTTGCAGCGGTGCATAAAAATCAATATCGCGTTATTATGAGTGAGTTCAAGTCCACTGAACATTTCGGCAGTGGGCTTGTGGATTGGTTGGATTTTGTGCCCAACTTCCACGAATATAAGGGGTTTGAATCACGGCTGCGTCTATAGCCGTGAGATACGACGATGCTACATGTGCTCATTGAGCCTAAACCGTTATATATTTTTTTTTTTTCAAACAACTTTTTCTCCTACATGTAGATGCCCGAAAATTTGAGCGTTAATTCCATAATGTGATTTTAAACACTTTTATCATGCAAACAGCATCGAAATGTTTACATAATGTAATGTATTTGACACCAACATAAACATAGACATTCAATATATCTTCAGTGTATCAATGTGAAATGTTTAAAACACATTATTATGAGGAATTAACGTGTTAACGGTTTTCAGTGGATACATCTGTTTCAGCAGCAGCAGTCTCAAGTTCCATTGATTCACCAGTGATACCAAAGTTACCACCAGTGATGCACAATGTCAAAGCAATAATTGTATGGATTTGACCACTTTCAGATGTCGTGTCAATCAAAATTGAGCATGCTGTTCTGATTTTCCTCAGGCATGCCATTTACGAAGAATGGTCGAAATTACCATTCTATCATGACTTAAATCCACACTAAATGAGTGTCTGATTTGTTTATGTTTTAAAATAAATCATATCATAACGTTCTCATTGCCATTTGACCATGCTGTTCGTCAGCGGCTGTATAGAAAATGTGACGTCCTAGTCTAGTTTAGACTGTTTGCTCCACTGGAAAGTATACAATTGAGCACGGTCAGGCAGCATGGGTTGTGGTGACTAAGCATGATAGAATTGTACTAAGTTGTTTTCAGGCATGTCGGTCTCGTTGTCCAGTGATTATGTCATGCGATATAATGCCATACCATCATCCCCCCCCGGGGGCCATCAAGTGTGTTTTCACGCCAGTCCTCCCCCAGTATGACAGCGGAGGGGGGGGGAGGCTATGGCAGCGGGGGCCATGAAGCCACACACAGGTGAGTCACCATTTATCATCAGGGCCAGGTGATAAGGTAAAAATACCTGTTTTTTGTAAAAGTCCTACCCAATGGGGCCGGGTATCCTGAAAAATATCCCGTCCTAACTAAGATTCTATATATGTAGATATCAAAATCCATGTAAATGAATATTGAAATATTTTTTTATCCTGACTGAAATATACCAAAAATGTGACAAGTATCTCAATATTTATCATGGCCAATCCAGGCTATCCATGAAAAAAAAATGGGGAGGGTTCTGAAAAAAAAATATGGGAGAGGGCTTGAAAAAGTAAGCACGGGGGGCAGGACAAGAAAATTTGTAATAATTCTAATAAAGGGGCAGGGATGAAAATTGGCACCCCAGGTGAGTCCGGGTGCTGGGGAGGAGGAAAAAATGGGGGAGTGTTCTAAAAAAGTCAACTTGATATACATTTTTTCTAATTGTAGTTCCTGTCTAAAAACCAGCAGGTGGCTACAAACAATTGCATTCTGGGTAAAAATAGACAAACATCATCAGTCTTTATCATTTTTTCTGCCAGCATCATAGAGCATTGGTTGATTGAGACTTTGGTGGGTAAAAATTGTACTAACTATTTTGAGACACCTTGTACGATGTGTACTGAAATATTTCTATTGAGACAATGAAAAGCTTCATGCATATGCAAAAACAGCCACTTGCTTGGTTTGTTTGTCTATTACTTCCCAAATTCCTTCTTATATGAAAACAAGTGTATTGGGAAGGGCCTTGAAATTCTTAGTAAGCACTTATAGGGGCAGCACAGAAAATTGGTAATAATTCGTAATAAAGAAGGCAGTCGATTGGTGGGTGAGGTGGAGGAAGCCTGAAAATCATACTCATGAATTAATAAAGTGTTTGCACGTATCAAACGAGAATCGCTGATCGTTGAGGATCATGATAACCTCAGTGCCATAAATCAGGGCAGTCAGAGAAATGTGTCACGCGCTGTAATCAAAGTACCAATTTATCAACTAGATGTCAGAATGTCATTATAAACCTTTTGTCATGATCGAAAATCTTCTCAACATGATAACAGAAAACTCTTCTAATATTTCTTAGTCACGGATTACCTTAATGAGTCATAATAGGGCTTGTTTCAGCAAGCCACGTCCGAGGTGCTAATAGCATTTCTTTTATTTGGGACTCGTAAAATTCGTCTGGGACTCATCGAATTTTAGTTGAGAGTCCAGAGGAATCAAAAGCTATATATCATTGCTGTGATAGGCTCATGTCCATAGCGGGGATGTTTAAACCCAGCATAAGCGATCAGGTTATCCAGCGATTGTATACCTTAGATCAGCATTACATTGCATGAAATGCTTCGCTCCAGTGACCAACTTTTGTGTGAATTAACACGTCACAGTAAGATTTACTGGGAGAATAAAGTCTTTTATCAAACCCGTGATCTGTGAAATATCTGTAAGTTCAGTTCATTGTACATGTGCATGTCATTCAGAGAAGAATTCAATGAGATTCTTATCTGGATGAACCATATCAAAGCTTTATTTGAGACGTAATTGTAAGTAGTCGTTAAGCATCAATAGGCATTGTCTTTCTTCTTTACATACATGCAGAGAATTTCTATAATTTTACTTTGTGATAGTCTCTCCATATGGAATAAGTGTATTTTGGTCATTCTGAGTGAGGAGATGGTGATGAGAATCCGCAGTTGCCACTGCAATGTAATATGAGGTAGATTGATTAATGGCTGTACCTAGCTTTTTGCAAGGGGATTGGGTTCAGTTTTCCTAATTTGAGGTCTGGTTTAGGGTTCTGTAAGTCATGTCCGTTTACGACGCGACACCAACCAACATTCATATGTAGAGAGGTTGCATAATTTGTCACACTTTGTAAAAGCAAAGATGTTCAGCATTTAAAATGTTGCTTTGTCATTAAAATAGGAAAATGAGTATCTGGTTAAATTTGATCCATACAATTATCATTTGTGCCATCATAGGTCGTGTCTGGTTGTTGCATTTGATAGCAGACAGTAGAATCTTGCTATCTCTATATCTATATAACTTTCTTGAATATCTGTTATCTCTAGGTCAGTTTCATTTTCCTTCAAGCAGATTATAAGCATAGATCAGTTAGTTGTGTAGAATTTTGGCTATCTTTGGCATTTCACGCGTATCAATACAGTTTCTAGATAGCGAGTTTTACTGTCCTTGTGAAAACACAATCACAGTTGTAATACTGTATCACCATCAAATACGATGTATACAACCGCTATGATGCCCAAACCTATCTGCATATTGAACAATGTACACTGCCTAATCTGGTTTGAGTTGAGTCTCGTGCTGATACTTGGCATGTTTAAAGACAAACTGCCAGGTGCTATCAGCGTCTGAGAGAGCTTGTTGGGCACGTTTGTGTAGGAGATGGGAAGGTGATGACAGGATGTGTGCGGGGATTGATTTATGTTGTAGGTGCTCATGTTTGCTCATGTGATGATTTTATATTTATTTCGATAATAGTTCTAGGTCCTAATGTGAAATATGAGAGGGTCTAACTCTCACTTTACATATAGACCAGACCATTGGGTCCTACTATTTTAACGAGACTTTCTGGAGATAAAAAAATTCTCAAAATGTCCTTGGGGTTTTTTATTTTAGTATAAAAGTACATTCATTTCCCTTTTTTAAATCAAACACTTTATGGCAGTGGGAGATGTGCAACACTTTGTGACATTTGGAGACTAAATTAGTAAATTGATACTAATTTTTGCCAGTATCACAATTCTGCTCCAGTAAATTGCACGCATGTGTGTATTTATCTTATTACATGCATTTGAAATCATTTATCCGGTATGATTAGTTCCATTATTGGACATTTTCATGACTATTCAGGCATGTTTGCCAATGTTGATTTGTAACTAAAGTATTATTGAGAAGTTGTGAATAAAGCTATTACACGGAATACTACTCAATGCCTCTGTGGTAGATAGTAAGTAAGTAAACGATCATGGTGACCATCAGTTTCTGAATATCACGTTGATTGCCCATTATACGAGGTTTAATATCGTGTGAGCCTCGTTCATTATTCTCTGTTTCAATTGAGGAATTCTCAAGACGACATTCAGTTATCAACGTTCATTGTAATCATCTATTCATCATGTTCAATTTCACAAAGTTTTGATCTATTTTGTCACAGAAATCATTGTTCATTATGTTTATAATGATAGTGGAACCTGCACAAGTGAACATTTCTATACAGTGGACGCCTGTCATATGCTGACAGCTTTTGTTTGCCTTATACTATATATCATGCCAGTATACAAAATCATCCTGTGTATTGTGACCACCTGTCTTGTGTAACACTACAAGGTGTCCACATAAGGCAGGTCCACTGTAATGCCGTTCGTGTGAGCAGGGTACAGTTTGTTGTCAGAGTTATGAACTTGGCCCTGATGAACAGTGGCCTTGTCGTGTTTATGGTCGATATATCAAATATGGCTCCAGTTTTGAGTCAAAGAAAAACCAACCCACCAGAACTGAAACAAACAGTGCAACTTCAACTTGGTGATTTCAAAACAAAAAAAATACAGTGCATTGAGTGCAAACCTTTTTTCAGAGATTTTATGATTTGTTACTATTATGAATCATACACGGCATTTGAGGATTTTTTGTGCCCTAAGACAAAAGCAAAAGCTGGATCATGCTGCGGTTAGTTCACTTTGTAAGCGGATTGACCGACCCATGCTTTTCAAATACAATTTGAAACTTGTAAGCAGAGCTGCATATACATAGTGAACAATGATATTTGAATCAAAAAGACACCGATGTTGAAAATCATATGCTAACTTATATTTTCAATCAGCACAATCTAATATCTACTTCAGACTGTTATACCCAACAAGTCACATTGACATAGCACCGAAGGTAACAACCCATTAAATGTTGATGTTTACATTAAAAGAGGCCATTCTAGATCACGAATGGGCCGTTTAATGGACATGCCTTAAATGAGTGAATATAGAAACTTTTCTTACCCAAGGAAGTTTCAATGAATGCCCATTATGCGTTACTGTAAAACCTGTGTAAAACGACCCTTGAGAGGCCTCAATTAGTGTCAGTAGAGGGGTGGTTGTCATAGAAACTCGCGGTTAACTCCTAAACTTGTGAAGGTTATTGGCTGCAAAATATACACAGCTGGTTTTTCTACAGAGATCGTCCAATTAGAAGTCACACTGTATCGTTACGACACTTTGTCCATTATTTGTCCGTCACAAATATGGTCTTTCGGACCAATTCAAAGGACGTGTTGACTTAGTATTTGGTGGGGTTGCACCTTGGCTTTGTTATTATGTGGATATAGAGCTATTCGTATAGATCCGGCCAAACTCGATGGTTTTTCTTAAACTTCTCATGGTCATGTTTTAGAATGAACCGAAATGGATATTGGACGTCTGATAGCTAGGAGTGGAAAAAATGTTTCGTAAATGAGGAATTATTATTTG
>CM032668.1:17157255-17169070 GCA_019095985.1 Streblospio benedicti | reverse complement strand
GAACCCCCGGGGGGGGCGGGGCTTTCAAAAAACTTTTTTTTTTTTTTTTTAAAAAATTTAAAAAATATTTTTATCCTTTTTAACTTTTTGGGGTGAAAACGTGGTTTTTTTTGCTTTTGTTTTGGGGTTTTGAAAGTTTTTCCGCGGGGTCTAAGGAGCACCCCCACGGGTAAAACCCAATGTCGTTGAGTCTCTGAATGGATGCTTCGAAAATAGTCAACAAAAGCTCTCAGTATTTTTCATTTGAATAAAGTATAATGTTAATTGAGTGGTCTGTAAGCTGCTATAGATTCCCTTGCCCTTTTGGCGAGGTTAATGTCAAATTTAAAGTGTCACATCTATTTTATATGATTTCTCTATGTATTATATATTTTATATGAATGTCATCTAGTAATGTTGAAATAATTTCTGTGCGATTCTGGCTTCATTCACAGTGTTTGCGCGTCCCGGCCGCTATATCTCACTTGTATTCTCATGTAGTGTACAACATTAAAAAAAGACCACCTCTATAAAGATGCCATCTCTATAATAAGGTCACTTTCTGCCATAACAAACCTTCGTACCGAGACCACCTCTCCATTGAGACCACTTGTGGTCAGACTCCAACAGGACCTTAATAGATGTGTCCAGTTGATGATATAAGTGGTATACAGCAGTGGGTCTCATTGTTCAATCGCTTCAATTCAATTGATGTTTATTTTTGAAAAGGAACCTGTAGTGTTCGAAATCGATCAAAAATTGTATTTAGTATTTAGATTTTAGAGTGTATTTGGAAATAAAAGCATGTAGTATATTGAAGTGATTGAATAATGGTCTTAATAGAGATTTTCTACTGCTATTGAACTATCGTATTTTACTTTTTGCATTACTAAAAAACACTTTGTTGCCAATTGAATTAAAGTCATTGTCGATCATGAATTATTTACAGTCCATTCATGGTGGCAATTTTTACAGGCCCAAAAAAGTAAAAGATTGTAATAATTTGAAGTACAGTTTGGGTCAATTCAAAGATGAGTGAGTTATCGAGTTGTGTTTTTTTTCGTCATCCCCCTTTGCAGCGATCCAGATGGGGCGCCCGTCCAAGATCCGTCTTCCAACAACAACTCGGGCGGGTCGGGCGATCCGAGGCCAAGATGGCGCGGCAGGATCCGGCCAGACCCCCCCCACAAACAGGAGAACGCTAGAACGCAGCCACAAAGTTGGCAGGAAGGGGGGTTGCTAGCACATTTGGATTCAAATATTGATAAAAGTCAACATTGAAGCAAATTATCTTTACATTTTTCAATATATTGACAAATTTGGTGAATTAAAGCATTATCCGGCGGCCATCTTGAAAAATGGCTGGCATATTGGAATTTCACGTGGCTAGCACATTTTCTTAAACTTTGACATAAAAACAACATTTGAGCCAAATTTGGTGCTTGTATCATCAAATGAATGATTCTTTGGGTTATCTGCTCCACTATTTAAAAGCTAAATGCAGTGAAAATCCTCAACAACGGATCCCTATTTGCAGTCACAAATCCTTCCTTTGTAGAGGGTTTCCCTTGTTTACTATATCATTTACTAACTTTATTATAAGCTGATGCATGTGAAAAGTTTCCTTTATTCAGAGTTTCCTTTGTTTACTCTTCCTTTGTTGAGAACATTCACTGTATTTGGCCTCTCATGTCTGTTATGCCCACAGCTTGAGGGGGAGATGTGAAAAATCTCTTCAAAATTACATATTTTTCTAAGGAAAACAATGCTCCCCTAATTGATCTGCTGCCATTGACGTGAAAATGCGAATGTCCAGCACTGAATCCATACATGAATTTTCTTATCTATGAACTCTGGGTAATTTTGGGACAAACAAACCAAATCACGTGGCTTTTCACGTGTTTTACANGTGCATTCTGGGAATTATTTAGACAAACATTGATAGAGACTAAGTCAGTTTCCTCGTCTTCGCCATCACACGGTCTGGTTGATCGAGACTACTCCCCTAGCGGCCAAAATGGGTACTACGATCGCACCCTAACATTATGCTAATATTTCTATTAACGAACTGGTGTGTTGACGTTAAAATGCTACTGTCCAGCACTGAATCCATTCACAGGGTATGAAATAGAGCCAACCCGGTGCCGGCTGATTTTGGCCTGGGCCGGCTGGTTTTAATAGTTCACGGCCCAGTGGGTAGGCTACTTTTTGGGAGTTGTAAATATGATTATGATGAAGGACTGTACACTTTTTGCCAGGGCCGGCTACTTTTTTTTATGATTGCCGGCCCTGTGGTCCCTGGGCAAATTTTGATGAGTTTCATACCCTGCATCGTCATATCTCACGAATATATACGCAAAAGGCCCACAGCCAAAATGTCCAGCGGGGAATTCAAATGGCAAACGTACGATCTCGCTATATAAATAAGGTGAAAACGAGTATTGATTTTGTCTTTGACGTAAGTCTAACCGAAAATAATTTTCCCACTTAAAAGCTATAACTGGGCGCACGGGTTGGTATGGACAAGGTATGAGTGATCAAGCCGTGAAAACCGACGATGCGGGCCCCCGGGTAGCCTCTATTTCCAGCACTGAGTCCATTGCCATGCGTGTTTTTTGCTGTAGGTACTGGTCCGACAACACCCAGCTGTCGGCCATCATCAGTAAAGTGACCAACAACATCATCACCACGGGCAAGCGGCCCCCGGGGGACTTCCCCCTGCCCCAGGCCGCGGACAACCCTCTCAGCCACGTCAACCTCTACTACAACGACCACACGCAGCTACAGGTGGGAACCACACTTATCATGCTTTTTCACGTAATTTCATTGGTTATCATGATCCAGAAGTACCCGATAACCCAGAGAGGGTTACCACCCCTCTTCGAAGAGGCCTGATACCATGGTTATCATGCTTGTACTCAGCCGGACTACTTTTTCACCTTTTTTAAAACAGTGTTGCAATTGTTTAGAAAAGAATGATAAATACAAAACCTGGTTTGCTGTGTAACATGAATTATTTTATCAGGATCCGTTCTTGTGGCGCATCAGGGCTCGCCGTGATACGCCCCAAGAAAACTCACCTGATAACATAATTCATATTACAAACTCGCCCGGTTTTGTCTGTTTATCATGCTTGTGGTTACATTGTGTTTATGTCTGGTGTTTTGTCGCCATTTCTGAATAACGTCTTAAAAATCTAGTGCAAGTCCCAAAACAATGGAAGGGCAGGTTCTGGCGTATAGCGCCTGATTTAAGTATGATCTCGAGATTCAAAATGTCAGCCCCGCGACACATTAGACCATATAGGGCTTCCTTCTAAAACCGCCAATGTGAGTGAGATGGCCATAAATCAGCTGTATGTTTGATCGTCTTTCGCTCTGTTCTAGCAGCAGTTGTGCAGCGATCACCAAAACAACGTGTACATCAAGCAGGAGCCCGGACTCGAACTCGGCACCCAGCGCTTCAAACAGGAGCCGCAAATGGACTTCCAGCTGCTCATGCAAAACATACAGCAACAGCAGCAGCAGCAGCAGCAGCAGCAGCAGCAGCAGCAGCAGCAGCAGAGCGATATAGCGAATGGTGAGAGGATTCACGTCAAAAATCAAACTGTTTATTTCACAGCAGGGCCGTAGGAAGGGCATAGTCTGACCAATAAATTGCGTAGAGGAATGAAGAATAATGAAATAATTCAATCGTGGCCTGACCAATCATTTGTGAAAAAGATAAAAATCCATGATTATAGACCACAGCTTTTGAATGGCCTTTCCGATCTCATTTTGCTTCCTCCGAGCCTGCACAGTGTACATGTACATTCATATTAGCGAACAGCGACAATCAAATCAAATGTGTGCTTCTAAGATCGAAACCTCTTGAAAACATAAAGTACAAATTGCGAATTAGTGTACCTCTAAACTGCGAATTGAACTTTTGAAAATTTGCAGTTTCACACCACTAAACCGCAATTTCTTCTTTGCAATTGCAGTCAATTGCGGTCATTTGCAAATTCAATATTTTCCAAGAACTAAGCGAATTCTTGCGGAGGATCATGAACCGGTGAAATGTTACTTCGCAAATCTTTTTGAATTATCAATTTGCGTAAGATATGCAATCACCCGCAAACATGCAAAGTAGATTGCAAATCAGATATGTCAATTGCGAATACATCTCAAAACCGCGAATGGGGTACACTAATACGCAACTTGTACTGTAGATTTGTGTCTAAAATGTAACATATGAGTACCACTGGGCGTGTTTTCCCCTGCAGTGTCCGCTGCGTCGTCTCTGCTGTATTCTGACCGCGCCATGTCGCCGAGTTACAACATCGGGGCCACGGAGGAGGTCGTCGCCGTGGAAACGCACCATCTACAGCAGCAGCAGCAGCAGCAGCAGCAGCAGCAGCAGCAGCAGCAGCAGCAGCAGACGGTCTTCAACAGGTTCAATTCTTCGGGTGAGCAGCATGAGAATCACTTTCTTTGCTCCTTCAATTCTTCGGGTGAGAAGCACTTTCTTTCTTCTTTATACTGCTCTCGCTTTAAAAAGTCCAGAAAATGCTCTCTACGAAAACTGAGATTGAAAAATCTTAAATTATATGATTTATAAAAAATCATTTTGAATATAGTGGATTAACTTTCAATTTTTAATTATTTGTCTCTGTTTTATTGCATTCCTTGACCCTTGAAACATACACTTAGACACCAAAATCACTTACATAAGTGGAATAATAAGCGAGATATGAAGCTTTTTGAAACATTTTGTCATTTTGGCGGCCATTTTGAAAACATGGGCATTTCACCAGCTGGAAGATGCACACCCTTGATTTTTGAAACGCTGGTATCATGTACCAGTATGAATTGAAGTCAAATTCTGTGGATATTTACATGCATACAGAACCTATATAAAAGTAACTTTCAAAAGCAAGTTTTTTCCATGTGAGCCTTTTTCTATGTAAATTTGAGTATTTTCAATGTCCGATTATTAGTATAATATTGTATACAAATGATCTATTCCTTTTTTTTTAAAAACTGCATGTATATGTAGTTTCTTTCCTAAAAAGGATAAGTGTGAGGGCCTTTCATTAAGTTGCAGGATGAGTTGTAAGAGAAAAGTTGGCCGATTTTAGTTTCAGCCACTGAGTTATGACCTTTTGACCTCTGGTGATATCTATAATGACTTGATTACATAAATAATGCAATAAACATATTCTACACAGCAAGCCCTTTCCAAACAAAAACTAATTCTAAACATACAGAAATGAGCTTTATATTTGCCCTACCCCTGATTTTGACGCATCGCGAAATCTCTGTTAGTCGCCAAACTTTCATGGAAATAACCCCCATGGGACAATATTTGACAATGGAAACAACTTGATTCCTTTTCCACAGGATAAGAAAAATTCATATTAGAAAAAAACCTTCTAGATGGCCCATGTGACCCATATCTGCCAACTAGACTATTTCTTGTTCTTGAGTGAGATGCGTAGGATGGACAAGTTTTTGTTCATAATTTTGTAACCTGCCAATCTTCCCTTGCCAGATGGCAGTGTCATGTTTCGCCCCAAGGTCCAAAGCGTCTAGTAGATGTTGTCCGATGGACTTGCAGCCACCGACACCCATGTAAAGTCATTGCATTGTCCTTTCTCCATTTCATTTTGTTGTTTTTTTTACCAGGTGGCAGTATAATATGTGAAATTTAAAATTCATTTATTTCACCAAGCTTTTAGATCTTTAAACCCAATTTCTTATAAATTTACAAAAAGTATCTGTACACTATTCCTTCAAAATAAAAATCAAATGATATTGATTCATAATAAAAACAAAACAATGCATTGTAAAGTTCGCTCTGTTCACCAGGTGGCAGTGTGGTTTTACTGTCCACCACCGTCCCCCCCTCCCACGCCCAGCACACTGCAGCAGCAACAGCAGCAGCAGCAACAGCAGCAGCAGCAGCAGCAGCAGCAGCAGCAGCAGCAGCAGCAGCAGCAGCAGATGCTTCCCCTGCCGAGCCCGGCTGCTGTGACCATCAAGAGTGACCTCCTCACCCAGTCGGGGTCTCCGTGCCGCAACATATAATATACAGGTGAATGTGTTCTCCAAGACAACATATAATATATATCCTTGAATGTGTTCATTGTGTTGAAATCATATATATATATTTACAAAGTTCATCTTTACACAACACAATAAAATCATACATTGATTGACAGTTTCAACAACTACTGTTGCCATTTGCAAAATCGCAGAGAAATTTTGAAAATGGCAACAGTAGTTGTTGAAACTGTCAATCAATGTAAGATTTTATTGTGTTGTGTAAAGATGAACTTTTTAAAGATATAACACAGGACGGCTTGACATGTTTCTTATTAACCCTTTTGCTCTCTTGATTATTCACGTAGAGAGTCTATATAATGAGTTCCAGGTGGGTGTGAAGTTCTCACCCTTGAGCATTTTTTTTAATTCACGTTAATGTCCAAAATGGCGGCCAAAATCTTAAAATGGCCATATCTACTTCAATATACATTTATTTATTTACCGATATCATAAGAAGGATACAGAAGAAAGATTTCGAGAATTACGCTACGATTTCTTACGTTCTTTTCCTATTTCTTCTCATTAGTTCTGACTATTATCAACATAAGAAGATTCTGTAGCTTCCGCAAATTACAGCTTTCTTCATAACTCACCTGAAGTTACGTTTATTTAGATTGTTTCCCTTATATTATGCATTTTACGGAGGTTCCTGTAATAAAAAGAATAATTCTAAAAGTTCAAATTCACACCGACATTTTGACAGATTTTCGTTTCATTGGGTGTCTGTACGGCGTCCGCACTTCCGCTTTCACTTTGTGGCGGGAATAAACGAGAACGGCCGAACAAATCCGAATATTTATTAGCAAAAGACGGGCGCCATTGACAGGAAGTATGAGAAAATGTTCTGATTTTCATATTTTTTCTGTTTATTTCGATAATTGTAAGTATCGTAGTTTCGGTGACTGAGCAGTTCCAAGAAAATCGTAATAGCCGTAACTTTGTTACGAATTGTTATGAATTATTACGTTTTCTTACGCAGATTCCTCTAATTTCGCTTACGATTCTGTATCCTTCTTACGATATCAGTACTGCAGCTAGTAGAAAAATCATTTGAAAAAAGCCATTTTTTACAACTGCTCACATTGGGTCTGCTGGCTGCAGGAGGAGCAATCAAAAATCACCATAGATACAGGTGAGCGATTTAGACTCTCAAAGAGCCTCTTGTTAGACTTCATATCTCACTGACAAGTGTGTGAAGAGTGTTCCACATTGCGTGATAACAATGTATATTGTCTGTGCCCCCAGGAGGAGCAGTCCCAGCCGCACGTCTCCGTGACGATCCTGTCTGCGGGCCGCCCCGGGGTCCACGACCCCCTGCTGCCCCACCCCGGGGCGCGGCCGGGGGGACCGCACTCCCCGGGGGGAGAGTCCACATGCAGCAACACATCAAGGTATGTACGGGGGGGGGGGGGGTTATCTAAAAAATATTGAATGTATTATACTCTATGTTGAATACTCATCTGCCCAAGTTTGTAAACATATATATACACACTTTCAACCGACTTTTGAGCTTGTTTTTAGCATACCTTGTGGTGAAGAAGATCTGAGAGGATTGAAAGCTATCATAGGTTTCATTCAAGCTCAAAAGTCGGTAGAAAACGGTATATATGAATGTATTATAGTGACATTTTGTCAGTGTACTAACAATTCCTTCAATAATAATATAATTTCCACATAGTTCACAGTATATCTTCAATGATATAAAATATTGTGGTTTTAATGTTAGTTCTCACATTGAAATAACGTAACGCTCATTCCGCGAGGAGTAGTTTACACTTCATTTTGTCATAAATCGTGTGACAATTTCTTGATTTAAATGATAATACATGTGCTGAAACTTATGCAACAATGACCAGGGATTTTTGAATGACATTTGCTCAAAATAAAACTGAGAAGAAAATATTGAAAATAATGAAAATGCATTCTATTTTTCTGCTATAAAACACACCAGATAAGTATTCATCTACAATGATTTCAAAGAAAAGAAAGTGAAATCAAGATTTGAACAGTCATGAGCAATCAAAAAGAGAACACATGGATTTTTGACCTGATTATTGATGACACGCCGATGAACGGTAAGTTAGCATTTGCACCCCCTCTTCCATTCATGCAAATTCGGACCACATTATGCTGCTCTTGAAATTGGGGGGGGGGTTTCCCAAATTTTTTTCTTTTTACGCAAAAATTGCATTCTTCTGCAATAGTTTTTTATTCACAAAATTTTTATAGTAGATCCTATTTACAGTCATGTGTTTTGTAAATAAAAACATCCATTATCAAAAAAATTTTGTGCTTTTCCAATAAATTTCTGTTTACTCAAAAGTTGTGACATTTTGTCAGTGTACTGACAAGTCCTTTTCGAATTTATATATGTTGCGTGTTCATGATTATTTTTTCACCCTGCTCAAGATTGATCTACAAAAGATTGAATACCTGGTATTTTGCAAACTTTTGATGGCCGTTGTTGTATTTGCTACCATTCTACATGCTGTGAAATTGTTAATATTAATACACATACGTTTCATTCACAAAATGAGAGATTACCATTTTGCATTGCCAATGTGTTTATCGGTGATCGTGCATTGCTGCCAAATCTCCCGCAGATTGCGACATGAGATAATTTTCAGAAACTTTCCGGTGTATTCTATATCAGTCCATCACTGGTGGGCTTTAGATTTCCATTTCATGATTATCGTTGTGCTTTCAGAGAAATATTTTCAGTCCATCTTCCTTCCCCGCTTACCTCCATGAATGTGCTGTCATTTCGTCATCGGAAACGCTTGTGATTGGTTAAAGTAGTAGCAGGTGCCCCATCATTCACGTTTTGAAATGCTACTACGAATAATAGTCCACGTTGACAGAGGCTACAGCCTCGGAAATGGCCGTAAACACACAATATAATGAAGGAATAAATTATTTTTTGTGAGGTCAGGGTTCACCGTATGCTCATGAGATGTTTATAAACAGATAGAAAAATGGACGCCCGATCGTTTGATACCAAAACCGATGGGAGTTTCCAACTAAATATTATTATATTTCGAGGGCAAAGTAGGGTTCAGAAAATGGGTGTTTTGCCTATAAGTTTGTCTTCTTTAAAATTATTGTATTATTTGCTATAAAAAGTGGTTATATCGAAAAATTGTGAAGACTAATGAATGCAGTAAGCGATTTTGAGTCACCACGTGGCCTTGTATGATGCATGTGACAAACACTTTGATAGTTACGAGAGTTTGAAGTATGTTTGTTTTAGGCCTGTTGTAAAGAATGAATTAAGGCATAAATTCCTTACCAACCTGCAAATGGTTAAGAGCGAGGTGTACAGGTAATAACAATATTTTACAATTTTCATATTTTTATCACAATGCAAACAAAAAAAAAAGAAAAAAAACAAAACAAAAACAAAAAACAACTTACAATCTAATGAATTCAAAGAGCAAAAAAGTATGAAAGAATGATTCGATTGAGTACTCATTAATATTTTTAGGGTAAGCTATCATTTCTTCATAAAATATCATTTTTTTGAGGAAAGTTATGGATCTTTTTTTTCAAAATTGGATTTTAGACATAATGGTCCTGGTTTTCCCTATTATTTATATATGAAATTGACAATTACTTTTCTGTGCAGCAAAAAACGAGGGAAGGAAAGATTCAATCAATATAATGATTACATTTTAAGAAAGAAGATACTTTATTCCTCTCTGAGTATCAGATGTCTAAATTGACCTCAAAATGTTTTGCCTGAGAGTTGATTAACATAATTCAAGTGACCTGTTTAAAAACTTCAACCTGATTGGTTGAACCCGCCACACCCATCTGATACTCAGCTGTGATTGGTCACTTGACCTCATTTATATTCATCACCGGCCTGTGATGATTACAGATTAACAGCCTGTGATTGGTTAGAATTTTTAATGAGAATAGTTATGTGTCAGAGGTCTCGTCTGGACATCTGATACTCAGATTGATTGACTCTAATATATAAATGAAAATGAAAAAAAGGTTATGGCGTCCTTTTTCCTCCATCCGTTCACCTTAAGTCGTGTGTTCCAGGGTAGCGGTGTCGATCGCTCCTCCCATCTCGTCTCCCTCCGACCTCAGTCAGTCGCTCCAGTACAACAACCCGGACCACATGCCAATGATACAGCTCGCTACGTCCGTCAGGTAAAAT
The DNA here is from genome assembly GCA_019095985.1 of Streblospio benedicti. NCBI lineage: Eukaryota > Metazoa > Annelida > Polychaeta > Spionida > Spionidae > Streblospio > Streblospio benedicti. The sequence goes on along the minus strand of CM032668.1, from coordinate 17,158,837 downwards.
AATACAGCTCGCTACGTCCGTCAGGTAAAACACTAAAACACACACCTCATCCAGCCTCGGTCACATTATGCCAAATTGGCCAGAATTGCTCCTCATCTAAAGGACGAGTTGCTAAAACTTCTTACTCGTCCTCCACAAGTTTTCACTGGTCAATACGAGCGGACGAATGGCGAATCCTGAACCTGATTACATTACGCTTCCAAAAAATGCGATTAACGCCCTCGCTCATGAAAAAAACAAACACAAAAATATATATACATACATACAAGACAACAGCTTTCACTCACACATTCATACAAACCGATTGTACATGATATACCAAGTGTCAATTCCGCCTGCAGTGAGGAGATCCATGCGTTTTTAAAATTGTCAGCTATATTTTAAGTCATGTTCTTCTATTGCTATTATTATTGTTAGCGCCCTAGATCATTATGTGGCTGGCGGTGCATTATAAATGTATTTATTATTATTTATTAGTATTTTTCTGATTACGTTTCCATCCCACCCTCAGTGAGGAGATCCGAGCGTCCTCGGCACCCCCTCCCCCCAGCCCTCAGCACGCGGTGTCCGCCCCGGGGCGCGGCCCGCCCCCAGGGGCCGCAGCCCTCCCCCCCGGACCCGCGGACGCAGGGCAGTTCGAGAACATCTCACTACAGCACTTGTCAGAGTGGATCGACAAACTCGAGGAGGTGAGACTCGCTCCTTCTCTCTATCTCGCTCTCTCAGCAGTATCTCTATCATATTTTCCTTGTTTTCTGTTCTATTTCTGCTGCTTTATGATCAAAAATAAAATCTATTCATGTTGGCTCAAAACAAAAAATGTACATAAATATATTGGTATAATTTTCAATAATATGAACTTTTGGTATAGAGATGGTTTAAAATTTTTGGCATTGTTGTTTGGTTTTGTAATGACTATATGTTTTTGAACTGGTATTTAGCCTTTTTTAAATTTAAATTCAAAGGACACTGGAGGTTTGAAACATGTTGAAATAAATTTGGACCAACATGAATTTTATTTTTTGATTATAAAGCAGCAAAAATAGAACAGAAACCAAGGAAAATGCTGTATTTGCTGCATACCATATGTCCTTCCTGTTTATCTCTAACATAGTAGAAGGAAAAAACCTACTCAGATGCTTCTCTTCTCGTCTAGAACCGGCGTTTCGGTGGGCGTTCCATCTGCATCAGGCTTTTTGCCAAAGAACCTGATGCTATGGAGCGAGCAGAGAAGCATCTGAAATGGGTTTTTCCTTCTACTATGATGAATCCAGATGCTAAGAAATCACTACTAAATGATATTATCTCTAATATAACCTATTGAAAATGAATAATCATTGACTTCTTGAAAAGTATTTTGATTTTTGTGAGGCCAATTTGGCTGTTTTTCCTGCCTTTATTTTCAATACCTGTTCGTTTCAGTTCTGTCTCTATATATTTCCTCTAAATACAGAGCTTAACAGGCTGAACTTTTATTGTCCAAAGCACTGGCTACGCTGATGCCATGTATTTAAACCTGCACACCATATTATAGCAAGATGTGTTCTGGCTGGAAATAAAACTGTACATGTGTCTGTCACAC
>CM032668.1:17130604-17143133 GCA_019095985.1 Streblospio benedicti | reverse complement strand
CTCAAGTGTTTTCTATGCTAACATCATTGTTGTATGTTTGAAATGGTGTACTGCAGTTGCATTGTGTAGTCAAATGTATTTCAAATAGCTACCATAAGTAACGTTCTATGGCATAAATACTATTATATGTAATTTTTATGTGGTTCATCATCTAAAACATCCTCAAAAACATACATTTAGATGCTACTTTCATGATGATATCATGTCCGGTTAAAAAGATATAGCCCAAAATAGATTTTCTGGTAATGGCCGCCATTTTAAGTAAATTTCATGCTTCAAATACTGTTATATCTAGTTGAGACATGTTTCTTCATCTAAGACACCCTCAAAAACATACATTTAGACACTACTTTCATGATGATATCATGTCTGGTTACAAAGTTATGGCACAAAATAGATTTTCAGGTAATGGCCGCCATTTTTCGCCGTTTTCTCGGCTCGCCACCAGATGCCGCGATGGCACCGTGGCTTATTTTGCAGTAAGGGACCCCCAGGAACATAATGAGGCATAGCTAAAGGTGGTGCTTGTGGTTTTTTTACGGGACGAGACCAGTATCAATAGAACAGGTCTATTTTGTACTTCCAAATATTCGTTTTTTAAAGGGAACACCTTTCTATAAGAAAACTATTCTCACAGGTTATCTTAACACAGAGATTATGTGCACATCTATCGTACACTGCATGTTCTCTTAGTTGTACAATGAATAATCTTAAACAGTGAAATTCCCGTCGTCGTACGTTGGATATATACATACAGGATGTTCTTATGATACAATGATGTATTACAATCTTAGACAAACTGTTCTTAAATGCAAATTGACAGTTAAAACATGTGCTTGAATGATATGCGTAGGGCACATAACACCGTAAGGCTAGTTTACTGCCAGCATGGAAATCGTGAGGATCCGTGAGTGTACAATTCGGCAAACGTATGTTTTTTCAAAGGCAGTACGGTGGCTGCCACGAGCAGTCGTCTGCTCGTAAGTAGGCTATTACACGCTAAATGTCGTATATAACAAATAGATACTCACGGGTGCAGTGCAGTGCGTTCCTTTCACAAAGACAGTACGAGGAACGTACCTATGCAGTGATTTAGGAATCCCGACGTGCGTAGAAAGTAGAATGTACGTTAGTACAATGCACGTTCGAAACTGACGCACTCATAACGCACAGAACCAGTACTGCATTGGATCTGTATGTGACGACCGTCGTTTCACACATCAAAAACGCTCGTCTAATGGATCTCGTCAAAAGCTCACGCTATTTCGTTAGGTTCTCAAAACTATGAGTATTAATGTACCTTTATATATAAAGGAAGAAGCGATTTTTTTTTGTCATAAAAGGCTTTTTAACAAGAAGACGTACAACCTCCAAATTATGTATGTACAATCAGGACAACTTAGTGGTCGTTATAATGTCTACATTTCAAACCAAATAAATTGGTTTTAATGATAAAGACAAGAAAAAAGATTTTTTAGAAATGTTCCTCATGCTGCTGACAGCGCCACGTTTTTTAAAACGTAGTACGTAATACTTCAACGTTTGTGTAAGTCAAACGTAGTTGCACGAATTTATAATAAACTAACTAACTAACCTATTGTGGAGGGGTGCAGAAAGGCTGTGTGTGTTCATGTTGGGCTGAGGTGGTGGTGGTTTTGGGGGGGTTAGGGTTGGTTGTGAGGAAATGAGGTGAAAGGGAGAGCATTTGATCCGCTCCAGATCTAATCGGTTGCAACCCGAGCAGTAGCTGAGGGGGGTGGGGGGTGGGGGTGGAAGGAAGGTGATGAAGGTGTACTTAATCTGTCCCATACTGTATACTGACGGGAGCTGTTGTAAGGGATGGGGGACAGAGCTATATCTGTTCAAGCCCAGATTTGTTGATGGGTGGTGGCAGATTATATGTTGGTGAGGAAGTGAGGGGAAGAGAGGAGCATTTAATCTGTTCCAGATTTCATGTTTCAACCCGAGCAGTAGGAAGGGTGGGATGGAAATGCATGCATACTGATCTGGACCTATTTATATGGGGATGGCGTAGAGAGGGTTGGGGAGAGAAGAGGGGGGTGGCGGCCGAAGGAAGGGTAGAGGAGGGTGTAACATTTAATCTGTTCCACACATGTGTACCAGGGGTAGCAGAAGCTGGTGGGAGCGATATTAGAGGGATCAATCATTGCCATATACATGTAGTGTGTATGTGGCTATGACTTATGCCGATGGGAGGAAGGTGATGGAGGCGTATTCTATCCGTCACAGACCTGTACTCTGTCAAGAGCTGGTGTGAGGAAGGTGTACAGAGGGAAGGATGGGGGAGGGAAGAGGATTTAATGTGTTCCAGATCTCTTCTGTTTCAACACGAGCAGCGCCGGGTATACAGCTAGTTTATACATATGAGGGACCTCAACAATCAAAATATGTGTAGAAATAGGATATTTAGAGACAGGCTGCATCCTGTAGCCTGATGTTTATGACGACAAAGAGATTATTGTTAGATAAGACTGTCTCGTTCCCCCCCCCCCGGGGGGGGGGGGCTAGCATCTGTTTTGGGTAGGTATGATCCACGGTGACTTCAAAATGGGAGGGGGGCGGCGGGTCTTAAATATGGTTTGTGCTAGAATACGATGGCTGATATCTTTAAAATCTGATGATGGGCGTTGATTTTTGTCACTCGTAAAGTGCTGGGAGAACCGTGAAACCGTAAGTACAAAATTTAATTACAAAACGGGAGTGACATTCGGATGAGCGGGTTTTTAAGGAAATTGGATGCTCATCATTACCTTTATAGTTGTCAAGTCCATAGGCGATATGCCCTTTACTTGTGTTGGTCAATGCCAATCAGGCACATGTTTTAACTGTCAATTTGCATTTAAGAAATCGTAGTTTGGCTAATAAAGGATAGCACAATAAGAACATCCTGTTTGTAACATATGATCCAAAATCCAAAATCTTATGATTGCATGTATAAATATAGAACATCTTATTCTGTTTTTTAACCTGTGAGACTGGTATACATTGTATCTCTTTAAATTTATAGTAACAGACTCAGTGTACAGTAAAAAGTCTTTGGACAATAGATTTGCCTGGGCATCTTCTGTGTTTTTTAGATAACCTGTAAGAAAGACTCATTTTTGACCTGGTTCCATGGTGGCTAGGCGATTTGGTGCCATGGTTCTAACCCCACCAGAATGTGATAGAAGTAAATGTTAATTGTATAGTGATATGCTTACATCATGTTACCAAAGGTGTTGATTGGTAAATCAATATTATTGATGTATTATTGATGTTAGTAGTATGCATGTACTATCTGGTACGTCGGAGGTTTCAGAAACAAAGGTTTATGGATTATTTTTGTTTACACTCTAGAATGTGGGAATGTTCTCAATGCATTACATAATTTGTTAAGAATAATGTAGATTGTTCTCCCCGGAATTGTTCTAGACCTTAGGGTATATATATAAAGGCAGCTCGCAATTTAATAGATAGCATTAGTTTGGAGTTTCAGTTTGTGAATTAGTTTGAAGAGTTTGATTTGTTCATCTTTGCCATCAAGTTTGATATTTCATGCATCCTTGTCATTAAGTTTGGATATTTCATGCATCTTTGCCATCAAGTTGGATATTTCATGCATCCTTGTCATTAAGTTTGAATTTGTAAAATTGTCGCTCTGAGAAGCATTTGTTTGAAAACTTTGTTATTGGAACTTTGAAGACTTGATAAAGCTCACAGAGCATTGTTTTGGAGATATCATCTCATTTGTGCCAGACGAGCTGAAAGCCGCTGGGAAACTTTGGAATTGGATTAGACTTTGCAAAGCAAGCATTTCTGGAGTGGATATTTTGTGGAGTGGAAACTTTTGGGAGTGGACAGTAATTTCAAGTGTCAGATTGTGTCAGAACATTCACAGCAATTGTGTAAAAAAAAGTATTTTTCTATTTAATTTATTTAGACATTTGTATCAGGTATTTGATTTGTGTTATAAAAATAAATAATTGTAAAATTTAACCACTAAATTCGCAGTGTTAATTTGACCATACCCCTAGACGTTCTAATCTGTTACTTGAGCCATAACAAAATTGGGGGCTCGTCCGGGATTCTGAATCTGAGTGTGTACAGGATTATTTTGAACTCTGTGCAAAATTTATTTTTAGAGTTATTTGATTGAGGTTGTGTGAATTTGGTGGTTGTAGTGAAGTCGTATTAACATGGCAACATTTGACCCTAAACAATTTATAGAAAATCCTGATGCAACAGAATTCAAATCTTTAAACAAAGATAAGCTGTTTGCATTAGCTGAGTATCTTGAATTATCTGATGTTAAGAAATCCATAAAAAAATCAGAAATCAAAAACATAGTTGCAGAAAAATTGATAGAAGATGAAATATTCTCGGAAGAAGAAATTTTATCTGAAACTGAAAAAATGTTACTATTTAAAAAATTAGAACTTGAATTTCAGGAAAAAAAAAGAAAAAAAAAGAAAGGGAATTAGAGCTAAAAAAAAATAGAAAAAAAGAAAGGGAAAAGAAAAAAAGAGAAAAAAAAATTTTAGAAAAAAAAAGGGAAAAGGGAATTTGAGAAAAAAAAATTAGAAATGCAAAAAAAAAGCAGAAATAGGGAAAAATTAGAACTGCAAAGACAAGCAGATAGGGAAAAATTGGAAATGCAACAGGGCACTAGAAAAAAAGAAAAGCTAGAACTTGAAAAACTTAGATTAAAACAAGATTCAGACAAATTTGAGGCCTTAGAAAAGAAATTTGATGTAACCAAATATATTAGACTGGTACCCCCATTTCAAGAAAAGGAGGTTGACCAGTACTTTTTGCACTTTGAAAAAGTAGCAAAAAATCTGAATTGGCCTAAGGAAAATTGGACTATGCTCTTACAGAGTGTTCTATCTGGCAAGGCTAGGGAAATTTTTACACAACTTTCGGTTGATCAGGCTTCAAACTATGATACAGTGAAGACCTTGATTTTAAAAGGGTATGAATTGGTGCCTGAGGCATATCGCCAGAAGTTCAGAAATTGGGAAAAAAAGAAATGACCAAACTTATGTTGAGTTTGCCAGAACTAAGGAACAGTTGTTTGATCGCTGGTGTAATTCTAAAAAGATTGAGGAAAATTTTGATAAATTGCGCCAGCTAGTTTTGATTGAAGAATTTAAAAGATGCATACACTCTGATGTGAAAACATATATAGATGAACAGAGTGCAGACACATTGGATAATGCAGCTAGACTAGCTGATGACTATGCTTTGACACACAAAGTTTCTTTTTCTGGCAAACCTCAAAAATCATTTACAAATAAGAATCCTAATTCTTCTGGAAATTTCAAGCAAAATAGTCAAGCAAAAAACAAGAGTCAGTCAGAAAATAAGACCTCAAGTGATAGTAACACCAAGCCAAAGTCAGAACCTGGTCAGACAGCTAAAAAAGTATGACTTGTTATTATTGTAAAGAGCCAGGTCATATGAAATTTGACTGTCCTTTATTGAAAAATAAGGAACAAAGAAAAATTACAGGTAGAACTACTGTAAACTTTGTTTCTAAATTTGGAACTGTATCCAATTTTGTGAAGGATGTGCATGACACACTTGTTAAAGAGTCTAACTCTGTTTGTAAACCTACTGAAGAGTCTAGTTCTGTTAGTGGATTGGAGGAGGCTTTTGGCTCAGATCATTTTTTGATTTGGAAGAGTTTAATTCAAACTCATTTTGTGATTTGGAGGATGAGTCTAACTCAAACTCACTTTGTACTTTGGAGAATGAGCCAAGCCCCATTTGTGAACAAAATGTTGGATCTAGTACTCTTTGTGGATTTGTTAAGAAATTGAATTCCCCCTGTAAACCAAATATGGAGGGTTTTGAGCCATTCATTCATGATGGTTTTGTTTCACTTTCAAGTGATATGAAGGATGCTAAACCAATTAAATATTTGAGAGACACTGGGGCACTCCAGTCTGTAATTTTGGCAGATGTTTTGCCATTCACAAATGAAACAGACACTGGTTTAGGTGCACTTGTTAAGGGTCTGTTTGAAGATGATTATAGTATTGCACCTCTTCATAAGTTGTACTTGTCCACTGATCTTGTGTCAGGACATGTAACAATGGGTGTTAGAAAAAAAATGGATTGTGATGGTATACAGGTTATTCTTGGCAATGACCTTGCAGGCAAGAAAGTGTTTGCAGATCCTATTGTGACTGAAAATCCTTCTCTGGAATCACATGTTGATCCAATTGAAAAGGAAGTTCCTGGAATTTATCCTGTTTGTGCTGTGACACGATCCATGAGCTTGAAATTAAAAGACAAGGAAAATTCTAATGTCGAAACCTCTGAGAAAAATTCTGAGTCATTTGATGAGTTGCCTTGTGAAAATAAAATATTTTCTAGGTCAGAAATGATTGCTGAACAACAAAAAAGACCCAGAAATTTCTAAATTATTTTCCATGGCTGTTGATTATGATGAAGTGTCACAGAATCCTGTTTGTTATTATGAGAAACATGGTGTTCTGATGAGAAAGTGGAGACCACCAGATGTAAATTCTGATGAAGATTGGGCTATCAGACACCAGATTGTTGTGCCAAAGTCTTATAGATCTGAAATTCTAAAGCTGGCACATGAGAATGTTTTATCAGGTCATTTGGGCATAAACAAGACTTATCAGAAAGTATCTGTTCATTTTTATTGGCCTGGTATAAGGAAGGATGTTGTTAAATTTTGTAGATCTTGCCATACTTGTCAAGTGGTTGGCAAACCAAATCAGACACCTCCTAAGGCTCCTTTGAAACCCATTCCCGCATTTGAAGAACCTTCATTAGTGGAAGAGGAAATTCCAGACCTCTATCCATCTAGTGCAGTTACTAGGTCATTGGCTCAAAGTGCTGTTGGAAATAATCCCATTGTGGATTTGGATTTGTCTGAGACCTGTATAGGCCAGACATTGGATAAAAATGCTGTTAAAAATAATCCCATTGTGGATTTTGATTTGTCTGAGACCTGTATAGGCCAGACATTGGATAAAAATGCTGTTAAAAATAATCCCATCATGGATTTTGATTTGTCTGAGACCTTTATTGGCCAGACATTGGCTCAAAATGCCATACAAAATACTCCCTTTATGGATGTTGATTTGGCTGACCCCTGTATTGGGCAGTCTTTGTTTGATGAGGGCCAATATTGTCCTTCCAGTTCGTCTGGGAAATATTTGGATTTGATTAATGAGGGCCAATCCTGTCCTTCCAGTTCGTCTGGGAAATATTTGGATTTGATTAATGAGGGCCAATCCTGTCCTTCCAGTTCATCTGGGAAATATTTGGATTTGTTTAATGAGGGCACGTCCAGTCCTTCCAGTTCACCTGGGAAATCTTTGGATTCATCTCATGAGGGCACGTCCAGTCCTTCCACTATACCTGGAGAACATGTGGATTCTTATGATGAGGGCTTGTCTTCTCATCCTAGTTCGTTGGAGGCAAATGTTGATATCATCATGTCAGATCATCAACAGACATATGACTCATTTGATTTTCAAGACAGCGTTCAATCATTTTTGTTTTGTTCTGAAAATGAGATTCATGATCAAGTGGTAGATGAGAATCCTTCTTCCAAATTCATTACATTTAAAACTTTTGATAAACCAAAAGCTCTTTTGACTGATTTTATTATTCCTTCAGATTTTGGTCTTAACAATATAAAATTTGGTAATTCAAACTACATCATTGTATCTCTTAAAAGTGGTGACCAGTTAAAAGTGTGCACCTCAGAAGATAACAAATATGGGATTGTGAACTACAAATCTTGGAACATTACTATGGATTTTATTGTTGAATTGTATCAAAGATTCATGGACATTAACATGTATTTGAATATGATTAATATAACATTGAATATGCTATTGCGCAATGTTTGTTTATTTAAATTATTATTAACAAATTGCTTAGATGGAGTTACATAGATGAGTGTTAATGCTATATTGAATTTTGATATTGGAATTTCGACATTGGACATTGTATAATTGAAATTTATTTGTGTAGACAAATAAAAAAGTGGTATTTAGTTGATTTTTATGTCTGTGATGTAATGTTAAAAACATTTTCATTTTCATGTTTGCAATGTTTGAGTTTGATTATGTATGATATAGTTTTTATTATCTAATGGTTAGGGTGTAACATATATAATTATGAAACATTATTGTTAATTGTAAATATTGTATAAAATTAGATATTTTTTTCTGAAAAGAAAGTTTTGGAAAAACTTTCTTTTGCTCACAGGGAGGGGGGTGTGACGTGTTTAGGTTGTAAATAAAGTAAATGTTAATTGTATAGTGATATGCTTACATCATGTTACCAAAGGTGTTGATTGGTAAATCAATATTATTGATGTATTATTGATGTTAGTAGTATGCATGTACTATCTGGTACGTCGGAGGTTTCAGAAACAAAGGAAACAGAATGTGGAATGTTTATGCATTATTTTTGTTTATTGTTCTAGAATGTGGAATGTTCTCAATGCATTACATAATTTGTTAAGAATAATGTAGATTGTTCTCCCCCGGAATTGTTCTAGACCTTAGGGTATATATATAAAGGCAGCTCGCAATTTAATAGATAGCATTAGTTTGGAGTTTCAGTTTGTGAATTAGTTTGAAGAGTTTGATTTGTTCATCTTTGCCATCAAGTTTGATATTTCATGCATCCTTGTCATTAAGTTTGGATATTTCATGCATCTTTGCCATCAAGTTGGATATTTCATGCATCCTTGTCATTAAGTTTGAATTTGTAAATTGTCGCTCTGAGAAGCATTTGTTTGAAAACTTTGTTATTGGAACTTTGAAGACTTGATAAAGCTCACAGAGCATTGTTTTGGAGATATCATCTCATTTGTGCCAGACGAGCTGAAAGCCGCTGGGAAACTTTGGAATTGGATTAGACTTTGCAAAGCAAGCATTTCTGGAGTGGATATTTTGTGGAGTGGAAACTTTTTGGGAGTGGACAGTAATTTCAAGTGTCAGATTGTGTCAGAACATTCACAGCAATCTTGTGTAAAAAAGTATTTTTCTATTTAATTTATTTAGACATTTGTATCAGGTATTTGATTTGTGTTATAAAAATAAATAATTGTAAAATTTAACCACTAAATTCGCAGTGTTAATTTGACCATACCCCTAGACGTTCTAATCTGTTACTTGAGCCATAAACAGACACACATAGGACATGCGAGGTCAACATTAAAACACCTCTCAGTGGAGACATCATTTTTTATGTAAATAAAGAATATGTTCTGTTGTAATTTTTAAAAGCTGGTCATGTTTGGTATCAATTCAAACATATTTTTACAAGGAGTTTATATAGATAAAAATCAAACATAGCCCAAGGATATTCATTGAAAAAAATATGTTTTTTAAATTTTGGGGCATGAGTTTCAAAAATGCTTTTTGATGTTGCACAACTCTAATTTATGACACACAAGGCACATGGTGGGCTGACAGTGGGGGGCTGCAGCAGCATCCATCTACTGTTGTTTCTAATGTAAGGTGTTATCAGCTGAGGGTAGAAAAGAATTGATGATGATGGTTGATTTGCCTGTTTCCCACAACTAAACAGGAGAGTCCTGTTTCCCTCCCTGGACAAACACAACTTTTGGCGCAGTGAAAGCAATCATTGCTACCTATAAATTTTATTGACTTGTGATTTATTTTAAAGTTGCATATTTAACAACTGTTGCTATGTAGTTCCTATAAATTTTTCACATTTTATTTTATTTGCTACCTATAAATTTTAAAATATGTTAACAACTGTTGCTATGTAGTTCAGCAAGTGATAACTACCGTTGCTAGGCAACCATTGCTACCTATAAATTTTATTGATTTGTGATTTGTGTTTCATATTTTATTTGCTACCTATAAATTTTAAAGTTGCATATGTTAACAACTGTTGCTATGTAGTTCAGCAGTTGTGATTTGTTGCTTTTCAATTTTATTTGCTACCTATAAATTTTTTAAATTGCATACCTAATAAATTTTAGTTATGGCAATTTGCTTTGTCATTGCTACCTATAAATTTTTTACTTTTAGTTTGCTACCTATAAATTTTAAAGTTGCATATGTTAACAACTGTTGCTATGTAGTTCAGGCAGTTGTGATTTGTGTTTCATATTTTATTTGCTACCTATAAATTTTAAAGTTGCATATGTTAACAACTGTTGCTATGTAGTTCAGCAAGTGATAACGACCGTTGCTAGGCAACCATTGCTACCTATAAATTTTATTGATTTGTGATTTGTGTTTCATATTTTATTTGCTACCTATAAATTTTAAAGTTGCATATGTTAACAACTGTTGCTATGTAGTTCAGGCAGTTGTGATTTGTGTTTCATATTTTATTTGCTACCTATAAATTTTTTTGCATATGTTAAAGTTGCATATGTTAACAACTGTTGTCATTGCTACATATGTAGTTCAGCAAGTGATATGTTAACAACTTGCTAGGCAACCATTTTTACCTGAACGTTGATTTTGTTTCATATTTTATTTGCTACCTATAAATTTTAAAGTTGCATATGTTAACAACTGTTGCTATGTAGTTCAGGCAGTTGTGATTTGTGTTTCACATTTTATTTGCTACCTATAAATTTTAAAGTTGCATATGTTAACAACTGTTGCTATGTAGTTCAGCAAGATAACTAACCGTTGCTAGGCAACCATTGTACCTATAAATTTTATTGATTTGTGATTTGTGTTTCATATTTTATTTGCTACCTATAATTTTTAAAGTTGCATATGTTAACAACTGTTGCTATGTAGTTCAGCAAGTGATAACGAACAACTAGGCAATCATTGCTACCTATAAATTTTATTGACTTTTGATTTGTTTGGCAACCATTGTTGCCTATAAATTTTTTGATTTGTGATTTGTGTTTCATATTTTATTTGCTACCTATAAATTTTAAAGTTGCATATGTTAACAACTGTTGCTATGTAGTTCAGCAAGTGATAACGAACATTACTAGGCAACTATTGCTACCTATAAATTTTATTGATTTGTGATTTGTGTTTCATACTTTATTTGCTACCTATAAATTTTGCCTTTTTACAATACCAATCTCCTTTTCTTCATTACTTTCATGTTGCCAAACAATATAGAACAACACAGTCAGGGTTGCTAAGAAATAACCATAGCAACGGATGCTAGGGAACATCCACAGCAACCGTTGCATAGCAACTGTCCTATAAAGGGGTAAAAAAAAGATTTTTATATATCATTACTTTCATGTTGCCAAACAATATAGAACAACACAGTCAGGGTTGCTAAAAAATAACCATAGCAACGGTTGCTAGGGAACATCCATAGCAACTGTTGCCTAGCAACTGTCCTATAAAGGGGTAAAAAAAAAGATTTTTATATATCATTACTTTCATGTTGCCAAACAATATAGAACAACACAGTCAGGGTTGCTAAGAAATAACCATAGCAACGGTTGCTAGGGAACACCCATAGCAACCGTTGAGATGGTGTAAGAGGAAGGAAGGCCACTGGCCAACCTTGAGACAAGTGAATGAGGGCCTATTCCGAGGAATAGGTTGACAACCCTACTTGCTGCCCATCCAGCATCTAAGAGAAAACTGCCGCTATCGGCTCAGAATCAGTACAAGAGATCCTACAGTGGCCATAATAATTGACAACAAAAGCCTATCAAGGTGTGTGTAGCCTAGGAAAACTAACCTACCCAGTGCAACTTATATAAAGGGCTTTTTTATAGTCTGCGACCATGCTACAATGAGTCATGCACTGGAGGCCTATAACATAGTTTTGCTACATATACATTATTTCTGTATATATTTTAATTGCCCTCGAGTCAACGTCGTTCTAGCGTCGTTCACTTGTTTTTATGACAGACAATGTGCTTCATATAATCAGAAATTGTTTTTATATTTTTGGATATTTTTTCTCTCTGAGGAATTTATTCGAGTGTACTTAGCTAATAAATTCTAGAAAATGTAATTCAAGGGTACAATATGGCACTTATATCTTGATAGCAATGATAAATCTGATGAAACAGACTGTCTTAATTCAGTAAAATTGGGTACACTGCAGTAGGACTTTTGTAAAATATGAACAACACATACACTGTATTTGTGGACTATATAATTACATAATGCTCTTGATTTTGCAATGTATTTGAACTTTCAAGAGACATGGTGATGCATGAGTGAATTACATGACATATTTACCTTTTATGCCACATAAACAAGTACTTCCTAAGCCACTTGAATAAATACATTTTCATCTATGTTGAGTCTTCCACTTCTTCATAATTAATCATTTCATTGTACAGGTTTCATGAAATGTACCCAAAAGATCATGTTTGCAGCAGCTAAGATCTCCTTAATAAAAGAACTGGTCTATTATTTTGAGTGTACTATAATTGTCATCTATAGTTTGTCCAGTATTGCTTTATTACCATAGTTTCCCCTTATTACTTTCTTCAATCTTAACCGAATTTCATAAAACTTTCCTTGTTTGCTGCAGAGTCAAAAGAGCT
>CM032668.1:17094673-17121313 GCA_019095985.1 Streblospio benedicti | reverse complement strand
TAATTAAGAGACAGACTAGAATTTAGCCCTGTAAATAACCACTTGAACAGAAGTAGTAAATTGGTTGTAAAATTAAAGAAAATAAGATAACATATATGTGTTGCAAACTTTTTATTGTGCAAAATATGTATGTAAAATACTGCTATACAATGATACATGGTACTGTAAAATCATTGTAACAAAGCAACATGACCACAACTAATCATAAATATCATATCAACCATGAGACAGCATATATTCACAAACCATGAGACAACACATCTTCAGCATGTTTTGATTTACCGAGTGAGTAGATAGCAGAAATAAGTTGTGGGCAGCTGCAACATCTTTGCACAATACACGAGGACAAAACGGTGTAGTTTAGTTTTGATGAAACACGTAAAACATTTTGATGATAAGTTTTTCATATATTATTACATGAACATGCATTCAATCAATCTATTATTCTTTTATAATAATAATTACAATAAACAAGTCATAACTTTCCATGTTTAGAAAGTAAGTCATATAATGGCAATGGTGCATTTAAAAAATCTAAAAATTATAAAACTACGGAGAGAATAAATTCCTAAGGGCTCTAGTACACACACACAAATAATAGATATAAAAACTGCCTTGAAAACAAAATGAAGCTTATCAAAATGAAATATGTAACAGATAGAGGGAGAACAAAATATACAGCATGACTATGCTCCTGACAAAGGACACTATTATGCAACATTTTACAATAGCAAAGTAAAGAAACAAATCCTAGAAGACGTCTGCTTTACTAGGTACTATAACAAACGAGAAACACAACTACACACAGCAGCAAAAATCACCAATGTTCATTACCGGTACATAAATCTGCAAAATTTCGCATGGAACATATGATACATGCATAACAAATCATTTATTAAAATGAGACAAATGATCCAAACATCAATCAACAATATTCATCACAATTGATATATTAATAACTTAATCAAATTAATAACTTAATTATAATATCAAAATATTAAGGACTAAAAATTTAAATGTTATTGTTACAGAATACTTAACTAACATAAATACTTTTTTAAACAGTGTAGTAGCACTAAATCAACACTCATTAGGTTAGTCAGCCACACAAACTTTTTTTTAAGACCAGCACACTCCAAAACCATACGTCAAGACCAATGTAAGGCATACTGTGGTGTCAGTCGTTTTGAACTTGCATTTACACTCAGTCACATTTTATTCCTATCCGGATGAATAAGCATTTATTATGCAATTTCTTCCTGATCAACTTACTTAAAGCTTTGCGAGTAACGTGATGACATAAATAGTCATGTTCTTAAAGTAAAGATTTCATACAGTTGAAGAATTTGCATTACATTTTGACTACTAAATTGGGGATTTTGTGTAGAAAAATTAATGAAGAAATGTATAAATCATGAAAAAATAAAAATAAAAACAGCAACAAGCAACTTTTGGCACACTATAAAAATTTAGTTTTGTATTATATATACAGCTATTAACCATAAAGAACTTCGGAAGATCGATATTTTTTATGAAAGTTTTACTTTCAACATGTAGAATTGAACACTGATTATTGATTGGACCCATCAAAAAGAAAACTGAAATGGTCCACGCAACATTTAGATAGATGAAGAGATGAAATCAATGATAAAATGCATTGTATTTGGCAAGATAAAATGATAAAAATAAAAATAATTCAAATGAGATCAACTTTTGATCACAAAATATTACAAATTCATGATATCATTGAATGGGAATTTGTTGTGACAATAATTCTGATCCAATAAATGATAATTATGATGTAATATCATTCAATAAACAATCAACATATGAACTTTTTATATATTATGAGTATTGTTACAAAAATTGTATAATTGTACTTATACCACACACCCATCATGTAAGAAATATGTTTGATGAAAAACTTACATGTGCCTTTAGATAAAAATGATTACTTTCCTAAATAGATTAAAATAATTAAATTCTTTTTACATGGAAATCTAAAAACGTGTCCTTTTTTTAAACACATTGTTCTCAAAATGAACCGAAATTCCAGGCCACAGAATAACAGAGCATACATTATTAATGTTGTGGAATCACATTATTTGTGAACGTAACAGGCCAAGTTCCCAGACGGGTGTATATGTGTTGTCAGGACAGGTAAACATTTTGATTTACTTGACCCAAGTACGAATATTCTCAGTCGCTCCTCACATCAGTTTCAATTGAATTTGCATGGAGTTTGTTGATTTGGACATGTAACTAAATATAAGTTAGGACAGGTATATTTTTCAGGATAATTTTACTACAGACAAATATGATTTTTCTCCTATTTGTGTCACTGAACATAATACTACTGTCATAAACTTTCCTTGACAAATGTTAAACAAATGAAAGGATTTTGGCTGTATCATGAATACAGTAATATGCCAGCATCTACAAATCCAAACAAACAAACCTACACATGCAAAAACTGTGGGCACAGCACATAATAAATGTACACAACTTTCTGGTCAAAGAATATTTAAAGAGTACATGACTGCTTGTCCATAGCTCTAGATATGCTGCTACTCTAGCCCTCTACACAGCATCACTCTAGCTGCTGATCAGCAGTAATCAAGCTATCTAGAGCGCTAGAGTGCCTCTTGAAAGTACAGCTTTGGCCGTCAGCATCACTCAGAAGACGCGATTCCTGCTGCTAGCAGCAAGCATTCCCAAAAAACCTATGCCTATATCTCTCCTGCGCTATCGTGTGGAGAGGCTAGCGGCGGCAGCCTGGATCGCAGTGCGCGGTGGCTAGCAGCTGGTGCTGTTACCAGCCAGCAGGCAGGCTGCAGCCTCGACGGCAGCCTGGGACACGGGCGGGGTGTAGCCAGGGCCGACGTTCTCGATGAAGAGCGTGAGCGGCAGGGAGAAGACGATGCCGGCGAAGATGCCGGTGATGAGGAAGAAGGCGGCCATCATGCCGGCCGTACCCTGGTGCTGCGGCTCCACGTTGCTAAAAATGTAAATGTGGTTATTAGTTTAGTTTATTAGTTTATTAAAGTCTCAATCGTATGTACACACATGTAAAAAGGCACAAATATAATATCTTTAAAATGTACACATGACCATTCTTTATAGAATTATTAGAGACTATATATACGTTAAAATTTTCCTCCTATCTAAAATGTAAAAGCAGGCTCTGGCAACATAATATACAATATCTTTCTTGCTTAGCAGGTAGTATAATTGGTTATTTATAGTGGCAATTCGCTGTTATCGTGTTCTAGCGACTTTACATATTTACACCAGGTCATTGGCAGCATCCTTGTCACACACTATATCCTTCTCGACTCCCCGGGGAGCATACAGGATATCACTACCATACTGAAGACATGCTTATCACTCACATTAGCGGGGACACATCACAGAGGTTAGCAGTCGCATGGTATAATACAGTAGATCCCTCAACGAATGTATGTTTGTATTGGGTTTCATTATTCAACATAATAATCAATTAAATAGCTAGCTACCTGTTGAAACCTGTCTATGTCTCATTTATGAATGCACGATTCCCGGGGCACGATTTTCCTTTTTAAACATTTTGAAAATGCTGTTTTATGTTTTGAATAAATTGATTGGTATTTCAATAAACCGATATATTAATGTTTTACAGCAAGATTATAGATTTACATTTTTGCTCCGATTTGTGTTCAAGCAATATTTAAATGTTTAAAAATGAAAATCTTGCATTTACTTAAAAAACTTAGAACAAAGCATTTTCATCGTGTGTATGCAAAGGTGAAACGATCATATGGAAAAAGCGACACGGGAAAATAGAACAAATTTGTGTTGCATTCTATTTCGTATTTTGCGACTTATCCGAATCAGAGTCAATTATTCATTGGGAAATTCTTTGAAACTAATGATACGAAGAGAATTTTGCGAATTTTGAGAAGTGGAACCGAAGGAGGCGAATTTTAAAGGTGGACTACGTATTTTTCCGAATTTTTCACTGGATTCAAAGTGTGCTTGAAGAATTTGCAGTAGAAAAATGAAAACACCGAATATACAGGCGAATAAAATTTTGGGAAGGAGAATTTACGGAAAATTCCCTGTCTATAATTCGTAATCAGTACTGTATGGAAAAAGCGAGCCATGAGGCAAGTACTCACCCGGGAGCATACATCATGGTGAGGGAGCTGTAGTAGCCGGAGGTGAAGGCCATGAGGATGCCGCCGATGACGTACACCCAGTCGTTAGCGATGAACACCGGCAGCATGCGCGTGTCCGGCCGGAAGTTACAGAACATGAAGAACGGGATGAAGAGCACACGCAGCAGCACTGGCACCCACACATACTTGGGGCCCGGCTGGAACGGAAAAGAAACGTGATATGAATCTTCTAGTTCTATAAATATGCATTACATGCATTTACTTCTTTATGTTACAAAATTCTTGTTGACATTTGAATAGCATACAAAACAAGAGTTTTAAAGCACAACGAAACATGGATGGAAACCTCTCCTATTTGGGGGGCGTTTTTGTACTCAGTGTACCTAAAATGGGTGTGTGCATGGGGGCGGGCAAAATCTGCATTTTGCAACAAGGCGCCGCCTATTGGCTTTCTGAAGAACATACTGAACTGTAATGTTAAAGATTTTCAGGACATTTTATTTTAACGCTAATCACAAGCACGAATATCAGGATGCATCATTGATGCATGGTTTCTCTTTTGTTACTTTATAAAAAAAGAATCATTGATGCAAATGGCACTAAATAATGCCTAATGTGTAATTAGTATAAGGTATTTTGAGCCTGTATTACTTGGCAGGCTGGTACTTTACACGTACATGAATGTGATGAGAGTATCAATGGTGTCTATACTTGCAAAAGGATGTAGAAGATTAAGAAGAAAATTTGTGAAAGAAATGTGATATGAATCTTCTAGTTCTATAAATATGCATTACATGCATTTACTTCTTTTGTTATGAAATTCTTGTTGACATTTTAATAGCATACAAAACAAAAGAGTTTTAAAAAAAAACTAAAATATATTTCATTGAAATATTTGCCATTTTCACACTTACGATTCTGACGATTTCCGTTGCGAGATTTCCCAGCATGGCAAACAGATTGAAGAAGAGGAAGCAGGTGATGCCAGTGTAGTATTTGTCTGTAACGCAAACACATCAACGTACTTTCATGCTACAATGGAACCTGTCGATGTGGACATAGATCTCCCATTTAAGGACTCCAGATCCCTACATCGTTTAACCTATTTAACATATAAAGTGGACCTCTCTTTCAAGGAAACACCTGTCTTATGTTGACAGTTTTCCCTTCTCCAAAAGTGTCCACATAAGACACATTCGTGACCTGTTCTTCCAAATGACAGGGATTTACTAAAATGTAATATCAATCTGGAATACAAGAGATACCTGCGGTAGCGTGTTGTGGGTTACAGACAACAATTTGCCACCTCAAATTTTGAAATTACTGAATCGAGGCCAAAATTTCTGACTAGTACAAAATTTCTGAATCTTCACAAATGACTTTATTATGTATTTTTAACATATATTTAAATAAGACTACTTTATAACACTGTTCTGTGTTTATATGTTGGTGAATGGACAGTATTGAAATAAGGAGTGCAATTAACTTGGTTTCAACATATTTGATTAAAAAAAATACAAGGGTATGGATGATGGGTTTCATATTTCGGCAAACAGCGTTCAAAGTAAAGGAAACTCAATTGCGATTTCAAACCATTTTATTTTAACTATGTTACATGAAACACAGTTTTCAAAAGTGCTGAAATGAATCTTGTTGGACATTTGAAAAAAAGGGAGACTATTTTAAGTTTTCAAATAAAGTTTGCTGTAAATTATACACTGAATTGCAGAAATTCACATCTTCAAGGGGGCCGGTTCGCCCCCCTTCCCAACAACCCCCTTGCCAAAAAAATGTATTCCCACCAGCCCGATAATGTAGTCATGCATGTAGAGTTGGAATCACCGATGGATGTGCAAATGCACTTTAAAAAGAAAGTCAGGCGTGTACATCAATAATCATGCCTAATGTGTTATTAGTATAAGGTATTTTCACCATATCCATGTGTTCTCTTTTGATTGCTCATGAATCTACAATGTATCAATGTCGTCTATCCACCAAAAGGATGTAGAAGATTAAGAAGAAAATTTGTGAAAATCAAATATGAATTTCTAGTTCTATAAATATGCATTACATGCATTTTCTGTTTTTGTGATGATCATTGTATTTTCATTTTAATACCATACAAAACAAAGAGTTTTGCAAAACTAAAATATATTAGAATGCAATATTCATTAATTTTCACATATTTCTTCTCAGTTTTACTTTCATATATATACCCAGACATGGCAAACAGATTGAACAATAGAAATCTGGTGATGCCAGTGTCTGTATTTGTCATCAACGCAAAAACTGGGCTTACTGATCGAGACAATGGAACCTGTTACAGTCATTTGTAGATCTCCCATTTTTGGACTCCAGATCCCTATTTCGTGGGCCTATTTAACATATAAAGTGGACCTCTCTTCAATACAAACATTCAGTTATGTTGACCCATGTTTTCCTTCAAAAGTATCCACATTTTTTTCAAAACAGACCTGTTTTTAAAATGACAGGGATTTACTAAAATGTAATATCAATCTGGAATACAAGAGATACCTGCGGTAGCGTGTTGTGGGTTACAGACAATAAACTGACGTCCACAACAGTACTGTATGTTTATGTATCTATACATGTACCATGACGAGGATGTGTATGCAATTCCATGTTGAAAAACATCAGAGACTGCAAGCTGGCTCCCTCGTTTCTATAATATCATACATGCTACATGTATATGAAATAAGGACTGGGCCACCTGCTCACCTGAGATGGGGAAAGAGTCGCTGGATGGTTGGATGCCAGCCTGGATGGCAGGGAAGCAGGCCAGGGTGACGAAGAACACGAAGAAGACGCCCACATCCTGAACCCAGCACTGAAACAGCGGGTTGGTTCAATAAGTGCTCCACTAGCTTGCCGTTTGTAACATTTGTTTTCATTTACTTTTTACGCAAGCAGTAATTTGTTAAGTCCAAAATTCATTGACTGACTGCCGGTTCATTGGCAAATTAATGAAATAATCATTAAAAAATGTATTTCCTTACAGAAGTAGCTATTCAGGATAATCTTTAAAATGTGAACAGATTCATCGACCGTACACAGAAATCCAAACGCACATGGGGTTTTAGGTTAAACAATTGCGAATCTAGGTGTTTTTTTTCTACATAAATGTATTTCCAATGAAATTTTAATGATCTAGAAATTCTAGATTTTGATATGATCTAAATTTTGGGACTGTCTTGACATTGACCTTGGACGTTGCGCATGTTCATAAATTACTGTCAACATCTGTGAAGGAAGTTAACACAACTTGACAAGTGACGTTTTGCTACCTTTTTGAAGATTTCCCAGAAGGGTGGCCTCTGGACGATCTCCTGGTCACCACGGTGACGCTCGGCGTCGCGCGCTGCCCTCTGTTGGTGGTAGCGGAAAAACTTCTGCAAGCGCCAAAAATAGGAAGTGAGTCGGACCGTCTACGTTGAAAATGTCATCTGCAGAAGTATTAATACCATGCCTAGGAAGGAGGACTTTGTGAGAATATTTTGAAACTATACTTATTTTAACTTATTTTAATTTATTTTAATTTATCAATATTGTGCGAATAGCATGAAGAAATAGAAAATAACAAACTTATCTAGAACGTTTTGAATTTATATGTATGTAAATGTATTGTATGTAATGTATGTATTTTTTATTTATTATTTTAAGCTCAATAAAACAAAATGCTGAAGTATGACACATCAAAAACAGATGAACAGCTTTCTAAACATTTCGTTTGAGTAGAAATAATAGCACTTTGAGAGCTTTCAGCTTCCTACAAACTTTTCATTTTAAAGTCTCCTGCCTATCCACCTATTCGTCATTTAGATCGAGACATTGAAAAACCTTCACCAGAAACCTTTGCAAGAAGTTTAAAATCTCTGAAAGTGCGCATTATGTTTGCTCAGTAAAAATATTTGAAAAGCTGGGACTGATGATTCAGGTGGGTGGAGCAGTGTCAGAGTTTTGTGATCAAATTACCAATATGACAATTGAAGGAAACTCGCTAAAGAACTCTTCAGAAAAACAAAATTAAGGCTAAATGCTGCTATATAGCAACAATAACACAAAATGTATGAGAGAGTACCCAGGACGACAAGCATGATTTTTAAGCATGAACAGCGATATCTATGCAGGGCTGCCAACCCCCTCTCGTCGAATTCTGTACTCCCGATGTCCCAAATTAGTATTTTAGGGGTCCAAATTAGTATTCTGTGAGCAAAATTCATTATTTCCCCTTATTTTGCTTATTACAGCAGGATATAAGGTACAATGAAATCTAGAAAACATTGGCTAGATTAATTTAAATGTATGAAATGTAATTAAACTTCATTCAAGTCCCGTTGGTGTTCAGTGTGGAGTCCGCAATGGGGTGGCGGTGCTGAACCAGGGATACAAAACTCCCAAATAACCTAGGTAGCACGTAGTTTTGTTAGTAAATAAACTTAGTATTGATTGTAGCATGATCAGTGATAGTGTAGAAGGAAAAGGTTGTTGTAACAGTGGTTGGCGCCGTCAGGATTCATGGGATATGCAATAATTGTTGATGAGTAGTGGTGTAGGGCTGTGGTTGAGTGGTGTTTACTTCAGGAATAGGGTATGTGACAATATTTCCTGTTACTGATTTATCTTCCCCACGGGTATAAGCTAGTAATTTTATATCAGGTATTAAAATTAAAAAAAAACTCACCCATCCCACCCAGGTGGGATCTCCACCATACTAATGTGCTTGGTTTATTTTATTAGGTGTTGGGAAATTATTCAAAGACATCCCCATCTTGACAAGTACTGACCTAGTACTAGACAAACTAGTATTTTGTCAGTAAATATTTTTAACAGTGACTGTTGATCTAACCTTATTTTGGGCCCGTATCCCGCATGCCCAATAATACTAATGCGCCATTCCCACGTATAGCCTTTTCTCTCCTCAACAGTATCAGTATTTGACCATTTAAACACTGATAACAGGTGATTTTAAGCTTTATTCTGTATAAATTCATTTTGTTTTTGCCAATCACCCGCCATGACACGCATATGCTTTTTTTCAATAATAATAGGTGTGTGACGTCGTTAGTTTGTATCCATGTGTGCATGCGACGTCACAAAAATGCACATATGCATTGGCTGCTGTCAGCTGTAGTAACAGGTGCGCCGTTCATGCCAAACATTTCGTCTGTGCGATCTAATGCGTTGTTTACAAATCGAGCGATAATGAAGTTCATTTGTGAAAAAAAAATCTTTCTACTTATGTATTTATCCTCCTAACCACTGAAATCCGTACTGCAAATGGTACAGATCCGTACTCCTGTATTCAGACCCTCAAATTCGTACGAATACGCCACATCCGTACTACTTGGCAGCCCTGTTTATGTATACACCTATACATCAGCTATTTTTGGCATAACTGATATTTTTGCATGAAAAACATTGTGGTCTTTTTTTTAAAAAAAAGCAATTTCATTGACCGAAGCTAAGATTTAGACGGGATGAAAAATAAAAGGGATTCAAACCTTTTACAAGGATTACTAAGAAAAAAATCTTCATCCATCAACAAAAATAAGAGGAACATCATTCATCCGGCCAATTAAAATAGAATATAAATAATCACAGAACTTCAATGAATCTATTCCAATCAGTTTAATGAGTGTACGATTTGACCACGAGATTGGAGTGTCAATCGCAAAATTAGACATGCTGAGGTGTGATTGACACGAACGTAACCATCAGCATACTAAATTTCACAATTGTCACGACAATCGAGTGGTCAAATACCATTCTATCATGAAAGAAATCCACAGTCAACAAGTGTCTGCTTTGTTTTTGTTTTTAAACAAATTATATCATGACAGTCTAAGTGTCAGTTTGAAGCGGTGACCTACTTTAGATTGTGGTGTCAGAATGTGCATAGTTAAACTCTGAGTCAGATGTCAAGCAAATTGACTTCTGAAATGTTTCGCCTGAGAGTGGATTAAAATAATTTATCACTTTGTGTGACCTGTTTAAATACTGCAACCTGATTGGTTGAACCCACCACACCCATCTGATACTCAGCTGTGATTAATCACTTGACCTCATTTATATTCATCACCGGTCTGTGATGAATATAGATTAACAGCCTGTGGTTCGTCAGAATTTTTAATGAGAATAGTTGTGTCAGAGGTCTCTTCAGGACATCTGATAATCAGAGTGGCATAATTTCGAGTGCAGTGAATCATATAATGGGGTCTATAATTTAGCACGCCTGTGGACCAATCAGAATGCAGAGTTATGTTTCCAAGACAACGTACGAGTAGTGGCAGGGCGAAGTACGTGTCAAATGCCAGCAGCAGAACAAAGATGGCCGTCAGAAAGTAGTAAATGGCTGACGTCCGCGGGTTCGGCGTACCTGCAAATACAGCAGTCATGTTTTTGTGTTCACCAGAGTGAAATGTCAACTGTGCAAGGAACATTAGCGTAACAAAAATTACCGTATATAATAATATGGAACAGTTTGCAATATTATGATTAACTAGGAGTCTATTTCAGATAATCAATATCAGGGCAGACGACTTTTTCCAACAATCTTGTGCAAAAACTAAGTGAATCTACCCTACAAAACTACACTTTAGTTTTCACTATTGTTCTATGTCGTGAGTAATTTCCGGAGTACTTACTGCCAATTGCAATGAGGTTCAGCACGGCTGTCATCGTGCCACTGATGTTCTGAAAACAACAGTGAAACTTGCAAACCCACGGCTCAGTCAGAACATTGATTTGCAAGATAACTATGACCCCTCAGGGTCAACACTCAAATCTAACAGTCAACATAGCATAACGTTTTATCATTCTCGCACTTTTTATGTATGTTGAATAATAAACAATATAAACCTTGAATAAAAAAATTGATTTAAATCAAGAAAACTATAAGGTCCTTACATTATGTATGCATGATCTCAATTTTTTTTCTATGGTGTATGATTAGACCAATAGAAATACTTCATGTACTTTGATGCTATACATGGTATTACAACTGTCACATGTCGGCTATAATCGGGCTGTCCTCTAGAATGCGACATGTTACTGATATACAGGTATCTTACATAAAAATCATTGTAGAACTTACCGCTTCTGGATCTATAATTTTGTGACCAAAATAAAATAACTATTTGCTCTTTCATTAAAAGCAAGCACAGCTCAGTAACACGCGGCCAGCATTAGCAATAGTGAGTAAGCTCAATATATTATAGGGGGTAGGTTAGCCAATTCATGTTCAGTGCAATTTAATAAGTGCATCAAACTTTAGCATGCAAACTATCACAACCACATATACAATGGAACGTGTGCAAAACAAATATATGTGTCGCATTAGCAAATACTTTCATTCCAAATATCCAGCCTGCTTCAAATCGATATAAAAATGTTTTTGAAATACAAAAAATCGTTACAAGCCTAAAATTGCTCAAGCCAGTGACATTTTCTCTAGTTTTCTAAGTGCAGATCTGTTTATCTAAAATCATTGAAGTGATGACCAAGGCGTAGTGTACTCAATCTTTGTAGTACTGGTTTTGTTGCACTTCAGTATACTTACAGAACCAAGTACCACTGCATTAGTATACTTCATGGGCAGGCAGGCAGCAGTACCATATACACTGTTCTGGTAGATTCCGTTGGCCACTAGAAAATCACACACACAATACTTAGCAGTGAAAAACAGCACTAAAAATGTATCTATGACAACAGGTATTAATATCAACTACAAAACAGTCCAATCAGCAGTGGTGAAGAACATCTGTATCACAGGAGTCAGATGTAAAATATACAAGTAAAATACAACAAACAATTTACATTGTAGTGCACAATAGAAATGAATTCTCAATATATACATGGTGTTCCAGGGTTGTTCAAAAATGGTACCCATGCTGCTACTAGACGGGCTAATGTGTTAATGTTATGTGGGATTTGCTGGTGAGCAGATTGTCCTATCGACATCCTGCTAATCAATATCATCAATCATGCTTTGATGAACTGAACAATTGCAGCTTCCGTAGTCCGTTAACCTTCAAGATTTCAAAACAAGCCGATTAAGAAGCACATTTAAAGAGCAGGCTCAAATATGTTATTATTCTGGATCATTTGTGCTCTTAAAAGTTTTATATACCAGTCCCCTATTATTTAGCTGAAAGGGAATCTGTTAGGATAATTGAGCACAAATGCACTAATATAAATTTATACATAATGATTACAGGCACAGTTGTACACATCTAGTACTTGGTAGGATACAACCTACGGGCCTGCTTTAATGAGATTCTGGCTATGGAAGTGCCAGGTTGACAAAGTTAGCATCTCAGATTGCTTGAGGCATCCGGTAGTTGCAATGTTTTTAGCAGCTATGCTTAAGCTGGGGAAACACCACCACAGCGTCGTAACCACATCGATATACAACAGACGGCCTAACCAATTCGTCTTGTTGGAGGCAATGATAACAAATTAAGATGAGTAAGCATTACTCGCAAATATTTATCTTCTTTTTTTAAGGTAATAAGAAATGTAATCGGTCAAGCTTCGTGTTTAATCAACTGAAAATTACAAATAAATATTATATAGCTGTGTGATGGAGAGAAGACTTAAGTTAGTGCACTGACAACACCCAGGCAAAAGACATGAAAGGCACCAGCGTCAGGACATATGAACATAAGAAGTGGCACATCAAGGGTTTGTACACTAAGTGATTTTGTGCTGTAGCTAATAGCTATCACATGGAATTATACACAGATATGTTGTCTTTAGTAGACTTGTGTGTAACTATGGATATGGAGGATTCTTTCTCTAAGTTTATAGGGCCCGTCTTAGTGCTTGTTGAATAGGTGCACCAGTAGTAGTGGTCCAGGGTTCAAGTCCCGGCAGTGGCAATGTGATACAGCCCTATAGACTTGGAGAAAGAATCGCATATTTCAACACAAGTACCTATGTTCTCGTATTCTGGTGCTGGTGCCTTCGCACAACATAAAAACACAAAGACCAAGGCTGGTAGTTAAACGGGGCAGCTGGCAGTTGTCATGGCGATGATACTCACGTTACCAAGGATGAACGCATTGATGTACCTTGAAGGCAACACCGCAGCCACGCCCCAGAAATTGTTCTGGTACACTCCGTTAGAGCCTGCAACACAACAAGATCAGGACTACTGCCTCAAAGAACCGCGCACCAAACCCGACCTGGTGTGACCTGAAACCTGGCTCTGACGTACACTACGAGAGCTGCGGTCTTTCTGTCCGTTTTTATGGATGTTGCGATAATAGTTGTCACAAATGTTCTCTGGACAACATATCAGTCGCAAAACATTAGCATCAGGATTAGGTGGAAAGGTGCTTTTTTCAGCTGGATGAGTAATGCATGATAATACACGTACTGTCATGAAAAAGCCACTAGTTCTTCTTCAAAATTGACCGATTTCTATTTGTCAATTTGAGTGGATGAGCGTTAAATCCTGACCCTGAAATCATGCTACAAGGATACAAACATTGAAAAAATGGGCAATTTCTCGTGCAAGCGGTATCCAAGAACTGGCTAAGAAATACTTGAGATTGAGTTTTACACTTGCTTCTTGAGCATGACTGACATCCCAAAAAAACCATCACATTTAATTCAGGGTAGTTTTGTGATCATCATCATAAAAAAAAAAAATGATTTACCTTATAAGATGAGAAGAATGAACTGTGATGAAAGTTATGGCTGGGCCTTTTTAAAATTAAAGCTTTCAAAACTTGCATCAATAATTCAGGTGTACAATACTGTTCGTGCATAAGGGCCGCAGTTATTTCTATATATTTATTACCGTATTTTCTATTACTGGAAATTACTGAAACGTGTAATTACTAGAAATTATTTACTGCATGACAGTATTTCTGAATCTCCATGGTATTTTTAAAAAAAAAAACAAAAAAGAAATTCAGGAAATTAGTCCTGATTCTGTGAGTAATTTTAGTATTTGTCCATATTTTCGAAGTTTTCTTCTGTTATTAGAGGATAAAATGTAAACCACATAACACTCAATATAGAAATTCTAGCGTTTTAAGAAATTTCTTCTAAAACTTGTTACACAAATTACAGGTAATTCTTTTGCCGCATCACTAGACACTTTTTGAAATTATGCACATGTGGAGAAAAATGGTTGAGTTCAATGGAAATTTCTATAATTTCCGTGATCCTTGTACGCGGACAGTACTGCAATGCTTTCATTTTTAACATCCTAGACTCGTATCTGGGCATTCAAATTTCATAAACTCTGTGTGAGTGTGCGTGTGTAAGATGTGTGCATTGATGCCTGGTGAGTTGAGTGTGCGTTGTGTAAGATGCCTGGTGAGTTGAGTGTGTGTTGTGTAAGATGCCTGGCGAGTTGAGTGTGTTTTGTGCAAGATGCCTGGTGAGTTGAGTGTGTGTTGTGTAAGCTGAGTAACTCACTGTTGATGATGACGACAGTGAGCATGGTGATCCAGTAGAACCCAGCCGGCCCTGCAACAAACAACACGGTGACTCGGCCGCACACAAGGGGGAGACAACATGGACTTTTTTGATGTCGGACGCATTTGAGACATGAGATTTCTTAGGAATATGTGATCATTACAAATACGTGTCATTTGTTTTTCCTTGAAGGTCACAATTTCAAAAGAAAGTTTAAAAGAAAGTCGATTTTTCATCCTGAGGGGAGTCAAAAATAAAACAGGTTTCATTGATCATTGTAAGACGTTTGCATGCCCCACACCGGCTACAATTGTACAGACCAAACTTCAAATCAAACTTTTGACAGCTGTCAATCAAACTCACATGATGAGCTGTCAATCATTGCCAGGACGACTGTGAAGATGAACATGATGACGACGATGATGATGCTCCACGTGATGCGTTTGCCGATGTTTCCGCCACTAAAATCGACAAAAAGCTTGTTACGGACAGGTGCTTATTCTCAGGAAAACCCTCGCTTCCGTTTCCTGTCTATGCGTGTCTAGTAGTGACAACAAACACACGTGTGCCTGTATTGATGTAAACAAGAAAAACGTCTGCAGTGTTCGAAGTTAAAGCTTTCCGATGGCCCCGGGCAAGTATAATCATCCCCTGGGAATTGGTTTTGATTCTGTAACTTTCCCGACGGGCAAGCATCTCCACAAACACGCAAATCCATTATTTTCCTGGTATTTTTTGAGTTTCCACTGCAGCAGTTGAAGTTTAGACATTAGTTAGTTAGCAGCATGTTTTGGTGTCGCACAATTTAACAAACCAGTAAATATTGTATTACTGGGCTCACTGTGCATGTGCAATTTTGTAAAAGTCGTACCGCAACACTGCTTTAGTGTCGCACAATTTCCCAACCGTGTAAATGTTATGTCTGCACTCAATGCACATGTTTTTACTGCAAGACGCATTTGTCATTTTTGTTCAACTTTGTACACCTGAAATGTTCTGCAGTAACTTGATACAAAATTAAATCAACAAAACTTTGTTCCATCTTAATTGCATTTTCAAAACGTTTCAACGCAATTGCAAAAACGAGAACTGAAAATACAATACTCACCTGTTCACTCGCCTGCAACACTGTAAGCAAAGTTTGATCCCCCAAAGGTCAAGGGAAAGTAAAAAAATGTTCAGGGGCAAGTGAATTGTCGGGGGGTACTTGCCCGAGGGCAAGTGCTCTCCTGAATGTGTACTGTAAATGTGAAAAATGTTCTGATGAAAAACGTAAGAGCTACAAAGGATCATATTTCAACTATGACAACTGAAGCCCCCCACTGTGAATAACACGTCACGAAAAATGCATGTCTGGCACTGAGGGGGAGTATAGTGAATTTACGGCTGGTGTCAAGAGGGTTAAGTAACAGCTAAAATGCGATATGAGCGTATATGTAGCTTGCACATGTACGAGCGATATAGAACACGCGTACGTCGTGTACTCACCCGCCGCACTGGCAGAAGACATTCATGCCGTTGAGGATGACGTTGGGGATCTGGGCCCAGAAGCCCAGTGTGGACAGGAAGTAGTCCCGGTAGATCTTGGCATCGGTGGAGTTACCCTCATCAGCCAGCTTGTAGTCCACAAAGTACTGAAAACACACAGTGGAGAGTACTGAACCGTGCGTACTGAAATTATATGGTAGAGAGTACTCAACGCAGACACAAAAACTTGAGATATGATGAATATTACTGAAGAATACATAACGAAATCTAGTCCTTATTACTAAAACATTAGCTGGAATAATATAAAATTCAACTGCAAGCTGAGCATGAACAAAAAGGACATGTAAAATATAAAAGTGAAATTAGCCTCCGCCTATTATAAAACAAACAGAAACATTTGGACTAATACATGTCCAGCATCTATTCCATGAGGCGAAGTATGAAGAATGGCTTATATGTGGCCAGATTCGTAATTGTAACGTTTTTTTACATGTATGAAGTTCATATTTCATGTGCTCACCTCATATTCTATGCTATCATCTCACAGTCAGTTTTACATAATTTTATCACTTGTGCTGAGGATGTCTAGATCCAATATATATTCATCAAAATTGAACTGTAGACTAAAGTTTATCTGTATAATATTAGCGTCGTTTTAAAAATATGATATGCATGCAGCTGTATGCATATCATTCTTCACTTGCTTTTCTTTTTTTCTATTTTAACTCATTAAATGTATATTGGAAATTTTAGAAGTAGGATACTCAGTTGTGTGAATTTTTTCACATACATGTAGTTCAAAGTGTATTTTTAAGTTGTATTCTAGTCACTCAGTAAATTGGCGAAAACATCTTTTTTAACAAATTTCTAACTAAACTTTAATCTGTACTGCATTCTGTATTTATTCGAAATATTAAAACTGATACAATACAACAATTATGTTATCGAAATGGATGACCAATAAAAAAGAGAGGCACACAAGACTTTATAGGAGCCACTTGGGAGACTACACACTCCATCAGCTCTCTACGGCAGCTAGTCGAGTCATCCGCAAACATGGAATGGACTCTGGATTGAGACTGTCGAGGAGCAGGCAATGAACACAGCTGTCAATGAGAGTGATGGAGGGTGGAAATGGATTGTTATTTTGTGTATGTCTGGGGTAGGATGGTGTCTAAAAGACACAATTGTCAAAATCACTATTCATACATTTTAACAAAGGTTAAAATATCCACCAGAGACTATCTGATATAGTCCTAACCTGACTTGGGAGTCATAAGTCTAATGACTTAATTACATATAATAATCTTAAAGGAGCTTTATCTAGCAGCCAAAGAATTTTTTCTTCCAGCCAGGCGTTTGCCTGAGTGTAGAAAACTAATAAATAAATTAAAAAATGTGTCTTGTTTTATTTTTTGTTCATCCAGATTTTTTATAATAAATATTTTAATAATTTACAAATATAGTAATTACATATGCAAATTGCCCGACGTGACGTAGGATTTGACCTTTTGAACTTACTCAACATACTGCAGGGATTTCCGACGGCAAACGCTTGACGTTCCACGTGAACTTTGAATCAAAGACAAATACTACTTTGAGTCTGTGGTGTACTTACCAATCTGCATTACCGATGCGTGCTGCCTCTTCATGGTCAACACTAACAATATCATCATTGTTCTCATCCTCATCACTGCTTGGTTCTGGCTCAAACAAGTAGCCACTAAGGCCTAAGTTTTCATCTGATTGTGATTCATCTTCTTCGCATGAGAAATACTCCGCCGTGTCCGAGTCAGTTGCCATGATTCAAATACTGCAGTAGCAGGTGCTTGTTTGCACTCTATGACCTGTCTCGCTGTGACGTAGAGTTGAGTATTTTGTAGATCTAAGATCTAGATTAAGGGGCGGAGCTTGCGAGTCACAATGTGACGTCACATTGTGATTGTGTAGTAAATTTAAACGATGATTATAAAAGATCCAGTCATTATCAAATTATCAGATTAAAGGATATACAAGGTCTATGTCATTGAAATTATCCTCCCAAATTTCAAGAATTTTGGAAATGTGGTTTATAAGTTATAGGATATTATGTTGCCGTTCATTCAAGTGGGAGCTAGACCGTTCGTTCACGACTACGCGTCATAAATTACCCACAAATCCATTCGGCAGAAAAACAACAATGGCTAAAGTTTTGTCGGTATTTGTGCAAATAAATTCACTATATTTTGGTATACACTTACTGTAGTCCTATTAATGTTAGCGTCTACAATATTTCGCGAGTAAGCCCTTGAAAACATTTCACGTATTTTTATATTCGCGAATTGTCTCCTGAAAGAATTTTTGTTCCTCCTCGATAAACCTAGGGAAATCCCGGGAAACCCCTCATGACGTAACGGCAATAATTATCGCGGCGCAATTCGGCGCATACTTCAAAGCAAACTAACAACAATAGATCGATCCCTTTGATTTGCCGCATTATAACGTGTGCTTTAATTGAGAGGTTGGTTAGAACTTCAAATCAGGTGAGTAGTTGTTTTGAAATCTATTGCGTGTTGTAGGAACAAGTTAGATGTTGTAGGAACAGCTAGTTGTAGTCGGGTACAAACATACTTGAAAGAAAGTTGTTATGATAAGCAATGTTGTGGGCAGAGCTCGGTGTTCTCTTACTTACTAACTCGTTTACAAACAAAACATGAAACTTGAAACATTTAATTTTTAATATAATATTTCATTGATCAATGAGAAGGCTCAATACATCTAAATAATGCAATGATAAGTTTGAATTCAAAATGGACTTTATATTGACACCAAAGGTAATATTATTTTCCACTTACAAAAGCCGAATGACACCAAACAACGTACGATACCTCCATTATCGCCCATGTCAACGTAGTCATAGAAAAGTACTGTAACTCTATCAATTTTCACGGCTTTTTAATTTCGCGTATCCTCCCCAATACGCGAATTTAGCGAAATTAAATCGCACGCGAAATTTTTTAGGGTTACAGTATTTGATTATATGTTTTATATGTGATAAAGGAAGTGCATCTCATTATGAAAGAGGCACATACTAACTGCAAGTTTGGTTCATAAAGAGAACTATGAGAAGACCGGGAAATTCCTTTTAGATAGGATTTGAGGTAGATAAAGCTCCTTTAAAAATATACTTCTCTTTGGAGTTGATTTCATAGGTAGCCCTAGAAGACTGACCATGTGTATGAATGGTGGCCATCGTTAATGCAGACATCTGGTCACAATATTGTCCATAGTGTAAGTGGAAACAACTGTTTGCCTGCCTCATAATATTTATCAGTGTATCATGTGTATCAGTGTATGACAGTCATCAACGCAAAACTTCAGAGATGAAGATCACAATATCTGATCTTTATTATCACATACATTGATACTAAAAACACCTGCTTTCACTTCAATACGTATATATCTTTCTCTTCCAATTCTTGTACACATTGAAGGATTGGCAACTATAACTTAAAACGTCTTAGTCCAATGGACTGACTTGGGAAAAATAATTCAATCCTCTTTAAAAGGTTATTGACACTGAAGGTTTGAACACAACAAAAAATGATTGACTAACATCCTTCATCTCAATGGAAATCTAAATTAGTGCTGGGAATCAGTTGGAATTTGACAATTGATCATCACTTAAAATCAGTTGGCCCAAGTGACCGATCATCAGAGTTAATCGTTTCATACGATATTTATATGTAATCACCCATTTGAATATGGTGCGCATGTCGTAGGAGCTCTAATCGGCGCGACAACGCGCGGGCTCGACATTTGAACGCCCGGAAACATGTGTGTGTATATTTTTCACATTGCAAAATATAAGTAAGTTATTTCTATTTTCTGGCAAGCATTTGTAATAGATTGATTGAATAACGTTACTAATAGATCATATACGAGTTTGAATTGTGTTCGAAAAAAAGCAACTATTTACACAATCGATTATGCCTCACGCTAATCGAGCCCTGAATCGTTTGGTACAAACGACCGATCACCGATTATAGTCGATCATCGTCCCAACACTAATCTAAATGTATGCATTTTATCATAAATGTTTTGATCATTTGAATGACAAGTATCAGAAAAATTCATTAATTTTCTAAATGACAGGCAGTTAATTAAACCGTAGGTCAGCATGCAAGTCCACATAATATATGTAACATATACACTTTTGAAATACATAGATAGCCAATATTAAATTGGACCCGGCCACATTCACTAATTGGACCAACCAAGTCACATTAATCAATATTACAAAATTCACATTTAATAATATGCAGCAGTGATAATTACAACTAATATAACAATACAACAAACAAAATAGATGTTGCAACTCAAGCGTTTTTTGTTTACTGCAATCAAAACATTGAGTTTAAAAACAATTCTGCATGACTTACAGCATTGGCTGTGATAAACATGTTCCAGGGCATCAGGGTGCCGATACCATGCAGCATCATGATCAGGTACACCAGGTGCCACCTGAAACACAGTATAGCACACTTTGAAACACAGTATAGCATGTAGTCAAATAGAAAATGTTTATTAAGCTGTTTATTAAACACGAAACTAAGAAATATCATAATTAAATAAGGTGGGTCTATTATTTTACACTGAATCTATTTTACTGAGAATTTTCTCCCCTTCACACTTCCTCATACATCAATCAGCTTTAATGTCTGCTCTAAGTCCTGGTAAGGCACAATAATTTACAATGAAACAACTGATGTGTACCACAAACGACATTATTTAATTTGGACACACTGTATAGCACGGCTCAATCAGACTCCTGTAAATAGCAATGTAAGATTCTGTCAAGATTTCTCGCAAAAGTTTTTGGTAAAACTTGATACATATTGGGGTATAATAAAAACATTTATAACTTCGAAAAGTTTAGAATTCCCCCTATACAATAGTACATAGGTTTATCGCATCATACGAAATCATTTTTGTTGACAATAAATTGAAAAATGTAGAAAAAAGCTTGCAACAGCATAACAGTCCAAAAATGGCATTTTTTTCCCAGCTTTATGTGGCTGTTTTGATCTAGCGACAAGCATTAAATGCACAATATCATATAGCGCTGGAAAGCCAATTTTCTGATCTTTATAATTCAAACAAAATTATTTAAGTACGATTTAGCTGTTAAGAATACCAGTTCTATAACATCAGGCAAGAGCAAAGGTTCACTTTATCTTGGACAAGCCGTTATACTAGAATTTGTACATGGATAAAATGAGCACTGACTTGTCTGTTGGCTCTTCACCGTCGTCATCGATGATGGCCACGTCAGGAACGACGTTGCCATTGCCATTGAGGAGGCCCTCTTTTTCCGGCATCTCATCTGCAACCATGAATTGTATTATCAAAACAGTACTTAAGTGTTCCGAGTAGTATGAGAAAAGCAATGGACATTCGTTTTTTGAGTGCATCTCTAGAACCCTACATGAGGCAATAATATGACACAACTACAAGTCTGTATACAGTAAAACCAGTGTGACCCGGACACATTGGGAGGTTGGATGGAGATTCTGAGGATCGATATAACTGGGTGGGGGAAAGGCAAATGTGAGTGACCGTATGACATGACCGTTACATTTAAACGGCACTATTTCTCGAGGGATTTCCCCAGAGATTCATGGCACATTTTGTTTTTGAACCATGTGGTTAATATCAGCAGATAATTCGGGTCCATGAAATCAGCCCATGGCACAGGTAGCTGTGACCACATTCACAATATGGAAATATAGCAGTATAATGGAGTGATTTTGATATGAGATATATAATACGGATTAAAGAGGTTGTGCTGTAACGATCCATTCTGTATGCTTTTGGATCAAACCGACATCAAACGAATCTTTTTTTAACTGCATTAGCATTGCACATGAACATCTGACCACGCCCAAGTCTGCTAGCGTACATGAAAAAAAATCGACTGTCACCAACAGCTTTTGCTTCCTTTGCCCCTATCACTGTCGACATTTAATGACACTATATCCTTGTTTACTGCTAACTTGTGTTTTACTTAACCTATTCAAATGATAACAGACGGGCGTCTGGTGACAATTTGGTGACTTACATGGTGGTGGTTTCTCTCCCTCTCCTCTCATTGCCTCAGTAGCTTTATCCTCGGTCATCTTGTCTCAGTCTCAGTGTGCCAACCTGAAACACATTGTAACAGAGTATAGGTGTCAATTCTAAAATGCTTTTACATAGGTACGATTCATCTATTGTTTAATGACAGCTGAAGAGCGCCTAACTTCTGAAATGTTGATAACCAAAACTAACATCTTTAAAAAGCTGGCTGCATCTAATTTGATTGGTTTCCAATCGCTCAGCTACATTACCCAAGGTTAGTCACAAACCCTGGGTCACAAATAACACTTTCTTCAGTTTTACAAGCGTGCACAGAATCCAGTCACGTTTTTGCACCCATTGCATAAGCGCTTCATGAGTGAACCAACAAGATGCCAGCAGTGACCTTTTAAATATGACATACAGCACTTAAGTTCCCCAAACAACTTATGATTTAATCTCTGATCAAAACTTGAGGACAATGTCACCCTTAGACTGTTATGAGATTAAGAATGTTTATTAGGATAGAGGCATACTAATTCTTTGTTACATAATCATGTATCTGTTAAAAATAAATGTCTATGTGCATACATTTACATAAGGATAGAGCTACTGCTACCCCTTAAACAAAGCAAGTAACTATTAAAAACATCTTTCAATCAAAAGTACAATTAGACAATATATACATCATAACATGTATACCAGCTATAAATAGACCTGGGTCTGCAAAGTCAATAACAAAAGGGTTTATTAGACCCTGATAACGGGTAATCTAGTCACATGCCCTATTGTAAGAGTAAAACACCCCCCTATCTATTCAACAAAAAAACATTGCATAACACGGGTTAACAGTGTGTGCACTGCCCCACACCTTGTCCTGAAAATCGCACTGTTTTAACAGCAAGACCCCTCACCCCACCCCCCCTCCTGCCCCCACCCCCCAAATCTACCACCCCAGCCCCCACTGCTGACCACCTCTCAAGCCACATTTGTAGGCCCAATGAGAGTAAGACAGCAAAAGCAGAAGAATGTCCAGTTATCTAACATATCATTGTTACCTGTTGATTGTTTCAGTAAGCTGGGAGTGTTAGAAAGTTGAACAGATCATGTTCACTATTAACACGTTAGCGTGATTTTTATCACACAAATCAGCGGCAGACATCTATTGTAAAAACCACAAAGTCTGCTCCTTCAGTCAAAATATAATGACCTGATCTGTCAAACTATGATTGTGATAGTTTACACAATGTGCTATGTATTACTGTAAATATGCGAATTAAGATAGTGTGGAGATGTAGATCTATTAGGTATGAGTACAAGCTAGGGCAGCCACGTGGCTTATGATTTGGGGGGAAAAAGTTCCACTGATGTAGTGCTCTTGGCCGCTCCTTTGCTTTATAAGTCTGTATTAATTACAGTGTAATTCTTACACGTGAACACTTCACCTGTTTTTTCTAATTAATTAATCCATGTTTATTGACCAAAGCATAAGAAAGGGTTCTGCCAATTACACTTTTCAGTGCTTGGCTCTGTAAATTGCTTACTAGTTCATTGATATGCCATTAATAAATCCCCTTTTTGAATACAGCCCTCAGGTTTCCCCACGTGGATGGTTTTTCGTCTAAGGTCATTGTGAGCTAAAATATTACTAAAGATACAAATATACAATAGGTCCAGCATATCAAGTAATTGCTTACTTCTGGCTTGAAAGTCTACATATTGACGTAGTCATTGGTGCGAACAGTCGGTTCAATAACTTTCAAAAAAACTAGCTAGCTTCGATTGCCTACGGTACCAGGGCTGATCCACGCTAATTGTAAGTGGAGGTTAAGGAGGTTAGGTATTTTATAGCTTTGGTCAGTCACAATATCGTTCAGTGACTCCTGATAATTATGTACAATGGAAAATCAATTTACAACCAATTTAAGCAGATATATTTGGTTTAATATGCTAGATTTCCATGTGAAATGGACAATGGTTGTGTTTGGTATTTACGATATTCACCATCCGGAACGAGCCTCTACGTGGAACCAAAATAGCTGCCTGTGCCTGTAACAACAGTGACCACATTATTCGTAACAAAGTTTATGCTAGTTTTTATCTCTTATTTGAGTCTGTCGTGTTCTGTTCAAATACATATAAAAGCAACCGACATGTAAAATGCTACCAGCCAGGTTTATCATGATTTTAGTATTTTATTTTCTGAGTAACTGGCGATTGTATTGTTATACATGTTTGAAACGGGTAATGGCCCACCGTGGTTACACGTAATGGCCACATAAACACAGTGGCCTTTCCTAGTAACTTTAAAGATCAACAATATTCGTGAATTACACTATACAGTTGCTACTTGCGCGTCTTTAGGATCATACTATAGCATCTTCACAAGCATATTTATTGTACAGACAACATGATTATAAGGGTAATGGTATGTTATAGTGTTGAGATCACCCTATCTCTGCACGAGTGGTATCTTTGTCTGCACACATGAGCGCCAGCGAACGTGTGCAGACAAACATACCACAAGTGCAGAGATAGGGTGATCTCAACACTATAACATACCATTGCCCTTTTTCTCACCACTTTAACATAATTATTTAACTTCATGGTGTTTTTCGTTTGTGCACCTCATGATGGGCAGACTGCCGATTCGAATCTTCCCGTCCTGATAACGTCAATTGGGTTGCATATCCAGGTGGCTTAAACAATCCATGGTGTTTTGATTGCAATCTATTTTGTTAAGACCCATTATATACATACTAATGATACATGTATATACTAAAATGGCCAGAATTCAGACCGTCAATAAAATATCTTGTTTGTTGACACCTATTTTAATGGAGGCCGGTTTTCATAGAATACGAGCGTCGCGCGTAAAATACATTACTTGCGATGTATGCTTTGAAACGTCAACCTTCTAAACAATAACGTGCACCGTATTTCTCTAAACACCCTAGCATGAATTACGTACTGTTTTGCACGTCGTAGTAATGCATTTATTATGTTAATGAGCATCTGAAAGTCTTTGTTTTCCCATTCACAAAGTAGTGAGATCACCTCATACACTCATATCTCGCATGGCTCTTAACCAATCAGAATCGAGAATGAGCGGCAAAGTGGTGAGAAATGCATATTCCAGGCAATATATTACAGCAATGAGTAACAAACTTTCTTACTGATGATGTGCTCTGCCATTGTTGTTGTTACAGGTACAGGTGATAGTTTTGGTTAAAAGTAGAGGCCAGTTCCGGACGGTGATATTACTAACATGAAAACTCAGAATTGAAAAACTCAGAATTGAAAAATTCAATTGCAAATTGATTATCACTACTTTTGAACTAATGATAATCCATTGCAAATATAATATAAAAAGAAATGATAATGTTCTCACCCGGGAGAACTTAGTACATTGCACATGTTGTACTAACTACCATCTAAATCCTTATGCAGTTTTAACAGATTTGTAAGGGGAAATAGCAAGTAGATTAAAGATACTGATTACGATAAACTTTCATTACCAACAATGCCTCACATCATAAGAGTGAAGGTAGATCTCATGATTATAACACTTCCAATTGTTGGTAAATAACGTTTTTAGACTATAAATGGCAACTTAAAAACATAAAAAAGAAAGATGTGTGATATAATTTCACTTTTATCATGGACTTTAACCTCTGAATATGACAAG
Organism: Streblospio benedicti; assembly: GCA_019095985.1. Classification (NCBI taxonomy): domain Eukaryota; kingdom Metazoa; phylum Annelida; class Polychaeta; order Spionida; family Spionidae; genus Streblospio; species Streblospio benedicti. The sequence continues at coordinate 17,095,432 of CM032668.1, read as the reverse complement.
ATCTTAAATAGTGACATGTGCATTCAATTCATATACACACGAACGTAGGATTTGTAAATTGTTTTGATGAAATGAATGAGTGAGAAATTCATTAATATCAAACTATCTGCTGACTATTGATTAAGTAATAAATGTTACATTTGAAATGTATGTCATGATTGTGATCAGCTATTTACATCACGTGTTGGTTTATTTGAATTTTTTTTTAGATAAAAGCCAAGTTTTATTTATAAACAAAATAACAACAAAGCTTTTCTATACAAAGTGTAAGCATTGATAGTTCTTTTCTAAACGTATTTCAATATATTCAAACAGATATTTTTTCTTACTTCACCAGTTACCGGTACGTGTGTAAAGCAATTCCATACGTCTGATATACCTAATTTGGGGTCAGGGCTATAAAACGCTAATAAAGATTAGTAAGGCCGATGTACGAGAACTCTGAACACTTGCATTTTACAACTTACAATTACATCACAGACGTATTGAAATGGAAATAGTGATATTATTGAAATGACACTATATCATTTTCATAACCTGCTATCCTTAGATAGGATAAAATGAAACGACACTTGTTTGAAAACAGGGTAACATAACTATACAGCCACCAGCACAGTCAATGCCAGACATGATATGAAAAATAGTCCTACCTTTACTGTCATTTGATCATTTGACAACAGATGAAATGCACTTGCCGAAAAGCTGTACATTCCATTTTAAACCATAAATATGCTAAGAAATGTATGTTGCATAATGTTT
>CM032668.1:17074802-17094573 GCA_019095985.1 Streblospio benedicti | reverse complement strand
TAATGCACATAAATTTCCGAGTTTATAATTCATTGTTAGATATTGTCACATGGCTGGCATCAATTTTCAATTTTAAAAGTTCTCACATAAAGTTGGTCATACAAATAGGACATTATAATGTCACGACACTGACTCTCAACAAACCTTCTTCTGAATTCACACAATATAGAATGCATTGGAGTTATATGAATCTTATATGAATTTCATAAGAATATATTTTTTATGACAACATATTATTTGAAGGAAATATCCCTCTGGAATATAGAATGCATTGGAGTTATATGAATCTTATATGAATTTCATATGAATATGTTTTTGACAACATATTAAATGTACTTGAAGGAAACATCACTCTGGAATTGCTGGGCTACTGATATTACATCTGATGCATGAAGCCATATATGGGCCTCATATATGTTAAAATTGAAAAAGCCTACTGTCTCGTGAACCTGATATTTGCTTGCAATGCTTGGACACTGAATGTTTTTGTCTAGGCACCTAGATGCAGTTACTTACAAGCCAAAATGGGCACCAACTTTTAAAAGTTTACGTTAAGGCCTGCATTTAATTCAAGATTGTCAGTATTGGAGTGGATTTCTAGCTACAGATGAATATCATGAGACATAATTTCAATAAATAGACAGTTTTTCATACAATACTTTGAAAAGGTTGGTCAAATAGCGTCACAATAGAAAATCCTTAGCTTTTAGGGTTTGAACGAATACAGTACGGGTTTGAATGTATGGCTTCTAATATCTGGAATTCCTCCTCAGGTCCCATTCGTAAAAACTTATATGCATGAGGAAAAAATTTCACTTTCATTTCAAACTTTTATAACCACGCAATCGCCTTGCCTATAATATAGTTCTTTCACTTTCTATTGATCCACAAAATAAAACATATCCGCAAATTTTAATAGCTGTAAAATATTCCAGTTCTACAGTATAAAAAATCCATTGTATGTTACCAGATAACCCCAGTTATTAATAATGTCAAATAGCTGCAGACCGTCACATTGAAAGGCCCTTTCAGTTTTATGTTTAATGTTATCCACATAACAGCTTTACCCGATCACTTTACCCAAGTTCAGTTCTACATGTTTACCCAATTACACGTAAACTACATGTATAACAGACGTAAAATTACAAACAATGTCTTACTAACCTAAGACTTCATATTCATAGAATTAATGAAAAGAATGTTAACAGCTGTGTGTGATTAGTACACAAGCATGCATTCTACTTACTGATCAATGTAGCTTGTCCACTCTATTCACCAGACACAACAGTTGCCAGCATGGGACCACCTCCTGCACGGTGTGTAATAGACTTTACTCCACACTTGCAGTGACAACAATTAGATCCCTCAGCTACAGGAAACCAGCCTAATACCTAATCAGTCGCTATGTTTCTTTGTAATGTTTCACTATTCTATCCAAAAGCTTTACTTCCAAAGCTTACAGTTTAAGAATCCATGTAAACAATGACGAAATGTGTCACAAATAGAAGTTAATGGTAACACCATGAACACATATGGATGAATACTACTATTTATTAGTTGGAGAAGACCTCAACTGACCTGCGGCACTTACAACATGCTGATAGCATAGACTAGTAGTTTTCATTGAGCTCAAAATTAACCCTTTAAAACAAATATTTAATATACTGTTAGTGATTAATATTTGTTTGGGGGGAATTTCTTTGTGTACTTTATTCTGACTACCTGAATCACTTAATAAATATTTCAAGTTTTAAAATTGCAAAATATTGATGAATTCATTATCAATAATTGGCATAGAATTAATTAAAATAATGTTAACAGCTGCGTGTGATTGTTAACAAGCATGCATTCAATTGGCAAGCAAAGTATGTGTATCTGTATTTTCAATGCTGAATTATATCATGTTGGCAAATTATTAGGAAACAATGATAAATCTGGACCTCTAAAAACTTAACCCTCTCCTTATTCATATGATTATCTCTTGTCAAAATTTTAGCTTTACAGCTATGAAAGTGTTAATCATGATGTTATCAGCTATTAACCACTGAAGTATATGGCGAAGATTTGAATAAATATTTTGAACACTTCATACACATAATAAATTTCACTTCAATCTTCTTTATTTTTCATGTATTTCATAAACATAATTTACTAAAGCAGCAATGACTAATATTGTTTTAACAAATTCAGTGTACAAAGTCTATCAACCAAGATACAGAACAACCTCTCATATAGGAAATAGTACAATCTGGTACCAAACCTCAATGCTGTCAAAAGTTATAAGCTATTCATGACTTTCCCAGCATAAAACCGATGTGTTAAAAGAAACTTCTATTATTCTAAAGCGTTTTACCAGCAAACCAATGAGACGACTTAGAAACAGCCGTCTTGTACGCTATGTTCACAATAACATATGATAAAGCCATTGCATCTCAGAATTCGCAGTAGACTGAAATGCTTCAGTTTTATGTTAATTGACATTTCATATCCAATACTATGAAATTGATTATAAAAGGCAGTAATTCTATCTAATAATGTTCTAGACTTTCATTAAATTATACATGATCTTGATCGCTTGAAACAATTATGTATATATTCATGATCTCTACTTTTTTTAGACTGCACTAACTATGGCATGTCAACATCCCATTGACAAGCTACATGCATGTTGTAGTTGCCCTGTCTACAATGACAAATTCTGTGGCCTACAAAACAGCGTTTGCAGGCTAGCTGGGTTCAAAGCCATTAGACATTCATAAGACAGACAGACATAGCTACTCTTTACTGCTTTCTTTTGTCATTTTTATTACACCATCAATAACAAAGTGACCATAAATGTGACCATTTAACCCAATGGATTTTGTATCTAACCATCAGCAGTCTCCAAAACTGGCCATCAGCTACCTGCATCAAACCTAATGTAACATGACTCAAGGTCGCAAAGGTTTAAACTTTATTTGGCATTAATTGATTAGTTTTGCAACAATTCGATTTGTGCTGTATTTTCTAGGTGGTTCATTCAAAGAAGTTTGTAAACGGTTGAAAACTCTCAAAGTAAACTTTCAAATTTTGGTTTAAAAGCATCTTGTAAACCTGCCACTGATACATCAAACTTGAACAGATGAAACTTCATTATAAAGAAGGTTTAATGTGTTAATGTATTCTGTGGAGTGATAAGGCAGATTCAAAACGGTTTCTTCAGACAACACAGCAATTCATTACAGGCTCCTTATTAATAATTTCTATCGCAGTAGGATATTAATTTAAATTGGTATATTTTCTCACTTTATATCCTTCATCAGTACTCTGTACCATGGAAACTTTTTGGTTCACCAAGTTCAAAATGATCAAATTTTCCGTCCTCAAAGATATTCAATATCAGTCCGAACCTATAAATGATTCTTTTCAATCCTCATCTATTGCCATTGAAATCAAACTTTGTTGAGACCAATCCTCCCACCTGCCAGTCTTATCACTGACACAAATCTACATTGAAGTTTTAAAAAAAAATATAAAAGGCAAAACAGCAAAAACTCAAGGCCATGAAGAAAAAGCAATGTTTATTCACACACTGGGTTGCTGGGTACAGGCGTCTGGAGGATGGGAGGTCGCGTCACAGTGATCATGTGATCAGACAGACAGGCCCACGCAGCCAAGCCTGTCACCCACAGAACACACAAGCACACCATAACATTTTTTAAGGTTGGCAGACGAAATTGCATAAAACACCTTAACTTAATGTATTCTTCTTACGTTTAGACAGACGCAGTTTGAAAACTGGTTCACAAATTTGAAAACATCAAGACACATATGAATAGTTTTTATTTTTGTAATAACCCTATATTTAAAACACACAAAAAAAATTCATTCAGTGTTTTACAGTCAGACCCGATTACCTCAAAATTTAAGGGAATCGAGTGATGATTGATACGCAGTTAAAAACTTTACTTATTCTTATCAAAGAATATACGAACATTTAGATACCTACCGAAACCTGTCAAATGGTAAGTTAGCTAGACTCTCTGATCAGGCTTAAAGATATACTATTAATATCAAATAGTGTGAACATACTTTGCTGCATCAGGATTATGTGGAAAAGTACTACCCATCTTCAAAAATAGTTACTCATCCTGCATGTACGAATTCTATGCCTCAATGCAAAATGGACCAGAATTTGCTTCTTGTCAAAGGAAGGGTTGCAAGAACTTTTTACTCACCCTCAGTAACAACATTTAAATTGTCAGACAGGAGAACAAGGGGCTAATCCTGAGCCTGATTTCTTGTACAGGCTGTACACAATATGTGTCTTTGACAATGTGACGATGATAATACGACACAAGACACCAGCAAATTCATGTGTCGCCCTTATAACAGATACTATGTCTTTAATATTAGGAACAATAAGAAGCTAGATTCAATCTTTTTTATCTTGACCTTTTATGACTATACTATCTGCAAAAATACGCTAAGCCTTTTTGATCGTTAACAGTTCATGCAATGTTCATTGTCCGCCATTAAAGACCTGCCGTCTCCCATAGTCCATTGTAGCGTATGAAGTAATTATTTTTTTCCTCTCACATCGGTTATTATGTTGCATACCAGATTACAAATCAACCATTTAGCAAACTACACATGAGCAATGGACATCAGATAACTAGCATTTCTTACAAAACGATTGATGTTTTTGTGATCACTTTGCCTGACGGAGTGATGGCTGTCAAAGTCCACTCCAATGAAGAAATCAAAGTTTGAACACGTTTTTGCTCCATTTAAAATATCATAAGTAAAAATATATTATGAAATATGAATGATTCATGTAGTGTTTCTTAAGTATCTTCGATAAAACTTGGCTAGGATTAAAGAAAAACTAGTGATATTAGGCCATTTAAAATGGTTCCCGGAAACTGTCGAATAATGACCGAATATTCGAAACCAAAAAATCAAACTTGCTACTGTATTTTTATTTATTTTGGTAGAAATAAGAAACACGACCGTTTTCTGAATGAGTAGTGTAAATGTGGAAAAGCTCTACTAAGGATCATATTGACAAGATGGAAAACTTTTGAATGTGAACTATGAGCCACATAGTGATGATACAAACCCCGTCTTGGCACTCAGGAGTAAAACAGTGATTCCCGCACCGGCTCTAAGAAAGTTAAAGAAGGGGCCCCATTTATGTAAAACATTTCGTCTGAGCGGTATGCTGTCGAAATAAAATGCGCCGTGTTCAACATTGCGTGAGCAACGAGTTAATTCGTTCGAAACCAATAATTCCTTTTATTTATTTGTCCTCATAACCATTGAAACTAGAAGTCTCCCTCCGGAACGGGGGAGACTTAATACATACTCTTTTGTGTACAAAGCTGTACTCCCGTATTTACACCCTCAAAACTGTACGAATACGATTACATCTGTACTACTTGTCCCCCTTGAAATGGTGCATGACCATATATCTTCGTTCTCATGACATTGGTTTAAGCTTAATTTTGAGCGTGTCATCCGATCAACTCTTATCTCCATAACACTACACATGGAAAATAAAATGACTAGTGGGGCGGGTATATAAGAAAGTAGAATGAGAAAAAATATCATGCCAAAAAAATTAGGGACGTGGGGAAAAATCCCCACCAAAAAAGAGGGATATGGGATTTTATGGAAGCGAGATGTGAGAAAGAGGAAAAAAATATAGTCTATCAGTAGGGTGTGGGGAAAAAGGCCAAAAAAATAGGGGTGTGGGATTGTTTGAGTCCGTTTACCCGCCCCCCCACCCCCACCCCCACCCCTACATACACACCCAATAACTAGTAAATTGGCTAGTACTATTCAATGATATAATTTATATCAGTGTATATATGCATATGTAATAGATGTGGTGGATTCAACAGTCTATTTCTAAAGAAAATTGTCATTACGTAATATTATGAGTCTGCTGTCAAATATTGACAGGTCAGTTGACAGCTGTCAAAATCTTTTGTCATCAATCTTGTATCGATTTTCCCGCGCATTCAATGACTAATCGTGAATTCATTACTACTCGACAAAAGACGACTTTTCACAAACTTCTGTAACAATACCATTATTTAAGAAACGTATTAACTACTTACCTGGGTGAGGAATTGAGGGATTATCTGGCTTAGGCCTGTGTTTATTCCAGGTTCATTCACCGCTTAGAACACGTGCTGAAAACTTCCGGCCACACGTTGATTCGATGCCATTCATTTTCGTCACCACAAATGTGGAGACATTTAGACTGTTGCGACGTTCTGCCTCGAGCGTTCTGCTGCGTGCATTGTGTTCTCATCAGTGAACTGCTTGTAGAGCAAATCTAAGGAGCAAATATTCAATGAGATATCCGCTCCCGCCCCTCTCCCACAGTTATTTGTGTACACTCTTTTAACAAACAATACACTATTATGTATTTAATTTTTGTTCTATGTTTTCCTTGTATGCTATATGAAACTAAAATAGGAAATCGTTCAAAATGTTTTTAATTTTAATTTTAAAGTTTTATACAGACTGGGCGCTGTCACAGCTGAAAAATTTGAAAAATAAATAAATAAAAGTCAATAAACCATTTTGAACAATTTTAGCATAGAAAGAAAACAAGGTACACAAATAAGGGGAACATATCCCGGGGAACATATACTATGCATAGACTCCATGACATTAATATTACTAAAATACTACTATATATATTTAAAAGATAGAAACAAATTATCCAGGTAGTCATATGTTTATTTATATTTTAAACAGGACAATAAAAGTTCAATATATGAGCTTTCGGCAATTGTCGTATATTGAACTTTTATTGTCCTGTTTAAAGTGTAAATAAACATATATGACTATCAGATCCAGGATAAATGGACTCAATTTTACTCTCACTTTTCTGTCAAGCAAGCTCCTGCCACTGTATTGACATAGCTGAAGAGACATCTTCCATTTTTACTATATCAAGTGGCCCTGACGGGACTCGAACTCACGACCCCAAGGTTGTGAGACCAGAATGATACCATCATCCCAAGCAGCGGGCTGTTAAAAGGTTACTCGGATGAACCGATGTCTCTGTAACACCCAGCTTACATTATTGGTCAATTATCATCTCAACCCAGAGGTCCGGGTCCAGCCCGCTGCTTGGGATGATGGTATCATTCTGGTCTCACAACCTTGGGGTCGTGAGTTCGAGTCCCGTCAGGGCCACTTGATATAGTAAAAATGGAAGATGTCTCTTCAGCTATGTCAATACAGTGGCAGGAGCTTACTTGACAGAAAAGTGAGAGTAAAATTGAATTCACAAGCAAGACTTGGGAAAAAATATAAACAGTTATTCAGATAAATGGACTATTATCATACTAAATTATCTAGGAGTATATATGTATAAAAAGCATTGACTTTTAGTCTTTTTCAACGATTACAATTATCTTAAAAATTCTTAAAATACATATATTATATTTTATTAAAAACAGGTAATGTAGAATGCTATAATATACAATTACGCAAAGGGGGCCTTTCCCTTGCCAGTCGTGTGCGGTGTGAACTTTTGCCTCTCGGCGCTCACTGTTTGCTCTTTGTGACTTGAACCATAGCTGGTGTTACACACCACTAACGTATCAACCTATGGCATTGTACAGACCACTCCATTGAGTGTGTATCTATTCGCCAATCTGCTCATATTTTTATTCCGCACGAAACCCGCTGCCATTACCATGTTACGACATGTTCCACAGTAACAAATCGCAACTCACGATCTCATGATCAAACTATATTCACTTCACAAACTTTTGCTTTTACATGATGCATTGTGACTTTCGTTCAGGATGCATTGTGACTTTCCTCTTGGTAATGATATATGTGTGTTTCCCAGTGTTTGCAGATACATTTTCAAACTTCTCTCTCTCTCACACACACATTTCTACCAACATAGACATATAGCTGAAGACAGGTTTTAAAACCCTAAGCTTCCATTTGACTATATCATGTGGCCCTGGCGGGACTCGAACTCACGACCCTAAGGTTGTGAGACCAGAATGATACCATCATCCCAAGCAGCGAGCTGGTGGGAGGTTACACGGCTGAACCGTTGTCTCTGTAACCCCCAGCTTACATACTTGGTCAGTTATCATCTCAACCCAGAGGTCGTGGGCTCGAATTCCACATGAGGACGAAATTTTGAGACGGTCTTATTAGCATTTTTAGTGCTTTAGTATGTGCCACTACCCCTCTCGCGTAATTATATATAGATGTCAAAATATAATATCAACATTTGATATTTATCGACATTAATGACGTTTATTTTATTAAAAAAACGTGGATTTTGACAGTTATTACATATTTGATTGCATTATTATACAGTGGTTAATCTAGACATGGGCAACAATCAGCCCGTAAGGACCCGCATATTTTGGAATAATGGGTCCCAGGCCCAATACAATGAGGCACACATAGTTGTAACAAACTATAAATATTTTTTGGGATGCACAATTTGTACTTTTTTGCATCCTATTGAAGCACAATGCGTACTGGAGTTGGGACTCGGATCTAGATTATTCACCGATTCATTATTTCGATGCACTATTCGTAGAAAACTCCGTATAGATGGAAAACTTGACGAAAAAGTCACAACTTCAGAAAAACTGTATATTATTGAATAATTGCAGACTATGAACTTTGTAGACGTTCTGCTTGCAATATATTGTAATTATCACCATGTAGGGATCTACTTTATGTATACACAGTGTTTCATCGTGACGTAAGAATGTGCGCAAATAGGCGGCGACATTGAGAGTAGGTAAAGAAGCAAATGTTTCAACTATTGAATGTAAAACCATCGATTGACATATTTGACATATTCGTGCAGTTGCAGAATGTTTATATTGTTAAATATGAGTGCGCTCTTACAAATTTTAATAAGAGTCTGAGTGGCTGGGATGAGGCCCAACAGAGGGTGAAGTCGTCATTGGAGGAGGAGAATCTGGAAGTAGAGATTGATACTGCTGCAGATTACAGGGAGAAGGCAGAGAAGTCCAGGAACTGTCTTATTGCTATATATCGACTTGAAGAGTGCGAAAAGAGCTCATTAGAGAGTGGTAGAACTTCACAGCAATCTATCAAACTCCCTAATATTGATTTGCCCAAAATTCGATGAGATATGCCACAAGTTACTGCATTTTGGCAAAAATTTGAGCAGTGTGTGGATCTGACAGCAGACATTGCCAGACATTACAAAGTTTAACCATCTAGTGGGAGCGCTGAAAGGGGATGCAAAATATGTGTTGGAGTCAGTCACCCAGAAGAATTATCGAGTTGCAAAGAACATCATTGTCAATCGACATGGTAGAAAAGAACTGATAATATTTTTCCATATATAAGGTTTACTACAGTTTACCTGTCACTAGTAATGCCACAAAACTGATCCACTTTCACAGTGTTTGAAATAGTTGGGGGCCCTCAGTGTACTAATATACTAGCATTTATGTCAACAAACACTGATATTATCCCCGTTCCGTGCATTTTTTATACACCCTATCTGTTACTTGTGTGTACTTGTGACCAAACTATATAGACTTTATTAATAGTCGCAAAAACAGAACAGCAAGTGTGTTAACCTTTTTTTAAAATTTTCAATCAGTTTGTTATTGCTTGCTGTACCGTTCGCGACTATTTGTCCATTCAATTAAAGAAAGACAGGGATTTATTCAGTTGTCGTCGTGCCCTGGTTCACCTTGTTTACACCACTTGCAAAAATAGAACAGCAAATGTGTTAACCTCACCCATTGNACCATAGGAAGGTAGACACTACACTTAGCTTTGTGTTGTCATACTACCAGGAGCAATATTTCATGTTGTCCTAGTTTCTTGGGTGGTTAACCTTTATTTTGTTTTTAATCTTTTTATTGTTGCCGTTGTTTGCTGTTCTGTAGTTAATTCAGTTAAATAAAGACTGGGTTTTATTCAGCATATAGTAAAAGATATATGACAACGTTTGGATAGTGCATAGCGTTATATGCATCAACTTAAAGTTGTTTTACAGTTTTCCACTAATTTATATACCCGATTTTGAGTATCAAACCAAGAAAGTTGGTCATAATGAATGAACCAGAGATGCCCGAGCGAATGCAGCAGGTGACGGAATATCTGAGGCAACTTCACAAGAGAATTGAGAATGAGCCCGCAAGATCAGATGTCAAACCAGGTGAGAAATGTATGTCATATCTAACACAAAAATGGACTTGTTCCACAAACCATTGGAAAATAGGATAAAGCTTGATTTTAGTATAAATAAAATTGAATGTTTTCAATGTATTATAGTTCAAGGCAATAAAATGTACTTTTATTCATGCTCATAATAAAGTTCAGTCTTGACCTTGAAACAACTTTCCTATATAGAAACTACTGGCAGGAAAAGATTCCTTGTACCCCAAACATTAGCAACATTGTATTGCATATATGCATGAATTTAGAAGAAATGAAAATGACTACTTGCAATTTCTTACAGCAAGCAGTACTATTTTCGCGCAACATCATTAAATATATGTAATAAGATAAGAAGAAAATGAGATGCATTGTTGGCCTTGGAAAATTATATGCTATGCAGGTTGTCACATATCACCCCATTTTATTTGTATTCAATAAGAAACAAATGTATTGAGTTTATTCTTTTAAGTAAACTTGGGAAAAACGCATTATTTTGTACTGAGGGCCTCTTTTGATTGAGCAATGTTGAATGTTTTGGCAAATTCTGGGGCCTCCGCAATGTCATGGGTCAATGGCAGCTCCCTCAGTCACCACACTCTCTTGATATGTAATTGCTAATCACTGCCAAATTTCACAGTCAAAATTGGTGCAAAAATCAATAAAATCCAGCTCCGTTATAAACCTTTAAGATGTAAATGAACTTTGAAGAGAGTTTCACAAATTGACAATTATATGTTTTCAAATACCATCTAAATTCATCTTTACTTTACTCCATCAGGATTCCTTGATGACTATGTTCCCAAACAACCACCAGAACAACCAGAAACGTGGGACGCTGTTTTTGCAGATCTGGACAAAGTTATAATGACAGGGGTAACTTGGAGAATACTAAAGATATATTTATAGCACTTTTTGTGAGTTTAAGTACTAGCTAATTCTTCACCCTAGCAAGTTCCCATGACACTTTGTAACAGGTTGTCCGTGCCGTAACTTTGTGTTCGACTACTAGCTTAAACTCTCACAATGTATACATAGGTCATCCGAATATAATCTTTTTTGAATTGAGGCGATAAATGACAGAGGCCCATCTGCACCTTGAGATCAGAGTGGTGCAGAAGAGCCATCAAAACTGTAGGGACAAATAGAGACGCAGACTTTGCAGGCTTATGAGGATGTATGTGATGAAGTATCTTGTTCAATTTGTTAACGTTTATGATACTGTGAACAATAAAGAACATATATTTCAATGAACAAGAGAGGCAATCTATAAGATACTTCATCAACCTTTCTTAAATAGGAAAGGGGGACTTAGAGTGGAACTCTCTTCCGCTTGGGACCCGGCCCTGGCAGAATTTCACCCAATTATATTAACCTGCTATTGGAATACGGGACGAATATTGTAAATGAATTGTCCCAGGGTACTGGACCCAAACCATGCCATAGTGCGTACATTGGACGTAAAGAAAGATAGAGACTGTCTGTACGCCTGATAGTTTGATGCCTCCAAATGTGTAGGATGTTTAGTGTCAATGGTAATGTGCTTGACTACGCATATATGACAGGTCTGTAGTGTATCAGGAGGTTGTGAGTTGGAGTCAACGGCCATCCAAATATTTACATTGTTGCCCCAAAAATCTCACAATATGAATTACTTGCAGATGCTCCACATGTTACGTTTGCATGTAGCTACTATATTAAAAGCGAATGTTATCTATATGTCACATTCTTTTGAAGAAGAACACAAATAATTTCAGATGCAACAATGGGTACATCCGCATCGTTTCGCATACATGCCTGGTGGCGGTTTGGGTGCTTCACTCCTGGCCTCAGTGATCTCCGATGATCTAAACGCATACAGTATTTCATGGGTATGACATTATTTCTGATTTGTTTTTCTTAACTAAAATGCGCCCATGTTTGGTGGTGAAGGGGTTTGTGTGTGCAGTCATTTACACAGTTTAACCACAAGCACATCCCCTTTTGGAAATGGGGGAGTAGAACTTAAATTATCTCAAGATTTGTTTCATGTGCTATAGATAGCGGACATAAAAAACGCCACTTTGTATGTGTGTGCGTGTGCATGCATGCGTGGGTGCGCATTTGTGTGTGTGTGTGTGTGTGTGTGTGTGTGTGTGTGTGTGTGTGTGTGTGTGTGTGTGTGTGTGTGTGTGTGTGTGTGTGTGTGTGTGTGTGTGTGTGTGTGTGTGTGTGTGTGTGTGTGTGTGTGTGTGTGTGTGTGTGTGTGTGTGTGTGTGTGTGTGTGTGTGTGTGTGTGTGTGTGTGTGTGTGTGCGTCCGTGCGTGTGTGTTTGTTACAATATGTACAATACTATTTTCAGGATATTAATCCATTTATGCTTGAGCTGGAAACCAAGGTTCTAGACTGGCTAGTGCAAATGTTGGGATTGCCACATCATTTTCTGTCAACTGGGACTGGTTGTGGAACTATACAGGTATTATTATTTTCATTATTGTTTAATCATTTTCTTTTCTTCTGCTGTATATGAAATCAAAACACAAATACAATCTAAACAATCATAACCAGTTTTAAGAGCAATCGTCCCCTTCTCAATGACAAATTACCATTACAATAAATAAAACTATATAGTTCTAATATTAACATATTACATTAATCTATTTATTGCACACGTTAATTTCTATCTTATTGTTGACAATATTTCACTCCTACCATCAAGGAATGAATGGTTTCACTCTCCTGTGGTTGTTCTGTATGTTCTAGGTAGAGATGTATGTAATGTTGCAGAATATATGTCTAGAACAGTAATCATATTCAATATCCATATTAGTTATGTATTGTTACGCATATATCATTCAATATATTGAATTCACGTTTTTCTTAAAGCTTTTGCTCAGATCTTTCACGAAAAAAATAATATCTATCCTTTTTAATATGTTCTGATTTAATGTATGTATGATGTATTTTTTCATTGTGCATATCAATATTATCGTATTTTTTTTAGATTATGATGAACAAAAATATCTGTGGATTACAATTAATGTGCATTTGCTTGTGGGCAAATTTTATTTTTTGAACAACTGCATTATTATTGCATACAAAAATGCATTTCAGCAAATGACTCCCATAAACTTAAAACATGAAATTCATTTCAACAATATCATTTCATGATGGGATGTAAATACTGGGGACTCACGAATTAGTATAACAATAACTGCAAATAGTAGTTAAAGTAGCGATAAAATACAAAATTTCTTTTAAATTTTAGTACGCTGGCAGTGAATCAACTACACTTAGCCTCATATATGCGAGAGAAAAAGTCCTGAAACAGTTTCCAGCAGAAAGAAAACATGAGGTTGCCTCCAGATTGGTGGCTTACGTGTCAGATGAGGTAAAATAATAGATTAAAAAAAAGCTTTTCAATTCTTACAGCATTATGATACCATTGGTAAGGGATTGTGTAATCAATTCTCATTACACTTCTGCATATATGTGTCATAACTTTTTTATTGTTAAAGCAACTTTCCTTTAGGTAGTAAGGGAAATCAATTGGGTGGTTTGTGGATTCATGAATGAATTTAACCCGAGTCCCCGGTTGTCTACCTCGATAGCCTACAAGAAAAGTACGCCAAGTGCTATTCAATTTCAATTTTCAATTATTTATTAATTCTCAAAAATCTGTACAGATATGTATGAGAAAACACATATACATTTCTAATAACAATGAGGCTATTGGCCAAAATTCATATAAAAATTGAAGGAGGTAAACTCCAATGACAATCAATAAGTCAAGAATAATACTGAACAGAGTAAAATGTACTTTACAAATGTACTGTACATATCTATAGTAAAAAGTACCATATAATTCATGAGATCAGTAGATCTTAAAACCCTGGTTTTTGCATTGAGTCACGTGATGTGTGGAATTCAACAATGTGGTTGCCATTCCCAGTCACGAACTTAAACAAGGTGCAAAACAACATTCGGCGCACTTTGCCATCGAAGCCTGAACCGGGTTTTCACCTTTCTGTATGATGAATCAAGATGCTAAGAAATCTTCACTAAATTAACCTAGTCCGTATTGTCATTTACAGGGACACATGTCAGGATATAAGGCGTGCGTTCTCAGCCTGGTCCAGCATAAGATCATCCCCTGTAACACGCGGGGTCAACTGACGGCGTCTGCTCTCAGTGACGCCATTCAACAGGATCGAGACCGTGGACTCATACCGTTCTTTGTGAGCAAATATAGCTTACTGCATTATTAAAGTGTGCATTGTATGAGATATAAAGAGTCTTACTCCACACTGCACTCTCTTTAAACTTAGGGATTGTTCAAAAATGATGTCATCGCGGACTGTTGGGGTGGGGGTGGGGTGCTACAGTAAAAAAGTGCTTTTTTGATAATTTTCCAATGGAATTGTATTAAATGCAACATATCAATATGTTGTGAATATCGTTTTATTTTGGGTTCCATAGAAATTTACTAGATGCTGTTTACTGTTTATATGGGTAGGAGTAAGGACGAGGGGGGTGCACGAGTAACTAAAAATGATGCTTCGTAGTGTGTGGGCGGTGCGGGGAGTCGAAGAAAAGAATAATGACGCCCAATGAGACAGGGTGTGTGGGTGTGGGTGTGGGTGTGGGTGTGGGTGTGTGTGGGTGTGTGTGGGTGTGTGTGTGTGTGGCAGAAATGCCCGAATATGTGATGACGTCATTTGTGAACAATCCCTTAGATAATTAAATTAGAAGTAACTTTTCAGTAATCTAGTAATTATAACATATGAATGGATTAGTGATTTCTCAGGAATTATCAACTTCCGACTCGTTATTCCACGAGCATGGTGGAAACATTTTTAAACAGTGACCTAGATGTAAGGAATGAGCATGAACCTAAATATTCTAGATACAAGTTTGATCAATCATACAGTAACCTAGAACAGATATATGTATACGCAAGCTGCAAATTTGAACATGAAAGGGAAATTCTATGAGCTGTTATCCGTACTACTTGCTATGTTTTTAGGTGTTAGCTACATTAGGAACAACGCAGCTATTAGCATTTGATCCAATAGAACAACTCGGACAAATATGTGAGTTTCGAATGTTGTTAAGCTTTTTCAAGTGGCAGCCTTTATCATTTGTGTTAACTATTTACGAAAAATATGAAAATCTAAACACCGTAAACATTTTATCTAAACTACAAAAGGTTTTAGATGTAACTATAAATGTAGATGTGGTGGTCTATACAGACTAATAGTCCTGGTCCAAGTGTTGCTCTCACGACTTTACAATTTACACCAGGCCAGTGGGACGCTTATTGATCATCAATTGGTCATTTCTCATATTCAGAATACATACAAATATTACTTATAATTATCTGAAAATTCTTACAAGTAGTTATTTTATTATTGAATGTCATTCGTTATTATATTGAGAAAAAAAATAAAAAAACAAAACATATTTGTTTTTACACTTCTTCAATCTCTTATAACAAAAACTCATTTTACGGTTATGTAATGTTGTAAAATGTAAAGAGTCTACTGTAAGTCCTGCAATACGACTCTAATGTAAAAAGGACATGGTTTTAAAAATAAAGTTTCTTGAAAAAAAATCTACAGTGAGTTACTGACAAAGGTGTTACTATTTTGATTGAGATTCCTGTGGTTGCTATAAAAGATGTAGTATGTCAAATTAATAATATCTTATGATGGTATCAGCATGTTGGGTAGAATGTCTGACTTTAATAATATAATTTTCGAACAAAACACGGCTCTATGTGACTTCCAGGTGCATCTCAGGGCCTGTGGTTGCACGCGGACTGCGTATTCGCCGGAGCAGCCTTCGTCTGTCCCGAGTACAGGCACCTCATGGCAGGCATCCAGGTTAGAATTATTGTTTTATTTATTTCTAGTATACGTAATTCATTTGTATAGCATATTATTTACTTTTGTTCTACATTAGGGCATTGAATTCAACCACCACTAAGAAACTCGTGTGATGAGTAATCTCTACTCAAACACTGCAATGCTCTTGTTAGATCTTATAATTGAAGATGTTTTTTTATAAATATGATATATTTCATGTATGTAGATTTGCTGCTAGATCACAATTTCAGAAAGGATGGTGTGTGTACATTTGTGGACAAGTGTGTTGTCACCAAATACCGGACTTGCGAAAGTGGATGGATGGGCACATGTATTTTTCATCCAACCGGGCGACCCACCAAATCCACTAATACCCTGCATTTGCCAGTGGGATTTGTATTTTGAAAATCCAGTCCTGTTAATATGAGGTCCAGTCTGGTTTTATTGCCTATAGTATGCCGACAGTCTGATCCTAAACCCTTTCAAGTGGCTGAAGGTGCATGGACCCTGCTCTGTTCTCTGGTAAGTAAATGCACATATTGTATGTACGTACGTATACATGTACATGTACACAGACAGAGACACTGAAATTTGTATGTATTCTTTTTGTTTTTTTCAAAGGTTGAAACACAAAGATGACCAGCAAATTTTTCCCGGCTTACTTGACCATGATCAGCAAAGCGACACCTGGACCAAATGGGTATAGCTAGCCTATCACAAGGCCTTTAAATGATCTGATATGAAGGGCTATTCTAAAAGCTTCTCTGTGATCCAAATGTTGCTAATTGTTTTGCAAAAATCAAATGTTTGTTTGACCCCTTCATCTGATTCGCAGTGACACTGCTATACTGCTTGAATACAGAACAAAATAGAAAGATTTATTTTAGATCGAGTCAATAGAAAAAATAATAAAAGAATAAACCAAATAAACATGATGAGTCAACTAATAAATCTGAAAACCCCATGTAGCCCCTAACTGTTGAAGACTAATAGGCATATGCCCTATAACTTATGATGTAATTACAATTTGTTATTTTTCCATTTTATGGCCTTGAACATCTTGTCTGACATATCTGGCTATATAGTACAAATAATTTTGTGCAAAAATGTGTACTCTTTTTTATTGTGGAGATATTCATTGGATTTGTTTTTATATGAATTAATTCACTAATTTTGTTACATTATTCCCTTGTACACATTTGAAATTTAAAGTGCACACTAAGATTGTTGTGTATGGTGTAGTTACAACTTGCATGCATAGCAAACGAAATACTATACCAATACATGTTATACATAGATATATTTCAAGTATTGCAAGATTTTTTCACCAAGTCTATCAGGCTATATGACATATTCTCTGCAGGGACTCGAACCATGGGCCACTACCACTGTGGCACGCACTTATGGCAGGCGCAAAAGACTAACTGACAGTTTTAATGGATCTCTCTTACAGTACATGTAGCAGCATTTTACTGAAGTGTTGACTATTGTATATACATAGATATATAGTGGTAGCCACAGTGGTAGTTGTCCAGGGTTCGAGTCCCAGCAGAGGCTATTTGATATAGCCTCATAGACTAGGTGAAAGAATCATATAATATCAATACCATTACATGTATTGGATTGATTTTACGTCACAGCACTGGCCATTGGCCAGTTCTCGGAAGGTGAAGACCCTCAATCTTTGGTTTGTCCTGCGCTTACATGGAGTGTCAGGACTACAGGCACAAATACGCAAGGTACCACTATAAGTACAAGAATATTATTTGAGGCATTTTCTGATGTTTTTATATTTCAAACTTTACAATTATTCTCCACATTCTAATGTCACTGTATAATGTCAATTTCTAGGTATCTTTTGTTTCATTATCAAGACCATAGTGCTCTTATTTAATTCAAATTTGTGATTTCAGGACATTGAACTTGCTCATATGATGCAGAAATTGCTAGTTCAAGATGGCCGTTTTGAAATCGTCAATGACGTCATCATGTCAGTTATATGTTTCAAGCTAAAGGTAAAGTCTTGCAGTGGTTCGTTGATATGATACTGCTTTGTACTAAGTTTGAATGGCGAGTTCATAGTTTATTATCATCCCTAAATGGTGTCAAATTATGAGTTAAAGAGGTCAGTTAAAGAGAGCAGACCATGATGCCTTAATTGAGCTAAAAGTGGCAAAAATCTATTACTTTGGTAACTAGTAGAAATATTTACATCAACTATGCAACATTGCATCGTCTTATGATTTATAGTCTTTGACTATTATAGTAGTTTTCCACTCTCTACGAGAGGTCAAGTTATTTTTTTGATTATATTTTGTATCATTATTTTGATTATAAATGGTATTTATTTATTTTTATTTAAATTATTTTGATTATAAATGATATAATATAATGAATATATATAATTTATATATTTTTTTTATGATTCGTGCTTCTTCAAAGTTTCCTCCGGAAGCAATGGTACTAGTACAGAAGAACCACTTTTTCTAGACATATAAAAGAACCACAATTATATAAAATATAAGCCTCTCGTAGAGAGTGGTAGTTTGCCATTATGAAATTGAGCCATATACAATTGTCACTGTTTTATTACCAGATTAAAATCTAGATTTTCAAAATTTTGAAGATCAATATTAGAATCAAGGTTGATATCGGCCATCCTGAAAATACAACTGATATTGTAATTGCAGATGTGACCTTTATATTTTCAATACGATAAAAATATCTTCTTTGTAATTTTATTATTCTCTTTTCCTATAATCCTTTGCCACAATTTATTATCAGTGCTCCCTGTATCGCTACATTTTCTTCAAATTTTGAGTATGAAATTATGCAGTTCTTTACAAAAATATTATTTCAAACATTATGGCAAAACGTTTTTTTCAGCAATGGTCAGCAGCAAATTAGCAAGAGTTGTTTTCAATGAATCAAGACTTAATTAAAGGGGAAATAGAAACAAAAGGTGTTTGGACTAATAACTATAATTGTATCGTCATGATCAGTATTAAGGTATAATATTATCTTGATATTTTCTTTTCCTTCTTTGTGTTTAGGATCAACCAAATTCAACAACACAGGCTCTTTTGAATGAAATAGAGAATGACAGGAGAATTTGGGTCACTGGGAAACTTCACCAGGACCATTTCAGTATACGGTAATGAAACCACTTATCCATGTAAAAATGATGATGTTTACAAATGATTTCGACTACACAACACACACTTTTATTTCCAAGTGAGTCACTTCTGGCTGTAACAAATCAAAACATATAAGAATTTTTCCTAACTTTTTGTGACAAGTTTATCTTTTTTGAAAATTGATAGATTGTATCAAAGTTAAAGCTTGAAAACCTGATGACAAATAAAAAATAGGAATTCTTCATGGGAATGATTCATAATTTTGCCACCGGAAGTGTGTCCACGGTTATTTGTTACACCAGGAAGCAACTTAATTATTACCACAGCCTATTCTCTCATTTCTAAGATCATAACATTGCAATCCAGTGAAATTCTACGATTTTCTATTGCAGACTGTGTATTGTAAACCCTGACGCCGATAAGAAATACGTTGATTTTGGATACCGTATTGTCAGCGAATGTACTGACAGAGTGCTGAGGATGACGTCACATTAATTTCAACTGTGGAACCTGTTTGTTCTGTTGTTTACAGACTTGGATGGCATTTTTGTGTAGGGACTGGCTATTTTTATGGGCTCGTAAATATAAATCAAATTTAGT
>CM032668.1:17053949-17074702 GCA_019095985.1 Streblospio benedicti | reverse complement strand
TAACGATGCCAGCATGATGAGCAGCCATGAAACTCATCTGAGCAAAACATATACAATCATTATATGTACAAAGTTAACATTCTATGGTTCTAAACAGGATATTAAAAGAGAATATCAACACTAGACTTTCACTAGCCTCTACTGTCTTGGTGGCGGTGATGGGGTCATCGGTTGTCACTGGGAATTCAGGATAAATGAACTTCCATCAGAATCATCATATATGTTGGTTACTATTTAGTAGTGTTATCCATGGGTATATCTGGGAGGTGCAAGAGTTATACCCCCCTCCAGCCAACACGCCCCCCAAAAAAAAAAAAAAGAAAAGAAAAACACACACAAAATAGCTATGAAGTAAGTTACGTGTGTGCCTACCCAATTTATTTTAAAAAGATGGATCTACCATTGATATTCTATTATAATCTCATCAAGATATGAGGCTAGATTCGTTGCTTTTTAGTCACAATTCGCACAAACCCAACATCTACAAACGTTTCAAAATCAATTGCATTCAAAATCACATATAACACTAATTTCGTACACATTATGGGGCAGCACGATAATGTAATTAAATTATTACGTGCACGTTCAATTTCCATTGTCAACTTACGTGAGGAAGTGTGGTAACCAGAACGCTATGTGAGGAAGACAAAAGAAAAATTCCTGGGAATATTAACCATGGCAAGTCTGAAATGGTAAATGACAAAAGTGAACATCCTGGAGAATATTTAAGAATATTTATGATATTATGGATTTTATGCTTAGAGGTGACTAGCCACGGTAATTTATAGTTTTACATATTATTTTTTTCTTTTTACTGAAAATAAATAATTCAATTACGGACAACTAGGATATTGACTTTTATTTTTGTATATGGATTGTAATACAAGGCATTGCTATTAGGTAAAAATCTAATAACAGTGATAATAATGGTTACTTAACTGGTGATGTAAACGCCAATAACAAACAGCCAGGGACGAACATGAAACTGGGAATAATTATGAAAAACTATAAAAATATCAGGAAAGTAATTGCATTTTCCACTATATAGTTAATCAAGTAAAGCCATTGAAATAAACGGAAGAGTTTCTAGTAAATACTATTTGAAATAGTAATAGATTGATGATTCAAAAATGGCAATTAAAGCTATATATTAATGTTTGGTATAACATTTGACTTGCATATAAAAAAACTATAGCAATTGAATGCCAATACCTTGCGCTTAATCTAGTAATGCGTAATCCGAATCTGTCAAAAAAGTAACCCGTGGGGAAGTTAATGAAAAAAAAGGTGAAAGCTCCCACACTGTACGCGATGGCGAACATTTCGTCCTGAGCAGAACAGCCAATTGATGTACTGAAAACAACGCATTTTAATAAGATTCGATTTATAACAAGTAGGCGTTCGTTTAGCACTTCTTGATTGTTTGACACACACGTTTTGTTTCACTGTGAAGAACGAGGTTTTCTTTACGATGAGTAAGCCCAGTTTAATTTGTTTAATTTTGTCCTTTCTATCAACTCAACATACGTACATGATACTGATATTACACAGCTAAAAGACAAGTATTTTAAAGAAATCAAAACCAAACACACAAACAAACGAAAAAAATAAAAACACACATTTCACGTGGCTCGGGTGTGTTAGGCGGTGGTTTGGCCATGTAACTTCCGCCGATGGCCACGTACACCACGTGCAAAATCACGTCCAAGCATAAATTGACCAAAAATGACCACTGTCTACCACGTCCAGCAGATTTTCTTAGCTTTTTGGACGTGATACGGCCGTGATATTGTATGTAACCAGCCCTTCGAGGCCAAAGTTAATTTTTGATAACATGTCCATGAAATTTGGTAATAAATAATAAAAATAAGGGGTGCTTATGAAACAGGCATGTCTGCAGGGAAAATAGGATATATCTAATATAAGAAAATAAACACCACGAGCGTTGGGCCGGGTGGGTGGGGGGCGCTTTCACACCAAAAAATATTTACACACACCAACACACACACACACACCACACACACACCACACACACACCACACACACACACACACACACACACACACCACACACCAACACACACACACACACACACCAACACACACACCACACACACACACACACACACACACACACCAACACACACACACACACACCACCACACACACACCAACACCAACACACACACCAACACCAACACACACACACCAACACACACACACCAACACACACACACACACCAACACCAACACACACACCAACACACACCAACACCAACACACACACCAACACCAACACCACACACACACACACACACACACACCAACACACACACAACACACACACACACACACACCAACACACACACACACCAACACACACACCAACACCAACACACACACACAACACACACACACACACCAACACACACACCAACACACACACACACACAACACACACACCACACCAACACACACACCAACACACAACACAACACACACACAACACACACACACACACACACACACACACACACCAACACACACACACACACACCACACACCAACACACACACCAACACCAACACCAACACACACACCAACACCAACACACAACACCCAACACACACAACACCAACACCAACACACACACCAACACACACCAACACACACACACAACACACACACAACAACACACCAACACACACACACACACACACACACACACACAACACACACACCAACACCAACACACACACACACACACACACACACACACACCAACACACACACACACACCACACACACACACACCAACACACACACACACACACACACACACACACACACACACACACACACACACACACACACACACCAACACACACACACACACCAACACACACACCAACACACCAACACACACACACACACAACACACACACACACACCAACACACACACACACACCAACACCAACACACACACCAACACACACAGGACAGTTCGTGCATGGGAAAGAATGGGAAGGTGAGGAGCATTTAATCTGTTCCAGATCTCATCTGTTTCAATCAGAACTGCAGCACGGAGAGTGTGCATTAATTATGGACCTGTTTAGATAGGGATGGGGTAGAGAGGGTTGGGAGAGAAGAGGGGGCTGGGGTCGCGGTAGAAGAAAGGGTAGGGATGAGCGGGACATTTAATCTGCTCCGCACGTGTTAACCACGGGTAGCAGTAGCTGGGGGAGGGATATTAGAGGGATCAATCATTGCCATATTTAGTACATTTAGTGTGTAAATGGCTTAGACATATGACGATGGGAGGACGGTGATGGAGGTGTATTTAATCTGTCAAAGACCTGTATACTGACGAGAACTGGTTCGAGGGATGTGGGACAGGAGGAAGGATGGGGAGGGAGGAGCATTTAATGTGTTCTCATCTGTTTCAACCCGAGCAACGCCGGGTAAACAGCTAGTATATATATATAAAGGGATTTTTTTGCGTCACAAAAGGCTTTTTAACCACAAGACGTACACACTCCAAATTGTGTATGTACAATCAGGACTACTTGGTGGTCGTTATAATGTCACATTTCAAACCAAATAAATTGGTTTTAATGATAACAACAGGAAAATAGAATCTTTCAGAAATGTTCGTCAGTCTGCTTACAGCGCCATGTTTTTAAACGTACGTAATACGTTAAACGTTTATGTAAGGTTGGAGGGGTGCAGAAAGGCTGTGTGTGTTCATGTTGGGCTGAGGTGGTGGTGGTTGGGGGTGAAGGGTTATGGTTTGTTATGATGAAATGAGATGAAGGGGGAGCATTTAATCTGCTCCAGATCTAATCAGTTGCAACTCGAGCAGTAGCTGGGGGGAGGGGGTATTAGACGGATCAATCATTGCCATATACATGTAGTTTGTATATGTCTGTCACATATGCCGATGGAAGGAACGTGATGGATGTCCCAGACCTGTATACTGACGGGAGCTGTTGTGAGGGATGGGGGACCGATCAATGTCTGTTCCAGCCTAGATAAGATTTGTTGAGGGGTGGTGGCAGATGATATGTTGGTGAGGAAGGGAGGGGAAGGGAGGAGCATTTAATCTGTTCCAGTTTTCAAGTTTCCAACTCGAGCATTAGGAAGGGGGTGATGGAGATGCATTTAGACTGATCTGGACCTGTATGTATGGGGATGGCGTAGAGAGGGTTGGGGAGAGAAGAGGGTGGTGGCGGCTGAATGAAGGGTAGAGGAGAGTGGAATGTTTAATCTGTTCCACACATGTTTACCAGGGGTAGCAGAAGCTGTATTCTGATGCATAGGCAGATCCTGGGGGGCACAGGGGGCGCCCCCCTTTTCCCACCAAAATACTTCATTTTCATAGGGTTTTTCATGAAATCACGTAAGTGCGCCCCCTCATTTCCTTAAGTGCGCCCCCCCTTTCCGAAAACCTGGATCTGCCTATGCTGGTGGGAGCTGGTGTGAGAGAAGGTGTACAGAGGGTAGGATGGGGAGGGAGGAGGATTTAATGTGTTCCGGATCTCTTCTGTTTCAACCCGAGCAGCGCCGGGTATACAGCTAGTATATATAGAAAGGAAGAGGCGATTTTTTGCGTCACAAAAGGCTTTTTAACCACAAGATGTACACACTTCAAACTATGTATGTAAAATCACGACAACTTGGTGGTCGTTATAATATCACATTTCAAACCAAATAAATTGGTTTTAATGATAAAAACAAGAAAAAAGAATTTTTGTTATAAATGTACAATGTCTCAACCACGTAATACGTAACAGTTAAACTACAAACGTTTGTACCTGCGTACCTAGGCTAAACGTTTGTGTACGACAACAATGTAAGCTAAACGATTGTGTGTACGTCAGCAATGTAAATATCAATCAACAACCCGTGTAAAAGTGTAAATGTAATCCGTGTAAATGTGTAAATCTGAAAGACCTATTAGAGCTATATCATTTTTTCTTTGTATTATACGATTAAACCAGACGAATTGACATACATGTATAACAAAGACAGTTGGCGCACACAGCTCAAGATAAAGATGTGCGTTGTGCGGCGGAGCCAGGTCTGCCAATAGCATCCAGGGAGCAAACAAGTGAGTTTATTTCATGTATAAATAGGTGTTAAATCAAATACATATACTGTAAAAATAATAATGTACTATGTAAGTGCCGGCTACAAAGCATTAGGTGGCCTAGACAGCCGAACGGAAATCCGCGAATGACCGTTAATTCCGATAATGTCATTTTAAACACTTTTATCATTCAAACAGCATCGAAATTTTTACCTAATGGAATGTATTTGACACCAACATCAACGTATATATTCATTTTTTTTCTTCACTGTATCAATGTGAAATGCGTAATGAAAACTGTTTTCCGTTCGTTTGTCTATTGAATTTTGCTATTGAAAATTATTAGCCCAACTGTTTGCTGTGCAATAAAGTTTTTGCTGGTCTCCTGTAGGCCCAATGAACACTTTTCTTTATCCAGTTTAAACATGCCAAGAAAAAGAAAATACCCCAATGGCATTGGCTACCAAACCCCGAGGCAAAAAAAGCTTCGGCCGGAGCAAGAACGGCAAACATCATATCAATGGTTAAAAGCTGGTTTCAATTACAACCTACGCTTCAACTACTTTACAAATCCCAAGGTCACGATTGGCAGCATGGACAATGTCTGTAGATTTTGCCATGCCAGGAAATGGCCAGGAGAGACGGCAGGCATGAGCTGCACGGCTGGCAAAGACTGGAGACTCTGCAGCCACCACCTAATATCCTGATGACACTGCTTACAGACGACACACCTAAATCAAAACACTTCCGGATCTCATCTGTTTCAACCCGAGCAACGCCGGTTAAAGAACTAGTCTACATACATAAAGGAAGAGGGGTTTTTTTGCGTCACAAAAGGCTTTTTAACCACAAGACGTACACACTCCAAATTATGTATGTACAATCAGGACACCTTGGTGGTCGTTATAATGTCACATTTCAAACCAAATAAATTGGTTTTGATGATAAAAACAAGAAAAAAGAATTTTTATAGAAAGGTTGCTTACAGGGCCATGCTTGTTAAAGGTACGTAATACGTTAAACGTTGGTATATGTTGGTATATGACTGCACGTCACACGTACAGTCGTACAGCGAGGGAGCTGGGAAGGGTGGTGATGGTGATGGAGACGCATTTTATCTACTGCGGACCTGTTTTGAGGAGGGGTGTTGCCAGAAAGGGTGTGTGTGTGTCTATATGGCGGGGGTGGGGGAGGGAGGGGGGCGGACATGGCTGATGGTGGAGTATTTAATATGTTCCAGATCTCATCAATTTCAACCCGAGCAGCAGCAGCAGAAAAGGGGTGATTGAGATGCACATTTATAATGGTCTGCACGTGTTTATCAACGGTAGGAGTAGCTGGAGGGAGGGATATTAGAGGGATCAAGCATTGTCACATACATGTCGTGTGTGTATGGCTGTCACATATGACTGTGGGAGGAAGGTGATGGGTGGGTATTTAATCTTTCCCAGACCTGTATAGTGACGGGAGCTGGTGTGAGGGATGTGGGACAGGAGAAAGAATGTGAAGGGAGGAGCATTTCATCTGTTCCAGATCTCATCCGTTTCAACCAGAGCAGCAGCAAGAAGGGGGTGCATTAATTATGGACCTGTTTAGATGGGGATGGGGTAGAGAGGGTGGGGGAGAGAAGAGGGGGATTGGGTGGCGGTGGAAGGAAGGGTAGGGATGAGTGGGACATTTAATCTGCTCCGCACGTGTTAACCATGGGTAGCAGTAGCTTGGGAGGGATATTAGAGGGATCAATCATTGCCATATTTAGTACATTTAGTGTGTAAATGGCTGTGACATATGACGATGGGAGGACTGTGATGGAGGTGTATTTAATTGTCACAGACCTGTACACTGACGAGAAATGGTTCGAGGGATGTGGGACAGGAGGAAAGATGGGGAAGGAGGAGCATTTCATCTGTTCCGGATCTCATCTGTTTCAACCCGAGCAACGCCGGGTAAACAGCTAGTCTATATATATAAAGGAAGAGGCGATATTTTTGCGTCACAAAAGGCTTTTTAGCCACAAGATACACGCCCCAAATTATGTATGCACAATCAGGACAATTTGGTGGTCGTTATAATGTCACATTTCAAACCAAATAAATTGGTTTTAATGGTAAAAAACAAGATTATTTTAGAATGGTTGCTTACAGGGCCATGTTTGCTAAAGGTACGTAATACGTTAAACGTTTGTATATGTCAAACGTACATTGCACGTCACACGTACAGTCATACAACGAGGGAAATGGGGAGGGTGGTGATGGTGATGGAGATGCATTTTATCTGCTCCAGACCTGTTTTAAGGAAGGGTGTATGGCTGGTGGTGAGGCAGGGAGGAGCCTTTTATATGTTCCAGATTCATCAATTTCAACCCGAGCAGCAGCAGAAAGGGGGTGATTTAGATGCACATTTAATGGTCTGCATGTGTTTACCAGGGGTAGGAGTAGCTGGAGGGAGTTATATTAGAGGGATAAAGCATTGCCACATACATGTAGTGTGCGTATGGCTGTCACATATGACTGTGGGAGGAAGGTGATGGAGATGTATTTAATCTTTCCCAGAGCTGTATAGTGGCGGGAGCTGGTGTGAGGGATGTGGGACAGGGGAAAGAATGGAAAGGGAGTAGAATTTAATATGTTCCAGATCTCATTCGTTTCAACCAGAGGAACAGCAGGAAGGGGGTGCATTGATTATGGACCTGTTTAGATGGGCATGGGGATGAGCGGGTTGGGGAGAGAAGAGGGGGTGGCGGTGGCGGTGGAAGGAAGGGTAGGGATGGGTGGGACATTTAATCTGCTCTTCACGTGTTAACCAAGGGTAGCAGTAGCTGGGGGAGGTATATTAGAGTGATCAATCATTGCCATATTTAGTCCATTTAGTGTGTAAATGGCTGTGACATATGACGATGGGAGGACAGTGATGGAGGTCTAAAAATTAATCTGTCACAGACCTTATACTGACAAGAATTGGTTCGCGGGATGTGGGACAGGAGGAAGGATGGGGAGTGAGTGTTAGACCGCAAAATATAACCAACGCAAAATATAACCAGTTATGATTTGCGTTAACGCAAAATATAACCAGAGCCTCGAAAATGGACCTGGTGATGCAAAATATAACCACTAATCACCAAACTGCCGACTATTCATTTTTTACAGTTTACACGGCACATACTCAGAGGGTAGACTCGAGTGCATGATGTCTAAAACTAGTTTAAAATATGTAAGTTTACTGCTGCATTTGTGTGGGTTGTATATGAATAAAATATTACACTCTTTTATGACGCTTAGCAGAACTTCTCCCCCCACCCCCAAGATTCAATGAGTGGGATTAATAGAGGGGTTCCACAATATTAGGATGACTGATTTTCAGTGGGGCCCCGAAAAGATCTATAGAGAATATGAAAACTACCTGGTTCAAAATGTTACGCAACGTATAGTCGTATATAGTACGTTTCGGACACATTTGCCGTGCATTTGGTGGCTAAACGACATTTCTTAACTTCATATAAAAATGATTTTTAGGTTTGCTTAATTACATGTATCAGACCTAAGTGGTCTTTGGGGTCAAATGGCCTTTGTCCCCATTGTGAATTTAAGGGAGGTTTTTAAGGCAGACTTCTTTTAGTACAATGTTTTTTTTCTTTCAACATAAGTTGTATTATTCTTTATTGTATTCTCTGTATATACTACACCATAAGTCAGTTGGATAAGGTTGATGTTCTTAGGTGGTTTTTATTTCCCCACCTGTTTGAAAAATAAATGTCAACTCCACCGGTCCTCATATTGGACCACCGAAGTTGACAATTACACACCAGTTACTCTTGTCCTATTTTTTTTTTAAAAAAAGCATGTACCGTTCACAACAGTTTATAATTTAAAATGATGTGTTATGTTCTTTAATTAAGTAACACGCTAAAAAGATTATTAATGACAGTCTTGATTGAAGCGATCTTTGTGACAAATAAATAATGATGGGCAAAATAACGTGTCGTTGACTTGTGATGTTGTTATGCATCTTACAGAAGTATTAGTTTTTCATCTATTTTTGTTGAATACGATGTTCACCATTTTAATGTTTTACTGAGACACATAATCATTAGACAGAACTATTTAGAAGTGTGCCATTACCAAATGTCCCAGCCAGACCACTCTAAGCACTAAACATTGGATGAGTCGAGTAAAAATAGCTGATACACTCGTAGGCTAGTAAAACAAAAATACTCTCTACTGTATGTTAAAAAATAGTGCACATTTGATGTGGTTATATTTTGCGGCGTGGTTGTATTTCATCAATTCCATTTTCGGGAGTGTGGTTACGTTTTGCGTCAACGCAAAACATAACTGGTTTTAGGGGCAAAACCCACAGTAACGGATGGCCGCCGTACGGCCGCCGTACGGCAAAACTGCCGTACGGCGATTATAAACCCACAGTGACGGATCATATAAGTTGACGTACGGCTGCCGTACGGCAGCTGGAATTGGCACACCGGATTATTATGAATCTTAGTATTATTATCATCATTATTAACGACAAGAAAAAGTAGTATCTGAAAACAGTAAACACCTCTCTGCAAACTCTGTCTATATCATTATACAAAGAAGTAGATCTACTCAACCTGCCAAAATTAAACGTAACTAGGGTCTATAAACGTAGAACGTGATGGTTATCTGGGTTTAAATTCAAACACACAATATCATTGTAAGATATCCATTATTATTAGTAGTAGTTATTTGAAACACGGCATTCATTTAACTTAATAAACACATTACTAGTAAAGGATTAATTACTGGTGCGCTAAGGTGATTTGCCGTAAGGCTCTATATATTTTATGCCAATCCGTCAGTATGGGTTTTGCTCAATTGAAAAGTTACTAAAGCAATCCATCCGACGCCGTACGGCGCTGTAAGACGCCGTACGGCTCGTTCGTATCAATTGCCCCCCGAGGCAATCGAGAAATCTGCCGTACGGCAGCGGACCGCTGCCGTACGGCGCCGTACGGCAGAATTTCACTGTGGGTTTTACCATATGTAAAATGCATTGGAGCAATCGGCACGAAGTTGATGTACCGCTCCCGTACGGCTGCCGTACGTCGCTGTGGGTTTTGCCACTAACAAGGGAGGAGGATTTAATGTGTTCCGGATCTCACCTGTTTCAACCCGAACAACGCCGGGTAAACAACTAGTTGTCTCTATTTTTCTAACAATTTTGACATTCACACTGAGATATGGTGATTTATTATTCTACCAAGAAAATGCCTAGTTATGAATGATGGATGTTTTCTCTTATTGAATGCTTAGTTCAACTTTCAACTCTCAAAACCTAGAAGCAGAACAATACAGAAACAGACACAAAACACTTACCTATACTGTAACTCATCGCGAATGTTAACAGATTGTTTCTTTGTCATCCAAGACTTTGATGGTTCCGTTAATTCCATTATGGATATTATATATCAGAAATTTCTCTTTAGGTGAGGTAATTGAGAAATCTTCTTTATTTAATCTATATTCTTCTATTGAATCAGAATTTCATAATCTACAGGCGATTTTTTCAATTATATTATTTCCGATTAAATTTTGTTATCATATAAAAACGATTTATTATTCAGTCGAAATTATTATATATCTCATTACAACCAGAGAGCAGGCAACATTTCACACGTTGCTAAACAATGATCCACAGAATTCAATGATGTTTCTGGCTGAAAGTATTCACACGTGCATTCTCAAATTGTAACTGAACGGTGTCCAGTAGTTATCCAGACTTAAGCGAGGGGCACATTCCACCTTGCGGGCGTGTTCGCCGCAAGGCGTGTTGAGGCCTGCTGCGTCTATGACGTTTTCCGCATGCAGTGACAAAAGTACAGTTGTGGGCACATACGCAAGGGCTCCGTGCGTTACGAATGCGTCGGCACTGGGAGTGGTTTTTGTTGAGGTGGCCGCGAGATCAACATGCATCAAACGTGTGATGTACTAGCGAATAACTTACGCTCTACGCACGGTGGGATTACTAAAGTGCGGCATACGTACGTTCATGGTACAGAGAACGCATCCATCCTGGGGACGTGGTGAATGGTACGATCTATTTGCAACTTGGTGTCAACCATCGGGGGCCAACGTTGACCCAGGAGAACTTTGTCCCGTTCAATTTGACACACCCGTTATGAAATGGCAAGCAGAAAACGAATAGTGAACTGAATAATGAACTGAATAAGGAGCCAACATTCCACCCAGTTCCTTATTCGAATAATGAACTGTGAACTGTGAACCAGGAGCCAACATCCCACTGCTCTGCTGGCACTGTATCTGCACCGACAACGTGCGGTTAAATCCTCAGTGTTTAAGGTAAGGTCTCCCCACTGCCTCCCTACGGTCATACCATGACGTAGGGTGGTCGTAGAAGTTCGGCAAGCCAAACTTCTTCTGCGGCCACCGTACGGCCTTGAAAAAACGTACGTTTGCCACACTCCACACTCACGGACGGTGTCGTTTTACCGAAACCAAGCATTGTTTTGCCGAAACCACGTGTCGTTTTACCGATACCAATGTCATAATAGAGAAACTGGATGTCGTATCAGCGATACCGACTGTTAAATTAGCTCAATTCGGGACATAAGCGCCGGTCTTGAATAACCGCCGGGTGTAGTGGTGAGATATTTGTTATAAGCTATTATACATAGTCCTAAGAGCCTGCATTGCTAGCCTTTGATCTTCTTATGAGTTTACTTAATATAGAAACGTCACAACAGGAGACATGAAAGTACTACCGCTCCTCGCTAAGCAACCTATAATTACAGGACAATTACAGGAATGTTTCATATCGCTCTTAGCCTTATTCAAGCAAGATAGTGATTTGCTAGCTATGTATCAACTGAAAATGAAGTGGACAATTAAAGAGAAGTTAAATTAACAATAATAATATGACATCATGAAAATGAAAAGGGGAGAGCTACAGAAATATCGTACTCAAAATTCATGACTGCAATTGATTATTGAATATAATAAACATTGATTTTCATTTTGGTAAGTGTTTGTGTGTTGATGTATAGGTATAGATACTCACATAGACAATGTTCTTAGCTTTAAAATGATATGTGAAACGTCAAATTCGGATAATAAATGATGAAGTTACAAGTATAACATGGCCACGTGGTTTAGACACAAAATACGCTAAGTGCTGCCGGCGGTATCCCCTTTGATAAGCGCCGGCCTCGTACTAGCGCCGGCCTTGAATAGGAATTAGGTTGATCAATGTCAAATGAACAAAAAACAAAAACAAGACTAGTGTGTTAAATCACTCCCAACACTTAATAAATTTACATGTTTATAATAAACAGCTAAGGAACAACATTAGAAAAAAAATTTGGTGCACATCATAAATTGAATACCGGTGCATGCCGGTGCATGCCTCTTGCCGCACTAGTAAATCGTAGGCTGTCATTTAGCCCAGCTTGACGCTTAAAAATAACTTGTTTACATTTTGAAAGCAAATGCAAATGGCCATTCATTATATTTGAAACAAATGTAGTGAGGTTCGCTAAAACGATGGGCAGTTTGCTATAATGGTGAGGGTTTCGCTTGGTTTTGCTGCTTGGTTTTGCTAAAAAGTTGCTTGGCTTCGCCAAAACGTCAGTAGGGTTTCGAAAAAACGACCTACAGTTTCTCCAAAACGACAGTGGGTTTGGCTAAAACGTTGAGAGGGTTTCACCTAGGCCAAAGTGTGGTTCGCTAAAACGATGGGCAGTATCGCTATAATGGTGAGGGTTTCACTTGGTTTCGCTTGGTTTCGGTAGGTTTCGCTTGGTTTCGCCGAAACGCCGTACCCCACTCACGGATCGTTACGATCTCCTTGCGTTTTTGGTCGTAGACATAGAGAGAACGTGGTTCTCTCCGCATATGACTGTTGTGTATCGCACGAATATGCGGGCGTATCAGACGAGCCTTTAAGCGAGGGGCACATTCCACCTTGCGGCGGTGGTCGCGGCGTTTTCCGCATGCATTGACAAAAGTACAGTTGTGGGCACATACGTACGGGCTCCGCGCGTTAGGAATGCGTCGGCACAGGGAGTGGTTTTTATCGAGGTGGCCGTGAGATCAACTTGCATAGAACGTGCGATGTACTCGCGTACAACTTACGTTCTACGCACCGTGTGTTTACAAAAGTACGGGATCCGCACGTTCATGGTACAGGGAACGCACGGCCCCAGTGTTGTGTCAGTGCCGACAACGTGTGGTTAAATCATCTACGTTTCACGTAAGGTCTCCGCACTGCCTCCGTACGGTTAGGCCATGACGCAGGGTGGTCGTAGAAGAAGTTTGGCAAGCCAAACTTCTTCTGCGGCCACCGTACGGCCTTCAAAAAACGTACGTTTGCCGCACTGTACACTCACGGATTGTTACGAGTTCTGTGCGTTTTTGGTCGTAGACTGGCTGTAGACCCACCTTGCGGTGGAATGTGCCCCTGGCTTTAGGCGAGTCTGATGCGCTTGCAGATGAGTCCGATACACAACAGTCATATGGGGAGGGAACTGCGTTCTTTATTTATCAACCAATGTCACAAATACGCAATGTTTCTAATATATAATGCTTTTGATGAACAGATAATCATAAATCAGCCAAGTTTCAAAACACGCATGAATACACTAGACCACTGCACACCCAGTCTGTGTGTGAAATAGTAGAACTGTCATTGTTTTGACTAGTATTAAATAAATATGAGAAGACCTACTGCAACTCAAATCATACATTTAGCAAACATGATTTCGTCAACATTATGCAATAAATGTTTATTAAAAGTCTATTTTTTTCTATCTTTTCTTTGGTCAGTGACTTCCACCCCAAAGATAGTATCAAATTCAAAATGGACGTGTTAAGCCCAGTCTACACCGCTAAGACGTATAAAACCACCCTTGAGAGGCAAGTCACAGAGGGAGTGCTAATAAGTACACACCAGGCAAATGATGAATAGTTAGACTGATCACCATCAATCAGCAGGATAACATTTGACAGTTTATTTCCAGGCTAGCGGTTGCACTGTAAATATATGTAATATATGTAATATATGTATATATGTAATTGTATAATACTGTAGGTAGATTTATTTTGAGAAATGTTAGTTTTAATGTTATTGTACCAGTAGTTAGTGTGAAAAGGCACCTAAGAAATGTGCGAAATATTATTCTGTTTAAAAAAATAATTTGAAATTTGACATTTGAACAACAACAAAAAGATGGGGAAATTTTTTTAAAAAATTAGACCACATGTTGTTCACTACATGACAAGACTCTTATGTGTTATTAAAAGTATTCTGATATTAAATGAGAAAAAGACAATTTGATAGATTGATAGTTACCTTCTCAAAAGGTTCTGAAAGAGGCCAGATTTGCGATGCATTTCCTGTGACCAGTTTTGCAATAAACAATGATATCTCCCGTAGACTCCTTTTATGAAAATTAGCAACGGTAAGTTATCGTTGTACGATAACTAGATGTACTAAGATGGTTATGAACTTATAATTTATTTCTGAATAATCTACATCTAATTGTACGATAACTAGATGTACTAAGATTCTTATGAATTTATAATTTATTCCCGAAGAATCTACATTGATATCTCCCGTAGACACGTCAGGTAGACGTAGTATGTTAATAGTTTTTTTTAAATGAAGGTTTAATTTATTTCCGAATAATCATTGTTCTATATGAGAAATATCCCCCTCCTACGGTAGCATGGATTCGGCTTTAGAATATCATATATATGCTTTGATATTGGTCAATATATGCTCAGACATTGCATGAGGATGTAATACAATGAGCGTTCAAAGTAAGCTATCATATTTGTATTCAAATTTGAACAAAAGTATACATTCTTCGGTTCGAAATCTAATCCAACTATAATATAAACTAAACTGTCCTGTGACAGTAAGTCCAAACTGACAGCAAGTTCATGGAGTAATATTTTCTATTATGACTAAAATGGTAATGAACATCACAATACAGATTATAGGAATGAAACGGTATGTTTTTGTCAGATCTTCACTATAATTTTCAATTTTCTGATTGGTTTACATAATCGTGAACACTTACCTGCAAATATGCCAACAGCCCAATGAAAAAAGTATTTTGTTTGGAGAAGGGGTTGGGGGTGCCTCATGCACCCCCAGAATCTGCCCACGTGAAAGATAACTAAAAGCCTTCCTGGCACTGGTGTACAGTATTAAAACAATAACTTAGGAATAGAAGCTCCAACTCTTTAAGACTAACTCTTTAAAGTGACCACCTCTATAATAAGACCGTTGTGGATGGTATCTTGCGTTCATTAAGTGGCAAAAAAACAACCTCCATAGAGACCACGTCTGTGATGATGTGATGGATTGACTCATCGTTGTCCGACGACTGTCTTGTCTCCTGCACCTATGTAACTAAAGATGACATAAGTTGAAAGTTGACAGCGAGGGAGTTTAGTCCTTGAACGATGACACCTTTTTGAGTATTTTGGTGGTTTTAGTAATGAGAGTCTGGACTACGAGTATTATAAACATAAATATTTTGAGATGTTTGGAGACATGGTGATGTATAAGTGTTGTACGCATATATTGAAAGTGCACGGTGCCAGTTATCTATAACATATATATGCATACAACACTTGTACACAGCAATGTCTCCAACTTAAAAAAACAATGGGCCATAAAAACATGCCCAATATGCCATGCTCAAAAAACAACTATCCAGTCAGTCGCATGTCACCACTCCCATCAACTGCGTATGTGCCCCCACCCCCACCCGGGTCTATTTACTAAGTTTATGCAACTACAGAAAGGACCTTATTACAGTGATGGTATAACAGTGATGCTCTTAATAAAAAGGTGATCTTCATAGGAAGAGTTCTACTGCTATATATTTTATAAAGGTGGTCTCTTTATTGGAAATAAAAAGGGGGAGAAAAGTGCAGAGGGAGAAATAGAATTGGGCGTACTGTCTGGTAACCTGTCAATGGTAATCTCTGACTATCTGTTGATAAGCATGCAATCTGGTACACCCTGTTCAAATGTATGTGATTATCAATGATTATCAGTGCCATGCTCGGTGAATTACGTGGTAGATGGATTTGTTCCTAGTAGAGTATAGATACAATCCCTACAAGTTAATCATTATGGCTTGTATTATATCATTACACTCACTAGAAAAATGCCACATTTTGAACTCTATTAGCCATAAACACTACAAGTGGAAACAGTTTGTCTTATGCATATAATTGTTTAAGTAGTAGCATATTAAAAGAAGTTAATTAACACCAATGATAACTGAATCAGATCATCAAACCAATATTGTCAATATGAATAGCGCAGACAGGGATACACAAGTCACGATTCCCACGGATAAACATACAATTAAGAGTAATCAAATGTGTTTAAATGCTTGTCAGCTGCATAAGAGATGGACTCGGGACAGTCCATCTGATAGATTGACGCGACAATGTACAGAACGCACACGACGCAGTGAGCAGACCGTACATAACGCAAACACCTCCGAGTTTGTCCGGCCTTGTCCGATAACAAGTAGGTCAATATACAAAGCCGGGGGAAAAATACTGTCTTCAACTGGGGTCCATTTTGGGGCAGATCGTGGGTGATCTGGCCTCAAATTGGGTGTTATTTGGTTGAATGTTGAATGTTCTGTCCTACACACGGTTCTCCCTTTTTTCTTCTGGTGCCTCTGAGAAGCCGTATTCATCCATAATGCCGACATTACTGCTGCGATTGGCGGGGCATGCAATTGACGAAACAGCTCCGCTTATGTAGACTATCTTCTTACTTTTCTGGATTGTATGGAGAAGTATCTGCAGCATGTGGAGCATCTGGAGCTCTGACGGCTTGCATCACCAGCAAAATTGGCCAGCTTCGAGTTGATGTTACGTAAAAATATGATCCAGCTGAGTCGATGCAACTAGACACAACAAATCTGGCGTGTTTAGGAACATCTGGAGCTATGTCGCAATATGTATGAAATTTTAAGAACTAAGTGATGTGCCTCTAGTTTTACAGGGTGGTACTACGTGGAAAGGAAGGCTAGGGCAGCACACATTATACTGTATGTCCTTCACCCACAGAGAGGCGGCGGCGGCGACATACAGTGTACATGCACCATTGCCATTATATGCCTGAAATGCATGGTCATGTAATAACACATGAAAAACTTTTCATAAAAATGTTTTACGTGTGTCATCAAAACCAAACGACACCGTTTTGTCCTTGTGCATTGTGCAATTATGTTGCAGCTGCTGAATTCGAAGTGCGGCATTTTCTTGTGAGTATTTCTCCTGTAACGACCTTTGCTTCTACTCACAACACCATAAAATATTATTATGCCACAGTTTAATATTCAAACAGGATGCAAATGTCACACTAGCCAACTCCATGCACATGTATAATATATAACAAAATTATAGTGACTATTCACATGCATTGGTCAAAGGCATGGTAGGGATATAAACTAATAAACATGTATTATGTAGGCCGTATTTGTCGAAGGATCACGAATTGATAAATGTTTGACCATTTCATGGTAGACTGAGAATTTATTCTACCACTGACATTGCTAACAAGTTTTCAAATACATCCATGCGTGCTTACGAAGCGTTCAAATTGTGAGCAGTGGCATATGTATGGATCAGTTGTTGACACCAAAGCAGACAGCAAACAATCCACTGAATTTTTTATGTAGATTAATGACCAAGGAACATACAAAATGGTAAGGTAAATGTAGCACATAAATAGTGCTCAGATTATGGTGTAATGTGTACTTCTGGTGGAATTCATACATTTAAGAGAAATGTTAAATCATCAATGAACGCCTTGTGAGAAGCGATCAAGGATTATCATTGGCAGAACATGGATACATAAATTGCAATTGAAAGATGTACAGTGGTAAAATCCAGCCAAATGTAAGTGACTAGTGAGTGGTGGTGGTTGTAGGGGTTATGCGGAAGAAGTATGTGTGGGGGAAAGCAGAAAAAGAGGGACGTGGGAGAAGGGCAAAAGAGGGAGGTGGTATTTCAAGTAAATAGGGTGTGGGGAAAACAGGATGAAGATTTGTGAGATTCAAGAAATATAGCAACTAAAATAGAGATGTGGATTTCCTAACCCCGTATTGCCACCCTCCCTCTAATGTACAAAAGATTTTTGCTCAATAATTTCTATAAACAGTACAAGAAAAAAAATGGAATCGTATGGAATTGGAAAGTCGCATTAAAGTGCTTTTTAAGACCTGTCAATTCTACAACTATACATTTTCAATGTCACAATCTAGAACAATAAAAAATGATCTACTAATGTGTCTATGAATGCATACGTGTGACATAAAGTTATTTTGTTTCATGTATATAAGTGACTCCATAAGTAATATACAGCACACTAGCTATAGTAGTACATGTGTAGAGATAAATTAACACTGGTAGAAGTATGACTATGGTATGTTGGTGGGCCGCTTAAAAGTTACTTGTACAGAATATTCTCAGTGTTTGAAGCCAATCACCAGTTTATGATAAAAGGCATTATTCGATTGAAATGATAAAGTATTAATTGATTTGGAATTATTGAGTTATTTTCAAAAATAACAATGTTATGCCTCAGTATATTTATTTAAAGCAGCAATGTCACATTTTTTACAGTAGTACATGAAAAGTATCACATGTGATATGTATCTGATGGAGAAACCATCTATTATTCATATAAATCCAATTTGCAGCAATGTCACATTTTTTACAGACACCTCATACAGACACCCCCCCACCTCATACAGATACCCCCACCTCATACACCCCCCCCACACACACACACACAGTAAAACGGACTTATGCGGACAACTTTTTGAGAAGTGACAAGTGTCCACATAAAACAGACAGGGTCATTGGGAAATTTAGTGATCAGTACCCAGTTAAAGGTTATGCTCAGTGGCCGGACGAATATGCTTGTATAGAAGCAATATGACATGTTCTGTGTATTCTGAAAGTTTTATTTATTCAAACAGTATATTTAAGTATTTAGAACATTTTAATTACTACGGAATAAGAGGAATTATCAACCCATCAAAACATGTGAACGCAACAAATATCAACCGAATGATTTTCGTTAGACGTAACTCGCACGGTGCGCGTTAGAAGCCGCCTATCTCTCACGTGTTAAATTCACGTCTGCCGTCCGAAATCCGCGGTACGCCTGGCGAAAATCATTCGATTATGCGCCATCATGTGACCTCGTGTTCTAGTTTGCAAGACAGCATCGTATTTTCAAAGGTGTGATACATATTAAATGTGGAGAATATAATTATTATTATTCTTAAATTTGCAATGGAAAAGGCATTGTTCATTGATACTGATACTGGGCTTTTCAGAACAAATATTATTTTGGCTGAGCATTATCTTTAACACCATGCGATTCAATTCTAATCCTCTATTCACCGACTCCGTTCTCCATTTACCAAGATATATAGAGAAAAAAGGATATCGAGATTCTGATATTTGATTCCACAATTACCCTTATACGCCCCCCCCAAAAAAAAAAAAAAAAAAAAAAAAAGAGAGAAAACAAAAAACAAAAGCAAAACCACACTACACACAAAAAACAAAACAAAGCACCCGAAGTCGCATAGAGGAGGGTAGCTGCATCCAAGTGACCAAAGAATGTAAAAATGAACGGTCATGTCTATAGACTATACCAAAAAAAGGAAAATAAGGGGTCATGTCTATACCAAGAGAGTGAAAAATGTAACCCATTTCGGAGGCTCATCCGTACTAACCCCGACAATGCAAGGCACCCTTCGCCCGGGCACACACTACACTGTATGTCCTTCACCCTGTAGAGAGGCGGCGGCGGTGACGTGGCGGACGCTGCCGGGGGCGGGCGGCGCGCCGTGTACAGCTACAACGTGAGCCCGGGCGAGCTGGAGGCGCGGCCGCTGTGGGACGTGCCGTACGCCGGGCTAGCGGCCGGGCTCGCCGAGCGCACCACGGCGCACGGCATCCCGCACATACACTACGCGCGCCGTGAGTACCGCAGCCGCACGGGCAGAGCCAGGTGTTGCACTAGAGGGATCTCATGGGTTTCGCACGGGCGATCGATAGCAAACATGTCAAATAGCCTAATGGGGTGGGGGTAGGGGGTGAGGGTAGGGGGGCTGTTTGGGGGCGCAGTCCCTCTGGATGTCCCTAAAAGTCACACCATGATCTGCAAACGAAAATGGTTATTTAGCTGTTTGTATACCACGTGAAACCACCTGAATCTTATTGCATGTTCTATATAGGGCATTTTATGTCATTTGGTTTTGTGTATGAACACGGTTTGGGCAATTTCTTTCAATTGTGGCCGGGGCTCCCTGCCAGTCATTAACTAGAACTACCGGTATAACTAGAACTAATGCGATGCTATTTTTCTTCCTACCGCTGCCTTTGCCGCCTCTGCTGCTGCCGTCCCTGCTGCTGTCCCCCCGCCCCAGGGTCGCACGTGAAGCTGTGGTTCTGGGTGCTGGTCACGCTGGGACTGACCGCCGGCTGCGCCGTCCACA
Organism: Streblospio benedicti; assembly: GCA_019095985.1. Lineage (NCBI taxonomy): Eukaryota > Metazoa > Annelida > Polychaeta > Spionida > Spionidae > Streblospio > Streblospio benedicti. The sequence continues at coordinate 17,054,063 of CM032668.1, read as the reverse complement.
TGCAGTACCTGGTGGCCGAGCTCACCGGCTGGGAGGTCGCCATCAAGGTGGAAGTCACGTGCGTGCCGACTGTTTGTATAGAGTTGAGAGAATGTCAAGTACAGACATAACATA
>CM032668.1:17034719-17053849 GCA_019095985.1 Streblospio benedicti | reverse complement strand
GCAGAGATGTGAACTTCCAGGGGGAAAACGTAAAATAACGATTTTTGAGGTCGGTAAAATTATTAAGTCCGAGGATATAGTCAGGATGGTGATGATCTTGAGGCCCCGCCACGCAGAGGCCCACCAGCTGCCAGCCGCCATGAAGACTACAGCAGGTAGTGGTCATAAACAGTCCTTTTAATTTCGAGCAACTTATTTTTTGTAGTAGAATCGTTTTATTTTGCTACGTTTAATACAGTAGTTGGAATTGAAACTTTATGTTTTTCGTGGGCTAGTGGGCGGCTTCTTCTGGAGACCGTTCAGCACAGTTGTTTTCGTATAGAATATGCATTCAGATACATTCATTAAACATATTTACTCTGCTGATATTAAGGAAATATTTTCCCTACTCTGCCAAAAGTCCTGGCAGGAGAAGAGTGTGGTTTCCTGTGAAATATAAACAACCTTAGTTCACATATGAATCTGAATTGAACATTAGAATACAATTTTTTCAACCTTAAGAATTGGACTGTTAAGGCTCTTTGATCATATGAATTGAATAGAGCATATATGTAGGCCTACTAAGCAACTAGTACTCCCTTATTCTCAAGGAAACCCTAGTCTCCACAACAGACCTTCATCCTTCGATCAGAAGGTCTGTCAATCAGAAACCGCATCTGCTGTATCATGTACGCTGATTGGTCGGCGCCATATTTGGTGTGTGACGTCATTGTTACGTATTTTGTTTATATTGTGATTTAAATCAACATATTTTATACTTGAAACAGTGTTCAGTAAGCAACAGCGAGCAATATACCAGTACATACTGTCAAATGTATTTGTTTACACCGGATGTTTTCAGTGACTGCCTTGATGCCTGCGCACTAGGATAGTGGTGATTGGCAGCGCCTCTAGTGGTTTGATTTGGACTTATGGTCAAAATCTGGCCGTAACTCTCAAAGACACCGCTAGAGGCGCTGTTTTTATGTATCAACAATGTTTTGATACGTGAAATGCGTGTCTACGCTGTAGATTGAGGATGCAAATGCAACCAATCAAAAGTCCCGATACTGCACTTCAGTTCACGTTGACAGACGTACTGGTGGCTTGAGCGCCTTGTGCCGAAAGTCAGCTGGCGTCTGTAAAAGAGACTAAAGGAAACCCCGTCGTCATATGTCACGTGATCACCCCACCGTGAGGTGATAACATTGACTGACACGTGACCATATAAATGCACGGGAAAGTGGCCGTTTTGACGTGATATTTCTTTACTTAAAGTTGCTAGATTTTGTTAGTTGTGGGTTAAGATATATTGTATGTGCATTGTATAACACACTAGACAGGTTATAGGGCAGAGGCTGCTAATGAAAATTTCCCGGGGCTTTGAAATCGCCGATGTTAATACAGCAAATACTGTGCCTTGCCAAACAATAACGTGAATCGCTGTACACCAAATGCTGCGTTTCCTTTGTTAAGAAATACGCTACTATGTACGTTCCAGACGTTATCTTGTTTATGCTTATAGGGCATAGAGTCTACGTGCGTTTCCTTGTTTATGTTCAATATGGCACACGTGCGTTTGTTGTCACTGCTAGACCCGCTCAGTCAGGAAATGGAAGTGAGGGTCTTCTTGAGAATATCAGCAAAATTGTACATGGTCATTGTAATCCATTACCGGTGATAATGAATGCAGATGATTAACTGATGCAGACCCAAGTAGGGTAGCTTATACAATGGCTGCGGACCATGCAGTAATGTAATATTGCAGAACATTATATATACATATATGTGTTTCCCAGTGCTTGCGGATATATTTTTATGCTTCTCTCTCTCACTCACACGTCTTTTTAGCAAGCATACTTCTACCAACGATAGATATAGCTGAAGACAGGTTTTACAACCCTAAGCTTCCATTTAACTATATCAACTGGCCCTGGCGGGACTCACGACCCCAAGGTTGTGAGACCAGAATGATACCATCATCCCAAGCAGCTCGCTTTATTTTTATACAGTGTAAGAACCCCCAAAACACTATGGGTTGGTACTAAGTAGTATAGGAAATATTCCAAATCACATCTGATCTACGTGACATTAATGGACTCAAACTTTTGAAACACACTATATTTTCTTAATTTTAATGCAATTTTTTTTAGAGGGTGGCCCTGTGGGTCTGGACGTAGGAGACATATGCACGTCTCCTTTTGAAACCTCTCAGCGCTCTGCCATCAATTCTGCCCGCCTTGACAGGTGTCATGCTGGCGGGGTTGGGGGGTTGGGGGGTATTCGCCATTATGATTAAAAAACTTACATATTCGCTCATATAATATCACATTTGTGAGATTCAAACAGCACCTACAAACATACAGCCTAAATTCTTTATCATTAAGAAACACTAACGCACTGTTAATCCATAGAATTTGCAACAATATTGAGACACAGTTGTTTTTCGGGTAGAATATGCATTCAGAATCGATGTTCAACATATTTACTCCGCTGATATTAAGGAAACATTTTTTCCCCTACTCTGCCAAAAGTCTTGCCAGGAGTATGGTTTCGTGTGAAATATAAACAAGCTTAGTTCACATCCACGGACGAAACTGAACTGAACATCAGAATACAAAATTTTCAACCTCAATAATTGGACTGTTAAGGCTCTTTGATCATATGAATTGAATAGAGCATATATGTAGGCCTACTAAGCAACTAGTAATCCCATTTATCAGTCTTTTGCATGTATTTTCAGTCGATATCGACCTCCAGAACTGCCGTGTAAAAATTCCGTATACGGACTAACCGTATACGGAATCCGTATATGGTTAGTTGTCAATCGGACTACTTTTGGATAACTTCAAATATGTTCATGAATCTAGCACACCTACTACTTCTAGGGAAACCTCTATTGATTTTATTAAACTACTAAGAAAAAATCAAAGAGATGCACAGAACAGCGTTGAGTCCACGTAACTGTACGACCATATGTCTTAAACTGCGCCGTGTTTGTTATGTCATTATTGCATTTTGTAATTTATTAATAAATTACCTTGTTAAATGTGTTGAATATCCAACAATATTGTTAATTGTTTAGAAAAACTGATAAACACAAAACCGGGTTCGTTGGTTAACAAAGACTGGGGCGTATCACGGCTCGCCCGATACGCCCCAAGAACGAGCCCAATAAAAAAATCAATGTTAACAACTCACCCGGTTTTGTCTATATATCGGCAAAGTTGAACATAGTCATTGTGATCCATTCCTGGTGCTGTTAAGACTGCATAGCCTTTCTTCACAACAGCATACACTAACCTGTAGTATAGACCCAAGTAGGGTAGCTTATACAATGGCTGCGGACCATACAGTAATGTAAGGTTGCAGATCATTATATATACAGGGCTGTTTTGAAAAGTAAAATTAGCAGTGTGTATTAAGTGTTTATTCGTGTGTTGAGAAAGGGGCATCTCTAGCCAGCACTTTGATGTCAGATATTCTTTAGGTGACAGAAAGTCTGATCTTATTGGTAAAGAATTGTTTATACAATGGCTTATTGCAGGTAGTAAATATTACTTTACAAAATTAGATTATGCTGTCATAGATAGATATTTTGTTGCCAAACCCTATAATGCAAACATGATGTTAGATTGCATTATGGATTTCCCTCTTTTTTTGCAATCACACAACTGTGCTAAAACTTACTTTCAGAGGTGAAAACTTTTCAAGGCTGTCAGAAGGTTTTGAAAAAGGGGAGTGCCAATGGACCTTTCCAAAAACGTACGTCGAACGTAAAAACGTCACGTGTACGGATCAACCTCCAAATCGAGGCTCCTAGGAAAGTCATTCGTCCGTCCCGCTGAAAGAGGACGTTATGATTCCCTGTTGTAGGTTGGTGTACGGATGTGCGTTCTCCACAGAAACACAGATTTACAGCATTTTGCGCAAAACTAATGAAGTTTGTTAAAGAATATGACAAGTTTCTTGTGTAAACTGATAAATGAACTCCAATGATTTATTAATTGTATGCTCTTGCTGTTATATAGGACAAACTGATAAGGTTGTATTATGCCGTTATAAGATTATTATTCTCTCTTAGAGATGTAAGCTTTGCTGGGAGAACACACACTTGGGTAAATGGACGGCAAAGTTTGTGGCTAATGTATAACTTAGTAATCAATCCAATATTGATAGTATCTACCAAAACTTACAATGCATGCAAATAATAGTAAGAATTCAATTCCTGGTCGAGAATATGCTGTTGTGAAAGTTACCTACATTGTCTTAAAATAACCTTGGGGGAGAATGTCACATTTTTCACAATGTTAACGCATAAAAAAATCATAAAAATAAGTATTGTCATTAATCCTTTACCCCTCAAAGCGGCTTAACCGCCCTACGCCCCTTTCCTTCACATCGGCCTAAACCGGCTGGGTGATTTCACGTATTTAGGTGTCGAAAGCATCGTCATACAAGTCATTCGTTTGGGGTATAGCAACGGTGCCATCGTGATTACATCTTCATAACTATATGTAAAACAGTATGAGGACTTAGTATGCACAATTTACTTTAATATTACGTTTTTATTATAAGAGAATATAAAGTTTCATTGACAGCATTAATCTGCACTTACAAATGGCGCCATATCTTTATGTAGACTGTTCTTAGCAGTAGGAATATCCAGAGGGTATACAATTTGAGACACTACTACTCACTTTACACGTAAAACTTGACGTTGCGGTCACCATCGTGGGACCTTCAATAGAAGTGACTCTTTCTGGATCTTGATGACGTCACATTCGCGCTTGTCTGACAGGTGGAATTCCCATTAGAAAGTAGTTGGAGGAGGGTCGGAAGATGCTCTTGCCCTACTGTCTGATGGGAATTCCACCTGTCAGACAAGCGCCAACGTGACGTCATCAAGATCCAGAAAGAGTCACTTCTGTTGAAGGTTCCACGATGGGGACCGCAACGTCAAGTTTTACGTTTAAAGTGAGTAGTAGTGTCTCAAATCGTATACCCTATGGATAGTCCTACTACTAAGAACAGACTACACCAAGTGAATACATTATGTAAGTCATATTATATATATGTTAAAATATGGGAGGCCGACTCCTCAACATCAATGTCTAGAAGGCTTTTTCGAGTATGGATCCCAGCCTAATCTGTAACACGTATAATGTAACGTTGGGTTTTTAATTCAATGAGAATGTAGGATTTGAGCACGAGATTGGAGGGTCTATCGTAGAATTTTGCACGGTGATGTGTGATTGGCACGAACGCAGTGAGTGTCAATCAAATACAAAATTCTATCGACAATCGAGTGCTCAAATACCATTCTATCATGCCTAAAATGACTAGAATCCACACTAAATGAGTGTATGATTCGTTTTTATTTTAAAATAAATCATATCATAACGTTCTCATTGCCATTTTGTCCATCTGACTCAGCGGCTGTTATTCAGTTAAAACCTTCGAATATTTAGCATAGTTTCGAAATTATCCACTATCAAAACATTTGTGAATGATAAAGGACGAATATGCGATTGATTTGACACCAAGAAATAACAAATCCAGCACCTATAAGTTTGTCAAATATTAGTTAGAAGTCGGAAGATGTGTAAATGTTTTTTGTGCTAATTTCCGCGCATGCGCGTTACAGCCCTTAGCAGCGTGCATATCGTACAATTGACTCGCCTGTTCGACCAATCAGCGTGAGTTATTGGCGGAGATTTTTTCACGGAATGATAGAATTGAGATTTGACCTTCCAATCAATTATGATCAATTGATTGACATTTGAGGAAAGGGCTTTTGCATTGAGATTTGTAACACAAATTCATTGAGATTTTGAAATCAAGTGGTTATATACCCCCTTCAAATATACCCCGTTCAATACTTTCACTGCAGCTGATGTATTTTGGTTCCAACTACTAAGTAAGTTGTATTTTAAACAAGCCCAAATTCGTTTCTTTTCCATTTTTGAATTGCTAGTTACAGATTTGGAATGGGATCATCAAATTTAGGCCTGACGCAAAAGAGGCGGGGGTCGTTAGAAAATTTCACACTGAAAGGGGTGGGGGAGGGGGGCAGTCATATGGAATTTTCAAGTTAAAACTGAGAGTTCCCCCCCCTCCCAACACTTAATTAATGAACGCTCCCTAATGGTCCTTTCCAAAGGGCTTTGCATCGTTTTGCCTCTGCCCGTGTTGCTTATTTCTATTGTAGCAAGTTTCCCTCCATAATCAGGCGGTGTGTGTAATTCAATTAGTCCAACCAGTGTCAATTGGGTTGTAAGATTCTTTAATATCCTACAATACTACATTATACATAGACCCCTACATACAAAATACATATAAGAGCAAAGTGTTGCTTTCAACATCCATACTATACGTCTTGGTACTACGTCTAGGATGGGGAGTCGGGCCGAAGCAACGACTGCCGCCAGTGCCGGTGGTTGATTGTCGCAGCAGGCCGGCCAACGGACATACCGAGACACCCGCTGCCTGCCAGCATGGTCGGGTCACTGGTCAAAGCCATGGCGAGGTCAGAGCAGAGGTCAATGGTTTTTGCTGATCGCGTCAGCGAGCATCTTAATACATAAGGAAGAGTTTCTGGAGACCCATATCACCCACATCCTGTATAGTCAACATGATCTCTTCATCACCACTGTTTCCTTTGTTAAGCATGGATGCACAAAGAACTGCTGGTTTACACAAATTTACAGAAACTATGGATGTGGCAACAGCAATGATTTGCCTTTAATTTTAACGATGTACCAGCGAACAATGCTGACGTCACCTTTCGAGGAGCTTTCAGTAAGGATGCTTTAAGCTGCTGCCACTTTTAGCAACTACCTCATCCACTGGTACCATTTACGATCAAGCGAAGGACGGGGAACCATGTAGTCAGTATACTGCAAGTATCATTTTTGTATTAAAGGCAGAAACAAATAGAAAAACTGTGGGTCAAGCTGCGTCGTGGGGACAGTGCGGGCTTGGCCAGCCCCACGGTGGTCATGCCTGACCACGTCAAGAACACGTCTGTCATTTGTGATCAATATCGGAGTTTCTGTCTCGAATGTTATAAGTTTGAGATTTAATTATCCTTCTGTATATATTAGATTCTTATGGGTCTAGTTGTTACCAACTTTATTAAAATAGAAAATGTTCATAGATCAATAACAGGGTCACTTTTCTGATGTTCGGGGGTTTGTTCTGGTTTCTGCTGGTTTCCTTAAAGCTTGGATGCGTGATTAATGCATCACTTCAGCTGAACCAAAAACCTTGTGTTGTTTCGTTCCCCGTATGTTTATAACGCGTGGGAGTAAAGTCCGCTGTTAACATCCTTATCACGCGCCGAAGCAAACGTCGCTATATGTGTGGCTTTGTTTGCACATGTATTGTAGACATACAGGATCTATGACACTGGAGTGAAATCACTTACATGTTCCAGGAAATTACATAATACTATTGCTATTTAGAATTGTTACTACGCATAGGGGTGGGTAATATGATGAAGAATGTTTGAAGTTTAACCAATGGGATAATGTTGCTCACTATATCCAGGTGAGTTAAGATAATTAGCATGAAAATTACAAGCGATGAAAATGCTCAACGAATTTTGTTGAATAATATTATAACACCAAGCGAGCGTTCATATAAAAATGTTTCGACGTGGTAGGCCATTCAAAAGATATCTAATTTTCATGGACCGGGTCGGCGTCTACGCCCTAAACCGGCCTGTGCGTGTAACAAGTGTGAACGATAATGTAGATTGATAAGCACGTCTGCGCTACGGTAGCAGCGATGTCTTGTACGCTCCCCCTTTTTTGAGAAGTTGAGAAGATATAGTGTGACGAGGATGCCAATCACCTGGCAGGTGGACATGGTGTGAATGTAGAGTATTTTGCAGCTGATGCTGCATGGAGAGGGGGTGTTATAGGGGTCTAGAAATCCAATATCCATCATTTTGGCCCTTTTCCCCATATACCTCTTTTTGGCCCTTTTTCCCTTATCCCTCTTTTTGGCTCTTTTTCCCCTTATCCCACTTCCGTATACCCCCCTGCATAGAGGTGAAGAAGACCATAACATAGACATTTACATTATATCTTGAATATCACGCGGATCTGTTAATATTGAATGTCATGCTTGTGTAAATGAACGGGATATGATACCACATGCCAGCAAATGCAGGTTATTGGAGAAGGGGTGAGCTGTGAAGGGATCATTTTTAGGGATTTCGTACAGATGAAGGATTCGCATGATACTGTTTGGCTTCCTTTCTATTACATCACACATTGGTCACCAAAATAATGAGCTGGGTTTAGTTATGGGTATGCAGAAAAACCTACAAAAACAATTAAAGTATAGAACCTCCCTATTAGAACCACCTTTGGGACCAGTGTTTTGTGATCTCAATAGAGAGGTGGTCTCTATACAGAGGTTATCTTTGATAACTTTATGAAGTTTTGGAACCATGAAAAGTGGTCTAAAGAGGTTTTACTGTATTGTTTTGCGGCTATTGAGTCCAGAAAAAAGTCTGATCAAAGAGGGATCGGTATAGGTTACTAAGGCTGTTTGAACAGTGAGATTTCACAACCATTAATATACTATTGTTGTGTATAAACTTCTGCTAACATTTGTAGATTGGCCTTCATCAGCAACAGCAGCAACAGTGGCCAACACCCACACGCCAGCAGGCGAGTGCTTTTCGCTTTAACTTACCTTGTATTTTGCTCACGTTTATGAGTCATACGTTTATGGTTGTCTCTATCCATCCATTCCTGTCTTGGCTTGTTTGAGGGACAGGTCTCTTCCATTGAATGACATTCGTTATTACCCTGTTTTAAAAGTTAAAACTTAACAGTGGGTGTTTGTAATATATATATATATATATATATTATACCAGTTGTTATCATTTACATTTTTTTATTTATTTTTTTTTCTGCTAGGCGACAGTTCCTTGTTTATCCAACAAAAGTCAAACGATCGATTGCATTCAGTGCGTCAAAACTTTACATGTACTCTTGCATTTTTGAAAATTCGTTTGGTACTCAATTAGTGCATCCATTGCACGCTAAGAGTAGCGCGATGGACTTTTGCTCTCTCCGGTCTCAATTAGAATATATAATAGAATAGAAAGTAATGTCCTGCAAATTGCAAATTACTGCTTATTGACGACAGATTACACATACTCCGCAGTACTTTGCCCATACACGTTCATTTTACTGATCAACAACTTGCACTTACCACTCATCACATACGTGTAACTGTCCGCTCCAGTGGCACTGTGCAAATGCTACTTGCATCGTGATTTCTATATACGGTGAATTGACAGGGCCTATTAGAATACAGTTGAAAATATGTATTTCACTGATTATGAAGTCTATACATGCTCACCATTATGTGAGCACTTGCCCTTTGTTGCCCGCTACAGTTCAAGACTCACTTACAACAATGCGGATTCTGCATTATTTCCTATGCTATCCGTTTCCAGTCATCAGTCACCCCTTTTCCTTCTATTCAGAGTTCAACCCACCCTGGCAACCCAAATCCAGCCAAAGGTGAAGTCGTATTTTGTGTTGTTGATAAATGACATTGTAGAAGGACATTTACCCACCAACAAAACTGCATAATTTCCTAAAGAAGATAATATGATGTCATCATTCAGTTTTGTTCTTTATGTATTCAAATAATATTCAAAGTGTAAGCTTTATTCTTGTTATATCTATTGAAATTTTGGAGCACTAGTTCCCTGATCCCAATGGCATATTTTATTGTATGATAAAAACTAAGCACACAAGTTAAAACATCACGTAAATTTAACTGGCAAATTCTTCCAGCTAAAAGTCATAACCACCCCCGGATAGTTATTGACTAAGTGATTGACAGATGGTGTGTTACAGGGGCAGAGGCGTTTTATTCGAGAATGCGGCTACTTTATATGGTTTTATCCTCGTGTTTATTGAAGCTGCTTTGAGTATAAATACACCGGACATTTCAAAATGAGGGATGCTATAACAACTGTAACTTTTATCAGATACATCTTAATCAATTGGTTATTTTTGCATCGGATAGACCACAGAAAATGCTTTACCTACTGTAATGGGTGAATTTGAAACACGTTTAAAAATATTATGCAACAATCGACATGCATTAGTATTTAGAGATATTTAAATTTTCATATATTTTTATAGAAGATATAAGTTAATGTCATGAATGCTATAAAAACTTATGCATAATGCACATTACACCGCAAGGTGGGTCTACACAACCGCCAACAGGGAGTCATAACGTCCTCTTTCAGCGAAACGGACGAATTGCTCATCATAGTTTGTACTCGGTTACAGCATGCACACCATGAGAATATATTGTTCTCTATTTTCTAAAGTACCATTGAGTAAACACCAGGACGTAACAGTTGCAGTTTTATATACTAATGGAAACTGGTTGTCCGTAGTGGATATAGTCTAAAAAACTATCTTTTTAATTTATCTGTCTATGATTTCTTTGCTCTAACAAGCTTGGCTTTTAAGCCAGAACGTGTACACACTCCAAATTATATGTGGACAGCAAGGAGAGCTTGGTGATCATTTTTGACAACATTGTAAATTATACTCAGACCAGTACTATTGTACTGTTTGTACTGATTGCGTCTTAACCTTTTCGTTTTGCTATGTTCTTTTTGTTGTATGAAAAATAAATAGGTTGGTTTTTTTAAAGGGGGGGGGGGGGTCTTGCCAAATTTTGCCTTTCCAGTACATGTTTAAATGGCCACAATCCGCCTTTTCAAAACAACTTTCCTTGGCGAAGGTGTTTCTTTGATAGTACGGAGAAAAAAGGAAGACTTTCAAGAAAGTGTTTTGTTCTGTTGCGGTTCTGTTTTCTTCCTACATCTAGAGCTACTCTGTGAGCAAGAACCTGTAAGAACCAACAGCGCTGCGTTTTTTTACGCCAGTGTGCTGAAAAGAATTATTCTGTAGAACATGTCATGTGACGCTTCATTAAAACGAGTGAATATAGCTTTACTTCAAATGAGGCAAAATTGAAAGTGTATTAGATTACTGCATGCCATTACCATGCTTTTATGTACATAGTTTATGTACATGCTTTTATGCACACACCTAGTAAAACGGTTTTCTTTCTACATGATGGTGTAACTTGTTTTAACCTTTTATTTTTACTATCGTGTTTTTGTTGTATAAAAATAGATGGTTATGAATTCAAACGTAACATATTACAGTATCTTGCTACAAAATGTTCATTCAATATCAATTTATAGCTGATAAGAAATAGTCACTCAAACTTTAGGGCCTAAAGTTTGAAAAAAAACATGGTTTTTTCTCATTTTGAACAAATCACCCATAAAAGTAGATCAAAAGTGTTCAAAGAGGATTGTTCATTGCAGTTTTAAAGACGACTATTAATGGCGATTAGAGAACAATCCAAGATGCTGTCAGAAATCTTTCGTGCAGAAAACATCACATGAGGTGACTTCGAATGCAAAGAGAATTTTCTTCTAAGTCTAAACTCTGTAAAGATTGTTTACTGCTGGCTGATTGTAGTGACTGTTCATGGAAGATTGGCTGTAGCAATGACTGATCGCTACTAATAGGTTGTAGTAACTGGGCACTGCTAGTTGTCTGTAGTGACGGATCAATGCTGACTGGCTCTACAGACTTGATTTATAGTGTCGATTCCAGATGATGGTCATTGCTAACTGCGTGTAGCAAATGGTCATTGCAGACTGATTCCAATGATTGTTCATCACTGGATGACTGTATTGACTTGTCATGACTGGCTGCATATAGAGACATGTCATTGCTAGCTGATTCTAGTGCAAGGTCGTTGCTAGCTGATTCTAGTGCAGAATCATTGATAGCTGATTCTATTTGATGATCACTGCTAGCTGAATCTACAGCAGGTTCAAAAGTAGTGGATGTTAGAGCTGGGTCATGGCTAGATAATTCTGCCGCAGGGTCATTGCTAGCTGATTCTAGTTCAAGGTGACTTCTAGCTGATTCTAATAAAGAATCATAGTGAGCTGATTCTAGTACACGATTATCACTAGCTGATCCTATTTTAGGGTCACTGCTAGCAGACTCTGGTTCGACGTCACTGCTAGCTGATTCTAATACAGGTTCAATGGTAGCTGATTCTAGTGCTGTGTCTTTGGCTGCTGATTCTAGTTCATTGCTGACCTTGCGATGTGCAGTCAGCACTGTCATCAGCACGGTGACCTGCAGTGTCTCAGCGGCTGTGATCAGAGCCTCGAGATGGGCACCAGCGCAGCCAATAATCTTGTCTGTATAGAGCAGTTTTAATAAGTCCTCCCACACAACTTTTGTGATTTCTGTGATTTGCAACTTAAAATGTCCTTTGGGTGCAGCAGTTTTTGATCATGAAGCCGCTGCTATAACAAATTGACTAAACAGTGAAATAACTCACCTTCTGTGTGGAAACACCACTAAACGTATTTGATGCGGTATCTTAACTTACCAGAGCAAACACAGGGCATTGGCTCCCAGGTGCGGTCACAGCATGAAGTCGCCCGTATTTGGCCAGCCATTTGTGAGTGCCATGGGAATAAGGTCTGCTGGACGTGATCTAGATTTTGGAAAGAAAACATATAAGTGATTTTTATGTAATATATGGGTTTATTTGTGTAATTGGGTGCCATTGTCGCAGTTTGGTTTCTCTATTACTTAGCTCTTTAGTGCTACGTGTTGTGTGTGGTGTAGATTTGACGCTAATATCTAGAATATCTAGATTACATAAGTTATATCCTTTATTACAAACACTGTTGCGCCTATGTTCGAGACATCTGGGCCAGACAGCGTCTACAGATTCTTAGATTTTAATATCAACCTCAACTTCATGCATTATCTAGTACATAACATGATATTGCAAGATAAAGGCTAGTAGGTTCTACATAACTATTATCTTCATATGAAATAGGTCAGTATAGTTATATACTTTAGCTCCACCCATAAACATCTCCATAAACTGTTGGCCTTAGTACCTGAAAATATTTAGCAGAGTTATTCTTGTCATGCGATTCTTTCATGCCATGAATTATACAAAATGGGCCGCTAATCCGTATTACTAGATTAAAGTGATTGACTTAAAAATTACCCATGTTTTCAGATTATAAGAGCTGTTCAGTAATGCGGTAATCATCCATGAAGAAGATTGCATTTCAATATTTTGCACTGAAATGGTCATTATACACTTGAATTAGCTCAAAGAAGCTGTTAAGAAAATAGCGGAAGTGTCGCCACAGAGCAAAACTATGGTTCTTATGGGTAGCTAAAATTATTCTTAAACCAATAAACATGTTTTCTTTTCTCCTGAAACATTTTCTTAATCTTCAGATCTTGTAGTCTTTATTTGGTGAAGTCTCAAGTCGGGTGAATTGACTTAGTACTACTTTTGCGCGCTCTTATGTGTTGATGTGTTAAATTAATTTTTACTAGTGTGTAAATAAACCTGATATTACAATATCATATAGGGCATCATCATCAATTCATTTGATGCACACTCCCAAATCTATGTCACCATTGTTTCAATTGTGTGTTCATTTTAGTAATAAGAATATCAAAGTACAATGTATCATGTGGACTGATTATGGCAATTTCTGTCGTGTGTTTATAGATCGATACTTACCTACTGCTTGCTGAATGTAGACAGTGTCCTAGCATTTGCCATAACTCACAAACACACTAGTGATGATCTTTCAATTATTTCATTCTAAACATTAATGCCTCTTCTTTCATTTCATTTTGAAATGTATATTCTATGTGAAATACTACATTCTTTATAGTTACACGTTTTTAACCATTCTGATGGGGAGAAAGCTTTGCCTACAATATTCTTACCGCAAACACTTTCTCATCTCCTTCATAAAAGTAAGTCATATTTTCAGCATATGACCCAATAATGGAACTCCAAAGTGGAACTACATGAATGTCAAACAAAAGAAAAGAGCTTCTTGTGTTTGGGCACCCATGGAACAGAATAGATTGCCACTTCATAAACAATTATAGAATCTGTTGAATCATTCGAGACATCTCTGAAAACTTGCCTCTTCAAAATAGATTTCGGATGTAAAAAATATTCGCCTGCTCATGTATTTAACAATTTCAATTTCATACCACAAAATGACCACAAAGATCCACATGTACCATGCCTTATTACAAAAAGCAGAATATCAAAATCATCAGATGAATCCAAGTTTTTGATCTATGGGCTAACACCCTTCCCGTTTCTTCACGTACTTAGCCTTTGGCTCATCCTCACACCACAAATTGTGTAGTCGTGTCACCGAAGCCTACAACATTATTAGCACAAAAAAACTTTCTCATCTCCTTCATAACAGTAAGTCATATTTTAAAATTTAACCCAATAAACATGTTTTCTTTTCTCCTGAAAATTGTTCTTAGTCTTCATGTCTTAAATTCTTTATGTGGTGAAGTCTCAAGTCGAGTGGATTCATTTAGCACTACATCTGCAAGCTCTTATTTTTTGGTGTGTTGAATTGATTTTTACTAGTGTGTAAATAAACTTGATTTTACATTGCCATATCAGGCATCGTCACCAATTCAATTGATGCACGCTCCCAAATCTATATAAACATTCTCGTTACATAGTATATTTCAATTTTGTAGTAATTTTAATAAAAAGAATATCAAAGTACAATGTATCAAGTGTACTGATTATGGCAATTTCTGGCGTGTGTTTACATATACTTACCTACTGCTTGCTGAATGTAGACAGTGTCCTAGCATTTGCCATGACTCACAAATACACTAGTGATAATTTTTCAATAGTCTAGTTCTGAAAATTAAGGTGTGTTGTTTCAATTCATTTTACAATGTATATTCTATTTGAAAGATTAAATTCTTTTGCAATTACATGTTTTAGCATGTATCATGGCATATTACATTGTGATGTGGAGAAGGCTGATTATTACAAACACCTATGAAGTTCTTTGATGTATGGGTTACCATCCTTCCTGTTTTACATGTACTTTGCCTACAACATTCTTACCACAAACACTTTCTCATCTCCTTCATAAAAGTAAGTCATATTTTAACATATAACCCAATAAACATGTTTTCTTTTCTCCTTAGTCTGTTCTTAGTCTTCAGGTCTTAAAGTCTTCATGTGATGAAGTTTCAAGTCAAATGGATTCATTTAGCACTACACCTGCAAACTCTTATTTGTTGGGTTGAATTGATTTTTACTAGTGTGTATTCAAACTTGATATTACATTGCCATATCAGGAATCATCATCAATTCATTTGATGCACGCTCCCAAATCTTTATCAACAGTCTCATTAAATAGTATGTTTCAATCTTGTGGTCATTTTAGTAATGAGAATATCAAAGTACAATGTAGCAAGTCGACTGATTATGCTAATTTCTGTCGTGTGTTTACAGATTGTTTACTTACCTACCCTACCTTCCCGAATGTAGACAGTGTCCTAGCATTTGCTATAACTCACAAACACACTAGTGATTCATTAGTGATGATCATGGCATATTACCGAGAGCAGAACATCACAAACACCAGATCAATCCAGTTCTTTGATCTATGGGTTACCACGCTTCCTGTTTTTTACATCTACTTTGCCTACAACATTCTTACCACACTTTCTCATCTCCGTCATAAAAGTAAGTCATATTTGCAGCATATGACTCAATAATAGAGCCCCAAAGAGGAACTACTTCGAAACAAAGAAAAGAGCTTTTTGTGATTGGGCCCCCATGGAATGGAATAGATTGCCACTTCATAAAGAAATAAAGAAATATGCTGAATCATTCGAAACATCATTGAAAACTTACCACAAACAAGAACTGTTAAGAATAAGTTATTTGCCTGCTCATGTATTTAACAATTTCAATATGATACCACAAGATGACCACACCGATCACTGTGGTACAATCAACTACGTAAGAGGGTACTGGCCTGCTGCTGCACCTTTAATCCGTGGGTGCATGTTTCGGTTTCCGTACCTGTACCAAGAGCTAATTAATAGAAATAGAGAGTGTTGATGGGCATGCACAACATATCACTACTTAAATCACAAAGTGTGCAAGTATGTGTTCCCTGTACCAATTACATAGGTTCAGGAGACAAGACATTCATTGGACAACGATGAGTCAATCGATCAATTGGTGCAATAAATGGCGTCTTCTAATCAATGAAATCAAGTCTGGTAATCCACTTCCGAAAACAGAGCTCTGAAAAATCAAATAATAATTTTCATTGGAGATAAGATGCTGAATACAGTAACTCAATAAATATATTTAGGATGCACCTTGCACGTCGACTTTACTACAAATGCCAATATGCTTAGGAATGGAGCAGTAAGAGCTCTTGTTGGTGTGATAAACAAATGTTTGTATTTGTTGTATTAGAAGAAATTTTAACGGACAGGACAATCGACGATGAGACTGTACATGAAATTGATGCCATGCTCCACACTACTTTTGAAACACATCACCACTTACCCTTTCTAAAAGAGGTCCGCTTTTATGAACAAAGAGCTTAACCGCTTGTATATAATTTGAGGGCTGAGACCAAACTTGACACAAGAACTTAATCCAAGCGACTACGCAGAGTCCGCGACACTGCAATAGTTCACTGAATGTATCAGGCATCAACATCATTTCCATTGATGTTCTCTTCCAAGCAGCAGTTGTTACAATACATTTATTATGCTCTTGGCTTCCTTGGAATCATTGAGTGAAAAACACACAAAATGGCTATCAATTTTAAAGCAAACCAACATGATATTGATGATTTTCTGGCCACACGTTTGACTTCAAATCAAATCACGTGTCTACTAGTCGTAATTCTCGAACAGATTGAGCCATCAAACGCAAGTGACGTGTGTTTGAAGTTGAGGTTTTCCATGTAACCAAACGTGATAGCTGCTTAATTGCCTGATCTATTTGGTGAGTAACTGTGTAGAGAGCTCGTTCTATCTACGATATGAAACATTTAACTTATGTAATTTATGTTGAAATCTGCGCGATTTATGTGCGGCATGGCAGAGAGGATGCATGACGATTTGTGATTTCTGTTAAGTTTTCATGAGACCGATCAAGTTGTGGGAATGTAGACTGGCTGCTTGATGGTGGTAAGATGTCAAAAAACAATCAAATGACGAGAAGGGAAAATTGGGCTTCTTGGTGGTGAAAGGATGTCGAAAATTGTCGAGAAACATGGCTGGTTTCTCGATTGTGAAAAAATCAAAACTCGTAGTTAAATCCCTTTTATCGATCCGCTGCTTTGAAGATCTAGGTGTACTTAGCGTTCATCCAAAATGATGAAGGAGAGAGGCGCGCTTCTGAACAATGAAAGGTTATGACAATTCGAAGTGAAAGGCTATGAAACTTGGGTGTTTAATCCTAACATCTGCACCAAAGACGTCACACGTAGGCATGAGACTAGAACTTTGGTTGTGGCATTTAATCCAATTCTCTCCCCGAGCACAAGCTGCTCCTGTTTATATAACAACTCAGTGGGTTACACTGCGGAGACTGAGTAGGTTAGACTGTCACCAACTAGCGCGTTGAGAACAGTCCATGCCACAGCTGGATCTCTACGTGTCAATATTTTCTTTGACATACCAACCTCTTTGCAATTCATGCTTTTGCAGCATGTATTGTGGCATATTGCCGCCTGATGGGGATAAAACAGAATATTACAAATACCACGCAAGTTGAGGTGTTCCTATTTCTACACGTATATCGCCTTTGGTTCATCCTCACACCACACTTTAGTACTGTCCCCGGAGCAAACACCATGTTTTCTACAAAATGCTTTCCCGTTTACTTCATGCAATTTAATCATATTCACTGTGCGGAAGCAAGGAGGGTGGCGGTCGCCACTCTCCTCACGACCCAAACTAAACCAAAATGTGAACAATTTTATACAAGCATTTTTCTCACTGAAACACGAACTATTTGTTTAAATCTTAGCATGAGATGTTATTTTATTTTGATAATGTACCCAAAGACACCCAAAACAAGAGGATTCAATGCTTAATTTAGCTATTTGAGACATTTTTTTCACTCCGACTGATGTAGGTAACTTTTATCAAAGAGGAGGGTGACGGATCGTAAGCAGTCACCCGCCTCTGAGGTTAAAAATTTGTTGCTTAGAACACTAATTTGACAGATCAAATCGCACTAAAAGTTGTATGCAGACAAAGTATATCAAAATTCAATATACTTTGATTATTTGTTGGACACAATAATTAATTGTAGCTTTGGCTGGAGCAAACACAGGGCATTGGCTCCCAAGTGCGGTCACAGCATGAAGTCGCCCGTATTTGGCCAGCCATTTGTGAGTGCCATGGGAATAAGGTCTGCTGGACGTGATCTAGATTTTGGAAAGAAAACATATAAGTGATTTTTATGTAATATATGGGTTTATTTGTGTAATTGGGCGCCATTGTCGCAGTTTGGTTTCTCTATTACTTAGCTCTTTAGTGCTACGTGTTGTGTGTGGTGTAGATTTGACGCTAATATCTAGAATATCTAGATTACATAAGTTATATCCTTTATTACAAACACTGTTGCGCCTATGTTCGAGACATCTGGGCCAGACAGCGTCTGCAGGTTCTTAGATTTTAATATCAACCTCAACTTCATGCATGATCTAGTACATAACATGATATTGCAAGATAAAGGCTAGTAGGTTCTACATAAATATTATCTTCATATGAAATATGTCAGTATATTTATATACTTTAGCTCCACCCATAAACATCTCCATAAACTGTTGGCCTTAGTTCCTGAAATATTTAGCAGAGTTATTCTTGTCATTCGATTCTTTCATGCCATGAATTATACAAAATGGGCCGCTAATCCGTATTACATGTACTAGATTAAAGTGATTGACTTAAAAATTACCCATGTTTTCAGATTATAAGAGCTGTTCAGTAATGCGGTAATCATCCATGAAGAAGATTGCATTAAATTTATTTTCCCTTGAAATGGTCATTATACACTTGAATTAGCTCAAAGAAGCTGTTGAGAAAACAGCAGAAGCCTCGCCACAGAGCAAAACTATGGTTCTCGTGGGTAGATAAAATTATTCTTAAACCAATAAATATGCTATGTTTTCTCCTGACACATTTTCTTAATCTTTA
>CM032668.1:17010072-17034619 GCA_019095985.1 Streblospio benedicti | reverse complement strand
GTGATTGATTTAAAATTACCCATGTTTTCAGATTATAAGAGTTTTCAGTAATGCGGTAATCATCCATGAAGAAGAGCATTAAATTTATTTTCCTTAAAATGGCATTATACATTGAATTAGCTCAAAGAAGCTGTTAGAAAAACAGAAGCCTAAAAGAGAAAAAAACCATGGTTCTCGGGTAGATAAAATTATTTTAAACCAATAAATATGCTATGTTTTCTCCTGACACATTTTCTTAATCTTCAGTTCTTGTAGTCTTTATGTGGTGAAGTCTCATGCCGGGTGAATTGACTTGGTACTTTTTTCCCCCTTTTGTAGGGTGTTTAAATTTAAATTTTTATAAAATAACCCAAATATTAAATACCATATAGGATCATCATCAATTCATTTGATGCACACTCCCAAATCTATATCAATATTGTCTCAACCTCCTTGTGGTCATTTTAGTAATAAGTACATCAAAGTACACTGTATCAAGTGGACTGATTATGGCAATTTCTGTCGTGTGTTTACAGATCGATACTTACCTACTGCTTGCTGAATGTAGACAGTGTCCTAGCAATTGCTATAACTCACAAACCCACCAGTGATGATTTTTCAATTATTTCATTCTAAATACTAATGTCTCTTCTTTCATTTCATTTTCCCTGAATATTCTTTGTGAAATACTACATACTTTGCAATTACATGTTTTTAAAGATTTTGATGGTGAGAAAGCTGAATATTACAAACACCAGATCAATCCAGTTCTTTGATCTATGGGTTACCACCCTTTCTGTTTTACATTTACTTTGCCTACAACATTCTTACCACAAGCACTTTCTCATCTCCTTCATAAAAGTAAGTCATATTTTCAGCATATGACCAAATAATGGAACTTCAAAGTGGAACTACATGAATGTCAAAGAAAAGAAAAGAGCTTCTTGTGTTTGGGCACCCACGAAACAGAATAGAGAGCTACTTCATAAAGAAATCAATAAATCTGTTGAATCATTCGAAACATCACTGAAAACTTGCCTCTTCAAAATAGATTTTGGATGTTAGAACTGATAAGGTATTCGCCTGCTCGTGTATTTAACAATTTCAATATCGTACCACAAGATGACCACACAGATCAGCATATATCATGGCATATTACAGAATGCAGAATGTCAAAATCATCAGATGAATCCAGTTTTTCTATCTATGGGCTAACAACCTTCTTGTTTCTTCACATACTTTGCCTTTGGCTAATCCTCGCACCACAAATTGTGTAGTCGTGTCGCCTACAATATTCTTAGCACAAAAAACTTTCTCACCTCCTTCATAACAGTAAGTCATATTTTAACATGTAACCCAATAAAGTATTTATTCTTTTCTCCTGAAAATTGTTCTTAGTCTTCAGGTCTTAAAGTCTTCATGTGGTGAAGTTTCAAGTCGAATAGATTCATTTAGCACTACACCTGCAAACTCTTATTTGTTAGTGCGTTGAATTAATTTTTGCTAGTGTGTAAATAAACCTGATGTTACAATAGCATATCACGCATCATCATCAATTCATTTGATGCACACTCCCAAATCTATATCAACATTCTCATTGAATAGTATGTTTCAATCTTGTGGTCATTTTAGTAATGAGAACATCAAAGTAGAATGTATCAAGTGGACTGATTATGGCAATTTCTGTCGTGTGTTTACAGATTGTTTACTTACCCACTGTTTGCCGAATGTAGACAGTGTCCTAATATTTGCCATAACTCACTTGTGACTCACTAGTGATGATTTTTTCAATTATCTAATTCTAAATATTAAGGTGTCTTGTTTCATTTCATTTGGCAATGTATACTCTATATGAAATACTAAATTCTTTGCAATTGCACGTAATTTAACATGTAGCATGGCATATTACAGAAAGCAGAATATCAAAAACACCAGATCAATCCAGTTCTTTGATCTATGGGTTACCATCCTTCCTGTTTTACATGTACTTTGCCTACAACATTCTTACCACAAACACTTTCACATCTCCATCATAAAAGTAAGTCATATTTTCAGCATATGACCCAAAAATAATGGAACTCCAAAGTGGAACTACATGCATGTCAAACAAAAGAAAAGAGGTTCTTGTGTTTGGGCACCCATGGACTGGAATAGATTGCCACTTCATAAAGAAATAAAGAAATCTGCTGTATCATTCGAAACATCATTGAAAACTTACCTCTTCAAAACAGAGTTTGTGTGTTGGAACTGATAAGTTATTTGCCTGCTCATGTATTTAACAATTTCAATATCATACCACAAGATGACCACACAGATCACTGTGATACAATCAACTACGTACGAGGGTGCTGGCCTGCTGCTGCACCTTTAATCAGTGGGTGCATGTTTCGGTTTCCGTACCTGTACCAAGAGCTGATTAATAGGAATAGAGAGTGTTGATGGGCATGCACAACCTATCACTACTAAATCACAACGTGTGCAAGTATTTGTTCCCTCTACCAATTACATAGGCTCAAGAGACAAGACATTCATTGGACAACGATGAGTCAATCGATCAATTGGTGCAATAAATGGCGTCTTCTAATCAATGAAAACAAGTCAGGTAATCCACTTCCGAAAACAGAGATCTGAAAAATCAAATAATAATTTTCATTGGAGATAAGATGCTGAATACAGTAACTCAATAAATATATTTAGGATGCACCTTGCACGTCGACTTTATTACAAATGCCAATATGCTTAGGAATGGAGCAGTAAGAGCTCTTGTTGGTGTGATAAACAAATGTCTGTATTGTTTGTATTAGAAGAAATTTTAACGGACAGGAAAATCGACGATGAGACTTTACATGAAATTGATGCCATGCTCCACACTACTTTTGAAACACATCACCACTTACCCGTTCTCAAAGAGGTCCGCTTTTATGAACAAAGAGCTTAACCGCTTGTATAATTTGAGGGCTGAGACCAACTTGACACAAGAACTTAATCCACAGCGACTGCGCAGAGTCCGCGACACTGCAATAGTTCACTGAATGTATCAGGCATCATCATCATTTCCATTGATGTTCGCTTCCAAGCAGCAGTTGCTACAATACATTTATTATGCTCTTGGCTTCCTTGGAATCATTGGAGTGAGGAAAAAAAACACAAAAATGGCCATCAATTTTAAAGCAAACCACATGATATTGATGATTTTCTACACGTTTGACTTCAAATCAAATCACGTGTTCGCTAGTCGTAACTCGAACAGATTGAGCCATCAAACGCAAGTGACGTGTGTTTGGTTGAGGTTTTCTTCCATGTAACCAAACGTGATAGCTGTTTAGTGGGTATTGTCTGATCTATTTGCGACTGTAACTGTGTAGAGAGCTCGTTCACTATCTGATGATATGAAACATTTAACTTACGTAATTTATGTTGAAATCTGCGCAATTTATGTGCGGCAGGGCAGAGAGGATGCATGACGATTTGTGATTTCTGTGAAGTTTTCATGAGACCGATCACTTTGTGGGAATGTAGACTGGCTCCTTGGTGGTGGTAAGATGTCAAAAAACAACCAAATGGCGAGAAGGGAAAGTTGGGCTTCTTGGTGGTGAAAGGATGTCGAAAATGGTCGAGAAACATAGCTTGTTTCTCGATTGTGAATAAGTCAAAACTCGTAGTTAAATCCCTTTCATCGATCCGCTACTTTGAAGATCTAAGTGTACTTAGCGTTCATCCAAAATGATGAAGGAGAGAGGCGCGCTTCTGAACAATGAAATGTTATGAAACTTCGGTGTTTAATCCTAACATCTGCACCAAAGACGTCACACGTAGGCATGAGACTAGAACTTGGGTTGTAGCATTTAATCCAATTCTCTCCCCGAGCACAAGCTGCTCCTGTTTATATAACAGCTCCGTGGGTTACACTGCGCAGACTGAGTAGGCTAGAATGTCACCAACTAGTGTGTTGAGAACAGTCTATGCCACAGCTTGATCTCTGCGTGTCAATATTTTCTTTGACATACCAACCTCTTTGCAATTGCATGCTTTTGTAGCATGTATTGTGGCATATTGCCGTCTAATGGGGATAAAACAGAATATTACGAATACCACGCAAGTCGAGGTGTTCCTATTTCTACATGTATATCGCCTTTGGTTCATCCTCACACCACACTTTAGTACTGTCCCTGGAGCAAACACCATCTTTTCTACAAAACGCTTTCGCGTTTACTTCATACAATTTGATCATATTTGCAGCACGTGCCAAATTTGGTGAAGGACTCTTATTTCAGTTTACCAGTTACTACATTTTAATTTAAACACCAACCTGCGCATGTATTATGGATTATTTCATTGTGATGGAAAGAAGCAGAATACGAAAAACATCAAATGCGTCCAGGTTTTTTATCTATGGGTTAACACCTTTCATATTTTTACACATACTTTGCCTTTCACACATCTTTACACCATATGATGTAGTAATGTCCATCAAGTCTACAAAGTTCTCACCACAAAAAAGCTTTCGGGTCTCCTTTATAAATAGTAAGTCATGTTTTCCTGATATGATTCACTAAACATATTACCCTTTCTCCTGATTTTTTTTTAATTCTGGTCAAATGGATTTATTTAGCACCACTTTTACAAGCTGTTGCTCATTGGTGTCCATTAAATGAATCATTCTAGTCTTTATATGGATAACTGTATACATTTTTTCCCAAGTTTTGCTTGTGAATTCAATTCTACTCTGTAGGCTGGGGGTTACAGAGACATCGGTTCGTCCGAGTAACCTTTTAACAGCCCGCTGCTTGGGATGATGGTATCATTCTGGTCTCACAACCTTGGGGTCGTGAGTTCGAGTCCCGTCAGGGCCACTTGATATAGTAAAATGGAAGATTTCTCTTCAGCTATGTCAATACAGTGGTAGGAGCTTGCTTGGCAGAACAGTGAGAGTAGAATTGAATTCTAGTCTTTGTTATTGAAGTCTATGTTGCATCTCCTGACCAGGCATAATCCTCAATTCAATTTCTATGCACTCACAGACAGCATTTGTTACAATGTATTTAGATAGTCTTTTTGCCTCGTTGTAGTTGTTTTGGTTTGGAATAGTATCCAGAACTGTTGGATGCAGGAACTACATTGCTTTCTGACCAAGGGTAGGACAGTGTCATTATGTATATTATTACTGTATGAATGTTTTGTACCTTTTATGCATGGTAAAATTGACCGTCAGACTATATATGAAATTAATGCTATGGTCCACATTATCTATGAAACACATCACCACTTACGTTGTATCCTGGCTCTTGCAGCACATCACCACTACTTACCATCTGTCACAGCAAGAGTACTACGCTGCCCTTCTCCGAACTAGACCCGCAGGGTGGTATTGCTACGTGTGGGCATTTAGAAATTTTTATATTCATATTAAGTGACCCGGTAATCTTTTCAGTGTCAATAATTCTTATCTTTGACAAAGTAGTTCATATTCCATCTTGTTAAAAAGATTTATCTAACTGTAATAAAAACAAGCAGGTTAAGAACAGAGACGGGGGGGGGGCAGCAACTCTCACGAATGAATGAATCTATCCTCGGTCAGGATCGGAAGATTTGACCTCTGACATTGCGTGGGAAGAGCATTCTGAAGATGCCAACAGTTGTTTGGCGAAACTGTTAATGTAAATCGTGTTAAATTTTCAAATCTATGGGGCTGGGGACTTGAATGTTCATAACACCGGTCTAAAAAGATTCCACTCCCTCCCTCCCATCACCATAAATAATAAACTGCCCCTTAAACATTTAATACACAATAGTTTCTACATTCTAACACTACCTTTAGAATTTAAATTTCCCTCTTCCGTAAATCAATCTAAAACTGCTAGCCTATAAAAGCAGACATGAGGAAATCATGATAGCAATGTTTTTCAATTAAAAAAACTTCAACTCAACATGAATAGCAAAAAACAACTATTGATGGATAAGACAATCTGTTAGCATTCCTGAGTATCTTTCATTTGACCTGGTTGAGTACCATTAGGCAAGTGATTATCAACATCTTCATGTAAATGGATCCTAAATGCAGGACAAAACGACACTTTGGAGGTCCAATTCCATTTTCTAATATATCGCATTCCAAAAGGGTAGTCGTAAGCTTTATGAAGCGTGGTCCTCAACTTTGGGTCTGAATCAGCAGATTTCAATGCTGCTCTTGTTTCTTCCAAATGCGCCATTCCACGCTCTGTTGATGTTCATCTAATGGCATTGTCTAGAGTAAACCCCAACACTCCACCAACAAACATGCCTGTGCTGAGAAGTACTTGGAAGATACTGTCTACAGTTACATTCCCTGATCCACTCTGGATGTGACAATCCAGCAAAGATAGTAAATCCTATGATGAAGAGGTTTCTCGAAGAACCCATATCTACATAATGTAAAATTTCCAACATTAATTGACGTTGATGTAGTGCCATTCCCTCCCTGCGCCCATCAAGCCATCCAATAAGCTGCCTATGCCCTCAACCAAGATACCTCTGTTGACAGTGCATGGTGGTGGTGGTGGGCATCTGCCAGTTTTGCACATGCATGGTAGTCGCCAACACTCTCAATGGTAGTGGCCAAGATACCAGACATGATGGCAAACACTGCTGCTATGCTTACAGTTGGTATACCCCATTGGGATGAGTATGGAAATCTGATCCATGGTGACTCTGTGATGACATCGGTGCAAGTGTCTCTACGGGCCCAGTAGCCCAACTCAAAACTGTTTTCAGGAAACACGCTGCTCGCTGTCAAGATGTAACTCAGCAGCCAGCCAGAAAACATTGCCAGCAGGATGGGGAACACTTTGAAGACTGGAAATCCCAACAGTTTTCTTGAAACCATTTTTACGACTATACGAGTAGCCAGGAATGTATATGCGATCCTGGAATTGGAAGAAAACCATCATGAGAACAATAACAAACAAACAAATCCACCATTGCTTTGCACCATATTCAGCTTCACTTTTGAACATCTGCAGCCCAAGAAGAGTGATTGTTGGGCAGATTGTAAGAGGACCGACACATTTTAACAAAATTCCAAATAAACCACTGGCACCTAAAACAATTTCTACTACTGCTGCAATCATAATTGCTCCCTGTACCTCTCTCAATCTAGTCATCCATATTTCTCTATGTTCTGGACTCCCAGTTATGATAAATGTTTCATTTGTATTTGGTGTTGTTAAAGTATCATTGTAAATTGGCAACTGATCTTCCCGTATCATATTGGTAGGGCACTTCCACTGAGGTAAAGAGAAGTAAGATAAGGTTGGAACAATCAGGGCAAATGTGCCTGCCTGTACGATTGGTAGTCTGCACCCAAACATATTTTGTACCAATGTAATGATTCCAGAGTCAGTAAACAATGTACCGATGATTTCAGTTTTACCAACATTGTCTTCTGCCATACAAATAAGACCACTTAAGACTAAAGGAATCGTCAACGTGGCAAAAAACATAGACACATAATGCTGTAGGCCAAGTAATATGCAAGTAAACCAAGGTGGCGTTTCATGAACTGCATACAGCAATCCTTCAGTCTCTGGCTTCCAGCCACCTTCTTTCTTTTTTTCCTCTTGCTGGTGATTCAATTCACCACCCATTGGAGATAATGAAAATTTTACATCTGCCATTGTGGCAGCTTGGTGTTCAAATGGATTTATCTCTTATAATCCATACCTTAAACTCTATTAAGTAGGTCAATGAACCCACTTTCCTCATGAATTTTAGTCAGCCAACCATCTTCTTTTTAGATGCGTGAAATAACTTGTCTTCTTTCCAATCTACTATTAGAGATCTACTTCATAAATTTTCTATTAACGGTCGTATGGGTGTGTGTTATAAAACATAAACGGGAAAACACTTATATAAACGTGTTTTTTTTAATAAGTAAGAATCCTAGTTGTTTTTGTTGCTTTTAATTTATAAATTTGTGGTCTTTAATTAAAGGTCCTTTTCCTAGTCAAATCGGGTACCAGAATGGAATCCCGGCTCATAACTAATTTGTGTCAGTGAACTGCATATCCAAATAAATTGAGTATTGTTGGGAAGATATTTCTCATTCTTTATCACTATCAAAACACGACCTACACATGATATGTTAAAATATACAGACCATTTATCTTGAAAAATGACTGCAATTACCGCCATCTTTGACTTTTTGACCGGATGCGTTGTGATTACGCTCAGGCGTGAACGGCCAGCCAAATTGTCTTATGTTATAACTGACACAAGTGTCGCTATAACTTTCAAACGGCTCGACCAAATGTCTTTATACAATGCTCTGGCATCCTTAAATCTAGTAATTTAATAATCACTGGATCTTTATAATTAACATCTTAATTAAGTATGCAAATACACCATGACGACGTCAAAGCTCCGCCCCTTTGTTTACATGTCTGCACCGTGCCTATGGTGGGACTTCTGCACTACAGTTACGTCGGCCGTATGACTGATACGCACCCTGTTCTGTGCGCTCTCTTTGATGTTCATTGATTTTGGAGCTTTTCTTAGTAGTTTAATAAAATCAATAGCTTTTCCTAGAAGTAGCAGGTGTGCTATATTCATGAACATATTTGAAGTGGGTCAAAACTAGTCCATATACGGAATCCGTAGCAGTATAGACAGTCCTTATACAACATATTTTACAAGGCAGTTCTGGAGGTCGATATCGACTGAAAATACATGCAAAAGACTGGTAAATCTTGTTACTACAGCCAAAGTGACTACATGCGAGACCGTTTGTAAAGACACGTAAAGATAGACAGAAAGATGGACAAACAAAAGTCATGTGAGAGATGATAAAATAAATGCTATTGTTCGGTCGAACTGCCGCATCAATATACGTATCGGAAGAAGATTTCAACAAGGATTCCATTGGTGTATACCATCTGTTTCTAGCTTTAGAATTAACGTGTTATTTAACAAAAACTGATCATCTTCAAAGTGTTTTTGCCGGTAGCAGCCATGCGCATGCGCGCATGTTAATTGTTGCATTTTAATGAGCAATAGGTCATGAGTTCAAATGTGACGTCATGGTGTCTATTTGCATATCTAAACGGCTTACTAATTAATCTAATTATATAAAAACTGGATTAATAAAAAATAAAACAAAGCATGATGATTGATTGATTTAGTAGTCTACTATACGTAGGCCAAAGCCCGGTGGAAGCAAACCATCCTTACCACACTAGAAAATGGCCCTTTTTTTATCTTGTGCTCAATGATCACATTAGCAATATAAATGTGTAGTAAAGACTGTTACTTACCTTAACTGGCCTCTGTGGCGGGCTTTCTCCGGCAGTGAGCACCTCAGCCTATTGTCTCTTCCTTTAAAGACGCACCAAACCATAAATATTGTCATGACCAGCAGCTCCTGTGTAGATTAAATCACGTCTGTCTTCATAGTGTTAGGATAGCTGGCTTACTTTCTTTTCATGTCTACGTGGTCGTCTGATAATGAACTATGGCATTGATAATGATATTTATTTGTGGCAACCATCCTAACATCATCACCCCAGACATTAACTTATCACGTTAACAGAACTAAGTAATAAGCTGTCATCTTTTTAACTAGATCACCGGTGGTTTAGTGACAATGTACCATGCTACCCTGATCTTGATCATATAAGGGGCCATATATTGTACATGTACAAGAAAGGCATGCAATGTATAGATCTAAAAGATGAAGAATATCAACACCGTTCAAAAGGAGCAAGTTATTTTTCTCTTACCTCAACTTCCCAGACCGAAATCACATAATTTGAATACTGCTTGCATTTGCGTGTTTCACCATATGGTTTGCTAGTGCTGTGTCTGAATATTACACTGTAGCTAAAACAGACTGAGGGTTGTGAATCATCTTATACAACAACAACAACAACAACAACAACAACAACAACAACAACAACAACAACAACAACAACAACAACAACAACAACAACAACAACAACAACAACAACAACAACAACAACAACAACAACAACAACAACACAGCAGCAGCAGCAGTAGCAACAACAACAACAACAGCAAAGGATAAAGAGTCTGTCTTCATTTTCATGCACCAGATGCTCCTTTTTAGCAGAATCGGCAATGCTCAGCTTTATCACTGGCTGTCTGTTTCCCCTTCCTTTTAAGTATCTTCCATGCCGGCGAATTGGAAATGTGGCCATATTAAGCAGCAAGAGATATCTCATTAGTGCACTAAATCAGTGCTCTCAACTGTTGGGACATTTGAAATTTGACTTATTTGCTTTATTGTCTCTGCATTCGTCTGCTGATAATGCACATTCAGTTGAAGGATGGAGATACCCAAATCATAGGTCCCAAAGATTCAAGGTTTGTGTAGTTTTTCGTCAGTTAACTGACTATTCTAACACGAGATTGTTAAAATTTACAATTATCATCTTACCACAGGTACTCTGCCAACTTTTTTGCTAGCTTTGATCAGTGATGTTTGTTTTACAAATACAACTTGCACACTTGGCACTGGTTGTCTATTTTCCCTTCCTTCAACGTTCCTTCCATGCTGACAAATTGTAAATTCATACAATACTAGGAAGAAAGAGTTGTCGTACATTGTACCAAAAGTTAAGTCCCATGGACAGAAAACATTTAAATATTGTAGCATTAAATATTGGAATAGTCTGCCTCTACCAATATGAAAGTCAAACTGTTTGGTGTCTTTTAAATCAAAATGTAAGAAATATTATATGGACCATTTTATAAAAGAGTAATAAGAATATAGTTGTTAAAAGGTTAATCATTAGTAATGTAATTATTATGTTCTATGGCACCAATTCTAGTCAGTTGTTTTTCCATGTTTTCACCGAGGTCCACTATGGAAATAAGACTCTCCATTTTAAATGGATATCTTTTTAGTGCTCCTTGTTTGTCACATGGTTCTTTTTTTATTATATTTGTATATCTCTATTCAATTTTAATTCTATTTATATATTTTTACTTATTTGTAATCTTTTATTTACTTTTGAATTAATATGCCTGTGATAAACGAAATAAATCAAATCAAAAATCAAATCAAAATGTAGCAATAACCAGCGACAGTATCTCGCATTAGTGCATAAGTCAATGATCTCAATTGTTGGACCAATTTACAGTCTACGTATTTGTGTTTATTGTCTCTAATGTTGTTTGCTGATAATGCACATTTAGTTGAACAATGGAGAGACCCCAAATTACAGGTCCTTCGGTGGAAAAGACCATAAATCAGATTGAGGATCTTTTGGGTCTAGAACACTTCGTATTTCATTGCTTATTTTTCTCTTTCCTTAACTTCCCAGACCGAAGTCACAAAATTTCAATACTGCTTTGCATTTGCATGTTGCACCATATGGTTTGCTAGTGCTGTGTCTGAATATTACATTGTAGCTAAAACAGATTGAGGGTTGTAAACACTTTGCCGTATGTATACGTTGATGGTTCTGCAAGCTATAAATTAAGAA
This sequence comes from Streblospio benedicti, assembly GCA_019095985.1. NCBI lineage: Eukaryota > Metazoa > Annelida > Polychaeta > Spionida > Spionidae > Streblospio > Streblospio benedicti. The sequence continues at coordinate 17,023,160 of CM032668.1, read as the reverse complement.
CAGCAGGAGCAGCAAGAGTAGCAGCAGCAGCAGCAGCAGCAGGAGCAGCAGGAGCAGAAGGAACAGCAACAATAACAGCAAACTAAGAGGCTCTCTTTGTTGTCATCCACCACATGCTCCCTTTGTAAATTAAATATTAATTAAATTATTGGACCCTGTCATTTTATCTCGTGAATTTATGTGTGAAAAGTGAAATTGATGATGATTTGTGGCAATGATTGTACTACCATCATGAGGGTTGTCTTTTTCAAAGTCGATCACAGCCTTATAATTTGGTTTGGTGAATAGTCATGTTCTGCTAAACTATATGGTACGTACATGTACATGTATTACATAAAAGAAAGATAAAGGAAAACTGCTTTGACTCCAGCACATTCACCAGTTCTGCAGAAGCCAGTTGATAATTTACCAAGATGATACCATCTTACCAGAATACCACAACAATATCAAGCTTAGCCTGCTTAGGAGTTACTCAATCCCATTAGCCATGTACACATCATACCACAGATTTTAAACAATCTCCTCACACAGATATGTTTTGCTGGTCTCAGAGAAAAATGATTATTTATCTGATGCATTAGCTATCCTGGCGAGGCGTTGTTTTTAATGTAATGAAGATTGAACGTTTGTGTTGTTTTTAGTCAGCTAACGAAATGTTTTTTGGGTTAATTTTTTTTGCAGCCGGCTGCAGACAATAAAGCCTGCGGATTTTTCCTCTATAGTCAAACTTGTCATGTGGGCCTATTAATATGATTTTTGTCTCATATAACAGAGATGAAACAATATTTAATTTAGATGAAATCCGGCAGTGTTGTTGAAATACTACCAGAATGAACTTATGTATAGAGAACACCTGGCCCCAATGGTGGTCCTAATAGAGAGGTTCTACTGTATCTTTTTACACAACCAACCTGCATATGAATAAGAATGCTTCTTACCACGGTTTATAATCATACTCGTGTCATGGGTCTGTTTTATTTTGGTCTCAGAGTCTAAAGATTAAGATCTATCATATCCATGGTTGGTCATTGTTGTTGCTGTTGTATGAAAATTGGCATCTAGGATCATTTGACAAACAGACTTTGATTACTTGGGCTTTGCGTAAAAGGTGCACTCCTATTTGTATCAGCAACAATTACAAGTATTATATGTAATACAGACGAAGTAAACATACTTCTATATGCTGATGACATAGACATTATGACTGAAAAAGAAACAGAATAGCAGACTCTGCTAGACCATGTGTATAACTGGTGCAATAAATGGCATCTTCTAATCAATGAAAACAAAGGTCAAGGAATCCACTTCCGAAAACAGAGCTCTGAAAATCAAGTAATAATTTACATTGGAGATAAGATGCTGAATACAGTAACTCAATAAATATATTTAGGATGCACCTTGCACGTCGACTTTACTACAAATGCCAATATGCTTTGGAATGGAGCAGCAAGAGCTCTTGCTGGTGTGATAAAAAATGTCTGTATTGTTTTAAAAGACAGGAAAATTGACAATGAGACTCTACATGAAATTGACGCCATGGTCCACACTACCTTTGAAACACATCACCACTTACCCTTTCTCAAAGAGGTCTCGCCTAACCCCTCAGCAAAATATCTTTTGAAAATCTTCCTAAATACTTAACCACTTGTATAATTTGAGCAACTATATCATAATTACAAATGGCTGAGACTGAGACAAGAACTTAATCCACAGCGACTGTGCAGAGTCTGCGACATTCTGTATTAGTTCATTGAATGTATCAGGCATCATCATCATTTCCATTGATGCACGCTTCCAAGCAGCAGTTGCTACAATACATTTATTATCCTCTTGGCTTCCTTGGACTCATTGCAGTGAGGAAGAAACCACAAAAATGGCCATCAATTGTAAAGCAATCCACATAATATTGATGATTTTCTACTCGTTTGACTTCAAATTATGATATTTTCTTTGACGTACCAACCTCTTTGCAATTGCATTCTTTTGTGGCATGTTGCCGTCTGATGGGGAGAAAGCAGAATATTACGCATACCACGCAAGTCGAAATGTTCCTATTTCTACACGTATATCGCCTTTGGTTCATCCTCACACAACACATTAGTACTGTCCCCGGAGCAAACATCATCTTTCCCGTTTACTTCATACAATTTAATCATATTTGCAGCTCTTGCCAAATTTGGTGAAGGACTCTTATTTCAGTTTACTACATTTTAATCTAAACACCAACCTACGCATGTATTATGGATTATGTCGTTGTGATGGGAAGAAGCAGCATACTAAAAACTAATGTGAATGTAAATGTGGTGGTTTATAGTCCTGATCCCAGTATGGCTCTCATGACTTTACAATTTACACCAGGTCATTGGCACACTTATTGATCAGCATTTGATCAGTTCTCGTATACATCAAATGCATCCAGGTTATTTTTATCTATGGGTTAACAACTTTCATGTTTTTACACATACTTTGCCTTTCACACATCCTTACACCATATGGTGTAGTACTGTCCATCAAGTCTACAAAGTTCTCACCACAAAAAGCTTTCGGGTCTCCTTCATAAAAGTAAGTCATGTTTTCCTGACATGATTCACTAAACATATTACCCTTTCTCCTGATCTTTTTTCAATTCTGGTCAAATGAATTTATTTAGCACCACGTTTACCAGCTGTTGCTCATTGCTGTCCATTTAATGAATCATTCTAGTCTTTGTTATTGAAGTCTATGTTGTATCTCCTGACCAGGCATAATTCTCAATTCAATTTCTATGCAGTCGCAGACAGCATTTGTTACAATGCATTTAGATAGTCTTTTTGCCTCCCTGTAGTTGTTTTCGTTTAGAATAGTATCCATGACTGTTGGATCCAGGAACTACATTGCATTCTGGCCAAGGATAGGACAGTGTTGTTATGTATATTATGACTGTATGAATGTTTTCTACCTTTTATGCGTGGTAGAATTGACCGTGGGACTATACATGAAATTGATGCTATGGTCCACACTACCTTTGAAACACATCACCACTTACTTTGTATCCTGGCTCTTGCAGCACATCACCACTACTTACCATCTGTCACAGCAACAGTACTACGCTGCCCTGCTCCGAACTAGACCAAGGCGGTATTGCTATGTGTGGGCATTTAGAAATGTTTTATTCATATTAAGTGACCCGGTAATTTTTTCAGGGTCAATAATTCTTATCTTTGACAAAGTAGTTCATATTCCGTCTTGTTAAAAAAGGTTTATCTAATAAAACCGATTTTGTTGGAAGATGTTGGTATATACAGTGTATATGACTTTCATTTAGTGCTAGGTGGTTGCTACCGTTGTTTTTCTGATTCCAGAATTTATAATGAAGAAAAACAGGTAAATGAACTTACCATGCGTAGACTACAATTGCACAGCTCTACGGCTATCCAAGACTATCACCATGAATAGCCTATTAATTGCCATCTCACTTTGATTCATTTACACTACACTGCATGGTGACTATACATTGTTTGCTGCATTTTCTACAGACTAGGAATTATGCTTCATTACAATAAATTGTCAAAGTCGACACACAAATGCACTCACGAAAGAAAACATGAAAACAGCACTCAATAACAAATACAACTAATACATACATATAAGCAAAATCTTACCTGAAAATCCCACTTTGTGTCTCCTTCGTAAAAGTATGGCCATTGCGATTATACATATGTTGCCCACCCACAACACTGACGAGGCCCAAATAACAAGTCATAAAGTTGAAAAGTTTTCATGTCTTGTGCCATTGGTTGCTTTTTCCTTATTCACTCATTGCAACACAATGCAATGTAACATAATATGACCACACAAAATCCTCAAAAGATCATGGTCGTTTGGTATGACCAGGTCGTGAGTTTTGCTCAGCATACACCAGAAAAATTATCTGATAACTGTCCAGGCAATTCTAAATGGCTACTCAACATGAGACCAGTTTTTAATCACTTACCCCATTTCCGTAATCACACGCTTTTACACATGAGTCCTGTAGTTTTACATGTTTTGGAGAAACGTCCATCACAATCAGCTAATCAGGGCCAAAGTTCATTATCTAAGCGTCTGATGAAAAGTGCATCGGAATCCTAGTTGTTATTGTTGTTTTTAATTTATAAATTTGTAGTCTCTAGAGCTATCAATCTATGTATCAATCACAGATTTGTTAATCATGTGATTTGGGTCCCTTTGTTGGTCTGCGTTTAAGGCTCAGTTCCTGAGGTCTATCACCACTCACAGGTTTTCTACCTTTTTGTGCAGTTTGTCTGCGTTCAATGCTGGGTTTCTGAGGTCTATCACCATTCACAGGTTTTCTGCTTTTTCTTGCAGTTGGTCTGCGTCTAATGCTGGGTTTTAGAATTTTATTATGCTTGCAAGAACAGTGAGAATAAAATAGAATTTTGTAATAAAGGTCGTGTCTGGGGTCTCAATTAATTCATTTGTATGAGCAGGTTAAATGAAAAGAATGCTGTCATAAACCTAATATTACTATCTTGTGCTCAATGATCACATTAGCAATATAAAATTGTTGTAAAGACTGTTACTTTCCTTAAAGATGACTGGCCTCTGTGGCGGGCTTTCTCCGGCAGTGAGCACCTCAGCTTATTGTCTCTTCCTTTAAAGTAAGCACCAAATCATAAATTGTCATAACCAGCACCTTCTGTGTAGATTAAATCACTACTTGAATTGGTTAGGACAGGTGGCTTACTTTCTTTTCATGTCTACATGGTATCTGATAATAAACCTATGGCATTGATAATGATATTTATTTATGGCAACAATCCTAACATAATCACCCCAGTACTGTGACATCAATTTATGTTAACAGAAGTAAGTAATAAGCTGTCTTCTTTTTTAACTAGATCACGGCTGGTTTCGTGCCATGCTAGCTTGAACATATATGGGGCCAGATATTGTACGAGCAGGCAATGAATCAATCTAAAGATGAAGAATATCAACACTGTTCAAAGGGAGCAAGTTATCTTTCTCTTACTCAACTTCCCAGACCAAAATCACAAAATATGAATACTGCTTGCGTTTGCGTGTTTCACCATATGGTTTGCTAGTGCTGTGTCTGAATATTACACTGCAGCTAAAATAGATTGAGAGTTGTGAATCATCTTATTTACAATATTATCTTATGTATAGGTTGATGGTCCTGCAAGATACATAGATTTAAAAAAACAGCAATAATGACAGCAGCAGCAGCAGCAGCAACAGCAACAGCAACAGCAACAACAACAACAACAAACGATAAAGAGAGTCTGTCTTCATTTTTATGCACTAGATGCCCCTTTTTAGCAGAAGCACAAACACTGAGCTTCAACACTGGCAGACTGTTTCCCCTTCCTTCAAAGTACCTTCCATGCCGACAAATTGTAAAAGTAGCCGTATTAAGCAGCAACAGATATCTCATTAGTGCACTAAGTCAGTGTTCTAAGTTGTTAGGACATTTGAAATTTTACCTATTAGTTTTCTTGTCTCTGCTGATTATGCACATTCAGTTGAAGGATGGCGATACCCAAATCATAGGTCCCAAAGTGGAAAAGATTATAATTTTTACTGCACAATGAATATTTTTCTTATGCATTGGCCATGCTGGTGAGGCATTGCTTTTAAAATAATGCAGATTGAAAGTTTGTGTTGTTTTTCGTCAGCTAAGTGACTATTCTAACGCAAAGTTGTTGTAATTTACAATTATCATCTTACCATAGGTTCTTTGCATTTTTTTTGCTGACTTTGATCAGTGGTGTTTGTTTTGGACAACCAACTTGCACATTTGGCACTGGCTGTCTCTTTGGCTCCGGTTTTTTTTACAATTTAATAAGCAATGCAGTAATAGTATGTATATAATACCCTTAAATATTTTCATTCTTGGTTCATCAAAAGTATAATGTATGCAATAGAAACACACCAGATTAATTCTATTGTAATTTGATGTAAACTGGCACAGAGCAGTGATGCAAAGTGTTATGGCTAATTAGACGGTTTGGCAGATATGGGTCACATGACCCATCTGGAACGTTTTTTTCTAATATGATTTTTTTATCCTTATGTGATATGGAAAAGGAATCAAGTTGTTCCCATTGCCAAATATTGTCCCATGGGGGTTATTTTCATGAAAGTTTGCTGACTCAGCGAGATGTCGCGATACGTCAAAATTAGGGGTAGGGGAAATATAAAGCTAATTTCTGTATGTTTAAAATTAGTTTTTGTATGCAAATAGGGTATCATTGGAAAGGTATGGCTGTGTAGAATATGTGTATTGCATTATTTATGTCACCAAGTCATTATAGACATTACCAGATGTCAAAAGGTCATGACCTAGTAGCTGAAACTAAAATCGGCCACCCTTTCTCTTACAACTCATCCTGCAACTTAATGAAAAGGCCCTCACACTTATCCTTTTTAAGAATGAAACTGTACATATCCATGCAGTTTTTAAAAAAGGAATGAATCATTTGGTTGCAATATTATACTAATAATCTGACATTGAAAATGCTCAAATTTGGCGAGAAAACGAGTGCCGGTTGTAGTGTTAGCCATGTTTTTTTCTGTGTAGGCCGTTTACATAATTTGATGGCATATATATAAATCAGGTGGACATTATGTGAGTTTAATCTGATTATGTGGTGCATTTTTTATTATGTTACAATCTGAGTTTCCGTTGAATGAAACAAGTATCAGTTCATCTTAAACATAATAACTTACCAAACATTGCCCAAACACTGGAAAAAGCAGCACTACGCTTCGTCTTTGTAATCATCAGGAAATTTCCAGATCAATGGTAATGCTTTCATGCAGCCTCCAAGGTCAAAAGTGCTCAAGACATATTTCTGTCCAACTTCCTTCGTGGCATCATCAGAAATTTTCAACAGCTCCTTGATGACACAATATTCTGTAAAAGGCTGATTGATTGGTGTAAAGTACTCGATTGTAGATCTTCTCAATGGTTTTAGTCCGGTAGACGAGACAAAGCCACCAAATCCAGCAACAAGTTGTTTTTGATCACGGCTACCAACCATCCTAATTAACATCCACATGATGTATTCCTTAAGGCATTTGGAATAAACTGTGTTTACTTCAAGAGGTGGCAAAAACACAGCATCAGTAGGAAACCTTGGCCCTACACGACCATAGATATCAAAGGGTGGTAGTGTGCATTGTTATGGCTCAAGTAACAGATTAGAACGTCTAGGGGTATGATCAAATTAACACTGTGAATTTAGTGGTTAAATTTTACAATTATTTATTTTTATAACACAACTCAAATACCTGACTCGGTTTAAATAAATAAAAAAAAATCTGCAATAATGAATTATTGATAATACAAATGTCTAAGTAAATTAAATAAAAAAATACTTTACACAAGATTGCTGTAAATGTTCTGACACAATCTGACGCTTGAAATTACTGTCCATTCCCAAACGTTTCCACTCCACAAAATGTCCACTCCAGAAATGCTTGTATCAAGTCTTCAAAGTTCCAATAACAAAGTTTTCAAACAAATGCTTCTCAGAGCGACAATTTACAAATTCAAACTTAATGACAAGGATGCATGAAATATCAAACTTGATGGCAAAGATGCATGAACAAATCAAACTCTTCAAACTAATTCATAAACTGAAACTCCAAACTATATTCTCTTCTTAAATTGCGAGCTGCCTTTATATATATGCCCTAAGGTCTAGAACAATCCACATTATTCTTAACAAATTATGTCATGCAGCGAGAACATTGCAGAATGTAAACAAAAATAATAACATAAACCTTTGTTTCTGGAAACCTCCGACGTACCAGATAGTACATGCATACTACTAACATCAATAATACATCAATAATATTGATTTATCAATCAACATCTTTGGTAACATGATGTAACCATATCACTATACAATTAACATTTACATTTCTTTATTTACGACCTAAACACGTCACAGCATGGAGTCTCAACTTTCAGGCCACGCATTCTATTTCGCTTATTGAGAGGAAGAATCCTATTTTTGTCTGTGGCATGAAAGTCAGCTTTCACTTCCTGTATCATAATCCCACCGGTACTATTCACAACATTCGTTCCGTGGATATTTGTTGTGATCTTGTTTAGGTTATCCCATTCTACATGAAAAACATCGTTGTATTCACCAAGTGCGATCTGTGGGGTGAGAGAAGAAGATACATTGTCAAGAGCATCCGCCATTGCAGTTTCAAGTTCTAAACCAAAATCATACGACTCACAGTGTCCTAGTCGGTTTAATATTGTGGTCAGTTGTTTACTGCGGTACAGATGGCGTATTGTGGTACAAAGTAAAATATGTTTGGGTAATATCCAGTGGCCATTTGTAACTGCTCGGCAAATATCCTAAAATGAAAATAGTAGATAGCATTAATGAAAAAAGCAACCTGTAGCTATGTGTACAGAAACAATTAAACGAAATTGAATTTAGATGCTATGAGCGCTTAGGTAACTGTATTGTTTGTATGCTCTAAGTTAAAGGGGACATGTAATAGTCATAATAACTGGTGATTACCTGAGCTAATGAGTAGATGATGCGTTCGGCCTTTTCACCATCTTCAACAGCTGTATCACCAGTGAGAAGTATGGTGAGAAATTTCATTAGGTTGGAAGGAATGTATTCATTTAATGACAAACTCTCTAATTCATCGGCTGTTGGAGGCCAGGGAAGAGGTTTTGATTCATTGAAAACGGTTTTTACTGTATTACGCAAGTCTAATGCAACATCTGATAGATTGTCTCTGGAACCAATCCTATATGCAGACGTTACTGCATCTGCCAAAGATATCTGTTTAGAGAAAATCAAGTTATGGGCTACGCAACCTTTGATGGTTACTTTAGTGAATTCTATACGTTCATTGATCTCGTGCCTCTGTAGACGAAGCTTAAGCTTTATACTTGGGTAGTCAGGATTTGAAAATTCTTGTTGTTCCAGCGCTTTAATGTATAATTGGTGAAGTATTGTCAGCTGAACAACCTCATTTTTTCTGATCACCTTGTCTTCAATAAGATCTAAAACTGAATCGAAAGCACTCTGATACGCTGCAGACCTTTCATCTAGAGCTGGTTTTGTTTCCCTTTTCTGATGATTAAGATATTTTAAATTGAATGCGTCATGACAGGACTTGTGAAAACATGCCTCTCGTGCAAAAAGGTCCTCCCCCACAACCATCCGATGTAAGCGACTTTCTCCTATTTCCAACGCACGAGGTTCAACTGGAGTGGTAACTTTCGAGGCGAACGATGTGTACTAGTAGATGGTTCATTGTTATCTTCACACTGCAAGCGGTCTTGATTTTTTGTAAACTTTTGATAGCATGATCTATGATATCCTGTATGAGCCAAATTGAGCCCATCAAGACTTTCAGGGATGTTGTTGCACACAGACTGCATACGAGTAATTGAACCATGTGGTTGACACAGACGTTTGTCACGAATGCGAATTAGCTTTGCTAAAGTCTCATTTGGTCAGCATTTGGTGTTGCTGAATGGTATGAATGCACCATGATCAATGTCCTTAAATTGTAAAATACATGTAGGTGAAACCTCTGGCTCTGTGGACTTGCGTTCATGGCTAATATGCCGTTTCATTGCCGATTTCATTGTGAATATATACAAAAAACTACTACATATTGTGTAATTGATATTAGGTAAGATATCATAAATAAAGTAAGAGATGTATTCTTTGTCATTGCCGCTTCTTTTCTAGCTACACACAGTTAAGGTCTTACCATAATTTGGTTCTTCTTTTGATGCATAATACCTAGGTATTTTGGGGTTTTTTTTGTACATGATAGGAAAATATAGGAAAAGCACTACGCACCACAATGGATATGTCTGTACCGAGGGAGCTTGCCTTAATGGACCGAGGGAGCTTGCCTTAATGGACCGAGGGAGCTCATAAATTTATGGACCGACGAAGCTCGTGTAGCGAGGAAGCCTGCACCCCACATAACATGCGTTTGTCAATGCACAAGGTTTCGTATTTCTTCTGATCAAGTGCACACCAAAGTCGATTTTAGTAGGTTTGATGTCATTTATATATTTACCGGGGTATTATATTTGATGGATAGATTTTGGCATGGCCTTTTTCCACAGAAACTATTGTCTTCAGTCTGGTTGTGGCAGGGAGTCGAACAATACGTTTTGAAGTCTCATCCTTCCTTTGGTCCCTGGCAATGTCCACCATTGTCATGCAATTGTCCCGGTGACTGATTTCTCCTACATTTGTTTACTAATAACTGTTTAAATGTGTTCACGTTCATCGTCAGAGTCTCGGCTCAATCACCCACATTGCCTCTAGAAGTTCACGTTCATATATTCTGCGTATATAGCCGTGAAATATGACGATGTACTGCTCAAGTCTACCTAACTGCCCGTACACGGTTCAGTAGCGTTGACATAATGCATGATGATTAATCACATTCGTTATGCTCAACTTAAGTATTTGGTAAATGGCGCTTTACCTTTGTCGTATTCTCTTGTTTAAAGAGCCGAAAGTGACATCTGCCAATCTCGCTCTAATGGTGTTGTTACTTTCAGGTAGCAGCGAAGCAGCTGATGATGGAGGATAAATACAGGATCCAGTCTGTACCTGGTGATCAAGGCTTAAGTATCTGATGACCGTGGCTACTCAATGCGTGCAGCAGCCGTGGTAGATAGAGGATACAAGGTAAGAATATCAGTGTCAATGAGAGTTCGGGTAAGAACTATGAAAAAAGCTCACAAGTCTCACTAAAATCAAGTTTACCACAATGTTATGGAAATCTTGATTAAAAGTGCACAATTATAATGTATGTAATCAGCCACACATAGTCTGTTTGCCACTGTATAATGATATTGGCTCCGTCATGCTTCATTATATATTGATCTTACATCAGCAGCACAACAAATAGCACCAAAAACACTTTTGCTATTGCTGTAATATATTAATATGTAATAATGTAAGAATGTAGAAAGTGTACGATAAATCTCCCTGTTGAAAGCACACTTAAATCAGCAAAGTGTCCAAATTTGAATCACTTTTGTGTCGCCTCATACCTCAGAGTTGTGTTAATGTTGTACGAAATGGGTTAATCGGTAGACGCTCTTACTTGTCCGGAGATACATAATTACAAACAAAACACAAAGCTTTAGCTGCTGGGGCGACGCAAGTAAGGCTTGAAGGACAGCTGGCTTAGAATCGTAGTGGACTGTTCATCTCCATTAAGAGCTCATTGGACTGTCTTCAAGTGGTCTCAGTGAGGGAGTGGTGTCTTCGTGGAGATTCTCGAGTGGTCACTTTATGAATATTTGGGACTGGAAGAATTGGTCTTATTACAATTTGAGGTTAGCTAGGATATATGTTTTTACTTCGTGTCATAGATTAATTTCAGTCTAGCAATAGCCCTACGTCGACCACGGACAACAATATCGGCTAGAATAACATTCTAATAAATCTGTACTATCACATGTAACTTGGCACGGTTTCAGAAAAAATGTGTATGGAATGCACAGACAGTACATGTATCCTCTAATTACCATATTATTCACAAGTAGCTGTTTATGAAACATGCTGAAATGCCACATGTCTATCATGGTGTGATGCTAATCGGAGAACAATGTACCTCGTGAAATAAGTACTGCAATATCATAGACATTAACATTCGCCGTGCCAATGTATTTCAGCCTCCACGGCCCTGGTCTTGCCAGCACCCGCCCAAGAAGACACGATGCACCACACGCCGTCCCTGGAATTCTTCAAGCAGCACAATATACAAGTGAATGAAATGACATCACAAAGAGTCTGGACAGTCACTATCACAGCAAATGTGGTTGGACCCAATGACAATATTGCTTTGAGCGATCATTTCTAGACGTTGCAAGCTATAATATATGGCCAGTGACAGCATTTTGCTTTGACCCAGAGCACCTGCTAGTGACACCGCTGCTCAGCAATAATGGAACACTTCTTTTCTTGGTGTATCTAAAAAGTAACTAAGAATAGTAAAAGATGAATGACATAAAAGCGTTATCTTTCATAAATTTACATTGCAGTTAAAAACGAGCATAGTATTCCGAGAGTGGATAGGGATTGTTAAGCCGGAGATTCAACAATCCATCCATTACAAATGTCTATTGGGGAACCATTTAGATTAACTTTGAGTAAATACAAATATTGTATGTCAGCACTTTCTGTTGTGTACAAGCACTATTTGAATAAATATGTTTAGTGAATAATTCCAATTAAACACGTCAGATTGTTTCAATTTTCTTTTTTGTTTAATTCTATAAATATGCAATCTATGTTACTCATACTTTATCACCCAGACCACAAACTACATGGTTTTTACACTGACATGAAGTCACTATTGATTACTAGGAAACATTTGTTTAGTGCTGGTAGGAAAAGAAGTGACCATAATCCACCTTCACAAGTTGCTTAGAATGAGCACATTAAGACGGCTGCATACCAAGCTGGTCTTATTTGGGGCCAGGCGATGATTTCTAATCCTGCTATATCATCTCCATCAGACTGGGAATGGCATAAAGTTATTGAAGAATGGTGTCCATTGTGGACACCCCTTGTAGAAGTATCTAAGGCTTGTTGAGAGTTAATAAAATGTAGCTGTTCAAAAAGATGTAGAGGTAACTGTAAGTGCGCAAAGGCAAATATGTCCTGCACTCAATTGTGTCTCTGTGCTAGACTTTGCTTCCAAAATTAAGTGTCTAAATTTCAAGTTTATTATGTTAATTAGGCTTAATATTTTGAAGAATAGTGTTATTGAATAGAATAAACACACATTTTGAATTCATTATCACTTCTCATGTTTTGTATGACTTTGTTTTCTTTAGACCATACTATAACTGGTATCATTTTGTGTTCTATTCATAGTGGGCTTTGGTTTGGCTACACTCATTTGAGCAGCATTTCAATATTGCACACAAATATGTATTGATATATAGGATTTACATGCTACCACTATACTTTAAAAGAAATTAAAGTGCAATTAATGATTGATACATGTGCCATAAAACATAAAAATACTTGTTGTGAACATATCCGCCACACATATAC
>CM032668.1:16990267-17009972 GCA_019095985.1 Streblospio benedicti | reverse complement strand
TCACCAGTTTGCGTTGTGTTTACGCGGCTTCGTATCGCCAAATTTTGGTATTGCAGAGCCATAAAGGTGTCACTGTGCATGTTCTGCTTGCAGTTGTGGCAATTTGTCAGGTGAGTAAATGTAGTCTGTTTCATATTTAGAATTTGAAAATCTTATCGTTTTACAAATGTGGCTACCCTCGTGGCTGTGTCTTAATAATGGCCATATTTCAGTACGAATAACCCACGATTTCACATAGGATTGTGTGCTGGCATATACAGTTACTACACTGACGGCTAGAGTGCTAGATTGTTTTACTAGAATAAATTATTTAAGTCGTTGTGGCTAGTGATACACAACCTCGTAACAGGAATCACAACGGTCTCTTGCATCCAGATGGGCCTTCTGAAGTTCTGAACCGGAACAAAAAAATGTGGTTGAAATATCCAGTTACAACTTGTTTTATGTAACAAATATAGACATACTGATAGACAATCAAAGTTGATTTTATTGGGGGAAACGGACTAAATAGTGATGCTGGATACTTAGGCGTTTGCTTTACCTGGATTGCGTGGCATGGTGATTGTTTACAATTGACTCAGTGTCGTATTTTTATGTGTATCTTTAGTTGTCTTATTCTGACATATACTCTGCATATTTGATTTTCGAGGATCTAGTCTAATTTAGATACATGTACTAGCATGCGAAATATAAGCTTTGCATGTTTTGTTTTTATTGAATATACCTAACAGAAATTATGACAACTATTAATTCTATTCTACTCTTACTGTTATGCCAAGCAAGCTCCTACCACTGTATTGAGAGAATATATATATATATATATATATAGAATTGAATTCATAATATAAACTTGGGAAAATATATATATACAGTTGTTCATATATATAATTGCTGCTGTTGCTGTTGTTGTTGCTGCTGTTGCTGCTGCTGCTGCTGCTGCTGCTGCTGCTGCTGCTGCTGCTGCTGCTGCTGCTACTGCTGCTGCTGCTGCTACTGCTGCTGCTGCTGGGGACATCTATTCAGTGTGATGTCTCCACCCCTTCTACGTCAATTGGCCATGAGTTATCAACTGCTGTGCGTTCATACTGACTGTATCTTTCAAGTCAACATGGAAGGCGCGTGATACAATGCACATGCTGCGTACACTAGGACTGTGAAGGAACCATACATGGCGTGTAGGGAAAAAATGCCGTATCCCTGTGACGTACGACATATCAAAGTTATCGTCAATTCTTAATATGATGTCTATATATCAGATATCAAGGCGTTTCTGGTTTACATAGATACACATTTTCTTATATGTGTCACATTTACAGGTGAAAGTGACTCAAAAAAATAGCCATGTGTGACGTCATGTTTAACCCATGCAGGGTCTTTGTGTGATTGAGTCTAACTTCAAAAGCGCTCACTCGCCGTGAGGAATATGCTTCACTTTCCATGTCGCCTGCAATGAACATCCGGCGGGAAATCGCTACAAAGTGAAGGCGCGATCGATAAGGCAATCTACGTACGTGTGCAGCTCACGGATTTTAACGTCATTTTGAGCTGTGTTTTGGGTTTTGTTTGGATACGTATGCATGCTCACTGGTTAGGCTTAGGTAAGAATGCACGGGCGTGCGTGTTATGGTGTTGTTGTTTTTATCATATCTCATTTGACAAGTTGATTTATGATTAGAAGTCACATATTTGTATTATCGGTCGAGAGATTTTATGAGAAGCATTTTTCTGTAATGTTTGAACAAACGTGATTAACTAGAACGTCATAGATGTGATTGTTATAACTGTTTGTAATTTAAACTTGAATACTTGCGTATACAAATGTAATAGTAGTGCGGCAGATTTCATCATACCATGACCTATTATTGCCATCACCGTGGCTTTCCAAAAGTGCTCTGTGTTGCTACAGTGAACCCCCTGGTAGCCAGTAGTGCTTAGAATTAATTTGCAAATGAATATCAACGCTAACTATAATCACAATTATTTCAGAATAGACAATGGCAGTCTACTAATGGCAATCAAAAGAGTGGCGATCCAGAATGAATCTCGTTCTGTTTCCCTAATCGTCGGTCTAAGGAGTCTCTCTAACACTGCACACATATTCCATGTTATTATATCAGTAATTGTGTTTCTTACTTTGCCATGTAGAGACGCATTGTTAGGTACTTTAGTAATTAGATTTCCCTTAACTTCTGATTGGCCGAGGCCTTTGAGAATGTTCCACAAAATCACTCGTTGGATGACGGGTTGTTTTCAACAGCTTGTGAATTGAATACTGGACCAGGAAAAGATGAGGATACAATTTTCTGTAAACAGTGAATATATTGCACCCACATAGTCAAATTCCTGCAAGAACCTGTAACGACCAATACCCCCAAAAGCATGTAACGAGAGGAGATCATAAATCTACATCAGATGCCTTTTAGCTCATTACTGGGTATATAAGTGGCTACTTGCAGTGATGGATCTCATGATGGGTTGATCAATACGTTTGTATAGCATTATCTGATAATCACGGTTGATGGATATAGATGAACTATGAGGTGGTGAGTACCGGTATACAAGTATGTTTGTTACAAAAGGAATTATATTCAATTGTTTTTGAGAAAGGACCATTTAAGTTTCATTTTTTCATAAATATATTTACCAACACAAAAACATGTTAAAACGTGTTAGTGTGAGAGAGTGCAAATTCCGAGCATCGTGAGTTCGATTCCCGTTTATTGTTTTAAAGACAAATAATTGCTATTACTTATACGAATATGCACATCGGTAGTGATTTGTACCTCATTTAAACTCATAAAACCACATGGAGTAGTTTTAGACTATGCGTACCATGCAATCAGCGAAAGCAAATAACACACACGTACTTGAAGGGAGCAAAGTCCTCGATAGCTGAAATGTGGTCAATCCACATGCTGTAAAAACGTCACCATGGGGAATCCTAACTAACATTTGCATAACCAATAATGGCATAATTGCAATTATGGCCATGTTTCATTTTCCGGTTGCCCGGATAGCAAGATAGACCCATCTGCCAAACGGGCACACATTTTTCATCCGCGAGTTGGGAGGTTTTACTGTACTATTGTGCAACAAGTGATAAATAAAACGTTGGTGCAAACTAATAGAGTGTGCATTATGTGATTGCATCTGGGATATGCATATAGTTTCAATCATGCGATGTTTAGCTTCGGTGTAGGTAGGATATTCTGTAAAACCCTCTACACATTACATTATGGAGCGAGTGGCTTGATACTTTTTTTACATAACAAACACATGCTGATGCGTAGGTTTTTAAAGTACTTTCCGTCATTTTAAACTTGGCACAAGTCCAATCCCAACACAGCCTGACTCTCCGCAGATATAGCAGGGAGACTCAATGTTGCAAACAGTACACACAGGGACACTTGATACAATTGCATAAAACGGCATCTTGTCATGGGTACTTTTCGAAAAACGTCCTGAGGCATTGAATTCAATGTAAGTGACTACATCCTTCTATATTAGCAACTATGTGCATTATAGTTTTTAATTTCGTTTGTGTTTGATATCTATAAGACTTTATTTAAGTGTTGAACGTTAAACACTGATAATGCTGTTTGCTCATACATTTTTCAATAATAACAGAATTGCGTGAGATTTTACACTCTATGAAGGTCGGTATGTAGGATCAACTCAAATCAACTGATCCTGTCCTTAGATAAATCCGTGATCCACATGGGTGTGTCCTTGGTTTTACCATTGTCTGCGGGCGATGAGAAGCACGCATAAAATACTTGTATAAAACAAACCTCCTGCTCAGAAGCTAAAAGGCTCACACGATGAACTTCCCCCACACCATGATTACATTTCCTGTATGTATCTACATAATGAAAGCGATATTTCTGTCATGCCATAGGGGTTTTGTGGATTTTTATTGTAACTGATGAGTAGACTCATACACATGTGCAATATTTTTCTTTCCCTCATTTGCATCACCACCAATACGATTAGCTAATGTGCTCAGGAGGCGCGTCTTTTTAAATTTGTTTTTGTCTGTATTTTGTTGTTTTTAATGTTGTTTTTTATTTCGTTTTTGTTGATAAATACAGTATACTAGACTTAAGTCACTGGTCACCTTACCACACGAGACACCAAGCAAATAGGATAACTTTGTTCCCCATTTGCAGCCACCTCTGCTTTTTGCTCAGTCCATTCATAATGTGATCAAAGTGAACCTCAGTAACAAGACCACCTCTCTATTGAGTCCACTCGAGACCCGTCACCGAGTGGTTGAAATACAAAGATTGTTCTCCACATCATCATATTCCATTGTTTCCCGCAGAATTAAAAGAAACTTTCAATTATGTGAGCCCCTCTCTATTTCAGAACAACCAGCACCATGGATGATTTTACGGTCCTGTACATATACACTTCCCTAGTGGTGGTCCTGATGCTCGTCTATCTTCATAGAATATTCATACTCAAAGTGAGATGTTCCAGATTCACCACCTTCATATTAGCCACATTTGTGGTTCTGGCAGGAATCATCGTCGCTTATTATAAGGTAATCAGCACTAATGTGAGAATGATGATTGCTGTATTTTTTGCCATTGGGTTTCTTTTTGCTGATATAATACAGAATGGGTTTCTGTACGTTTGTTGTTAGTCTAGAATGGTATTTACCAGGAGTAAATATTTCACATCATGTGGCAATTTCACCAATGTAGTTGAAATGATATGATACTTTAAAAGAAGTGTGAAAAATGTAGCACTATGTCCTACCATTACCCGACTATAAATAATGTGCACCACCCCTCTCAGCACAGCTCATGTAGCTTCTCATTTTGAAATTACACGCACTAGAATAGTATATGATTATACAGTTACACAATCAATGGTTTGTGGTTTGATTATATGTTTTTTTTTTCCAGGGCAAGCGCCTTGGCTCCCCAGAAAGAGCAGTCTTAGCAGGCTTTTACATTCTGTTCGTCGTTTGTATGCAATATGTGACGAAGTCCCCTCTTTTGCCAGCTGCAAACAAGGCGGTCGTAATAACGGGTAAGTGCCGTCTGCCATTAGACTAATTTACCCTGATCAGATTCAGCCGAGGTGTGCCTTGCAGATAGAAATGCCAAATTGCTATAATGTGTGATACGTGGGAGAAAAGGGGTTTCTTGTTGATAGGAGATAAGGTACTCTATCACCATTGTGGATATAATTAGGAAAGTGCAGTTGGGTGTAATCAAATCAAGCGCAAAATGATTCCCGAGAACAGTCTAATCAGTACTTCTAACTGATACTTATACCCAGTTTATACTTACACAATCATCATTACGTCCCTGACTAAGCCATTTTTCTGTCTCCTAAATGTTATTCAGTCTTGTCTCAATAGTTACAAGTAGACTCCCTATTAAGGCCAACCTTGGCATTGACGTCAACATGTGGGTGTATAACCTGGTGTCTCTTAAGAAGGTTTGGGACCGCTAGAAATGGTCTTAGGATAGAGGTGGTCTTAATCGGAGGTTCTACTATTTATGGTTGACTGTTACCTGTTTCACCTGCCTGCTGTTTAGATTTGTTCTCCATAGAATCAGTATAACACTCGTTCACATTCTTGCATTTGTTCATTGTGTTTGAAACTAAATATATGGTGCATAAATCATTCCAATTTTCTTTTTGTGTAGGACAGAGAGCTATACATAAATTTAATCTAATTGTATTAGCCTTTGGGGTAAATATTTCCAATGATGCGTGCTATAATAAGCATCCCATTTGCACACTTTAGATCTAAGTAGAAATTAAGATAGATACAAAGTTTGGTCGTCGATTAACGGGAATCTCTTTTTTTAATGCTGCACATATTTGGCATGATTCAAAGTTAGTGTCAATAACTTGTAAAATGAAGAATACGCCAGATAAGATGGCACCTTCACCGTCTGTAATCGGCCTGTATCAGTAACAAAAATAGTGGCTTGTACCAGTAATAGAATGGCCGTCCACATCGACGGTAAGATGTTTATGTAAAATTGTAAATGAGGTGGTTTATAGTCCTGATCCAAGTATTGCTCTTACGACTTTACAATTATGCTGCTTTTTACCTCTTATTATAGTCTGATGTGTTCGGTATAAATGTTGCCAATGTTGCTTTATAAACCCATTTGAAATTCTACCATGTTTATCATGATTATAGTATGGTATTTTCTGAATAATTGACGATCATTGTTTTACATATTGGAGACAAGTAATGACCCACCATGTGTACAAGTTATGGCCACAGGCCCTCATCAATAACTTTAAAACTCCACGATGTTCATTAAACATATTGTACAGTTGCTACTTACGTGTCTTTAGAATCGTACCATAACACACGACATCTTCACCAGCATATCTATTGTAAAGACAAATAGGTATACATATTCAGACAACATATTGCAGGAATTAGTACAAAAATCTTTCTTGCGGACTATGTGCGCCGTCATTTTTGTTACTGGTACAAGCCGGTTCCGGCCAGTGATGTAATGCAACTTACCCGCGTCGAACAGTCAAGGTCCGCGTAGGACGATATTACAACCTTCAATGCAGACAGCACGCGTTTTGAAGCGTGAGTTCGAATTCCCGAAAAGAGAGTGACCTTTTGAAATCACACCGGGGGGGGGTTAATAAGTCTCACTGTTGGCACTTTTTCTGATGATACTTTTCCTTGTTATGGGTCTTGCATTCTCCACAATTGAAGCCCGCATAATCGTAGACAAGAATGGTTAACACTCTTTTTGATAAAACTTAAAGACGGGCAGACGACAAAACCCAAGCTATGGGATTTGTCCATGCTACGTTCAACATACTAATAATAAGCTTTGGGTTTAAACTCCATGGACGTAGTCGAAGAAAAACAATATACATTGCGAATGTTTTATGTATTTTCTTCTCTTAAGTTAACTATGGGCATGACCCTAGCTCGGGTTAGGTATCTATAACATGTAATTCCGTGGGGGGTGAGGTGTTACTAATACAAGTATAGGGGGGTCGCTTACAGGTTACTCTCATAACGTGTTATGTTATAATAATGGCATTTGAACTTAAATGATCATTACTAGCAGGTTAATTTGTTCAGACGGTGTTAACTGTTGTATCGCCAATGGGTTCCTTCCTTTTAAGTGCACATTTCCTCTTGCAAAAAATAATGGCTACTCCCTAAAGATGCGTGCCCTCTAAACTTTCAAAATGGCTGCAGCGGGGTCACTATACATTTTAGATAACTGAACAGAACAATGTGCCCTGCTTACCTTTGAAGAGCTTTATGGTCTTTAAATATAGACTACACTTTATAAAGAACACCAGTGTTAAGCTTGGCCTGTTATTATGACATGATGCTCTATTTAAACATTTGAAATCAGCTGATGTAGGATTTTAACGTTGTCAGCGTACAGACAGTCAGACACTTACTTGTCTTTTAAAAAAATCAAAATGCTGGGCCTACTGGATATCGCCGGTACAAGACATGATAACAATACATCCAAATTGAGCAGGCTCATGTCGTTTAAGCGCTGGGCTCTGGAAAGAGTGCCAGTTCTGGAGACAGTGGTCGAGCCAAATGCCGACGATCGCAGCAACCGGTCAGAAGGACGTGTGGATGGCGAGGAGGTGGATACGAGGATCCAGGGTGATCGCACTAGGATGGTGGATACTCACTGTGATCCAGACTCGTGGCAGTTTGTGTTCTCTGTGTGCGATGTGTCTAAGAACAGTGATCCTGCTCGGGAAAATCTGGATCAAGGGGAATCGTGGGTGAATTTGAGTCTGCGGATGGGCACAACAGAACAGTTGGATTTCGGCCAGACGACATCTGTAAGCAGCAGAGAAACTGGCGAGGCGGAGGCTTACCCCAATATGGCCTATTTGCCGGAGTACAACGCATGGACCTCCGTGCCAC
Organism: Streblospio benedicti; assembly: GCA_019095985.1. Taxonomy (NCBI): domain Eukaryota; kingdom Metazoa; phylum Annelida; class Polychaeta; order Spionida; family Spionidae; genus Streblospio; species Streblospio benedicti. The sequence continues at coordinate 17,002,060 of CM032668.1, read as the reverse complement.
ACACCACGGCTCAGAAACACCAATGTACAAGGCGCGCGGATGACTGTGCTGGATTGCGTGGTGTAGATCGATTAGAATCGATGCTAGAGGAGACTGGTTCAGGAGGATGTTCTGATGCTGAGACTGACGCAAGCGACAGCTTCCAGTCCATAGCTGATAACACTGCCACAGACTTCAGCTCTTGCTTGTCACTGTGTGATGATGTGGCAGGCTCCAGTCCCCCTGGTCATCATCATCATCATCATCATCATCACAGCACGGGGCTTGTTCTCACCCAGACAATTTAGAAGAGGATGAGGTGGAGGCGGGCACTGACTTTGATGACTCGCTGGACACCTCTGTGTATTTCAGCAGGAGCGAGCTGGTGTTCAATATGGACAGTGATACCAGTGATACTGACATGGATAGTAGCTGTAGTGACACAGAGTACTCAGTATATGCTACAGTATCCAACCCGTGCTCGATACCACCGTATACAGACAGCTTGGATGATGAGGATGTATAGGAGTTTATCAAAGCATAATTCTAATTGTAAAAATTGATGTAGCATATGTTATTTAGCATTTCTTTTACGGTTATTGTACAGTAACAGCTCATCTAACATCACACATAATGAGTAAATCAGTCAAATGACAAAATCAACAATCCCCAGCATGGCCTGAAGACTGTTGAAGCTGCGTGATTATGGGAAACGGGGTTTTAGAACAAACATTAGTCAGTGGATAAAACTATTAAACTTGTACTAATTGATTTACTCCAATGCTTAATTTTGATTGGTCCTAGGTTTTGGCAAAGAATTAGAATTAATTCTTGGTACTTATAAATATAAGGAGTAATGCCAAAATCCTACAAATCGGACAAAAAAGGTGTTCTATGCCGGCCATTTTGTAACAATGGTGGCCATCTTACAATTTTAATGCCCAGTGTATTTATCAATACGTGATTATCTATGCTAATGTTGGAAATTGCGTTAAGACGCAAGCGCTTATTTCACTTATCTACTTCAATTATCCGTTGTTATATTATAGATTACTTGAGAAAACATCGTAAATGTGTACGCATACTTTGGTAACTCTTTAATTATTCATTAAACAGTTTTGACATAATAGAATTATATTTGTTTGTTTTTATTTATATTTACATGATGGTACAAGATTATGAAGAACTTGAGTAGCATTGAGTAATGCATTAATTATCCAATGGATGGCCCAGAGCGGTGTCGCGGGTTTTACAGCACGTGCATCACCCTCTACATAATATCAGAGCGCTTTTATTACCCTCTTTGTGGGATGTTTTTAATTACCTCATTCAGACAACTGAAGTTGCTTTTAAAAATCATTGACAACTTAGCACTCAGAATTTGGAGGGGAAAAAGAGAATGACTGATCTCTGCTATAGTTCAGCATGTTGCAATATAGAATGTCATAGAAGTCTAGCTGTTTCTAGCGTGCATGACTTACATCTTTATTTAATTCTGGAGATTTTCCAATGTAGCTGCAGTCACATCTTCTACAGTCAGTTGTAGGAAAGCAACAAATGACACTGCATATTTGAAGCACGTCTCGGTATGCTATGTAATAGTTTTCACAATAAATAGTTATTGCCACCAAACAATATTGGCATCACTGTCATTCTAGGATTTGAACTGTACGCCTGAGTTGGACAATGTTTTATTTAAAGTCAACTGTAACTACTTCACATCCGAGATCGTTCTCAAAATTGCTATATTTCTTAGCAGCAGTTTTGAGAACGTAAACGTATTCTGGAATACAGCATTCTGCATTGCCAGGTAACCTTGGTGAAGGTCATCTATTGGACGGTCATGTGGACGTGAGTGAAAAGGCGTCTGTTGCTGAAGACGACAGTGGCGCCGCCTATGAGCAGGAGGAAGAAGACGAGCTGGCAGACGAGATCGCCCCACTCACACAGCTCTGTGCTGCCGGCGGCAAGAACAAAGACGGGCGAAAACTGCCTAGGATTATGAGTGTCGACTAGCTGATGGCAAACTGTGGCAGTTCCGTGATTGTCTAGGACGTAGGGTCCCGAACAGAAATTTGGGCACCGGTGTCACTGAAAATGTGCCACTGGGACAGTGACTATGATACTTGTATTGCGATTTTCTATGCGCCTAGAACATGCTTTTGATTACGGATTTGATATTCCACGTACAGTGTTTCTGTTAGGGATATTGTAGGAGAAACACTCAACAGAAATTACACCCATTTACAAATCGTGTAATGATATGATTATGATTGTATCACATAGATTATTATGTGGACCAAAACTGTTATAAAAGTACAAGCATAGTAGTAATAATGTATGTAGTAGAACTGTTCATAATGAAGGTGATTAATTAAGTATTTCACTATTTCATTATTTCAAACCGTGTAATACATGTATACGGTGATCAATGTTCAGTAACCATTCACTTGATTAATTTGAAAAATAAAACCAGCATTCACCAATTGCATTGTATGAGTACATGTCATCACTATTACCTTAAGTTACCTCAAGATATTTAATGGAGGGGAACCAAGGCCCAAACGTGACCATGATGCTCGCATCTACAAGATTATTACAGAACTTAAAATTGTATGTGTATTTATTTTCGTTTTTAAATTTTGTGTTTTTTCTTTTTCTTTTTTTTTTTTTTTTTTTTTGGTATTAGTTGCTGGGTTGTGGGTTGTTTTGTTTTTTTGTTTTTTTTTTTTTTTTAAAAAAAAAGGATCGAATTTGGAAAAAATGAGGGTTCTGAAGGACCGCCATGGGACTCGAGTGTGAAAGTTAATTTGTGGTAAAATGTTATGAAAAAATCATTGAGTCAGAATAATATATCTTACATCACAAAGCAAAAAAAAATAATAAGATGATTTCCTATGAGTATTGTAGTGTTTATGTTAATCAACACACAAAATTCCTCAAGTATATACAAGTAAGTATATAGAGATCTTGCTGATTACTACAAAAATCCAACTAACTACTAATAAAAAATCTTATCTAATGTGGTCAGCAGACTTGATTTTATTGAGTTCATTGTATATAATATCATTATGTTTAAGTGCACCAAAAATAGCCATGGGCATATATAACTGAATAGAGCATAATGCAACCAGAGTCACATCACAGACATTATCAACTGTCAAGTCACAGCGTCCTCCTTATTGTGTTTCAGGCTGTGATTCTGGTTTCGCCACCTGTTGGCGAGACGCCTCGACAGCATGGGTGTGCGCGTATTCGCCGGTTGCCCACACCCGGGGGGGGGGCCAGGTAAGCCACGGATCAACAATTTACACACCTACATCTGCAGAAAAACATCTCTATGAGGACCAATAGTCAGTTGTGTCAAATAGTGTTATTGGGGACGTGGTCTCCTCAGGGAGGTTCATGTTGGTCCCTTTTAGAAGGATTGTATCTGTAAAAATTGTTCTATTTGTGAATAGATGTGATCGCTGTTTTTGAGATGGTCTTAATGGGAGATACTATTGTCCGTTTTATACTAATTTTGCTGAGCACTGCTTTGCATTTTAACCATGCATACCTTATTACAGACTTTTTGTTAAAGCCTTGACTTGTAAACACTGCTATGACCTGAATGAAAATGGTCATCGTTAATCATCTAACGGTGTCCATTGACCATCCATACTGTATTAAATACCTTTTTAAAGCCTTGACTTGAAAAACAATGACCTGTATGAAAAATGCCTATTGTTAATCATTTAATGGTGTCCATTGTGGCTGCGTGGGGCGCCCGGAAGCTGGCGTCTGCCTGCTCGCCGCGCATGCGCGTGCTGCAGCTGGACGTGCGTGATGACGCGCACGTGACGCGGGCCGTGTGTGACGTCACTTCCGCTCTGGCAGACGACAGTCTGGGTGAGGATACAGTACTGGGCGATACAGGCTACACTGGCATTTACGGGGTTTTACAGCCACTGTCCCCTAGCAGCCATGTAGTTTATATAGTACTACATACCAAACACACTCTCCCATGATGCTGAGGACCATGCATCATTGTAAAGATAATTTGAGAAACATCAAGGGCCGGTTCATGACACTAAATATAATGACTGTCCTCAGTGTCAGCTTGTAGGCCAGTAGCCCACAGGTACAGTCACAGTAAACAAAACAGTAGATGGGGCCTACAACTAGTACTGCTAGTATAAAAATAAGACATACACACACAAACACAATGGTTTACATTGAACTAACACTGCTAGTATGCGTTTTACACACGTTTGACAAAATAATTCACACAGGGTTTCCCCACACAAAATACCAGTATTTTATGATATGATTAGATTGTGTGGACAGTTTTCTGTAATAACATTGAATCGACAATAAAACTGCTTCTGTTCGCACATTACACACACACAGGACGACATTTGTCTCACATTAGCTATTTACATCATTTTAAAAAAAGTATGAAGTACCTGAATGGCTATTACGAATTTACAACATTTTTCAATATTATCATAAAGTTGACATTTAATCATGTCATAAAAACCCATCGTGGGTTTCACGGCTTTCCCATTCACTCAGCCTTCAAAGTCCATGTTTATGGTAGACACACATACACACACGCATACACATAAGGACACAAAAATCAAACAAGCACACACTACACACAGATATTCAAACCCTAAAACACAGCACACACCATTCACACTGCACACACATGCATACACACACACAGACATGTGATGTCAGCACCCCCGCGTCCACAGACAGGATTACACACAGACACACGGCGCACACATGCACACACACAGACACACACACACACGCATACACACACACACACACACACACACGCACACACAACACACACGCACACACACACACACACACACTTTACATACACACACCACACACACGCATCCTTATCACACTACACACACACACACACACCCCGGGAAGCATACAGCACATCACAAACGTACACACACAGACACACACACACGCACATTACACACGATCCTAGCCGAACACACGCACACCAATTTACACACACACACACCACGGGTCCATATAACACTGACGCACACACAGGTTTACCGATGCACACACACTTGTGAAGTCCCGAGTTCGTGAAAACACTGTGGGGTCCTATCAGTACAAAAAATACATTGTGGGGTTTCGCTCGGACTTTTCCAGTGAGAGTACACTTGTGGGGAAGATAGTTATTGTGAGGTTTTCTTACAGATTGTCCATACTTGTGTGATAGTTTGTTATCGTGGGGTTTTCCCTACAGACACCTCAATTTCTGTACTTGTGTGAATGTTTATTTTAGTGAGGTTTTATTACGGATAATTCTGATGGAAAGGCACTTGTGTGGTAGTTTGTTATAGTGAGGTTTTTCCTACAGACACCAGAATTTCTTCACTTGTGTGGAAGTTCATAATTGTGAAGTTTCCTTACGGATTATTCTGATGAGATGGTAGTTGTGTGATTGTTTGTTTTACTGGGGTTTTTCCGACAGACACCGTAATTTCTTCACTTGTGTGAATGTTTATTTTTGTGAGGTTTCCTTACGGATAATCCTGATGGGAAGGCACTTGTGTGATTGTATGTTATAGTGAGGTTTTTTTCCTACAGATACCGTATTTTCATATTTATTCTGCCTAAACTTGATATATTACAATGTATATCATATTAAAAAAAAAATCAGGTTTTTTGACCAGCTAGTTATTTTTTAAATTAAATACTTTGTATGATTGTGTGCGTTTCTTTTAGTAATCTCTATATATAATGTCTCATTTGGTCATTTTATTAAAATAATTACAATTGACTGTTATGTAATTAACGCTCCAGAGCATGCAGAGACCACTACTACGGTGATAGTCTAATCTCCTCACATTATCAATACAGCCGCTGACGCCGCAAGGCGTGGGCCGTGTAGCGGAGAGCAAAAGTTTAGACTAGCGCCATAGTAGTGGTCTCCGCGCTTTTTTTTTTGGCAAAATTGGCTTGCAATGAGAATGTTATAATATGATTTATTGTAAAATAAAATGGATTTTAGTCATGATAGAATGGTGATTGACCACTCGATCGCTGTGTCAATCGCAAAATTCAGCATGCTCAATTTTGCGATTGACACTCCAATCTCGTGGTCAATTCCTACAATTTATTTTGTGTGAACAGAATTTAAAAGTGATGTAGTAGATTTCCTTCACAAGTTGCAAGTAACATGATATGATTCATTGTCTATGCATGCACAAAGGTACATCATCAGCAGTTTTGAATGTCATTTGATTGAACATTAAAATATTGTCCGTCAATGAAAAGTTTTATTTATTTTTTTAATTTTGTATGGATACTTTAATTTTTTATTGATTTTCTACTACTTGGGTATAGGTTACATAAGTCAGATTTTGTGTGAATTACATGGTGAACTCATTTGAAAATCTTCTGCGTATTAGAATTATAGTTAAGGTACGTAAATCAAAAGACGGGACGCTAATATCTATGCTCATAAAATTTCTAGGGTCGATTTTGTATGGATTCTTGAATTTTTATTGATTTTTTTAACGAGATGATTCCTTGTTTTTGTCCAATATCTGAAAAATGATAAAAGAAATTTCAAATGATATTAGTGATTATTCATGCACCCATATTCATGTTGTAGAATACTAAAATACAGTGTGATTGATTCATTATTGAGAAAAAAATAAAACCTTTTGTAAGATTGTCAGGTTCCCTTTAATGTTCAATTGTGTGTCAAAAAATTATCGAGTGGTCAATATTTTTTGTATTTTCTCAATGCACTGAAAATATGTCCTTGTATATAGTAGAAAAGTCTTTTTCAATCAGATAAAATATTTTCCAGTAATGTGTCTACCTTAATCGTGTTTTGTATTGTTGAAATATTTCCATGGTGAATGCTGGTGGTTCTTGACGGTTATGGTTTAGAGTGTTGTTAATAATTAAAACAGTAAAAACACAATTTATAGATTTTATTTTTTAATAAACATCTGAGATCTGGGTATGGGAATTTAATTTTTCCCATTCAACTTAACAGTTATAATTTTACATATTTCTAACACTGACAATTTTAATATATATCCAATCTGAAAAATATAAAAATGACAATTTCCATAAATACCTGGATATGAAATATTTAAAAAATTTAAGCACCAACATATACTTCAAGTGAAATATATATTTCATTGTATAAATATATTTTTGGAATATGAATTAAGATTTGTCCATCATACTTTCTCAAATATACTTTCATGCAATAAAATCAAATTGACCTCTGAAATCGTTTTTTTTTTTCTGACATTGAATAATGTGACCAATCACTGGCTTTTTAATCTCAAACTAATTTTAATTACTCCCAACAGTAAATCTCCATCAGTTTACATCTAATCACCCAAATATTTTTAACTAGCATAGCCACTGTTAATATGTAATTGGTTTTGATTAAAATAACAAACTTTAAAGAGGATGAACATAAATTCTTATAAATCACTATCATTCAAAACATTTCAGAAGGCAATTTGTTGACATGTGATAATAAACTTTATAAAAACACATGCATCAACTTTGACATGAAATATGAAAATAAAGTACTCTCCCTCTACGAGTAATAAACAAATAGGAACTAAAATGGAAAAAAACAAAAGCAAAAACACTTATTTCCCTAGTGAAATAGGTGGGACCTAGTCGATGTGAAAAATATCAAATGGGGTTACACTAAATAAAATACACTGTACACAGTCTTCATGTCCAATAGGCAAACATAATGTTAGAAATAAAAAATAAATAACAGGTATAAAAACCCAAACGATTCAAGATCAAACCACCTTGGTGGGCAGTCACTGTTACATATCATCAATGTAATAAAGTCATTGACATATATAACATTACATATAGTAAAGTCATTATACAGTATTAGGTAATTGCCTTTACAGTGTTTAACTGGGTCCTGTGAACATTTTTTTCTCCTTTTTTTTCAGATATCACAAAACCTGTTTTTTTGGTATCAATATGTTAGTGTATGTGTGGAATAGCAGACCAAATCCTGACTATTCACGGCCCATTCAAGTAGGTTAATTTAGAATTTCTGTTGGATAAGCATCATAATATATGACAATTAACTGAAGTAAATACATGTTACTGTATATACACTACTGATTGCGTGAGAAAGGCCACCTACCCCTTAGAATTAAAAAAAACAGAATTACAGAATCAGAATTACAGAATCATAACATGAATTCAGTTTTGAAATTGATATCATATTCGAAACTGTTCCAGTGGTAGGTTCAACTTTAGGCACAATGACAATGATAACAGTTGGTAAGTGATGCCATACGAACTAGGCATTGTTCCGTTGTATGTATGCCTGAGTAACAGCAATTTGCTCTTGCTATGTTACTTGCCTCGATCAAAATGTAACCTTTTTTGCAAAAGGGGCAACAAAGGTCTCTCTCTGTATTGCCTGAAATTACGGGCTCTCATGCAAGACCGATGTATTTTCTCGCCAAGCGAGGTGTCAAACTGAAAACATTTGCCATTTCAGTAATGCCAATTTTTCTCTCATCAAGGCCTCAAAGTGTCGATAGGTATTGTCTTGCGCACTGAAAAGTACGTTTACTGCCATACAGACATTATAAATGGAACGATAATTTTCCCACTCCCTAGAGCAGCTCACATTAAATAGAATGCGAAGGTGTAGCTCTGCACCTAAAAAAAAAGTCCAGACACCTAATAACTTGTTCACAAATCACTTGGTTGGACACCAAGCCGCTGATATGTTCGACTTGGGTGTTCACCAGAACAGAAAATGTTTCATGGACTACGTTGTCACTTACTCGAAGGGAAACATTATGTCAAATGAGGTGTTCTCTTCATCAATCCTATCTGATGCGAACGTGGCTAAGTTAAAGTAATTAGTCACTTCAGCCAACTTACTGGCAGTGTGGTGATCAAATACCAGTTGGCAAAAAGGAAGGCATCGTGGTCATTTACAACACTGACAAGTAGAAAAATCAAATAAAATACCTATGACAGAGCCTAATTTCCCTAGCGACGATACTAGACGGAACTACCTAGTTTATGCCCAACTCGATGTTAAAATATACAAATTGGATACTCGAATAGAATACACTGTACAGAGTCATGGCACCGCCTATCGGCAAACTTACGTAAACAAAATTACAAGTACACAGCACATTTGGCAAAGCCAAACTTTTCAACATGAAACCACCTTCATGGCAGAGTACTGTATTGAGAGAATATTTCAAGCTTGTTGATGAGAGAATACATAGTAATACATGTACATCTAGGCTGCATCCATCCATGTATTTGTGTAGTATAGTCGTTTGCGTTTATGGTTTTCTTTTGATTTTCAGTTGTATTTTTTCAGACAAATATTTAAAGTTCAACAGTTAATGGACTGGTAGCCATTATAGAGTGAGAGCTAAAGATGGGTGCATTTTGCTCTCCAGTTTACTAAAGATGGAGTAAATCATTTACTAAAATGACACAATAGCAGTTTTTTTAACTTGTGCAAATGCACTATCGGTGATTCGATGTGTCAAAGTTGTTGAAGGAAAAATGTGTGATATGTCTTCTTCATTTGAAGATAGAACTTGGTATTGTAAATCATATTTTATGTAAGTAAATGTTTTGCAATAAAGTTAGTTGTTTTGTTAAAAAAATCTTGGTGGCTGTGCCAAGAAGAGTGTAGGAGGGGCAAAGAAAGTGTATCAAATCTTAGTAATGTAGCCCCAGATCAGAAAGTCACCAAAAAAAAAGTAGCCAAAAACGAAGTATAACACCCAAGAAGACCGATGAGGCTACATGTAGTACAGAACTGATCCACTGAAATCACACACATCAGACACATCTGTGGGTAATATATTTTTTCCTATTCGTGTCACAAAAGACAACCGGATGAAATTCATAGAGGAATATTATAGTATGACAGTTTCAAAAAATATAATTTATATTGATACTGTAAATTTAAATTTTTATAAGTACTTTTTGACAACACCCCCCCCCAGACCTCAGCGAAGTTCTCTTGGAAGTTTAGGGGTGCAATTACATTTACGGTTTTAACAAGCGAGCAAGGCTTCCTTTTTGATTCAACTTCCATCACCAAACAAATACAATATCGGCATCCTCCAACCCCACTGCAACAAGAATTAAACCGCATCCACCTGCTGTGGTAATGCAGAAAATTCAAAAGAGGAATAATACTATAGCATCATAGTTTTAAATTATAATTTATATCAATGCTGTAATTTTTAAATTTTTATAAGTACTTTGGACCACATCAGCCCATCGACCGCAACATATTGACCTATCATTGAATCCTGGTCTGGGAAGTAAACAGTCTTGGCACCACCAATCTTGGTGGCTGTGGCAAGAAGAGTGTTGAGGGCAAAGAAAGTTGAAAACACTGAAAGTAAAAAACAAATAAAAGACCTATGACAGAGTTTTTTCCCCTGGGAATACTAGTTTTAACTAAAAGTTTCAACTCGATGTTAAAATATACTTTTGGTATTTGAATAGAAACACTGACAAGTCGGCATTTAAACCCTTTGTAAAACAAAATTCGTACACAGCAATTTGGCAACCCAAACTTTTCAACATCAATCCACCTATGTCAGAGTACGTATTGAGAGAATTTTTTCAAGCTTGTTGATGAGGGTCTACATATAATACATGCATTTGGCCCCCACCCATCGGCATTGACATCTTCCCCCTGACACGATTTGCCACGGGACGATTTTCGTAAAATCGGAACACGGTTATGAACTGTCACTTTAAATTAAAATAGTTAGCCCTCAAAAATTTCAAAGCCCCCATTTCCCTTCCCCACCCACAAAAAAATGCATGCCATCATTTTATCCATGACAACACTTAACACCCTCTTAATCCAGAGATAAAAATCAAGGGGCCTTTCCCACAAAAAAAGAAACCCATTCCAAAAAGATTTACAAAATCCCCCTGAGTGATAAGCAGAAAATTCAAAGAGGATTAAAATATAGCATATAGTTTTAAATTATAATTTATATCAATGGTTTTTTAAATTTTTTTAAGTACTTTACCAATCAGCCCATCGACCCATGGATCTTCATCCAGTTCTGACTTGGGGAACTTCATTTTTACGCTTAGGCCTCGATTTTTCTTCAAAAAATCGATTACTACTCATCTCGAGTCACTATCACTATACATGAGGTTGAGGTGTCTTTTTTTCTTTTTTTGGGTTCATTTTCAAGTACGGGGGCCTTTTTCCAAGATTTTTTCCCAAAACATGGTCTTTTGCTGATATGCTTTTTTTTTATCCTCGCACTTGAATCAGCATTAGGGCCTTTTGTTCTTTTTCCTCCTTTTTAATGACAATGTTTTCCTTACTGCCTGAGTGAGGGTTCTTCAGAATCCGATGGGGAAAAAAACCCCCCCCCCCGACCTCCGTTTTTGCCACATATTTTACGTTCTTACTTTTTTTCATGTTTTTATTATCTTGTAGACTTTTCACCAAGGATCGAAAATTCAAAGAGGAATAATATATAGCATGATAGCTTTTAAATTTAATTTTTATCAATACAATTTTTAAATTTTTTAATATTTGACCCACATCAGCCCATCGACCGCAACATATTGACCATCACTGAATCCTGGTCTGAAAAAACAGTCTTGGACCACCAATCTTTGGGGGCTGTGGGAAGAGGTTGAGGGGGAAAGAAAGTTGAAACTGCAACACTTTTTTTTAAAATTTTTTGTAAAACAAAATTCCAAAAAATAAGTAAACCCCCCTAAAAGAAACCCCATAAAAAAGTAGCCAAA
>CM032668.1:16970999-16990167 GCA_019095985.1 Streblospio benedicti | reverse complement strand
TTTCATGTATTTTCTTTTCTTATGTTAAACCATGGGCATGACCATAGCTCGGGTTAGGTGTCTATAACATGTAAATCTGACGGGGTGAGGTGTTACTAATACATGTCTATAGGGGCCACTTACAGGTTACTCTCATAACGTGTTATGTTACAATAATGACATTTTAACTTAAAATAGCATTACTAGCAGTTTAATTTGTTCAGACGTTGTTAGCTGTTGTATCGCCAATGGGTTCCTTCTTTTTAAGTGCACATTTCCTCTTGCAAAAAATAATAGCTACTCCCTAAAGATGCGTGTCCTCTAAACTTTCAAAATGGCTGCAGCGGGGTCACTATACCAATTTAGATAACCGAACAGAACAATTTGCCCTGCTTACCTTGAGGAGCTTTATGGTCTTTAAATATAGACTACATTTTATAAAGAACACCAGTGTTAAGCTTGACCTGTTATTATGACATGATGCTCTATTTAAACATTTGAAATCAGCTGATGTAGGATTTCAACGTTGTCAGCATACATACCCATACTTGTCTTTAAAACAAATCAAAATGCTGGGCTTACTGGATATCACCGGTACAAGACATGATAGGAATACATCCAAACTGAGCAGACTTATGTCGTTTAAGCGCTGGGCTCTGGAAAAAGTGCCAGTTCTGGATACAGTGGTCGAGCCAAATGCCGACGATCGCAGCAACCGGTCAGAAGGACGTGTGGATGGCGAGGAGGTGGATACGAGGATCCAGGGTGATCGCACTGGGATGGTGGATACTCACTGTGATCCAGACTCGTGGCAGTTCGTGTTCTCTGTGTGTGATGTGTCTAAGAACAGTGATCCTCCTCGGGATAATTTGGATCAAGGGGAATCGTGGGTGAATTTGAGTCTGCGGATGGGCACAACAGAGCAGCTGGATTTCGGCCAGGCGACATCATTAAGCAGCAGAGACACTAGCGGGGAGGGGCCTCACAGCGGCATGGCCTATTTGCCGGAGTACAATGCATGGACCTCCGTGCCACACAGCGCGGTTCAAAAGCACCAATGTACAAGCCGCATGGATGACTGTGCTGGATTGCGAATAGCATCGATGCTAGAGGAGACTGGTTCAGGAGGATGTTCTGACGTTGAGACTGACGCAAGCGACAGCTTCCAGTCCATAGCTGATAACACTGCCACAGACTTTAGCTCTTGCTTGTCACTGTGTGATGATGTGGCAGGCTCCAGTCCCTGGTCATCATCATCATCATTATCACAGCACGGGGCTTGTTCTCACTCAGACAATTTAGAAGAGGATGAGGTGGAGGAGGGCACTGACTTTGAGGACTCGCTGGACACCTCTGTGTATTTCAGCAGGAGCGAGCTGGTGTTCAATATGGACAGTGATACCAGTGATACTGACATGACGGATAGTAGCTGTAGTGACACACATTACTCAGTATATGCTACAGTATCCAACCCGTGCTCGATACCACCGTATACAGACAGCTTGGATGATGAGGATGTATAGGAGTTTATCAAAGCATAAATCTAATTGTAAAAATTGATGTAGCATATGTTATTTAGCATTTCATTTTACTGATATTGTACAGTACCAGCTCTTCTAACATCACACATAATGAGGTCAAATAGTCATAATGAGGTCATAATCAGTCAAATCACAAAACAATCCCCAAAATGGCCTAACACAGGAAAACTGTTGAAGCTGCGTGATTATGGGAAACAGTGTTTCAGAACAAACATTAGTCAGTGGATAAAACTATTATAGTTGTACTAATTGTTTTACTCCAATGCTAAATTTTGATTTTTCCTATGTTTAGAATTAATTCTTGGTAATTATAAATTTAAGGATTAATGTCAAAAACATACAAATCGGACACAAAAGGTGTTCTATGTCGGCCATCTTGTGACAATGGTGGCCATCTTACAATTTTTAATGTCCAGTGTATTTTATCAATACGTGAACATCTGTGCCAATGTTGGAAATTGCGTTAAGACGCAATACAAGTGACTGTTTCACTTAAATGTGTACATGTACTTTGATAACTCAAACGTTATACAGTTTAATTATTCATTAAACAGTTTTAACATAATAGAATCATATTTGTTTGTTTTTATTTACATTCACATGAGGGTACAAAATTATGAAGAACTTGAGTAATGCATTAATTATCCAATGGACAGCCCAGAGCGTTGTCGCGGGTTTTACAGCACGTGCATCACTCTCTACATGATATCAGAGCACTTTCATTATTAGCCTCGTCTCGGGCTGTTTTCAACTACCTCATTTAGACAACTGAATTTGCTTTTAAAAGCATTGACAACTTAGCACTTAGAATTTGGAGAAAAAAGAGAACGACTGCTCTCTGCTGTAACGTGAATTCAGCATGATATTGCAATATAGAATTTCATGGAAGTTTAGCTGTTTCTAGCGTGCATGACTTACATCTTTATTTAATTATGGATATTTTCCAATGTAGCTGCAGTCGCATCTTTCATAGTCAGCAGGAAAACTTTCAGTCACACTGCATATTTCAAACACGTCTCGGTATGCTATGTAATAGATTTCGCAATCATTAGTTGTCGCCACCAAACAATATTGGCATCACTGTCAATCTAGAACTTGAACTGCACGCGTGATTTAGATAATGTTTTATTTAAAGTCAACTAAAACTACTTCACACCCGAGATCGTTCTCAAAACTGCTATATTTCTTAGCAGCAGTTTTGAGAACGTATACCTTTTCTGGAATACAGCATTCTGCATTGCCAGGTAACCTTGGTGAAGGTCATCTATTGGACGGTCATGTGGACGTGAGTGAAAAGGCGTCTGTTGCTGAAGACGACATTGGCGCCGCCTATGAGCAGGAGGAAGAAGACGAGCTGGCAGACGAGATCGCCCCGCTCACACAGCTGTGTGCTGCCGGCGGCAAGAACAAAGACGGGCGAAAACTGCCGAGGATCATGAGTGTCGACTAGCGGCTGGAAACTGTGGGACGGCGGTGGCAGTTCCGTGATTGCCTGGGTCGTGGGGTCCCGAACAGTAATGTTGGCACTGAATGTGCCACTGGGACAGTGAATACTTGTATCACCATTGACATTGCACTTAGAGCTTTTGATTACGGATTTGGTATCCATGTACGCTGTTTATGTTGGTGGTATTGTAGGAGAAATACTCAACATAAATTACACCCATCTACAAATCGTGTAATGATATGATTGTGATTGTATCACATGGATTATTGGGTGCACCAAAACAGTTATAAACACACAAGCATAACGATAATAATGTATGTAGTAGAACTGTTCATAATGAAGGTGATTAATTAAGTATTTCACTATTTCATTATTTCAAACCGTGTAATACATGTATACGGTGATCAATTATTCAGTAACCATTCACTTGATTAATTTGAAAAATAAAACCAGCATTCACCAATTGCATTGTATGAGTACATGTCATCACTATTACCTTAAGTTACCTCAAGATATTTAATGGAGGGGAACCAAGGCCCAAACGTGACCATGATGCTCGCATCTACAAGATTATTACAGAACTTAAAATTGTATGTGTATTTATTTTCCTTTTTAAATTTTGTGTTTTTTGTTTTTCTTTTTTTTTCTTTTTTCTTTTTTTTTTGCTATTTTTGTGGGTTGTTTGTGTTTATTTTGTTTTGTTTTTTGTTTTTTGTTTTTAAAAAAGGATCGAATTTGGAAAAATGAGGGTTCTGAAGGACCGCCATGGGACTCGAGTGTGAAAGTTAATTTGTGGTAAAATGTTATGAAAAAATCATTGAGTCAGAATAATATATCTTACATCACAAAGCAAAAAAAATAATAAGATGATTTCCTATGAGTATTGTAGTGTTTATGTTATTCAACACGCAAAATTCCTCAAGTATATACAAGTAAGTATATAGAGATCTTGCTGATTACTACAAAAATCCAACTAACTACTAATAAAAAATCTTATCTAATGTGGTCAGCAGACTTGATTTTATTGAGTTCATTGTATATAATATCATTAGGTTTAAGTGCACCAAAAATAGCCATGGACATATATAACTGAATAGAGCATAATGCAACCAGAGTCACATCACAGACATTATCAACTGTCAAGTCACAGCGTCCTCCTTATTGTGTTTCAGGCTGTGATTCTGGTTTCGGCCACCTGTTGGCGAGACGCCTCGACAGCATGGGTGTGCGCGTATTCGCCGGTTGCCTCCACACCGAGGGGGAGGTAAGTGCCACGGTCAGCAATTTACACACACCTACATCTGCAGAAAAACATCTCTATGAGGACCAACAGTCAGTTGTGTCACATAGTGTCATTGGGGA
This sequence comes from Streblospio benedicti, assembly GCA_019095985.1. Lineage (NCBI taxonomy): Eukaryota > Metazoa > Annelida > Polychaeta > Spionida > Spionidae > Streblospio > Streblospio benedicti. Next base: position 16,985,838 of record CM032668.1, on the reverse strand, counting down.
TGTGGTCTCCCCAGGGAGGTTCATGTTGGTTTCTTTTCGAAGGATTGTATCTGTAAAAATTGTTCTATTTATGAATAGATGTGATCGCTGTTTTGAGATGGTCTTAATGGGACATACTACTGTCCGTGTTATACTAATTTTGCCGAGCACTGCTTTGCATTTTAACCATGCATACCTTATTACAGACTTTTTGTTAAAGCCTTGACTTTAAAGCCTTGACTGAATGAAAATGTCATCGTTAATCATCTAACGGTGCTATGACCATCCATACTGTATTAAATACCTTTTTAAAGCCTTGATTTGAAAACACTGCTATGACCTGTATGAAAATGCCTATTGTTAATCATCTACTTGTGTCCATTACGGTTGAACAGGGCGCCCGGAAGCTGGCGTCTGCCTGCTCGCCGCGCATGCGCGTGCTGCAGCTGGACGTGCGTGATGACGCGCACGTGACGCAGGCCGTGCGTGACGTCACTTCCGCTCTGGCAGACGACAGTCTGGGTGAGGATACAGTACTGGGCGATACAGGCTACAACGGCATTTACGGGGTTTTACAACCACTGTACCCTAGCAGCCATGTAGTTTACATAGTACTACATACCACACACACTCTCCCATGATGCTGAGGACCATGCATCATTATATAGATAATGTGGCAAACATCAAGGGCGGTTCATGACACTAAATATAATGGCTGTCCTCAGTGTCAGGTTGTAGTGCAGGAGCCTACAGTAAACGTAAAAATAAGACATATTTTGAAGTAAGTTTATCATTGAACTAGTACTGCTAGTATCTTAAACATGTTGACAAATAATTCACTATAGCTTTGCAACAAAATATAGTATTTTTAGATTGTGTGGTCATTTTTCTGTAATAACAAGAGACTGTATTGAATCAATAAAACTGCTTCTGTTCGCACATTACAATGACTGGCTGGCAATTGTCTCTGATAGCTAATTATTATTATCATTTATAAAAAAAAATATTAAGTCCCTGAATGGCTATTTTGATTTACAACATTTTCAATATTATCATAAAGTCGACATTTAATCATGTCATAAAAATCCATCGTAGGTTTCACGGCTTTCCCATTCACTCAGCCTTCAAAGTCCATGTTTATGGTATTTTCAATAAGTAATAAGCCCGAATATATAAGGATGTAAAAATCAAACAAGCCTTCTCTATAGCACTCTAGGAAACCCTAAAACCAGCCTACACCATTCATATCTGCTTGCACGATGCATTAGTGTGGTGTGACATGTGATGTCAGTTGTGATGTCAGCTCCCGCCGCGTCCTCAGACAGGATTAGTCCATTAGTTGTGCGGCGCCCTCTGCTGCTTGTAGCAACTTTGCATGATTTACTTTTTTTTCTTGTAAAATGTAAATGTAAATGTGGTTATTTATAGTCGTAATTCACTTTTATAGTGCTCTAGTGACTTTACATATTTACACCAGGTCATTGGCATCCTTATCACACTATATCCTTCTCAACTCCCTGGGAGCACACAGCACATCGCTACCGTAACGCAGACGTTTTCGTCACTCACATTAGCTTTCACTCGCCGGACCTGTACCAATTTAGCGTGTAAGTACCACGGGGCAGTGTGCAACCTGGTAGAGGTAGGTTTGCTCAACACCCACCAGCAGACCCGACCAGGAATCGAACCTGCGATCTTCTGGTCACGAATCCAACTCCCTATCCATTCGGCCACGGAAGAAGTTGTGGGCATGCGTACGTGCGATACCGGCCATTAAAACCCAACAAAATTAAACCCATTATGATCAACCAAGATGGCTATTTTCCTGGTTTAATCAAATGGTCTTTCTCTTCTCTTGTTATCATAAAAATGAAATAATCCTATTCACAGTTTAAGTGAATATAGGATTACAGTACACTAATATATGCACTGTGTTCTACGTTATAATGTAGACTGCTGGTGATGATCATAGAGTTTATAAAGCATGCATAGGATTGTATTGCTGATTTTTTAAAATCACTGGAATGAAAAGGTTGTCTATGATGTTAAGACCAAGTGTATTTCTATGTTGCAGACTTGTTCGCTGTCGTCAACAACGCGGGGGTCGTGTATTACGGCGAGGCCGAGATCGTGCCGCTCAGGTACACGTAGTCAGGGTCAGGGGGTGGTGGTTATAGGGTCCCATAACCTTCTTTTTGGTCTTATTTCCCACATCCCTCTATTACATCTTATTTCCCACATCCGTTATTGGTTTGGGCTGGGGGTGGGTATCTAGTCTCTCACATCCCACTCCCCAGTTAGCTTACGTACAAGTGTTCATTGAGGGTGTATTTCACAGTCTACTTTTGAAAGTTTAACCAATGTTATATTCAGGGAGGTATTGCAGCGTAAATATGGGCATAAACCCCAAGTGTCATCACGCTTTGTTTTATTTTATTTTTCCTTTTTTTAAACTTATTTATTTGTTTGTTTATTGTTTTTGGGTGGTTGGGGTGGGGGCATTTTAATGACATAGTGTATATTTTAGGCTATTCTATATTGAGATATCAAGCAACATATACAGTCTAAACTAGTGCATTCACATTGTGACTATAATTGCCACAGATATTACGAGCAGCTGGTATCGGTCAACTATCTGGGTACTGTGCGGGTGACGAAGGCGTTCCTGCCGCTCATCAGAGCGTCCAGAGGGCGCGTCGTCAACGTGGCCAGTCTCATGGGTTCGTTGTCATGATTGCTGTTTGTTTTTTGTTGTTGTTTTGCCTATTGCCATAAGTGAAATATGCTCGTTACATATTAAGCCGATAACATAAGTATTGCTTTGCTCCTATTGTTTTATTGTGCAAGTCTTATTACGACTGTAATATTCATCCTAGAAAAGCAATTGTGGGTAGGCCTAACTCACATTAACCAGGGATTTACTTAAATTAAGATGACTGTCGATTCACGTAGCCGTTTTTAGACAAACTCCAACAGCAATGACAAAGTCAGAAGTTGTGTGTTACACGATGTAAATTTTTAAACCTAATTGCTGAACCCATTGACGAGTTTGACATGGGTTCAAAATGTTCAATCGAAGTCTGCATACCTATTGCTGACACTTATCTATTAAACCATAACTTTTAACACACACAACAAATAATAAACAGGAAAATATTTGAATCGACAGACCATGCCTCAGTCTTCGTTGGGGTAGCTCCTGGGTTAGTAGGAGTTATCCCGGTGATATGCTAGACTAAAGTCGTCCGTCTGTGTTCCGTGTCGTTTGCGTTGTGTCACAATGTAAATCAACGGCATCCGCAACACCCTTTGTAATACACTTCTAAACGTTTCTAAACCTGTTTTAGAATGTATATGAATAGATAAGTACTTCTTTCCTGATATTTCTATTTCGTGTATACGCGTGGAATGACGGAGTGACGAATCTTACCACAGACATTTATCAATAATCTAATATCATTAGTAACAATATTGCCCTTGTGCCCTGTGATTTACACCATTGCCATGCACAACCTGTCAGCCTCCTGGTCTGTTGGGCTCCTGATGGTCCTTGTGTGTTGAGACTCACAAAACAATTGTCATCTATGAAATAAACTAAGGCTATATTTTTTTATACTGCTGGTCAAACGTACACAAACGTATCACATGACACCAAAACACGTGACACACAAAAGAAACACCCCGGATGCTATGTGAAACGTCCTTGTAACTGATTTTATCTAATAGTGTATATGATTAGTTCAGTGCATATATTATTGACCCTAGATAACTAGTCCTCTTAAAGTGACAGCTGCCACGGTTCCCGCTGCAGGCAGCACGGCCCTGCACAGCCTGTCAGGCTACTGCGCCAGCAAGGCCGCCGTGGTCGCCTTCTCGTCTGCGCTCCGGCAAGAGATGCAGCAGTGGGGCGTGCGCGTCAGCGTCATCGAGCCGGGCTCGTACGACACCGGTCAGTTCACGCGCGGGCAGATCCAGGGTTTTCGGAAAAGGAGAGGGGGCGCAATTCTTGGGAGGGCGGGCATGGGGTTTCTCATATGATTGCGGTGGTAGCACGTGCCCCAAAACTGGGTGTGTTTTTTCCTTTCACATTTTTTTGTATATTTCTGGGTGTCCTTTTCACATTTTAGTAAATTTGGTAAATCATGTCACATTTTCCCCAGATATTGGTATATTAAGTCACATTTTTTCTCAGATATTGGTATATTGTGGTTCACGTTTTCTCAAACATAGGTATATTATATTGGTGGATGCCATTTTCAACTTGTCCGTGGCACAACCATACCCATTTTCTGACCAATCTTGTATGCCCATAATGTGTATTACGATTATCAGCGTGGGCACAATGAATAGCATCCTCTACAATAATCTATGTTCATCTTTTCATTGTTTGTTTGTTTTATGTTCTTGATATGCGGACACACATTTAAAACTGAACAAACTCAGTCCCTGCCACTCTATCATTATTGCCCTAACTTTTTTGGCTGCAGGAATCCAGGCTCCGGATGGTTACGTGGATTCCCTGTGGACTCAGGCTAGTAGCGAGTTGCGACAGGTAACGCATCACGGTAGTCTCTGTTGTCACAGGAAGCAGTCCCAAGTCTTCTCAAAGACATCGCCGCAAAACTCCATAAAGATACAACCTCTCCATTTAGACCACTTCAGGACGGTATCCTGGGTGGTATAAATAGAGAGGTTCCAGATATTTGAAATATATATTCACGGGAAAACTTTAAAATATCAGCACCTGAATTATAAAACAACGTTCCTCCGTCAAATGACACCAAAATATATTTTCTTTTTGTAAATGAGGCAGAATAGTTTAGAAGTTACTCTCCACTATTGAATATGGTGTGAATATCAATATATTAATGAGGGCCTACAAGCGCACCTTAACACTTCGTTGAATTTGCAATATAAAAATTTATATTTCATTGATGTAGTGTATTGTATTACCAACTTTCAGGACTATGGCAAAGCTTTCTTTGATGCATACAAGAATTGCAGCTTCCCGTCTTCACCGCATCTGGAGGAAGTCCTTGACGCCATGGAAAACGCCATCTTGTCACCGGAACCACATGATGCTTACAGGTAAAACAGTCCCCATTGCTCAAAAGTGCATATTGTAATATTCCGATGGCCATAATAAGAGATCTGTATCTGTCTGTATAAAAACTCTGCTAAAAGTCCAAGGGGTACTTGGCAGCGGGATAGATGAGTATACTAGTAGTCTGTGCTCTCACAGTTAATATTTTATATCATTTCATGGAGGTTAACTTTGCTGTTGCCCATTAATGAAGGACCGGACACTGTTGCTACTATTGTATTGGGCTGTCTCAGTGTGTGTCTTGATGGAAGGTTCCACTGTACCAACATATATGTCTTCATAAAATGCATTAAAACCTCTGATTGAGATAACCTTTTAAACTACCTCCATAGTAAAACCGTCTATCACCAAACTTTCAAAATTCACCCAACGTGAACCTCCATAAAAAGACCACCTTTCTAGTCCAACAACAAGTTGTTTGTTCTTAATAACCAGGTTCTACTGTATTCATATACTCTGACATCCCGCACACTGCCCGCGTATCTTTAGTTTATTTATCATAAAATAACTTACATCATAAAGTTCTCTTTCTTAGTTAGCTATTAACACACATGCCTATAAGCTCATTAGTCACTAATTTGTAACAAGTAAATCATGAAGTAAATCTTGTAATTTTTACACAATAAAGACAGTATGACTAATGTGAGCATTGTTATGTGTGTTGACCTCAACAATAACTTTCAAAATAATTCATTGGCCGAGAGTGTGAGATGAAATTAAAAATGTGAAGTAACGAATAGTGTAGAACTTAATAACGTAGTGTATGTAATGCAATGCAGCGCTTGAATTTGTGTTTCATATATTCATGAAATGCTTGTTTGTTTGTTTTTTTAATTTTGGTTTTGTTGCAGGTGCGGTTACGGGAGCGTCTTGCTGCCGCTCGTCTCCGCGGTCTGGCCGCGCCTCTACGGCAAATGCCAGTGGATTCTGAGACAATTCACATTTTATACCGGAGTAAAGCCTGCTAGCCTTTGTGATAACTAACACTGCAGAGTGCATGCTTGCAACTTTTAACTAAAACGTTGCCATCACAACGCTAATGTATCATGCATTATGAAGAGAAAGAAATACACATTTAATTATTTTTTCTAAACATGTTTTTCATCACTATACTTTATTGAAAGCTTGATGGAAAAGCAAACATTAATTTATTCTATCCACAATGATAATACTTTATCATTGATTAGCCATGAGTGGTGTTTTGTTACTGAAAAGCTAGAAATATTTGGGTACATTTTTATCTGTAGGTTTTGCTGTTTATTGCAATCCACAACCTTGAATAGCAAGCAAGTTTAGTTATATATTCGTGTAATCATACAAAATCAACTTACTTTTTCAAATGAATGAATCACAAAAGGTGTCTGCTACTGTCTTCGGGGATGCCCATTCATATTAACTGAATATGGATTTACAACATATTGAGTATATATATTGACGGAAATAATGATAGATTAAAATTCCTGCAGTTTACAATGATCATATAAACACAAAAATATTTAAAATCACTTAAAAGTATTGACAGTATTATCATAAATAACTGGGAAAGAAAAAAAGAAGTGGATTACTTATCAACTTGCTACCCATGTGTTTGATTTAATGATACTTTTAAGACTAAATGTATATTTAAGCATTTCTATACACTAAAACATTACAATAGCATGTGTTTCACAAAATGGTTTAAAATTGATAAAAACGACAATTCATAATCACTCTCTAAATGTTATTCTTTTTATTAATGTGTGCCCTTCTTGATAACTCAGAGTAATAATAGAATTTCACAGGTAAAATAACATCTAGAAATCGACCATTCGTTTTTATTATCCAAATCGCAGACTAAAATTGATAATTACACGTAACCGGCATGAGCGACAATCAGGCAAAATGGCCGGCGTGTGCGTTATTCAGCTAAAATGGTCAATATTTGTCAGAGATAATGGACTATCATCGTTACAATAACCTTTCCGTCATGAATTTACGTAGGGGGTCAATTCAAATCCAATCAGGAAAGGACAGACTAAAGGATATTTTACAGATGGCGCCATTTGCTTGATAATCGTAATGTGTTTGAGTTTCTGAATCTGCAAAAGCCGTTTCACTCCGCAACATGCATCGTCATATCTCACGACTATATACGCAGTTGGTATGAACAAAGACTTTAACCCCCCCCATTCTATTCATGCCGCCTACGGCATAGTATGTCGGCGGAACGTGTTTTTGTAAATGTTTTGTTACTAAAAATAGCATTTGGGGGATTTTGGTGGGTTATATGGAATATATTCCAGAATTTTTGTTTAACACCGCCAACGAGCAAGATCGGCACGAAGAAGTCATTCCACTAATGCCGCCCTGGGGCCTCCGGTACAAAGGGGACACCACAGTACATCGTCGGCGCCAAAAAGCAACGGTATCCTGCGACTTCTCCTAAGAAGTCACAGGATACCGTCGAGGCCCACAACGTCTGCGAGGTTGGGGGTTCTATTGATTTCCTTTGATCTCACCGACACCGCTATACATCGCCGACGGCCTAAATGCACCGTAGGCTGGGTCTCAGTGACACCGCTACACATCGCCGACGGCATAAGTGCACCGTAGGCGGGGTCTCACTGACACCGCTGGACATCGCCGACGGCCCACCTCTAAACACCGCCGTCGGCCTTAAACACCGTAGGCGGGGTCTCACTGACATCGCCGGCAGCCCACCTCTAGACATGGCCGGCGGCCTAACACCGTAGGCGGGGTTCAAAGCATCGCCGGTGGCCTTAATGCACTGTTCGTCGGCGGCTTCAAAGAGCGCGGTATGGCGAAAAACAAGCGTGGTATGGCAAAAAACAAGCGCGGTGTCCCATGCCGGCGGCATCAATAAAATGGGGGGGGGGGGTTAGGCAGTGTGAGTCATCAAGCCGTGAAAACCGACGATGCGCAACATGATGAGAATAAAAACGCCCAAGGCCCAGCAATACCAATAATCCCTATATAAACTCGAACTGCATTGCACAACGCCCGACGCCGCCAACAAACATAAGCAGGACTTGGCAATACACAGTTTGCGACGTGGGGCGAGGTATGGGCGCTGATTTAAACCCCGGATATGGGCATGCAATGTCAGGCAACCAGAGAAGCGGCTTCTCACGGTGGAACGCGACATCAAAAAATTCAAAGGGAATTTCATCAATACCGATCAATAATCCCCACGCCGCGCGGGGTGGGGACGCGGTGTCACGAATACACTTCTCCGGACCTACGGTGTCTTTCCGTGGGATTTTTGGAGGCGGAGTGGTCGCAGAGTTGCTACGGAGCCTATTTTGAGAGCGCCTGACATCGCGTTGCTCCGCTTCAGCTCGATTTGGCGCCGTCCGCCGAAGTAACATTGAGAGGGTTAATTTTCCCAATAATTTCTCATTTTTACGGACTTAGCCGATTATTTGACGAAAAATGGACGTGGAGTGCCGACACCGCACCCAGGCTAACTGGGGGGTAAGTTCCCAGTCCGCCGGCCCCAGTGGGACGCGGCTTTTAGGACGAGTATGGGAGCAGGGAAGTTACTATCAAGTTGTTGACAGTGTAATAGGTCTATTCTCGTAATAATGCCTATACAATTGCAGATTCTAATATTATCTGTCTTTTGTTAAGTACCTACTGGATTAATATTGTAAAATGTTTGTATTCCAAGACACTACAGCGTAGGCCTATATTTTATTCATGTTATGGTTTTACGAACTGATGATGTGTGTATAAGCACCAAAACACAATGTGTTCTGAATTTCGTTGGTTCCATTTTATGAAATAATTGTGAAACACATCTTAAAATTTGAAATGGGGAAAATGAGATGTAACTGGGAAAATGGCATTCAAATATATTTAGTACTCTTTCAAATTCAACTTATTTTCATTATGACAAACTGAAAAACACCACATAAATTACACTTATACTCATGTACAATTACAAAATGAATTTCAAAATATATATTATTTATGTATATCTTTTTTTATTTATTCTATTTCCAACGCTATGAATATGCATGGTTTATCTTGCTATCAGACCCAAGATCCTTAATATGATAAGAGGAAAAAAGTTCTGATTAAGTTATGAACAAACACTCTGTCAGTCACTTGCATTTATCAATTTGATTTTAACCCATCACCATCTTTGCCGTGGTATATAGGCATTTAGACCTGCTTGGGATTGTTTCATTCCGCGCCAGTAAACTCCCCAAGAGTGTACTGCTCTAACTCTTGGGAGAGTCTGAAAGTTGGGTGATATACGTGATTGACATCAAATAATCTCAAACAGGTATGTCAAATTTAACTATTCTTTTACGAATGTATTATTTATCATGTCAAGTGATTTTCTATGATAATATTCTCCGCTGACTTATTAAAGGGTTTCTATAAACGAGAAGGATGATGCTATCATTATAGTTGTTGAGAGACAGGTTTTTGTCACGGCCCATTGTAAGATACATGTACGAGAAGTTCTTGAAACACTGGTCAAGGGCGTAATGGCTGCTGTACGAGAATGTGTGTTTATGTCACGTAATTCTTTGTGCTTAAAATGATTGGAGTAAATGGCATAAATGTTACTTTAAGTGTAAGACTATCAGCAGCGTGAAAATATATTCAAGTAAAGTTCTATATCATGGTGTCAATATAAATGCATGTCTTAACAATAATCATGATCTGTCCTGGCACTGAATTGGGGAACTATTTTATAGATGTTGTAACAGTGGCCATCCGCGGCCATCTCTTTCATGCTGCACATTGATTGACTTACGTTAAAAACAAAGTCGTGACATACCTCCCCTATACCTCCCCTATTTTCTTTCTTGTCAGTGTAAGATCGTACGAATACCAGAGAGAAATCACGGCTATACCATACCCGTGAGATGTGACGATGAATACATTGTAAAGCCATATTCTGTGATGTGGGCGGGTTGGCAACCTGCCATCTTTGTTCACTTAATACTGGTCAAATGCGAACAGCCCAGTTTGTTCTTCGTCGGCTTTCACGGGTTGATCATTCACACTGCCTTTACAAGTCCTTGATCATATCAACTGCGTATATCGCCGTGAGATATGACGATGAGTTTGTTATAAGTGATCCGTGGTCGGGCGACCTCGTTAAAACACGTCCACAGTACGATACGGACATTTGCAAGGGGAGAATCCAGGGTTTGGAGACTGGGGGCGAGGGGGGGGGGGCTACTTTTCAACATCAAAAAATACAATACGGGGACTAGTAACAATATTATAAGAAAGATACTATAATAGATATTTATAACCTCTAAAATTTATTTCTTCACTATATAGCATACCTTTCAACTGTCTGCCATTCCTTTTACCTCACAACAAATTGGGAGATGGCTTTAACATTACAACAAAACAGTTATTTTATCTATACATACGGTTCCTAAACACATCGGGGAGGGGGAAAAGCCATCCCCTTTCCCCGGATTCGCCAATGCAATCGATCATCTCTCTAGTTTCAACATGACGCATGCGTGACAAAGTCCATTGACAGGCGTTATAGGGGTCATTTTGATATAGACACCATTAGGGAATTTCGATGATCCTTCAATACACGTTCTTTTTTTTCCAAACAATAACAAATGGATAAATGAATTATACATATAATGTCAGTCCATAAAAACTTAACATAAACATAAAAAACTAAATAAAATTAAGATAAAATGACTAAGTGTACCTCTATAGAATATTGTTCCATCGTTTTGTTAACTGTGATTGATGCATGTTATATTAAAACTGCTAGATAAGATTGCCTTAATCAGCTCATTGGATGATTCTGATAAACGTTTTCTAAAAGAAAATACAACTTTTCAAACAACACCATCAAAACTATCAATTTTATCAAAACATATTCCTTTGATATACTATCACCTCTTTTAAAATTCATAAGATTTCTGTAAATGTAATTATAAGCAACTTTAACTTCTTGAAACTGACTTTTCCTAAAATTGGACCATAGTTCACAGCCATAGTTGCTTGTGCAATAACTTTTAAACAATTTTCGCTTCTAATCTTCAGAGCAATAGTGAACCTTATGTGATAACATATTTCCTCTAACACACCAATCTTTAACTTGACGTTTCATATCACAATCATCAGACAGAGTATCACTTAAAACCGTACCAAGGTATCTGTGTTTTTTAATAAAGTCAATAGATTTTCCATTAATCTTAATCGTTGGAACATTTGACAACTTCATACCCTTGGGTCTTATATAGCACTGGGTTTTGTGTACAGGAAACGGTCATTTACCATAACGTAGACACTCGTTCTGGATTCAAGATGTCGCCTATGGGACATTAGTCCACTTGTCCTTGGATCACAATGCACAGTTTATCACGCAGTGACTTGAGTACTTCGTTAACTGCGAAATCCCACTTCACTCGAGTTGTCTCTAGGTTCAAAATGGTGAATGTCATAGGCAGATCCGTTTTGATTTTTTTTTTATTATTATTTATTTATTTTATTTTTTTTGATAAATACAGTATTCAAGACTAATGTCACTGGTCGCCTTATTACAAGATACACACAGCTAATAAGATTTTTAACTTTTTCCCCATTTGCAACCACCTCTAAAATAAAATCCGATCGCGCAGTCCATTCATAATGAGGTAAGATAAACCTCCGTGACCACCTCTCCACTGAGACCACTTGCAGCCGTCACCGAGTGGTTATGATGCAAAGATCGTACTTGTACATCATCGTCAAGTCTCACGGCTATATGAATTGGACTTGTAAAAGCTGTGTGAACTATCAAGCCGTGAAAACCGACAATGATGTTGCATTGTTGCCGGTAGAATTAAAACAATTTTTCGATATGCGAACCCCTCTCTATTTCAGGGTTTGAAAAAACAGCACTATGGATGATTCCACGGTCCTCTACTTATACACTGCCCTAGTGTTGGTCCTGATGCTCGTCTATCTTCATAGAATATTCATACTCAAAGTGAGATGTTCAAGATTCACCACCTTCATATTAGCCACATTTGTGGTTCTGGCGGGAATCATTGTCGCTTATTATAAGGTAATCAGCAATTAATGTGAGAATGATGATTGCTGTATTTTTTGCCATTGGGTTTCTTTTTCCTGATATAATACAGAGTGGGTATCTATGCATTTGTTGTTAGTCTATGATGGTATTTACAAGGGGCAAATATTTACCAGCATGTGGCAATTTCACCAATGCAGTTGAAATGATATGATACTTTAACAGAAGTATGAAAAATGTAGCATTATGTCCTACCATTACCCGACTGTAAATAATGTGCACCACCCTTCTCAGCTCAGCCCATTTAGCTTCTCATTTTGAAATTACACGTACTAGAATAGTATATAAGATTATACACTTACACATCAATGGTTTGTGTTTTGATAATATGTTGTCGTTTTTTCCAGGACAAGCGCCTTGGCCCCCAAGAAAAAGCGGTCTTAGCAGGCTTTTACATTCTGTTCGTCGTTTGTATGCAATATGTGACGAAGTCACCTCTATTGCCAGCTGCAAACAAGGCGGTCGTCATAACAGGTAAGTGCCGTCTGCCATCAGACTAATTTACCCTGATCAAATTCAGCAGAGGTGTGCCTTGCAGATAGAAATGGCAAATTGCTATAATGTGTCAAAACCGGGAGGAAAAAAGGTTCGTGTTGATAGGAGATAAGGTACTCTAATACCATTATGGATATAATTAGGAAAATGCAGTTGGGTGTAATTGAATCAGGCACAAAATATCTGTATAAACAGTACTCCTAATTGATACATATACACAGTTTATACTTACACAATCATCGCTACGTCCCTGACTATGCCATTTTCCGTCTCCTACATATTATTCAGTCTTGTCTCAATAGTAACAAGTAGAATACAAACTGTTAACTGTGATGTACAATATGCGCCCGTGAGGCGCGTGCACCTTAAGTGTTATTATCATTATCGATAAACATGAAATTAATGTCCTCCTGATGGCGGTGTGTGTGGCCGGTCGGTGAGGCGCTGGGTCCCTTGGGACCGTGTGTCACGTATGGTGTCCAGGTGAGCGGCGGTCGCGTGTGATGAGATGATCCATGGTTATGGGTTCTCTTGTTTTGTGACACTAATGTTGTTTGTGTGTCGGAGTTGATTGGCGTCTTTGTCACTCGACTTGTAGCTTTTGCTGAGAGTGTACGTATCAAAAATGGCTTTGAAGTTTACAATTGTGTGCCGGTTTTCTGAGCTGGATCTATCGGATCTCGAACGTTTGCAGGCGGATTTCATTTGTCTTTTCATGGACTATCCGCATGCCGGTGTGACGTGAGTATTTGTTGATTTTATGTTCTAGTATTTAAATATAGTGAAGTCATACGCGGTTCTATTGGTGCACGATGGTGGCGCGCGGCGAGAACGTTCTGTTGAAAATCGATGTTTATGTGAAAGTTAATTGATGTTGAGCCATTTATGAAGGTGACCTGGGCAATTGGTGATGGTTTGATGCATGTTGACTTGATAATTGGAGCTCATCCGGGTCAATCAGGGGGCGCACGAGCGTGTTTGGACACTGTAGATTTTGCCTTGTATGCGTTGTGCGTTGTGCGTTCATTTTGCGTGCTAATCGAAGATTGACGGGATATTCGGCTATAATACTGCTATCTTGTGTTGAGTTGCAGTCTTCGATGCGGGGTCCGATAATTATGTCATCGACTATGATGTGACAGTAACATCCGAGTGTGATTATTGTGTGAGTGGTGATTTGCATCTGTGTTTGGTCTTTGTCGGCACATTTGATTGTGGTTGACTGGTTAAAGCCGTGTAGTAGGTATTCGTGGGGTCCGACTCTTGTTAACTACAGGGAGTCTTGCACGTATACTCGGAAGTTGCATTTGCTGATTTTGTCAATGTTGGCAAAAATGTTGTATTCGCATCCGCCCCTACTGTGGTGGTGAAGTGCTTCTGGTAGGTGGCACATGTGTGCGTTTTGTTGACATTTGAGGATATCGTGTTGGTAGGCAAATCCATAGTAGTTATTATCTGAGGAAATTAAAAGGTAGTTGTGTTGTAATTGTAGTCTGGTGAATGGGGCTTGATTGGTTGTCGGCCCATGGATGGGAAGCGACTGCGTTGTCATGTGATATATGTTGAAGATCAGCGGCGTTGATGAGATGATTGGAACTAGTATTGTGTGCAGTCTAGGATGTGTCCTATGGCTGAGGAACTCTTGTAGTAATACTGTTTGAGGTGGTTGTAGGGTAATGGTTGGTAGTTGCGGCAGTGGATTTTGAATGACAATTTCCAACGGCCTTTGTTGAAAGATTTGGGTGATACCATATTTGGCGGCAGATGGTTCCTGGCCAGTGTTTTGAGGCCGGTGCTGAAGTCTGTAATCACATTGTGAAATTGCAGGATGTGTTCTGTTCGTTGTTGGAGTCTGTGGAGGACCGCAAGTAGCTCCAGTAGGTAATTGAGCTCGCTTGGTGAGGCGAATGAAATGAAGTCGTTGATTTGGTCATTAATTTTTTCATGTTGGTGATTGTGGCTAGTAGCGTCTCGTCTTGGTGACGTACCAACGTGACTAGATGGTGACTTGGTGTGTGGTGGCATTGTATGTAGTCTTGAATGCTTTGTACAGGTTATCGTAGTTGGCGTCAAGAGATTGAGCATTAGTTGACATTTTCTTGAGCTGTGCTTGTAGCTTTCTGACATCAGAGTGTTTAGCTGTGCCGAAAACGGTTGAAAATAGCGCCTGTAGCCACGATTGTTTTCTT
>CM032668.1:16936444-16963914 GCA_019095985.1 Streblospio benedicti | reverse complement strand
TGATTGTATGTGAACAATGTCTTTCTATTATCAAAATCATAAAACATCACTTATATAAACAACTTTTTATTTTATTGAGTTGCAATAACAAACTATTATGGTATAATATAGTATAATTAAAGAAGTATAATATCTAGCGTGCATAGATCTAGCAAACAAATGACATGGACGGGGCCGTCTTGTCTTGCACCAAGCCGGAGGGCCATTTTAATTTTTATTACGGAGGAGGCAATAAAAATGTTCAGGAGGCACCACTATACACAGGAGGGAGGGGACGAGAAACATTTTATTATTTTTATGAGGCCTTAACAACACTAATGCCCAATAAAAACAAAGAATTGTACACATGATTAAAACCTGTTTCCAGACTTTACAAGAATGGAAGTACCGTTATAATCAAATATGGAAGCAGCATTTTTTTTTGCCTCCAAAAATACTTTTAATTTGAACTCAACTGCCATTTCAAGTAGACTTCTTACATCGATTTAACTGGATATAAAATCTTATTGTGACTAGTACAAAATATGACATGACTAAATTGATCAGACGCTATGTCTTAATTCTGAAATATGCACACAAATCAACAAATAAATTTTAATTTAAAATCCACAAAAAAACTATCAACATTCATAACATGGAATTAAAGCGAGGGGTACATTCCAGCGCAAGGTGGGTCTACAGCCAGTCTACGACCAAAAACGCACAGAAGTCGTAACTATCCGTGAGTGTACAGTGCGGCAAACGTACGTTTTTTCAAGGCCGTACGGTGGCTGCAGAAGAAGTTTGGCTTGCCAAACTTCTTCTACGACCACCCTGCATCATGGCCTAACCGTATGGAGGCAGTGCGGAGACCTTACGTGAAACACAGAGGATTTAACCGCACGTTGTCGGCACAGACACAGTACTGGGGCCGTGCGTTCCCTGTACCATGAACGTGCGGATCCCGTACTTTTGTAATCACACAGTGCGTAGAGCGTAAGTTGTACGCAAGTACATCGCACGTTCTATGCAAGTTGATCTTACGGCCACCTTAATAAAAAAACACTCCCTGTCCCGACGCATTCCTAACGCATGGAACCCATGCGTATGTGCCCACAACTGTACTTTTGTCAATGCATGCGGAAAACGCCGTAGACGCCGCCGACCTCCACACGCCTTGCGGCGACCACGGCCGCAAGGTAGAATGTGCCCCTCGCTTTTGGCATTGATTACACTGAAAGAAACTAATGCAAACTATCAACAACATCACCACTGTTTAGTATAAAACATAAACATTACATTACTTTTTGCAAATACATTTTGGAATTATTTGGATTGAAAGACATGGACCTAAAAAAACTTTTTAAAGATCAAACTTCATGTAAAACAAAGACTCTGTGCTTCTGTGGCCGAATGGATAGGGAGTTGGACTTGTGACTAGAAGGTCGTGGGTTCGATTCCCGGTCGGGTCTGATGGTAAGTGTTGAGCAAACTTACCTCTAACAGGTTGCACACTGCTCCGCGGTACCTACACGTTAAATAGTGATAAGCGTGCGCAAACAGCAGCAATGCTGGGAGTTGAGAAAGATATATATGAGAATGTGTCGATGACCTGGTGTAAATTGTAAAGTCGTGAGATCAAAACTTGGATCAAGACTATAAACCAGACATTTACATTTACATTTACATTGACTCTATATTTTTCAGCTTCCCAAAAGGACAACATGGCGGCAGATCGGCAAGTGAAAGTTGGCATTTATGAAGTGACCTTAAGCTATGAGAATTTAATCAATAGTGGGTCTTTTGGAAAGGTGTATAGATGTCATCAGCGAGGGTATGTCGCAAAAGTGATAGATACACACAGTTTGCCGGCTGAGCATCAGCCTGTGCTGCTCAATGAAGTGATGCCAGATTTGAAAGAGCTCAATCACCCCAATGTTATAACAATTTTGCATCACTGTTTTCTTGGTGCTGAGCTGTGGATTGTAATGAAAGAATGTGACACGGATCTATTATATTATACACCAATCTGTGATGCTCATCTATATCATGTCATGTATCAGTGTGCATCAGGTTTGGCCTACCTCCATGAGAAGCGTATCATCCACAGGGACATGAAACCAAACAACGTGCTGGTTAATCTGAACCAAGGGTGCTTTCCACATATTGTTGTTACTGACTTTAGCTATGCTAAAGACCTTAGTGGCCAAAGCCACAGTTATATGAGGAGCATTCATGGAAATCTACACTGGATGGCCCCTGAATTACTGACATTGAATGGTGAAATTGCATCTAATGTGTGGTACACCAGTAGAATAGATATCTTCAGTCTTGGCCTTGTGTTCATCTACATAAGCATTTCACAAGAAGGAAAGGTCTTCTTCAGGAAACAGATCCGTAAGTGCTTTTTAACATTATCGTATTAATTATAACATACTTATTGTAAATAGTAATAATTATGATAATATTGTGATATGCTAGTATGCCTGAATGTACGTGAAGAATGTAACTTGCTTTGTTTTATTCTTTGTTTATTGTGTTTCAGTGGGGGTTGATGCTAAGAAAAAGGAAGGAATTCACATTCTGGAAATGTTTAAACATTTTATGACCGAAGAACGTTTCCAAAAGTTACAATTTTTGCAACATCTTGTTGATAACAAGCGGAGGTGGAAAATCACAGATGTTGTGGCAGAATTATCAAAATTGACGGATGAACTTGGCAACAGTAAGTTAAAACGATCAAAACCTAGGAAATTCAGCAATATATCAATTTTTATACTTTCTGCTAATATTATACTTGAATATTTATGAAAATGCTATAAAAGCTACTCTGTTTGCATCACTATTAAAGTTAGATTTTTGAATGCTCACCCACCATTCATTTTATCAAAATCCTTAGATGTTAGTGCCTCATTCAAAGTGAAAAAATCAATTTTTAGCAAAGTTAAAGATTATAAATATTTCCATCGTGTAAGTTTAGACCTACATATCATTTAGATACTAATGAATGCAGAACCTCTTTTGTACATGCAGCATTTTATTTAATGTCATTTGAATAAACGACAAAAAGGAAAATCTTCTGAGGCACGGTAAGTTTTTCATATAGCTAGTGTTGTTTTTGTGATCTATGTGTCTATTCTTCAGTTCTCAATTGCGCAGAAAAGTTGCGCACTCGACATATTTTTTAAACATTTGAGACACAAAAGTCCATGGGTACTTCCGGTATATGTTATAAGCCCATTTAAAATCGCATTTAATGCTATATCATTCAAAGTGTGTATTCTACACAACATTGATGGCTGTTACACTGATAGACGTTGGAAAATTAAGTAAGTACATCTATTTGAAGCGTGCATTCTTCAATATGGTGAAGTTGTCAACTTTTTTCTTCACTGGCTGTCTGCAAATTTGACCAAGTACCGGCTTTTGCTCATAACTTCGTCAATTTTTATGTTAACTAAAATCCGATTACATATTCGTAATCCTCATTAAAAATACTACCAGGAACGCTATTTGAGGCATGCATTCTCCATAATAGTGAAGTTAAAACGTTTGTATCATGCACAAACTACGCAGGTCGTCTGCATTTTTTTCACGAAGACTGGTATTCTGCCCATATCTTCGTCAATTTCAATGTTAACTAAAATCCGATTACAGATTCATAATCCTCACTCAACATTCTATTAGGAAAGTACTTTACATGAATGACATAGGATAAGTGATAGCTGAAAATTACCTTAGAATATTTAAAGTCGTGTTAGTTTACAATGACGCGAGCGACCGGAAGTAGTCAATGGACTGTTTGGTTTGGATTAATTCTACTGCGCACCACGTCCCGCGCAATTGAGAACTGAAGAATGGTTGAGGAGATAGTCAGGGTAGTTGATTTTTTTTCACGTCTAGCTTTAACAATTGCTAGCTTTGCAATTTGACATATTTTGCGGTCACCTGTGTATTAAAGCGTTTCTAATTCTATATGCTTTTTCTTAGACACATGTATGTCACCTTCAAACAGCGATTCGGTGCCAAGTACGACCCTCACATCAATTGATCTTATTCGCCATGGTAAGTGGGTATACTTTTGCAACTATGGTTTTCTAGTTTTCTATACATTCATTTGTGTGTAATATAATGTAATGGTGAATAGACACAAACATTAGATAAGTACTGGGAGATCCAGTTGTACACATTACGTTCCCATTCTTCCCTTCACTCCTGTCAATACCGCCTCCACCTCACGACCACTCTCCCCACCTCCAATACACTTTAGATAGCTCTAGATAGGGGTTTTTGACATCACAGTGCAATCTCACATACATATATGGATCACATGGAATGTTTACTTGTGCCCTCAGTTGCACCCCTTTTTCTAGTGTGAATTATTATTAGACACTAATTATGTTTCAGCTGTTGGATCTAGTAAAAGAGAAAGTCATGTTTTGTCTTCAACTTCAACCCTGTCCCATTTACAAAATTCAAGTATGAAGATTTTTTTACAGATATGTATATATATTAATACTATTCAATTTACAAATAATTTAGAACAATATTCCACTGAAGTTTTATTTCTTTTACTAGGAATGAAGATTTCAGATCTAAGGTTACTTAAACATAGATTAGAAACAAATGCTGACCAAGATATCCTGTATAAAAACTGCAAGACTCTTGGATTTAGCTTTCATGGTAACACTTTGGGAGATGGAAATTGTTTCTTCAATGCAATAGTAGATCAATTATCGATGAGAGGGCAACACTTAATTCCAAACGAATTGCGTAGAAATGTTGTCAGATTCCTTCAAAACAATCAGGAATTGTATGTATGTATTATTTTCCATTGCTATACAATAATCTATAGTCTACCTAGAACATCCTAGACCATCGAAAAGAATTTTTTTAATGTTTTTGTTAGCTTGCCTTTTATAAATGCTTAAGTTTGGAAGAATTCATATATTGAGCTTTTACTGTTTCTTTCTTAAAAAATGTCCTCTTATAAACATAGTTGAAGATTAATCCATTATTATCTAATATAATGTAACTCATTTTAGAAAATATAGGTTCACATTAAATTGCCTGTTCTCCATTTAAACAGGGCATTGATGGTCCCATTAGAGTGTGTGACTTTATTGAGGAAGACTTGGAAACTTACTGTAACCGAATGAGAACTGATGGAGAATGGGCTGATCATGTAATCATCCTAGCAACTGCACAGTATCTAGAAATAGATATTTTGATTGTCACGTCTATTCCAGGTACTAATTGATTTAGCTATGCCAGGCCCACTCCATATTAAATCAAAATAAGCTATTTAAGGGAGGGGGTAAATTTACAGAATTTTCCATAGAATGGTGATCTTTTTTATCATATTTCCAGACGTTTCTATAGAGGATAACATAACGTGGATCGTGGGAAAAGAAGTTTTTGATGGGCAGCCTCTTCACATTGGCCATTATTTTGAGATGCATTACCAATCCTTGATTGTTGAAATTCAAGCTTCAAATGAAAGCAACGTCACCAAAGATGGAAATAATATTCAGACGAAAGGTAAGTGTAATGAATGAAAGGAAGGCACTCTGGGACCATAGGCTAAGGTCACTCTATATTCTCGACCCTTATGAGAATAACTCATACCCAGATGAAGGAAGGCTGTGGTAAGGTAAATATCCCCCAGTAGATGTCAGTATTGCTTTAAAAAGTGCAGCCCTCCTTAGCTCCCTAAGTATTTAACAAATAAGTTAACATTTAACTTATGACATTATTGTAAACAAAGTACTTGACTGTGTGTCAAACCGCCGTAGCAGTGACACTCACCTGGGGTGCATGCGGCCTCCGGGCCGGCACACCCAGCTGCGCTGCAGACGTTCCTCGACTAGACTACTCCTCGTTGTGTTTCCTTAAGACTACACGTGCACCACATACTTGGGCCACCGGTCGGCCCCTGGGTCGTGGGGTGTATTGCCCCGGGTTTCACGAGAGGCCTCCACGCGGGGAGGACTTCGCACCGGTGCTGACACGCTGAGCTACGGGCGTCCCCTTCGCTTCAACCACGGTAGACCAAGTCCACGACGGTGAGGGAGGCAGGCCACCGGCCAGACCTCGGTAAGGCAAAGAAGAGGGCCTATTCCTTCGGGAATAGGTTGCCAACCCTACGTGCTGCTGTACCAGCGTCTAAGAGAGAACTGCCGCTAATCGGCTCAATCCAGTACAAGAGAGTACTGGTTCCTAATCCTAATAGTGGCCATAGTAAAGGACAACAACAAAGCCCTATCAAGGTGTGTGTAACTGGGATATTAACCTAGTCCAGTGCAACTTATACTACAGGGGTTGTTTATACTCTGCGGTCATGTCACAATGAACCCGCGCACTGGAGGCCCTAACAACATTTGTTACATTATATTGATTTAACATATGACACGTATGTTATTATCACAAAGGCAACTGTAGTATTAACAGCTTTCTCTACTGATGATTCTTTTGTTTTAAAGGAAAGATTCAGCATTATGGCAATTTTCTTATCAATTTCAGCTTTCATGAAATACCTGTTTTTGTTTAATATTTCAAGATATACAGCCCTAAACTTAGGTTGTGTTTACATTGAAACAAAAACCATTTAATATCTACTATCTGGTCTCATACAAAACGTTTCTTATCCATTTCAGTGTATGGCCTACTATCAAGTTTGCAACAGTTCATCGTGATGTTTTATTGTAGATATGTCTCAGGGCAATGCTGTTTTTATGAGTGATAGATGACGTTGATGTTCATCGTCTTTGCCTTTTATAAACTGTTTAAAAAGCATTCAAGTGTTTTTTCTCCTCAGTATATAAATTGTATTCTTGCTCATATGTTCATTGTAATCTTTCCTTTATAGCTCCTTTGATGTAATCCTTGCTTAGGCATTTTTGTGTCATTTGATACTGTTTTGCCAACCATTTATAGCCATTAGATATTTCACACCCTCTGACAATACCTTTGACCACACCCACCTGTTAGAATGATCACAAAAAATTGCATTACAGATTCCGACTGTTCCATGACTTGAGCCATGACTTTTAAATATAGAATATACTGGTACATGTACACTAACATTTATCATTAATAAAAGTAATGTGATTAAGAGAGATCTAGATTCTAGACATGTTACATAGCTATGAGGTGCAAGACCCGCATAAACATTGCCATGTGTAATAGTGTTCTCTCAATGTTTGTTTTGACCTCTTACAAAGGTTGGGAAGAGGCACTTCAACTTGTCTATGAAGATGAAAATGGAACCCTCGTCCTGAATCATGAGACATTGCAAAAACTATATCAAGAACGGAGACCAATCATTCCTGTCAGCATTTTTGGAAAACACAGGACAGGAAAATCATTCCTGCTAAATTTCCTTGCACAATGGAAACCAGGTGGGTTTGATTATATGACAAACACATTTTATTTTGATGAATAGAATTTCTACCACCATATTTCGTAGCGGTACGTTATTACAAAATGAAGCAAGGCACACCTGAACTCAGTACCAAACTCTACAATTTGTCAAAATACATATGCATGACGTTATAATCTAGGCCAGAATTCTATAGAGAGTTAAGCACTGAGTTCAGGTGTACAGTGTGTCTATGTGAGTATGTGTACTGTAGAAGTACCTTCATCTCTTTCAAAGTGAAAATAATGAAGCAAACACTCTGCACAATGTACACCATAATTATGGCTATATTGTACCTAACTCATCAATCTTGGCAAGAATTCCCATCCATCGCCAGTCATAAATATTAGCAGGGTGTCCGCAATCAATAATGTACCGAGCCACAGAGAATACAAAACATTCACTTTTTCATTAAGTTTTTCGTTCAAAATAGTCTAAAATAAAAAGTTGATACGTGAATTAGCAGTTCGCCTACTTCAAAAAAGCCAATGCTGTATACGTCTATCAGGGTGTTCCATAATAACTCATTTTTGTAGCACCTTTTACGGCACTTCACAAATGATGAACCCATGGTCATAGATCATGCTGATTTTTTTATTTTTTATTTCATTTTATTTATTCTTTTTTTTTTCATTTTTGCACTCGTTTAAACTATCCTTTGGTCACTTGAAGTTACAACCGTAGGACTCTTCGAATGTCTTATGTGTAAAAATTCAAAATTGATCTACAATGTTTATTTTTGGTTCAAATGATAGACAATCAACGAGAGACTTCATCAACCATTCTTAAATAGAAAATGGGGACTTAGAGTGGAACTCTCTTCCGCGTGGTACCCAGCCCTAGCAGCTCCCAAGTAGCCTCGGCTGTCTTCGGATTACGTTACTGCGTCCTAGTAATCACGTGTCACACTAAATAATATGAAACGTTTGTTTCTTGTACGTAGTTATCCAGTAATAAAGTGTAAATATTGTTTACAGCTAACTCAACTCAATATTGTAGTCTCTTTGCATAACACAGTCGCTTTTGTGTGTGTTATATCTGAGACATCATAATGACCATAACTCTATTGACACAATTAGATCATGTCGTAATCTCCTCAAATTACCCATGCTATCACAATGTGACACACCAAAGATGAAGACCATGTCATAAACTAAACAAAAACGATCGTCTGTCTACAGCGCTGTACGTTATTCACAGTGGTCCACGAAGAGGGATTTTTACGGTATAGACAATGAAATATTGTTTTAAAAGTATTAGCTACTTATAAACATTGATCTGTGAATCATTATCTATCATTTGAACCAAAAATAGGCGTATGCATTGTAAATCAATTTTGAATTTTTACACATAGGAGGATCCCAAGGTTGAAAATTCAAGTGACTGAAGGGTGGTTATAAAAAAATCAGCATGAACTATGACCATGGGGTCAACTTTTGTGAAATGCTGTAAAAGGTGCTACAAAAAAGAGTTATAATGGAACACCCTAACGTCTGTGTGAGTCATAATGTTTTAAGGGGCGGTCACCACTGGCTGACGTTAACTTTCATTCCAATTTTACAAAAACAGCAACATCATCTATAATAACGATACAGATTCCACACACAAAAAGGACAGTGACATAATGCATTAAAAAGATAGCTTTCACCTACCACTGATATAATTTGTAAAAATTGGAAGTGACAGAATTTGGGAAATGGATTAAGCATCTATTTATAGGACACATGTTAGTCATACTGTTTTATTGCCGCAATTGTGTGCCACTTTTCGCTGCAGCCTAGCACACACGCTAGTATAAGGCATCGACCATTTGATCTCAGGGGTGGGGGGGCAGCAAAAATATTGAAAAAAAACGCAAGGCTGAAAATTGGTGAAAAAAATAATAAGGTTTCATTTCGCAAGAAAAAAATAAATAATAGTGAAATGTGGCTTTAAACAGCTTTATACAGCTTAAAAAATAATTGAGGTTCAGTAATCTAAGAAAAAAAGAACTAGATGTCAAATTTCATGAAAATAAATAATTGAAGCTATGGTGAAAATAGCTGCCCCCCCCCCCTGAGATCAAATGGTCGATGCCTATTATGGATAAAAGCAAGCAATATCAGAATGTTCCCTTATTTTTTCATTCACTCTTTGCAAGTTCAAATTTAAGTGTGTCATGAATACTGGCAGATCCACCTTTTTGGAAAAGGGTGCACAGAACCTGTGAATCTAATGAGGTTTCAAAAACGTCAACTATCATTTATTCAATGCTATTAACACAGAAAAATCATAATAGACAACTAAAACCATACATATTTGTTTCCTGCACATGTCACGTGGAACAAAATAAAAGTCATAATGTTCAAACGTCAGGACATTCAGATCCACAACGTTCTGACCTATGACATCCATTTATTTGTCCACTCGGATATTTGCATACATTGTACCCAGTAAAACATTTTCATAAGGACAGCGAACTGGTATTTTCTTGTTCATGATAGGTTTCCCTGACACACGTTTCATGAACGAGGTTATAGTTGATATATATGTAGAATTTAGACCTCTGAGAACGATTTTTATACGATTTTTTAATATTATTTGACACATCTTTCACATTCATTGATAAAACTGCAGATTGAACCATTATAGTATTGTTGTTTAGATGAACCTGAATCTAAGCAAGGGTTTAAAGTTGGTCACACACAACAGTCTGAAACAAAAGGTGTGATGGCTTGGCTTGTGGACCATCCTCAGAATGACCAATATGCACTGCTATTGCTTGATACACAAGGCATTGATGCTAATGAGGACTCTAGACAGGAGCAGGTATGGTAATGAAACTATCTTCATTGTCTTGTTTTCTGTTCCATTTCTGCTGCTTTATAATCAAAAATAAAATCTAATTCATGTTGGTCCAAATTTATTTATACTTGTTTCAACACCTCCAGTGTCCTTTTCAATTTAAATTAAAAAATTTCAAATACCTGTTCCAAAACATAGAATATTACAAAACCAAACAACAATGCCAATCAAATTTTAAACCATCGCTATACCAAAATATCATATTATACCAAATTACACCAATAGACCCCCACCACTCCTTGCTCTGAGAGACACATCCTCATCTCACATACACTCATTTCCTACTCCAATCAATCATCAATTATGATTGGAGTAGGAAATGGGTGTATGTGAGATGAGGATGTGTCTCTCAGAGCAATGAGTGGTGGGCGTCTAGTGGTATGATTTGATATAATATGATATTTTGGTATAGAGATGGTTTAAAATTTGATTGGCATTGTTGTTTGGTTTTGTAATATTCTATGTTGTTGAACTGGTATTTGAGAATTTTTAATTTAAATTGAAAAGGACACTGGAGGTGTTGAAACTCGTGTATGTATGTATAAATATCGATGAGTACTTGTTCTACCTGGGCAAGATTGATTCTTTGATAGAAGACTCATCAGCTCCTTATATATATGCATGTGGAGACTTTAATGCAGATATTCATGAACAAAGTACGTGTGGTAAGGAACTAATCAAATTCTGTGATGACTCCAACCTTAAAATGGCTGACGTTCATTACAACAGTGACCAGGATAGGTTCACTTTCTATAGTGAAGCGCTTAATTCAATCCACTGGCTCGACCACGTAGTGTGCACCCACTCAGCCCTTACAGCTATTCAGAGAGTACAAGTTGAGTACAGCTGTGTTTCATCTGATCATCTCCCCATGAAAATTAACGTTAATCTCGGGAAAATAAATCTGGATACAAACAATGTAAATGAACATACAGAATCACCACTGTATAAAGTTAAATGGGACAAGCTAACTTCGGATGATTTGACATGCTATACGAGCCTTACAGATACGTATTTGGAAAAAGTATACATTGACCATTCTTTATTGTTATGTAACAGCGTTCTGCTCGGTCGCGCAGACATCCGCGAGTTGACTGCGGTCATCATCCGCGGACAGTCCGCGGGTCTCCGCATCATTGCTGTTGCGGTCGCGGGGCGGATGCGGTCAAATTCTTGCGGTCGCAGGGCGGATGTGGTCAGAAATATGTGTTGTGGACACTTTGCGGATCAATGTAGTTACTTTGTGGACGCTTTGTGGTCAGAAACATTTGAATGACCGCGGATCATTCTTTGATCCGCATCTACACCAGATCATTATAAGATTCTCTTTGATCATCATCTTTTACTTTGTTTTTGCAAGAACATGCAAGCATGTTACTTTTTGATTTGATAAACTGCCATATGGCAGTTATTAGAGACATTAGAAAAACATATGAAGTGTATCTTAAACACTTCATTTTATAATGTTGTATTACATTTTATTAGAAACACCTCATACTTGTAATCACCATATGCCTTGGAGTCAATTTCATACCATTACTGTCCTTAATTAGAGTTACCCGCTATGCACAGCATGGTTCCTTTTGAATTCATTGATAAGTAGCAGTTAGCTAGTTAGCCAATAAGCATGACCTCTATGAAGATGTTTGCTTAACCTTAAGGAGTCTTTTATGACCATGCAATCTTAATTCGGAGTAAAGCATTGTTCCAACAATGTGATATCCATTTGTTCTAAGTTAAAGGGATGCATCCATTTTTATCTCTTATCATATGAAATATTTAGTTCTAAATGTGGGTAAACATACATGTTGTAATTAAATAAACATAGATTCCAGTATGATTTCCTTTTGACTACTTTGATCTTAGTTAAGCAGAAATCTCTTTGTCTTATTACCGCTGCATTCCGATTTCCATAAAGATGTAATTAGGAAATCAGTATCAGTTCACGTTTGAATTATATCTGCTAGTTGTAGTAGTAGACCATTCTTTAGGGAGTTAAAATAGAACTTTGTATGTGCTGCAGTGCTATCATGAAGACTGAACATTTAATGTTATGAATGTTTTCATCATTGTATGGTATGGTCTATATTTTTTTGCAAAAGTGTCCTATACATTTGATAACATGTAAATAAAGATAACTGCACTTAAATATTAGTTTGGTTTATCATTTTCTTGCAAGTTTCACCACAGTAAATGATAATGATTCTGATAGCGGATCGTGTTGTGGATATATTGCGGATGATCTGTAATAGTGCGGTCAAATTGCGGTCATTTTCTCTCATGGCAATGCCGTCGCGGGGTGGATGCGGTCAAAATCTTGTGGTTGCGGGGCAGATGCGGACGCAGAAGTGTAATTTGGTGTGGTCGCGGGGTGGATGTGGTCGGAATGACGCCGTTGCGGGGCGGATAAACTGTGCCAAAAGCTGACCGCGCAGAACGCTGTTATGTAATGATAGTATGTGCAAAGATGAGTCTCATAAGTCTGCTATTAAGTATTTGTATGAGGACATCGTGTATGGTATTGGTCAGGCCAGTGAATCATTTCTACAGACTATGTCACATAAACCAGAACTATTTAAGCAGGTGGTGGGTTGGAATGAACTGTGCAAAGAAGCTCATAGCAGCGCAAGAGATGCTGTCTTGCAGTGGGCTTATGCTGGTAAACCCAAACAAGGTTTTTGTTTTGACACTATGAAGCAGACACGAGCAAGATTCAAGCTGATTCTACGTGAATGTCGCCAGCAGGAGGCATCCAAGTCAAAAGACTCCCTAGCCAAGAAACTTCTTGGCAAAGACAGTAAATCGTTCTGGAAAGAAGTTAAGACTATGAATGGATCCAGTAATGCCCCTCTTTCATCCACTGTTGGGAATGCAGTGGGGCATGAAGGCATAGCCTCCATGTGGTATAACCACTATAAAGACCTACTTAATTCATCTAAGGATATAAGTGAGAAGCAGTATGTCTTAAACCAGTTTAACACAGTCAATAGCAGAAATATGTCATATAACTGTATATTCTCCCCATGTCAGATAGAAAAAGCTATTAAAGGTCTAAAATCTGGCAAGGCAGTTGGTAATGATAATCTCAGTGCAGAACACCTGAAGTTTTGCAGTAAAAGAGTCTATTGTCTATTGTCTATGTTGTACAATTGTTGTGTGAGTCATAGCTATATTCCATCTGATATGCTAGATACTATAATAGTGCCACTCCTCAAAGACAAAAAAGGTGATATAACAGACAGAGATAATTATCGACCCATTACACTCACAACAATCATGTCAAAGGTTTTGGAAGGAACCATTTTAATTGTATATGATGAATTACTATGGACTTCACCCAATTTATTCGGCTTAGTTTATCTAGTCCAATTTACGTGGCTTTTTTAGATGCTTCCAAAGCATTTGATAAACTCAACCATTGGTGCTTATTCAGGAAGCTTTTAGATTGTGGTTTACCTGTCATAATTGTAAGACTGTTTCACATTTGGTACACATCACAGCTTTACTATGTTCGATGGGGCTCTACATTGTCCTCTGGTTCCCATGTATCAAACGGTGTAAGACAAGGGAGTTTAATCTCTCCAATTTTCTTCAATATATATGAGAATGATTTAAGCAATGTATTAAATAGTAAAAGATGTGGTTGCAACTTGAATAGTGTAAACTATAATCATCTCCTGTACGCAGATGATACCATACTTTTAGCACCATCTCCTAGTGCTCTTCAAAAACTTATAACAATATGTGAACGCTTTGCATCCAACAATGAAATTATATATAATCCTAATAAGTCTAGAATAATGTGTATTCAGCCGAACAAGGACAAGGTCAAAGTCCCTGTTTTTACTATAAATGGAAAAATGTAATGATTGTTGAACAATTTTACCTAGTACCAGTGACATGGTTTTTACATATCCAGTGACTCGCCAAAAAATGGTTAATGTTTCAGTGATCCAATAAATTCTTTAAATCATGAATAAAGAAACCCAGGATGAATCAAACATACATTCAGTTGACAAATACATGGTTTTTACAGCAGGGGCAATATTGTCATAAAATGTTTTAGACACTGTAGTAATGAGGTAAAAAGTTTACTTTTTAAGACCTATTGTTCTAATATGTATTGTTCCCATCTATGGAGTAAATACAGTATTTATTCATTTAGACATCTTTTAACAGAATTTTTAGAATGTTGTTTAATTTAGATAGAAGAGCCTCTATATCACATAATATGTTGTTGAACAATATTAGAGCTTTTGATGTTAATATTAGGAAGTACATTTTAAATTTTAAAAATAGAATTGAAAAGTGTAATAACGTTTTAGTTCAGACTCTACTTGACTGCTGGCAGTACCCAAATTCATTATTATTACCTAGATGTTTGGAAAAAACAACTGTACATTCTGTGATATGTTTGTTATAAATAAATTTGGACCAACATGAATTAGATTTTATTTTTGATTATAAAGCAGCAGAAATAGAACAGAAAGCAAGAAAATGCGACCACATGCTGTATACCGTATGTCACAAATCTTGTTTATCTTCAGTGTGACAGTAGTCTGAAACATTTTTATCACAAATCAAATCAAAATGTTGGATCCTGTATCCTGTATTGGGCCGATTATTTTGACATGTAATTGTTTACTTTTCAATAATTATTTGCAAAATATTGCATGAAAATAACATTAACTTTCTCTTTTTTATGTCAGATAGAGTATCATCAAAAGTTAATTCTTTCTTTTCATTGCAGACAGATAATCTTATATTTTATATGTAGATGGTAATGAGAGAAAATTATATGATATATAGAATATAAATTAGTATTTATGAAGTGATACTTACAATGTAGACATTGCCCTACAACATTGTTTCGTGCCTCGTGGCAGACATCAGGGGCTCTGGTCCCATATACACCACGTTAGCACATACCACAGTGTGCCACAGTACTACATGTTGTTAGAGCCTCTGATGACTGCCACCAGGTACGAAACAATGCTGTAGTGTAAAGTCTACATTGTAGTCATCACATATAAATACTTATTAATGCTCCTAATAACTAGTTGAGCACTTTATGAACATGCAGTTAAAGGATTCATAAACAATAGAATATCAATTATGTTTTTGGTCACGGCCTTTTGAGGTCAGAGATACAGAGTTAACGTTACCGCCCTGTTTACATGAACTAGCATTCCAACAGAGAAGACAGTGGAATTTGGTAGAAACCCCAGTTAAAATAGGACAGTAGACTACTCTGAAAGAAAGGATACCAATGTCCCCAAACGATTAGCTGTTGCTGTTGTCCTGTGCTTACACTGCACATATTTCGTTTCAAAATTAGAACAAAAAAGGAGAGGTTTTCTGAGTTGCAGAGAAATTTACTCAAAGTGTTGCTTTCAAGCTATTTTTAAGCCTCTTCACCCATCCAAAAGTCACTGTCGTGTTTTTCATAGGTTTTCCCTACAACTCCCTGCTTTTCACAGCTTAGGGAAGAGTCATTTTGACTTTCTTGGGGGGGGGGTCGGTTGGTTTTAGGGGTGGGGGTCGGACTTTTGAAAATAATCTTTTAGGGGGGGTCGGACTTTTAAATCTCAACTAATAGGGGGGGTCATACTTTTGAATTTTGACATTTTGAAAACATAATAAAATCATAATGAACACCAAATGTTCATCTATCATATATCATACTGTATACTCATGAAATTTTAAGTTGAATACTAGGCATTAACAGCAGTGATCAAACTTCATTGTCTCATATAAATCATAATGAACATCTACATTTATGTCCTAATAGAATCAATATAATCATCATCACGCGTTTAAAGCAAGGCATTTAAAGTCCTCTCTTGGAACTCAATCAAAGGCTTTTTCAATGTCAATAAACGAGAATTAGAGTGTCTTATTCTTTGTCATATACCTCTCTTCCAACCAATGAAGGATGAATACAGCATCTCTTGTGCCTCTACCCGGCATAACGCCAAACTGCATGTCATTTATGCATCACTTGAATGAACTTTGCAGCAATTCTCTATAGTCTCTTCATGAGCTGGTCTAAAAGTTTTAGCCCATGCAAAAAACCTCTTTCCAGAGCATCACCTTTACCTGTGTGCAGGTTTATTATGAAACTTTCTTCGCAGTCAGATGGTATATGGCCTTCTACTACTATCAAGGACTGTAAAACATCTTGGACCTGAGGTCTTCAGCATTTCTGCCACTATAGCAGAAGGCCCAGCGGCTTTCCCACGCTTCGAGAGTTTCACTGTTTCAATGCCCATCTTCCCAGAGACACTCAACAGGGCTTACCTTTGACAATATTTTGGTCCCGGGGAAACTCCGCATTGAGAAGTCTCTCATAGTGCTGTTTCTGCGCGAGCTTCTTCGCCTCATCATCCATTGCTATTTCCCCAAGTTTGTTTCACACACACTTGTCACCATTCACATCTTGATTTTGTCTTCGAATTTGCTTTCCAATGCGATAGATGTTTTGCTTGCTCTCCATGGTATTCTGCAGTTCACGCATCTGCCACTTCTTTTGCCAACTAGATTACATGTTTTGCTTGTCTATTTGGTGGCTATATACAAATTTTTATCTATCCCAGTCGTTTTCCATACTTCCAACACCTCCTGTTTTCCTGTATTGCTGAACCCACTTCATTATTCCACCACCAAGTGTGCTTCCTAGGAGGCACTTTCTTTGACCAACCATTTACATTGTCCTTTCTCTGTTATTCAAGTAACCCCTTTTTAGGTTCAGCCATGACTCTTCCACAGAATCTGTCAGACTGACTGTCTGGAGGACCTCATTAATTTCACTTGAAAACTGTTTTGCATGTCTGGTCTTTGAGCGTTCAAATATGCATCTTTGGACTGCACTTTTAACGTTGGGTGGTAACAGTTTCAATAACAGATCACAGACTAAGAGCCAGTACTCAGGTACGAATTCTTCACACTTTGATGTTCTTAGATACTTTCAGATCTTTCTTCCTCAACAGGACATTGTCAATCTGACTGCAGTGACCACCTGATTGGTGTTTTATGAGATGCTGCTCTGGTTTCTTGAAGAAGGAATTGACAACCACCATATCATGGGCTGTCGCTAACTCAAGGATACGTTCCCTCTCAGTATTGCGTGAGCCATAACGGTATCCATTATCGTAACCATCGGGATCGATCACGGTACATGTATATCTCTACCTATCTTCCTCATAATTCTGCACATTCCTAAAGACTCTTTCTCTAATCATCTTCATCTAATCCATCAAACATCTTTCTGCACTCCCCATGAATCCTATCTCCATAACCAAGGGCTTTGCCAACTCCTGTCTGTGTTTGTTCCACTGGATTTTGGCAATCACCTGTTGCTGTATGAATGCGGGTATAAAATTATGTGCAATTCTGTGCAGCTGAAAGGATACTTATTGAGTGTATAATTGCTTGCTTGATGTTCCTACTCTGGGACCTACATCAGTTTGGTCAAAGATTCTTGGTTTCAAATCGATGGATTAATATTAAATTGGAATATTAAATATTCTAAATGTACTGTTGTTGCTTGTTTATGTAGCTATGCATAAATATGTACAATAGCCCGTATAGGGAGGGGGTCATAGTTTCAATATCATTCACGTAGGGGGGTCAGACTTTTCTTTTCAACATGATAGGAGGCGTCAGACTTTAAAAACTAATTCCTCCCAAAAACCAACCGACCCCCCAGAGAAAGTCAAAATGACTCTTCCCTTATCTTTTTGGCCAATTTATCAGCGGTTTTTGGATCAGCATTGTCAAGAGCAACTTTCTGAGCAGAGTTTCTGGCAACAAACACAGCACATCTCGGCTACCTCCAACTTTCCAAGCCATATAGAGTTCTCTCTTCTCTTGCATTGCACTGTCTATGGGTTCGTACCACCACCATGTTTCTTTTCTCCAATAGTGCTTCTTTGATACACCACCTACATGCATAGCGATTTCAAGTAAACTGTCTCTTAATTGTCTCTTAATGTCTTCTACTTTTCTTCAACCCCAATACTGTTTTTGTCAGGGACATTTAGCACTAAAGATTTTAGCAAACTCTCAATTAATATGCATACATGTATTGTATTCAGTCAAAAGTAGATTATTACATGCTCAAATATAAATTGTCAGTTTTATTTGAAAAAAATGATACAGATTTACTTTGAGTAAAAAAAATAAAAAAGCTCTCATACATGTCACAGGTTTGCCCAAGGCAGTTCCCAGGTAAAGAAAAGTAGAATACAAAAGAGCTGATTTAATAACTTTATAACTAATCAAAAAGTATATACAAGTATTATATAGAACATATATACATGAATTATATATTCAGTGTAACATTCACCATTTACGAATCCCATCCACACATCCAGTGTCCTCCAGTGTCATGTACGCTTTTCCTTCAGTGTCCTCCAATATCAATGTCATGTACGCTTTTCCTTCAGTGTCCTCCAATATCAAGAATGCTTTTCCCCTTCCAATACTTCCACTTCCAATATCAAGTATGCTTTCCCCAGTGTCCTCCAATATCAAGAATGCTTTCCACTTCCAATACTTCCACTTCCAGTATTTCTCTACTTCTTGGTCCTATCGTGGATCTATGTATAATTTATTGTGAACGTTTTATTGTGAACAATGTTTCAGTGTGACCTTCTCTCCCAAAAACAAAAACTGACTAACTAAAAACAGGCCATCAGGAAAATACATTTACAAAAACTAAAACTATCACAACACCTAGATTACAGTATCATACTTTACAGTACACCTTGTACCAACTGCCCTGTTTATACTTTGCAAAAACACGATAATACTTTGCATATTGTGACAATACTCCCCGTTTTGAATATAATATTATATATTATTCTTATAATAATACAATATGTAAACCAGCATGTTTATCAATTCAAAATATATAATCGATACACACAATGCATATTAACATATACGACTCATAAAATCAGCCCCCACATTAACAGAACCTTTAATTGCTTCTATCCGTATAGAATAACTCTGCAAGAACAATGCCCATCTCATAATTCTTGAATTAGCAACCTTGGCACTGCTCAAAAATAGCAATGGCTGATGATCAGTCTGTAAAATAAAACTTTTCCCGTAGAGATACAACTGAAATTTTTTTACAGCCCACACTAGGGCAAGACATTCTCGCTCTATAACAGAGTATGCTTTCTCTCGCTTGGACAATCTCTTACTAGCAAATGATACAGGAAAATACTCATCATCATACTCTTGCATCAAAACTGCACCCACGCCAACATCAGATGCGTCTGTACGCAGCACAAACTGCCGTGACATATCAGGCAACTTCAACACAGGTTCGCTTGTTATGTGCTGCTTCAATGATACATATGCCCTCTCCTGGGCCTCTCCCCACTTAACCACATTTGACAAACCTTTTTTTGTCAAATTAATTAAAGGACAAGCTATCGTAGAATAATGTGGTATATAATCTCGATAGAATCCAGTCAGACCTAAAAATGAGCGAACCTGTTTCTTAGTTGTTGGTCGCACAGCATTTCTAACTTTATCCACATTATACTCATGTAATCCAATACAGCCTTTGCCTACATGATGTCCCAAGAAATCCACCGTGGCAGCACCCAACAAACACTTGGAAGGACGCACATGGAGATTAGCATCTGCGATTCTTTGAAAAACCTCTCGTAGCACTTCTAAATGTTTCTCCCATGTGTCAGTATAAACCATTATGTCATCAATGTAATTAATTAAATTTTCCAGCCCTCCCAACAGCTTTCTCATCATCTTATTAAATGTGGCTCCTGAATTCCCCATTCCAAAAGGAGTTCTTTTGAACACAAAGGTACCCTCAAATGTCACAAATCCCGTCTTCTTCACATCTTCTTCAGCAACTGGAATCTGCCAATATCCTTTTGCTAAATCAATCGTTGACAGATACTTCGCTTTACAAATATCAGTGAACAAATCTTGTGCAATAGGTACCAGCTCTGGATCAAATACACTGCATCGATTCAGTTTTCTGTAATCGACACTGTCATGTATGGTTTTGACATATGTGTGATGAGACGTAATAACAGAGCAAACAAGTAATCTTTATCCAGTTTATTGACTGCCTTCTGAGAAGCTTTCCCTCGCTTATATAGCACCATGTACCTGTAGCCGGAAGTGAGTCAGATCAGCAATGCTGACTGAGCATACCAATGTGTGTGGGTGGTAGGCGGGGCCGGAAGCATGAGACTTCCGGCGATGCCTATGAGTCTAATCTGACTCAGCACTTTCGTAATATCACATTACCTCCCCCCCCAGAAAGACATATTTGGAAGTTTCACAAGAAATATGGCTTTAACGACACACACACACATAAAATAAGGCTGGTGGACATAACGCAAACAGGAACCTTTGTCTTATGAATTTGCTGGTTCAGTTATGGACCAGTTACAAATATTGAGACCATGGTTGCGTTATGTCAGCTGCGAAGGATATTTTACAAATATATATACTCATTGAATACTTAATCTACCAGTGTACATTATCTATTAAACATGCAGCGGTATTTGCGTGTAACAATTGAGATTAAATAAATCATATAATGCAATATACATCAAGCATACAGTAGTTTGTTGGCTACTACAATGATAGGAAATTCTACATTATTTAAAATCATGTTTTCACATTAAACATATAATAAATTTTATCTTTCCATTTAAACAATACAATCACATCAAGCATGCAATGGTGAGGTTCGTTAACAATCATGAGTAAATTATTGAATTAAATTAGATTTTGACAATCAAAATAAAGCACGCAATGGAATAATTTGTTTTAACAATCAAAAGTAAATGAATTGTAAGGCGAACATAATTATGCAGACTATCAAAATTATTCAAAAAAATATAGTACAATTACATCAAACATGCAATGGTGTTGGAAATCCGTTACAATAATATTGAAAAACATGCATTAAGCTAGGGATTTCCTTCAAATAACAAAGAGTTGTTGTGCAGTCTTCTTGGCTCGTGTCAGTTGACATGCTCCATTTGTTCTTATCTTCAGGAGCAGACGTTTGGCACGTGGATGATTGATAATTGAGATGGGCGGGGGTCATATGATAGCATACAGATGGCGTGAACTAATTGATTGTTATTGTAAGACGGGCAGGGGTCAATTCATGGAGTGCTCATGTGACAAGAAATATGACTCATGAGATTCCAAGGTAAAGATTGATGATTGTGCATGGGCATTTTCTAGTGGTTAAACCAGTTCAGTGAAGTTGAAGATATCCAAGGTTACATTGTACAGTGAACAATCGTTCATGGGCGTGATAACATTGTTGTCATTACAATGTATAGAATTCAATGTTTACACGTATGTAGCAAAGAATGAAGCAATTTCCAGCAAAATGCAGTTCGATCACTCTAGGTAAACATTCCATCTTTTAGATATAATTAATCTACCAAGAGCATTGGTAACTAAACCACTATCATACAAAACAACAGAGATTATGTTTGAAGTTGCATAGGCTTATACTTCAACGATGTTATACAACAGCAGGGCCCCATTCTACTGTTCTGTTGAGCACAAAGAACCATACGTACACTACAAATTACACATAATTCTGTTAATTAAGTAGAGATTACTACCACTTAATGCAGAAAACAAATAGATTCAATGCAAAATGGGCTATTGAAATATCCACATTACTAATTAATGAGTGTGGTTATGCGTAGGGTTTGTAATTGACAAACATATACACAATTTGGGTTATTGCTTATGGAATTACAGTTAATTCATCTTGCTCAATGGTATGTAATTACAGTTATAGATTTTTGGAATTTCATTGATTTTTGAAACATTGTTTTTATGATAGTTTATGGTGCATTATTGCAGAAAAGTGATGTTTCCATTTTTTTTCTAAGTCATCTTCGATATTTGGCGGCCATTTTAAAAATGGCTGCTGCTACTATAATAAGAGAGATTGTTTATTGTCCATTCCGCCTCAGAAATACTTCAAAAGGATGGTTTTAGTATTTTTTGCTAAGTTTCAAGTTTAAGAAACACGAACATGTCATAAAAGACGCCATATTGGAATCCAAGATGGCCGCCGTAAAGTAAAAAATCCCTTTTTATAGATCATAATGGTTAACGTGCTTTTATTTCTCATTATTAGTAATATTATGTTTTCAACAATGATCATTTATATAATACTGTCATGTTTTTATGTTTGTAAATGTTTATATGTTTATTTAATGCAGAATTTATAATATTGATATGTTAGCAGCACAAACAATGTGTGAAATGATGACATTTTATTAGAGAAATAACGGTATGGGTTGCTTAAAAAGTACAAAGAAGTATTTTTTTGCAACAACCAATCATCTTCAGTGCTTTGCAAGAGATCCATCTCCTGCAGTGTGTGGTTAATAGATGACAACTCATACATTGATATGACATCTTTTAGATCTACTTCATGGGAAGATCTTGCAATGATGAGAAGCCGTGCTAATAGTGAGGACGACTGTTTGAGAACAATTTCCTCTGCTCCAACTTTTGCTTTAATCGGCTTGGCCCCATCGGTCCATCCAATGACGTTCCATTTAGACATTTTGTCCAAAAGATTTGAAGGTCCAGATATTCCTTCTTTAACAAACTTTTCATGTGCAATTCTACCACGATTTTCAGCGTCTAATATGTTCTCAGTAACAGCTTGAGGCATTATAATGTCTATGCTTGTCAAGTGAACAAATTTCTCTTCTGTCCCATCCTAATTTTCTATGGTATTGAACATATTATTTTTAGAGGGAACCTCTTTGAGTTTCTTAATGTTTGCCTCTTGACGTAGTTTTTGATCATTCAAGTCCTGATGGTGCATTTTTGATGGACCTTCCACGTTTAATATTTGTTCTATTTGTTGAGATACTTGCCAATATTTGCCAATACAGGACTGCTCAAACAATACCGCAGTAACGACTCAAGGTGAGTTGTTATTCCAGCTATACCTCCAGCTCCTTTGTCTGCTTTATTCTGATGCTCCTGTGCCTGGTGAACTCCAATGGCAGTGAAAGGAACTGGACTAATTTTGCACCACAAAACCACCTGTACATTCTTGCAAGAAATTCTGGAATGTGCATGCATATTCTAATATATTAAATGAAAAGAAATAGATTCACATTTCTTCCAAAGAGGACAGATGTAATGCCCAGTCTCGTTTGCGTATGCTCCTTAAGAATTGACGAAGAATTTCCACTTGGTGCTTGTACATCTTTATCCATTTATACATCGTACGGTTTCCATTTGATGCATCAAACTCCTTTATCTTTTGGTCAAGATTTGAAAAAAAACTCATCTTTATCTACTAATTTCTGGTGGGCCTCAGCTATACCTATTTATCTCTTAACAGCACTTCCAAATTTTTAAGATTATGTTTCACAGCAACAAGAGTTTTTGTAGTGCTTACCATTTAATATTTGAATTGCTGTGACATTGCTGTATATGTTTGCTTCTACCCATGGAGTATCTAAGCCACTACCTTCTACCATAGCTCCAAGACACAGTAAATAACACAGGCAGATGTGAAATTGGCCAGGTAATTCTATCCAAATACCGCTATAGTTGAATGGTTGCAGGAAAGGGAGTTTGCGAACACGGTTGTACAAATCCATGTCAAAGTAAGAGTACTGCTCACTCTACGGTTAGTTTCAAACATATATTTGAATAAAACGGTTATATTAGTTTCAAACATATATTTGAATAAATACAGACATTAATTTTATTACTATAGGCAAAGGTGACGCATTCGAGAGGGGAAACTACAGAGGACTAAAGTTGATAGACCAAGTAATGAAAGTACTGGAGAGAGTAGTGAAGCAATTGATTAGGAAGAAGACGCGGATCAGTGACATGCAGTTCGGATTCATGCCAGGAAGAGGGACGACAGATGCCATACTGCAGGAAAAGTATCTGGCAGCAAATAAGCCACTGTACCTAGCCCTTGTAGACCTTGAAAAGGCTTTTGATCGTGTCCCAAGGCAAGTCATCTGGTGGGCCTTGGACAAGCTACGTGTCGAGGAGTGGCTAGTCGTTCTGGTGCCGTCAATGTACAATAACGTACACAGTTGCGTACGTGTTGGAGACGAGTACAGTGAAGAGTTTAGTGTGGAGGTTGGTGTGCACCAGGGCTCGGTTCTAAGCCCACTGCTCTTCATTATAGTTCTTGAGGCTCTCTCCCTTCAGTTCATTATTGTAAACACAAAACAAGAGTTACTGGATAAAGTGCATGTCTCTAAGGAGGGTATGGAGGAGAAGAGACTCTGTGTGCACATGGGGAAAATCCAAGCGTAAGATATCTGGGTTACAGCTCGACAGACTGCAGAAGACTGGGAAACATCCTTGCGCAGTCTGTCTCGTGGGTACAGGTAGTAACTCTATCTACTGTAGAAAATGTGCTTGTTGGGTCCACAAAAACTGCAGTGGCATCAAAGGCCTCTGAGAATTGACCCAAGTTACGTATGTCCGAGATGTTTAGGTGTTGCCAGACCTGTTAATGGCAGGCCAGTCAAAGAGGTCACAGTAGGTGAGCATAAGATGGAAGTTGTTTTCGAGTTCTGCTACTTGGGTGACATGCTATCCAGGGGTGGTGACTGTGAGCTACCTTCTACCGTGAGATGCAGTACTGCATTGGGGGAAGTTCCGTGAGCTCCTCCCTATACTCACAAACAAGCATCTCCCGCTGGTATCCAGAGGCAGAGTTTACTCCACTTGCATACGTAGTGTGATGCTTCATGGATCCTAAACCTGGGTTGCCTCCTCCAAGACCCTGAACCGTTTGAGAAGAAATGATCGAGCCATGATACGATGGATCTGCTGTGTAAGGCCCCAGGATGATGTGAGCTCTGACTGCCTTCTAGAAAAGCTCAGCATAAAGGACATCGAAGCTGTGCTTCGTGCGAACAGGATGAGATGGCTAGGCCATGCAGAGCAAAGCACCGGCTGGATAGCCAGAGTGAGTTAATACAAGATCATGAAACAGAAAGCTCCAGGCAGACCAAAGCTGACCTGGGATGAGCTGCAGAAACGCGACTGAGTATCACTCGGCATGGAAGGAATGGACCCCGAGCTAAGCCGCAACCTCTGCAGAGGATTAATTCAGGCCTGCCCAAATAAACAAGGATGATGATGATGATGAATCAGCACATCAATGGTTGTAATAGCAGCTTAGTTTTGATAAATGAATATATTTTTTACAATGATATATTCATAGTAACATCCACAATTACCTTACAACGTGTGGTTTCGATTTCATAATTTGGCAGCCATCTTGGATTTCAAGATGGCTACTAGTTATTGGTGAAAGTTTGTTGTCTCATTTGAAAGCCAATATATATTTGTGCAAAACAAAACACTAAAATCATGCCTTTGTGACATCCCTACTGCTATACTTTAGCAAAATCATGATGTGTTTGTTTCGAACGACTGCCATTTTTAAAATGGCTGCCATATGTCGAAGATGACTTAGAAAAAAATGGAAACATCACTTTTCTGGTAGGATATAGTATAAAGTATCATAAAAATCATGTTTCCAAAAATCTATATGAAATTCCCACGAACTCAAAAATCATGACATAACTGTATATACTATACTATGTAATGTAAAAAATGAATAGCTGAATTACATTAAATGGATAAATCACTTGGCAAGCTACAACCTATTGCATTATTGTGTGAAGGATTTGGCGAACACTTCAGGGATTAATGATTCATAAACAGCGGGAGGTTAATGAGTCATGCTGGCTGAGACTGTTTGGCCTTGAAAAGGACTGACGTTGCAAAATGTGGCATTCCACTATGCGGAAACATTAGAAGGTTGAGTCACGCTGGCATTAACAAATGGGTGTACTATGAGAGAAAACTACGCCTCATGGCGGTTCATGGTATGGTTAACGGTGAATATGTGTGTACAGATATGGGACACTCCAAAAAATCAGTGTGACTGGGGTTGCATCCAAACTTATTATGACTTGACGTTGAGCTACTCACCAGGAACCCGCGTATGGAAGCCGTGATGGACCTGTTTTCATCATAAAAAAGTAAGGTACAGAGCCAGCACAGCCCAGATTATCGAGTTTGGGTAGTGTCTAATATTCATTATCATCATTATTAATAGTTCTACTTCTTATCAAAAGTGTGGAATTGCAGGCCGATGCATTGCTTTCATATTTCAATTTTATACTATTGAGGGCGGGAGCATGATAGGTAAAGGGGATATTTGATTCTGAGTATAAGGTAACATTTAAACTTATGTGGAGGGAACCTAGTCGGAAGCAATATATATACAGCAAGGATAATCTACTCGCCGTTTTAATAATCATTATCATCTTCATTATCTTCACTTTCATCACAATCAGTACTATTGCCCATGATGTCTAACATAAAATTCCGGTTAGAAGAATTATAGTTACCACTCTTCTGATCTTCTGATGATCCAATGATGATGTATCCAATGCCGCTATTATTAAGTGAGAGGTCTCGTGTTTCAAACTTAGACGGTCTCCACCACTTATGTCTTGTATGGTTTTGACATATGTGTGATGAGACGTAATAACGGAGCAAACAAGTAATCTTTATCCAGTTTATTGACTGCCTTCTGAGAAGCTTTCCCTCGCTTATATAGCACCATGTACCTGTAGCCGGAAGTGAATCAGATCCGGCGAGAATCTGCTAGATCAGCAATGCTGACTGAGCATACCAATGTGTGTGGGTGGTAGGCGGGGGCCGGAAGCATGAGACTTCCGGCGATGCCTATGAGTCTAATCTGACTCAGCACTTTTGTAATATCACAACACACACTCCTTCTTCTTCACAACTACTACGGGGGATGCATACGGTGTATCAGACCTCTCAATAATACCCATATCCAACATTTCTTTAATTTGCATCTTCAACCCTTCTTTGCAACTATATG
Organism: Streblospio benedicti; assembly: GCA_019095985.1. Lineage (NCBI taxonomy): Eukaryota > Metazoa > Annelida > Polychaeta > Spionida > Spionidae > Streblospio > Streblospio benedicti. The sequence goes on along the minus strand of CM032668.1, from coordinate 16,936,714 downwards.
GGATCGGATAAGGTTTTGATTTGATTGGTATTGCTGTTGTTAATGGAATCTTATGCTCCACTAACCTAGTCAAACCTGGTGTTTCAGTAAAAACGCTTTTGAAATCTGCTGTTGCCTCCCTCAACTGCTGCTTCTGCGTTATATCCAGGTCATTGCTTATCTTCACATCTGTATAACTTTCTTTACCTCTAGTATAATCAGGTTCCAACAAATCTTCGTCATTTACTGTCGTCAACTCAAAACATGACTTTCAACAATGGCACACAACAA
>CM032668.1:16896426-16936344 GCA_019095985.1 Streblospio benedicti | reverse complement strand
ACAATATGACATGTTTCTGTATGTCTACTCAATATAATTATCACAAGCATATCTGGACTTGTTTTAATTTGACCTTGACACTTGAAAAGATATGATAAAGAATGAGGTTTAACAAACCTGACAATTTTGATCACAGGTTTTCAGTAGTTTGCTTAGCTTTGCCTGATACTCTCTTATTAAAGAAAGTCTGTTAGCTTCTTCCTCTTCTTTCTTTTTTAATACTGTGTATTCATTAATCATCTGCAAGGAACAGATAACAAAATGTAGGTATAGCTTTGCTTTTATAAATCATTGACTTCTGATGAATCCTACAATTTTTGACGTGTTATATTTTTTCAAGCCTTAGAATATGACATTGCTTTCTTTAAAAAGGAGAAATGGTGCAGCACATTGTACTTTTAAGGAATAAGCAATACAATACCCTATGACCAGTAAGTTTGAGGATAGCTTTTGGACTACCAATATCAGCACTTGCAACTTCAGCAGTAGAAACAGAAGCAGGAGAAACAATGCCATGGTCTCTTTGCCCTGAAAGTGTTCAATGTTTGTCTAAGAATTAAAAGAAAGATATAAATATGTACAATAATACTTTCAGTCTATTGAAGTATTACATTGTCTCATGATAGAAAAATCATCAATACCTGTATCTTGCCTTTTGAGATATTGTAATCTTTCTTGTGGCATGTTTTTCCTATGCACAGTTGGACGTGCACCGTCATTCAGGGAAAGTCTGGATGCAAATCCCATCTTGAAAGGCATCAAATTAGCAAATGCTTCATCTTGAAAATGCAATGCACAAAGAACACTGGTTTCTGTTGCTTTGAAATTAGCACGAGTTTCTAAAACATGCTTTGTCCACTTTGATCTCAATTTAGGGTCTTTTCGGAAATTGAAAAACAGAAATGCCGTCAGCTGGAGTTATGCTACAAGAGGCTGCAACACATGTCTTGGGCATTGTCTGAAATGAACAAAATATAAGATTGTATGAATCAGAATTGGGGCAAGTTTAGTTTTAATCTATTAATGATTAATCTAATCAAAATTTGTGAAATTTAGTTTAGCTTAGTCAATGATCTTATATATAGACCTTTATATATGGTACAGTTTACTGGTGTTTTCAAGGAACATAAAGCATTAAAAGTAGGGGATTATCGTCAAAAGTATTCTATGTACTTCAATGTGATCAAAAACACTAAACCCTTTACTTGCATACTTGCGAAGTATCTTCCTCCTCTCAGTTTAGGAGAACGCTGGACGCTCATGTAGCATACTTAGAATAATTGAAATTCAGAAAAGTTTTATACTTTGAAATAAGATATTTTAATGCATGATCAGAAAATTGCTCTAAAAAGGGGCTCTAAAATTGCTCTTAAAAAGGCTCACTCTTCTTTTTGCTATTACCCACTTTGGTCTGACCATATCTTGTACCCTTTTAAAGCTCCACTTGTACATGGAGCCCCTTCCATCATGCACAGCACGTCTATTGTGCATGGCCAAGTAAGCTTTTCTACTGATCGTCTCTAGGTGAATAGCATGGTCTGCACTTTTAGCAACATGAGAGGGGTCAATAATAATTTTAATAAGGTCATCATCTGTTAGCTTACGGATGTCATTAGATAAATTTGGTTGTAAATGTTAGTTATTTAGTTTCAATGTCAATGTGTAAAAAGGGCATCTTAGTAGACATTGAGTCATAGTCTGTGGCTCCTCTGAACTACAATAGGTGCAGAGAGGTGATAGACTCTTTCCAGTGCATTTGTACCCAGTGAATGGGTACCTGCTATATCACATAGCCTTAAACCCTAGACCACTACCATTGTGACACCTATTCACCGCACTGAAGCAGGCACATTAGACCACTCAGCCATTCTGACACAACTTAACAGCTGTGTCATTCCAACAGAGGGTGTTAATGATCCTGTCTTATAGAACATGTAGCAGTATTCACTGAAGTGTATCACACACAGGTTGACTATTGTTTATACATAGATATATTGGAAAATAGCTTTCCCAGCCACATTTTGCAGTGGTAAAATGTGGCTGTTGAATAGTATCTAGCAGAATCTTGCACTTTGATCTGATTACTTCCCAAATTCATAGAACATATGCATGTACTTTTATCAAAGATTGTAATGTAATGAATAGGCACATAATATATCAGTTGTGATGTTAGCACTAACAATGCAATGTGTCACCATTGAAAAATTACATACAGTTATGTACAAAAAAATTCCTTTATGTTATGACATACCCATATATTTGATATTTTGATAAACCCATACATTTTTACCTCAGAGAATATTTTCAACCTTGTCTGTCAGACGGTCTTTTTTTTTCAAGCTGACGTCACACATTTATCAAATATCTATGCCATTGTCATAGTATAAAAGAAACCCGATAAATCTATTCCATTCATGAAATCCTGTTGTCACAACGGACCCTGCTCTTGCTTTCATTCCTGCAACACCATTGATGTGTAAGTCATCTTTCAATTTCTATTATGGCAATAACGTGTGTGGGAGATCCTGCAGGTCGGTTATCAGGAAAACCAGTATGGATGTATAGAATTATAGTAAATAAGGCAAATGATTGCATTTAGTCAGCTAAATATATTTTTGAGCATAGGCAGATCAGGGATTGTCACTGTACAGGATCTGGTGGAATTCTTACTTTCAGATTGACCAGTTGAACCACTAGTGGTAGACCTTTATTGTGCGTGGTATGCGACTGGTAGTGTACGAGTATGTTGTTATATCACTGATTTTAGTTGAAAAAATCTAAATTTTTAGTATTTAAACAAAACTTTTAAAAAAGATACAGAACAATATTTGGGTCTCTAAAATCCAATATCTGATATCCGAATATCCTATGAACTTAACCAGCTTTGTAGAATAGTTACACAATGTATTTCATTATTACCAAAAACATTATTGACCATCATGGTGGTGAGCTTCTTGGATTTGAATTCAGCATGGCCCCACCCCCCACCCCACCCCAAAAAGTGCAAAAGGTTGCCTCTTGAAAAGATATGTAAAAATATTTCAGTCTCCTGTCTCCCACATTGTTTGCCTATCTCCCACTTTGGCTGCCTCATCTCTCATCTCCCAATTTTTTTGAGGCCAAACTCCCAACTCCCAAAGTCTTATCCCCCCCCCCCATCCCCCCGCCAGAACAGACAAGTGTGGCAGAGCCTACTCCTGGGTGGATTTAGAACTTAGCCAAGCGTCTGGGAAGGTTAGCCTAAGGGTTTACGGTGACTCCATACACATATGACCTGTCTGATGTGAACAGAAGATCGTGAGTTTGAGTATAATTCCTTCCAAATCTTTTACAGGGTTCCCCCAAAATTTCACAATTGGCAGAAGTACACTGACCTGGGTGCTTCGTATATGTCACCGGGTAATCTCCTGGTTAGATTTCCCTCAAATTGAACTACAGGAAGCAGTTACGTGTATGGGGCCACGTGGAGTGGTCAGTTGTTAAGTCAGAGTTCTAATGGTCTCTTGGTTGCCGATGGGCAACTATGGGACGATGGCTAGCAGGACAAACTGAGCTTGAGCCCAACTGTGCCAACCAGCCATAAGGATATGGAACTCCGGCTCGCTCTCTCTCCGATGGTTTCACGAATTCCAGAGACGTCATATTGACGTTGATTTTGGGACTTGGTCTAGGTCTAGGTTTTTAATCTGCAGGCCACCACAGAGGAATATAATACAGATGCGAGTGACTGGCTAGTTAGCCAGTGATGTGAGTTAACTCTTGAACTTTGCTATAGAGCCACCCTTTGCTACTGAAGCAGGTAAAATGTTCCACTCTGGGATGGTGCGAGTGGTGAACCAGTTGCAGTACTGTGTGGTGGAGCTTCGTTGGTGCTGCAGCTTCATGCTGTGAGCAGCTCATGTCCATATCATTCCTACCATACTTCCATCCACCCTTTCTTTCTTACTTTCATGCCTTCTACCCATCATTCCACCCATCGCTTCCCTCCCTTCCAAAAATGTAATGTATTAAACTTTTAATACAAGTTGTCAAGTACTCAAACCTTTCTCAACCCTCTGAAATTATTTTACAGGGTAAAGGCTACAAGATGCAGACAAGGCAGATGGACGCTGATCATGAGTCTCTCAATGATTTCGTCAATGATGCAATGGAGCCCTGGGCACACCTATGAAGGTAACACTTACACTTGTGGCAAAAATTGCCTCTTGGTATTACTAAAATTGAAGTATCAAAATATGGATAAGTAAGATTAGGAATAAGATTATGTTAATCCTGGCATGATGGATTATATGTTCTAGTGTTGAGATCACGCTATCTATATACGAGTGGTGTCTTTGTCTGCACAAGTGAACGTCAACTCAAGTGCAGAGATAGCGTGATCTCAACACTAGAACATACCATTGTCCTTTTTCTCACCACTTTAACAATATTATTTATTGTTTACCATTCGTGCAGTTCATGGTTGACACACTGTCGAATCGAATTTTCCCGCCGTGATAACGTCAATTGGGTTTCATATCCAGGTGGTTTGAATAACCCCATGATGTGATTACATTCTAGTTTGTTGCGCATAATGTATTGTCGCATCTAAGGGGGGCTGGTCACGGCACGGGCAGACCACGGGGGAACATGGGGATGGTCTCCACGTCTACTACCGATTGGCCACGTCTCGTCTCGTCTTGGTGGGGGCACGGACACACCAGATCTGCCACTCCGGTCCGCTCCCTGCTTCACTTGTATTGTTGGGATGTTAGAATTGTGAAAGGGGTTGGCTATGTAAGTGGATGTATAGCTGCTTATCATTAAATACTAAATCCATATAATCTTAAAATCCATTTATTCAATTCCGGTGTTAGTAAGCAGCTCTATCTTTCATAAGCCCATTGGGAGGTGGAACCTCAGCACGCAAATTCCACTCTACATTTTCGCTGCTAGAATGCAACTGACTGCCCGCTCCCACCAGCCTCATCTCGGCTGGTGGTGGCTGCTGTGAAATCAATCTCATTACGTCATAGCGGGAATTTTCCTAGTCATCCTCAACCCTGGACGTCATTCATGCTCCATCACTGCAACCCAGCCATTTTTGTACTGTGTCACACGACAGTATACATACTCGCAATGCTTAGATATACCAAAACCCAGAATACAGACTTCAATAAAATAAGGAGTTTGTTAACCCAAACTTTCATGGAATCACATTTCTTAGAACGCAGAGCGAAAAACGTGAAACATCATGCACACGTTGTATGCTTTAAAAATCAACTGACCAAATTAAAATTATAATGTGAGCTGCATTTCTCTGAACGTTCCAGCATGGACGACGTAATGTGTTTTTACGTCATAGTAATGCATTTATTATGTTACTGAGCGTTGGGTGCGTCTGTCTCCCATTCACAAAGTAGTGAGATCACATCGGGAAAGTAGTGATAAACATATCTCACATGGCTCTTAACCAATCAGAATCGATAATGAGCTGCAAAGTGGTGAGAAAATATTTGTCATGCCAAAATTTTAAACTATGTTGATATTTGAGTTCACACAATTTATCTGCATGGCCTCAATATGTTTTTTATTGGGGATAAGAAACTTCTATTCCGCATGACAACCCTTTTATTTAAAAAATGTAAATGTAAATGTGGTTGTTTATAGTCGTAATTCAATGTTATCGTGTTCTTTAGCGACTTTTTACATATTTACACCTGGTCATTGGCATCCTTTTCACGCTATGTCCTTCTCAACTCCCCGGGAACATACAGCACATCGCTACCGTGGCGCAGACAAGCTTATCACTCACATTAGCGTTCACTTTCGCCTGACCTGTACCTATTTAGCGTGTAGGTACCACTTAAATTAAATTTTTATCGTGTGGTCACCGATGTTGAGTTTTAGTTTCCATTTTTGTGTGTTAGATTTCTTTTCACAGTAAGAAATATGTAACTTCTCAGAAATTTACCAACCCACCTGTATTCACAAAAAATATTAACAAAATAGTCTTAACTTTTCAGAAACTATTGGTGATGCAGAACACTACGACAAAGTTGATCTGAAGGATGAATACCCCCACTCACCAACTGAACCAGATGGGTCCATCGCCTATAATTTGATTATCAAGTCCTACAAGAAACCCCTAGAAAGACAAGTTAGAGAAGGCGTAGCAATCCTAAGGTTACAGGCAGACATAGTGAGCGAGTGAGCGACGTACTGAGGCCTAGGAAGTGCGCTGCTGAGTTGAGCCAGTGCTGTGAGTACTCATTAACGAGCAGTAATTTACAAACACTCCAAGAAATAATAACCGATATCCTTCTAAGCAATGACCTTATGATGTTTGACTTCCAACTATCAAGTGAGCGAGTGAGCGATTTACCGAGTCCCAGGAAGTGCGCAGCTGAGTTGAGCGTGGCGAGTCGGTGGCGTGAGTACTCATCGAGCCGCAGCACGAGGAACTGGTGGCGCGGGAAGACGGACAGCCAGTCGGACAGGAACACGCTGTACAGGCCCAGGTGCAGGCGCACCTAGAGACATAGAGTAACATAAGGATATCATGCAATGAATTTAAAAAAAACATTTACACACAACTAATAAATTGTACCACTTGGAGAGCTTTCATCCTTAACGTCAGATTTGTCTACTCCATTTGACACCAGGTCTTGTTGGTGACAATTAGACAATATAATAATATCATACAGAATATCAACAGATGGCAATTAGGAGCGAAACCCGTCATTTTTGGCAAGACTTTTGTTGTTGTCTCAACAATTTCATCGCACTGAATGAAATTGTTGAGACAACAAAAGTCTTGCCAAACATGACAGGTTTGGCTCCTATTCGTATCTGTTGATGTTCTGTATGAAATCATGAATGAAGGAACCCAGGATGCTTTAAGTTTTCATTCTTTGAACATAATGATAGTGTGTTTCCCAATGTTTGTGAATTCATTTCCAATCACGTGCTAACATCTCGTGTAGAGTAGTAGACTGTAAGGTTTACATTCGCAAATATCAGACTTGGCCTATATTCTATTATTTTTATTGAAGTCCAAATGTACAATAACATTATTTACGAGGGTATAGCTATGTTACATTCCATTATTCACTATAGGCTTCACGAAGCTCTGTACTTGAGACAAGTGCAAACATCTGGCCAAAACAAAATGACATGTTCCAATAGGAACATTTATGTGGTTTGTTATATATTATGAGGTTCTACATCCACGGGCTACATGTGCACTCACGTAGTGGGTGTTGCAGCTCCTGTTCCTGCAGTAGCCCTCTGTCACATCCGGGTCCGTCTTCATCTGGACAGTCATAAAATACATTATCGAGTTTGAATATCACTATATTTTAAGGTAAAGGTATATAGAAATAAATATGAAGTTTGGTAAACATAGGTCAAATACTTCTCCCTGTAGAGTGTTAACAAGGTTTATTACGTAACGCTCGTAAATTCGTCAAAAGTAGGCCAAAGTACAAAAAAACTACTTAATAATTTCTTTTTTTCATTTTTATATATATGTTAGAACAAAGTATCTTCTTTCATAAAATGTAATTATTATAATGATAGAATCTTTCCTTCCATCCTTGTGACTGCAAAGAAAAATTGTCAATATCATACATAAATAAAAGGGAAAATCGGGACCATTATGTTTAAAACTCAATTGAGAAAAAACCTGCTCCATACCTTTCCTCTAAGAAAATATATTTTATGAAGAAATAATACCTTATCGTAAAAATGTTAACAAATAATCAATTGAATCATTCTTTAATACTTTTTTTGCTATTTGAATTCATAAAAATGTCAGGTGTTTGCGGGGTTGAGGGGGGGGGGGGGAGATGTTGAAAATGGAAAACTATATGCATGAAATGGTGTTTTTACATGATGAAAAAATCAAGTCTTCAACACCTATTTATTGTTCAATAATAAAAGGGTCTGAAACAATACCCATATACTCATCAAAAAATTAAATTGAAAAATAACTAAAATAACCCTCCCCAATTAAAAAAATCTTGACTGACTGCGTTCCAAGACTGTTCGCATTGTATCAAAAATATAAAAGTTGTAAAATATTGTTATTACCATTAACACCATTTCTATGTCTGATCACATTTCATACATGTGTAAGGGCGCTTGGCATTTTCTTGTGATGAAAATTAAGAAAGTAAGCTAGTGGATAGCTACACCCAGGATATATACTTTAAAATTCAAACACTTTAAAAGTAAGCTTTTCTCTCCAATACAAACATATTATACATGCAGAAGATAAGACATCAACAGCCAGCTTGGGTATAATGTCGCGGGTATAATATACACTTAGCCCTACATAAAGAATCCACAGCGAAGCTCTATAAAGATCACCTCCATATTGAGAGTTTGAGACCAGCCCGAAGATGTTTTAACATCAAAGAGAGGTTCTCTCCAATGAAGACCACCTCTATAAATAGACGACCTCTATAATAACACCATATTTTCGAGAGCACATTTTACGGTCTCAACTTTTCATGGAGAGAAAACTGTGAACCTTCATAAAAAAGACCACCTCCCTATTGAGACCACTTGAGGCCCGCCCTTGGGCGGTCCTAAATGAGAGGTTCTATTGAACAATATTTCAGCAAGTGTACCATAAATCATCTTTCAACAGTCGGGTGGCTATTGGTATACTTCTAATGAAGGGAGAGGCGTTTATTAGAGGTAGGCGTTTCATGGAGGTAGGCGGTTAATAACGTAAGTACGACATAACGTTCTTGTTTCAAACGATGCATGATTTTTTACAACCTTTCCACAATGCAGCCTCGTTATAATCCTTTATGAAATCGAAACGGACTCGCACATTGATCATTAATTGCTTTTGTAGAGGTTGATGGGGCGTTAATTAGAGGTAGGCCTTTAACAGAATACCTGCCAGCTCAGCAGGGGGGTGGGGGAGTTTAATAGAGGTAGGCTGGTATTAGAGGTAGGCCATTGTTACAAGATTCAATCTTCAATCTTTATTTCCGAAAGGGCTGATGGCCGTACAGGAAATTTTTATGCATTTGTGACATACCATGTACATGAATTAATAACAAACAAGTGCAATAATAAAAAACAATTGCAGTGAATTAGAAAAACAACAAGAACAAAAAAACAATAACAACAACATTTCTAATGAATATACAGACGATATCACTTATTTGCATATCTGATTATTGCATAACACTGCTTAATTGCATAAAGACTGGTAAAACCACTTGTTTATTAATATCTTTTAAAACGTACCGATAATTGCATATATTGCTTAATCACATAAAATGTGTGTGCACGGAGGTTATGCAATTAAGCAATCCCATCTGTAGTACTACACCAGAGTCCAGGTATTACATACTTTCTCCCAATGTAAAGGGGTCATCCATATTAATGACTTCCCTTTAAAAATTTCAATGGATGCTGCATCTAATATTTGTATAGGAAGCATATTCCATATACGAATCGTACTACAATAGAAATTATATTTGTATGCGTCGGAGTGGAGAATTTTAACCCTATTGTATCTTACATCAGATCTGTATGACAACTGTACAGTGGATGGGAAGGAAATATTGACAAGGTTATTTTTAATCTTATAAAACATAGACAGATTATAAATTGCTCTTCTATGCTGCGAGGGCAGCCACAGATGACAGTACCTTGTGGGCACAGTAGCGGTGTGAGTGGAGAGCGAAGCAGGCGTTCATACGGCCGACCGTCGTCTCCACGCGCACATGGAAATCCTCAGCATCCTCGTTGGCTTGGAAATACAGATAGTCGGAGAATAACCTGCAAGGAGAGAAAAGACAACATTACTCTATATAAAAAGCTTCATGTTGGACACTTTTAACCAGAAATGCATCAGTGTGTTTGATTTCCTGAAAATCCGACTAGTCTAATGGGCCAAATAATGGCCGGGTCCAATATAATCTTAAGTTTTATGTTTAGTTATGACACTTATGTAAAATATGTTCGGACATTGTCACTGTAATTAATAAAATGAACTAAACTGAACTATAACTGAAAAATGTATATGCATACTCATATTTAGTAAGTTATAAGTAATTTTTGTTTTTAGTGAATTCTACGTGTTAAAACTCACAACGCGATTTATAACCTCATTTCAAACAATGCTTCATCTGAAAGTTCACTGAGAGAGATCATTAGAATTGCATTCACTATATTGCTATCTCGAATATTGGCTCGAGCATTCTACCGTTCTCCTCACAACTTCAAGATAACCAGTTTCTACTGTATGTTTTCGTCTCAAATTTTAACCGCTACAGTGGAGGGGGGGTTATAAGGAAGTGGGATAAAGGAAAAAAGGCTGGAAAAAAGGGATAAGGACCAAAAAGGCCAAAAAAGAGGGACATGGGATTTTCTAGACCCCTTATAAACCCACCCACCCCTTACAGTACCTCTCCGTGGGGTTCCTCAGTATGATGATGAACTTCGCGCCCGGCGTGATCCTCTGTATGAGGCTGGCGGTGTGAGGCCCCGACGGAGCCGTCTCGTTGTTGCTCCAGTAGATCCTTGAGTCCCACAGCGTGGACGCACTGCCCTCGCCTGACGGTCACAACATAGAGGGGTTCACATAGCAAAAATGGGATTGGTGATTTGCCCTAAATCTTGAGCGTGAATTATAAAGGTGGTCTTAATTGGAGGTTCTACTGTACAGCATAAACTTCAATTAAGACCACCTCTATAAAAGGACGTGTTTTTGCAGTCTCAAATGTCTATAATTATACCTCTATATACATCGGCATCCATAAAGAGACCATCACTTTTTTTTTCACCACTTAGGGACAAACCTCAGATGGTCCTCATGGAGCGGGTTTAGCATCAGTCCTTGCACAGGCCAAAGACAGTTTTAAGACTCTCCATATCGTGGTTCTTTACAGTTGAAACTTGAAATTCACAGTTATCGTGGTTGAGTGACTTAACATTTACACCAGGTCATTGGCATCCTTTACACTAATTGCTGCTTTACAAACCTTCCTGGGGAGCATACAACGCATGCTACCATAACACACGAAGAGCATGGTCTGTACGATGATTTTGAGTATTTCCATACAAAACATGCATTTCACATATGTTCATCTTACTGATAGTTTTATATATTCTTTATTTGAATGATATGAGTGAAACGAAAGTCAGTGATATAGACTCGAAAGATTTGAAAGGCTGTGGAATCGAACTCACGGTTTCTTGCTAACACCAGACCGGTCATTATGTGTCAGACAGGCGTGCTAGACCACTGCACCAACCTTTCCTACGAGGGATAGAAGTGCTCACTTCGTCTATATCATATTGCACAACAGCCACTTTGGCTCCTATGATACTATATATAGCCTAACTAGCCTCATCAGCCTTAGTCACTATACATCACTGAATTCGCGTTGGGCATGTTGTAACCTAAGCAGGATGCATTGTGTGTCTCTGGCGCACTTTCTTTACATGAGCAGTATAGAATTAACTGTGAATTCCACTTTACCTGTGATCTTGCTGTGGTACAGGTTTTCCCGTCCGGGGAAGAATGTCACGTTCCTCATGATGGACTCGGCAGCCATGTCAAATATGTCTACGTAGTCACTGAACGGGATATTCAGCTCTGCTGAAATGTCATTCAAAAAATGAACAATCCGGTTGGAACGCTTGAAATCGGCACTTGCAAACTAGCAATTTTCTAACTGCTCGATTACTGTATGTAAAGAGGCACATCTGACAACATGTTCCATATCGTCATAATAATACACTATTTATGTTCCTCCTAGCTATATAATGGCCTCACCCCCCTGTTCTAGTTACATAATGTACAAAAATCCTCGAGTTACATAAAGTACTCACACCCTCCTTCTAGTTACAAAATGTACTCACACACCCTCAGCTTAGTTACATAAAGTCCGCACACCCTTCCTCATTGGTACATAATGTACTCCAAGAGCCCTCCTCCTCGGTACACAACGTACTTACAACCCTATTCATCAATACACAATGCACTCATGACCTCCGTTGTACATAATGTATTCCAAGAGCTCTCCTCATCACACAACGTACTCACTAGTGCTGCAATTGGTGACAATATCAATATTGATTATCGGTGCTGGGCAAACAATAGGTAACCGATAGTATCGTGAGTAGTACGGCATACGTTAACGTTGCCAATTGTGGTTTGATGCGCACGTTTTTCCTTGATTTTGAGTGTCAAATCAATATTGATAGTCGCATTTGCCAATTGCCGTAACCCACTGCCATAACCGAACCGAAGTGCGAGTCTAGCAAATGCATCTTATTGTGTAAGGTTATTGAGTATGTTACACCTCCTACGAAATGCCGACCAGTAAAAAATTACTTCTTACCCAGCTATTTATGTTGTGCAGCCCCTCTTGTTGCAAAATGATAAAAAATTCAAAATTTCAACCCATTATCATCTGCTAGCTCCTGAACGAGCGATATACTGATAGTCCGGTTTATCAATCTTTTTCATGTAATTTCATTGGTTATCATGATCCAGAAGTATCTGATAACCCGGAGAGGGTTATCAACCCACTTCGAATAGGGCTGATACCATGGTTATCATGCTTGTACTCAGCCAGACTATCTTTTTTTTTTAAAACAGTGTCGTAATTGTTTGGAAAAGAATGATAAATACAAAATCGGGTTCGTTGCGTAACATGAATTATTCTATCAGGATTCGTTCTTGTGGTGCATCAGGCTCGCAGTGATACCCCACAAGAACTCTCCCGATACAATAATACATATTACAAACTCACCCGCTTTTGTCTATACATCATCTTTACACCATGCGAGATTATAAGGGCAATGGTAAGTTATAGTGTTGAGATCACCCTATCTCTGCACGAGTGGTCCTCACTTGTGCAGACAAAGACACCACTCGTGCAGAGATAGGGTGATCTCAACACTATAACTTACCATTATAACCCTTATACTCTGCTATATCGTTGCACCATCGTCATATCTCACGACTATATACACAGTATATAGCCGTGATACCACCGTGATATCCAATTCTGTGGAACTTACGCTCAGACACCGACCAATCAGAAGGCCCACTGCCAAAATGTCCAGCGGGGAATTCAAACGCCAAACGTACGATCTCGCTTTATAAGTAAGATGAAACCAAGTATTGATTTGTCTTTCACGTAAGTCTAACGGAAAATAATTTTTCCACATAAAAGCTATAACTGGGCCCACGGGTTGGTATGAACAAGGACTTTAAGGCAGTGTGAGTGATCAAGCCGTGAAAACCGACGATGTTGTTGCACACTCACGCCCGCGGCGGCGGCTCCACCAGTGGGGCTCCTTCTGCACGCCCCCGAAGGCGGCCTCCTGGTGCAGCATGAGCTTGAAGAACAGGTCGGTGGTGCCGCACTTGGGCATGCCCAGGATGAGGAAGTGCGGGAGGCAGCGCAGACGCCAGCCGCGCCGCGACAGTCTGCAGGGGAAACGCCGATGAGAGGGGTTTATAAGCGTCACAATATCCCACTCGTGGCCAGAAGATCGTGGGTTCGATTCCCGGTCGGGTCTGATGGTGGGTCCTGAGCAAACTTATCTCTAACAGGTTGCACACTGCTTCGTGGTACCTACACGTTACATAGGTACAGGTCAGGCGAGTGAACGCCAATGTGAGTGATAAGCACGTCTGCGCTACGGTAGCGATGTGCTGTATGCTCCCCGGGGAGTTGAGAAGGATATTGTGTGACAAGGATGCAGCCAATGACCTGGTGTACATATGTAAAGTCGCTAGAGCACGATAACAGTGAATTGCGATTATAAATAACCACATTTACATTTACATTTTACATCCCTATTTTTAGCCTTATTTTCCACACCCCTAATTGTTTTGGCCTTTTTTCCCACATCCCACTTCCATGAAATCCCATATCCTTCTTTTGTTAGGCCTTTTTTACCCACATTCCTAATTTGTTTGGCCTTTTCCCCTAGATTCCACTTCTTTATAAACCCCCGCCCAGCCAATGGTTTTTTAGGCTGAATCCTGGTCTCTTTAAATGTGATTGTAAATGTGTTGGTTTATAGTAGTGATCCAAGTCTTACTCTCACAACTTTACAATTTACACCAGGTCATTGGGCCACTTATTGATCTTCAATTGATCATTTCTTTCATGCTTGCATCGGAATGCGCCCAATACTAATCACTGACTCACTCTTTCAGCCCAATGACCTGTACCTAATTAACGTGTAGGTGCCATGGACCAGTGTGCTACTGTTTTAGAGATGAGTTTGCTCAACACCCACCACCGGACCCAACTGGGAATCGAACCCATGACTGTCTGTGCACGAGTCCAACTCCCTATCCACTCGGCCACGGAAGCACACAAGAGGAAGCCTTTAGAGGGCGAGCTTTTATGTGAGTAGTTATTTGTATGCCCAGAGTGAGGGGCAGTACAGCCAGACAGTCTACGACAGCCTGTAGCCAAGTGGAATATAACGACCATGTGATCGCACAAAGTACAAACATGGTTTAAAATCAACCGAAGACACAAACCTGGCTGTCTGGTATTATCTTACCCGTTTATACAAATGTAACTCTGCTTGTACATGTGATTTTCTCTGTAAATGTAAAATGTAAATGTCTGCTTTATGGCCTTCTTCCCCACTATGCAGGATCAGACGACTACATTCACACCAGGTCATTGGCACCCTTTTCACACTATATATTTCCCAACTTCCTAGGGAGCATAAGCTCATCAAAACCATAGTTCAGATGTCCTTATCACTCACATATGCGTTCACTCGCCTGACCTGTACCTATCTAACATGTAGGTACCACGGAGCAGTGTTCAATGGGTTAGGGATGAGTTTGCTCAACACCCACCACCAAACCAAACTGGGAATCGAACTCACACCCATCCGATCCAATTCCCTATCAACTCAGCTACAGAAGCACACAAGTACGCATGTACAATAAAACCGCAGCATTCACCCACTAATGAGTGACAAGGTTGACTGCGAGGAAACACAATAAGTCACAAATGCTTATTACGAAGTTTGTTGAATTTGAAAATGCAGTTTTACCTTTCTTTGGCATTTGCAAAATAAAACTTGTAGGCGGCTGGTGAGAGTTTTTTCTTGTTGCCGAGCCAGTGGTTTGTGGCGTACGTGGCTGTCTCCGCTGCCTCGTACCAGCACGGGTTACGGTAGTTGGGCAAGAACACTGGCGGCTCCTGGAAACATCACATACAGTCCAACCTCTCTATTAAGATGACCACTGGGACTGGTCACAAGTACAGTAGAACATCTCTATTAGGACCGCCTTTGGAGGACCAGTGTTGGTTGTCTCAATAGAGAGGTGGTCTCTATACAGAGGTTCATTTTAATAGCTTACGAAGGTTTGGGACTGTGAAAAGTGGTCTTACAATAGAGGTGGTTTCAATATAGAGGTGGTCTTCATTGGATGTTCTACTGTAGTCTCAATGGGGAGGTGATCTCTGGATAGAGGTTCACGTTGGTCTCTAAATGAAGGTTTGGGACCCCTAACAAAGGTCTTATTATAGAGGTGGTCTCTTTTTAGAAGTGGTCCGAATGGGAGGTTCTACTGTACACATTTACTCTTTTGAAGATATCATTAAACTGGTGGTCTTACAATCTTAATGCATTTTGCAATTAAGTGATCCTTGTAAATGAATCCCATTCAAATGAAAATTTCACATCTAGATGTGGAAGAAGATAAAGCACAATAATACGTAAATATACATGTATAAAATGGACTATGTCTTAGACTTCAACAATGTTTGACATAAAGAGACAATTCTTATCTCTATTAGCATCACCTGACACCTCGGTTTCTGGAAGTGGTCTTTTTATGGAGGTTTACAATATGGTCTGCTTATGAGGACTTGGAACCATGAAATATGGTCTTAATATGAATATGTAAGCATTTTCTTTAAGAATCAACCCCGGTCAGGTCTAAAAACGCTTGGTTCACACGTAATCCTCGTTATACATGCAGGTATAAGTCAATCAAACAATTCACAACATATTTCAAAATACTTTGAGTGTACAATATCCGTTAGCTTGCCATATACTATCTAAACATTGACAGATAGCATAGATGGACTACGTATAAAAAAGCGCCACATTGTGATTATTTTATATCCTGTTCAATCATGTGATGATTTCAATCTCGTCCAAAACATGAAAAGGGGAAAAAAATAATTGGTATCTCATCTAAACAGAGAATAGAGATGATAGGCTACAAGGTTCAGGTGCTTAGTGTTATCAAGCCATCCAGGCCCCTGGATCCAGGCTGGTGTTATAGAGGTGACCTCCTTATAGATCCTTATTAAAGTTTATTGGAGGTTTTACTGTAATACTGCAGTTTACATTCCAGACAGTAATTATTTTGACAGCATCAAATTGAGCCTCGGAAGTCACAATTCGTCTAAAATATAAACTACGGTGTTGCATCACACACGATGAACAGTTCAACAAATTAGACATTATTCTTACACTTCTTCCTTTGCTACAATTTTTGTTTACACCAATGTATGATTGTGTATGGTTGTCAGAGGGGAAAATAGAAAGAAAAATATCATAACTATGTGTGTTATGAAAATCTAGTTATATCACTACCAGGATAAGTCAATGATAACAAAGGAAAATGTTATGATAATCCAAGTCCAAGAGTGCTAATCCTGCTGATAATGCGCAAGGCTCAGACACAGACATAACAAAGCCAGAGGTACAGTCTGATGTTTCAAAATGATAGCCCATGTAGTGGAAAAAAGGAACTGCTTGCTACAAACGAGAAAAATTACAGTGTTTAAACTCATGGCTATTAGTATGAAATTATCCACTTGGTGGTGTTATTAAGTAAATCTGTATAAAGGGCTAGTGTTTTAAGATAAAAACATACCATGTTTGCTCATAGGTAATACTCTTCCTTGATTTCTTTGAAACCATCTTTTTTCACCACCTTTTATGTCTTTTCACTAAACATCTTTTATGTTACACACTTTTGGATACCCTGCTATATCCCACATCTGAAACATCCCACTATAACTGGTCAATCATGTAATCATTTCAATTGATATCTTACACTGACAAACATGTTAGACATGTTATACTGGTAGCTAAAGTAGTAAACTTAAATTTTGTGTAGAGCTTACTCTCCACAGTATTTCTCACCACAAATTCAAAATTAGCAGATATTTCTATAGCCATCATGATTTAAATACATTACACAGTGAAACCTATCTTATGTAGACACATTTGTTTAATAAACAGTATTCTCATAAAACGACAGCAGTCATTAAAAGATAGGTTCAATTTATATTTTAATGATGTATAGGAGAAATGGGAAACTGGAGAAGAGAAAGCTGTCCACCCGAATCAGGTGTCCTTCTAAACAGATGTGTCCCTCCCAAGAGGTGTCCACATGGGCAGGGTCCACTGTAATTCTCTTTAAGTAGCAGTGGTACTAAACTGACCATAACACGAGTGTCCATCTGCTTCCAATACAATGTTCTCCAATCAATAATCATTAAAGTGTTACACTCAGCAGCCAATAAGTTTGGTGTTTGTTTGGAGAGTTTGCGCCCCACATCTGAAGAAGCATGATCAAGATAACGAGTGCGTTTCAACAACCTGTCGCACTCAATCAACATGATTCCCAGCTACTTGATTCGCACACTTGACACCGCAAAAAACTGACCCTTCAAAGTGCTACTTCAACAAATGTGTGACAAGTGTCTGCCAGATGAGAGATTGTTCACGCCATTTGTATGAACCATTGTAAAAATTACGATATTCCAAGACATTTTAGTTTACTCATGAGGCATCAGATCCATTTGCAGCTCACTTTGGGCGATATATACTACCGGTATTTCCCATAGGCAGATCCAGGTTTTTGGAAAAGGGGGGGAGCACTTACGGGATTTCATGAAAAACCCTATGAAAATGAACAATTTTGGTTGGAAAAGGGGTGCGCGCGCCCATGCGCCCCCCCGGATCTGCCTATGTTTCCAAATTTCAATGCAATTCACACTGATACTAAATTGTCTGAAACAGAATATTTGTATTAAGAGTGAAATTACTCGGTTACTTAATCGTACAAACACAATCCTTTGTAATGTATATTAACAATATTTGCGCTCTGTGAAGACTTATCAATCATAACAAACATAGAGCTCTTGTTTCTAATTTCACTGCTCAAAGTGATGAAACTGCATATTTTTATATCTTGCAGACCGAAAATTGTTGTCGTCTCTGTTTTCAACCAAATTCACATTTTCATTTTCCCAGCAAGCGTTATCACTGAATGGAATCGCTTGTGCAACATCAGAAGTGTGTAGCAGAATTGCTGATGGCAGTGATGTTGATCGTTACAGCACATACTCAAATTATTGCTGCCTGTTGGTCAAAGAACATAACACATACCATGGAGCCACTTTAACCTATGGGTGGTCATAGATCAGATTTTCTCATGGAACGAAATGCTTATGCCTTATCATTTTCATTGTGCATGATGAATTACGTATCCTTTTATTTCATTTTCAACGTGAGATGATTGTGGGAATGGACTATTATAAAGCAAACTCTGATATTTGAGAATTTGAAAAATTAAGATTGATGTTTGTAATATCACAGGAGGCACGGTTCAATCCAGGTTGCTTGTTAATTGGGGATGGAGGTGAAGTCTTTTATGTATTCAAGTGCATTGTAAGGGCATTGACTTTGAAATAAGAGCAAAGGATCATATTTAAAACATTAAAAAACATACAACACTCTAATTCTAAATAAAATGCAACCACTAACTCAAAAACGTTGAATGTTGCGGTGCATTTTACATTGTTAAGTTGGTAACTACGGAATTATCAGCTGTTTTCACATTACATTGGCTCATTACATGTAAAAACTCATTATATCACATGGAATAAAAAGTGGGGAGATATTTGAGCTCTATGCCAAATGAACTATCAACATTTGGCTGAGCTCGAGACTGTTCTATCGATGCTGTAATACCAAGTGGTTTCTCGTTAACACGCCCTCATCTCAACTGGTTAGACACATAAAGATTATCTAAAACTCAAGTCTTTTTATGAATAATTGTCTTTGCTTACCACTGTTTTTTCTTTCTCTTTTTAAACAACAACAATATAAACTTCTTCTTTTTTATATAATTTTATTTCAAAAGTTTTTCATCTCAACAGAGACCTTCTCAATTGAGAAGTTTTAATTGTGGTTATAACAGGTAAATAAACTCAGTTGTAAGGAAAGACAATTATACATAAAATGCGACCTATTGCCACATACATAATACATAAGATATCGTTAATAGAAAGACTTTTTAAAATTCACTACTTCAAACCTACAATTTGAATAAAATAAGATGTAAACAACTTTTGAAATTTACTTTTGCTTCGTTTTAACACTTTGTAAATCACAGTCATTTCCAAATTGTAAATGTTGGTGTTCAATAAATGTTTTTGTAGCCTGCAAATTGGATCAATCAAGCTTCAATTCTCATACAAGTGAAAGGTAATTCTAGATTACATAATCAAATAATTTCTGCTAAACTTGTTAATTTCTCTGGCCATCATAACGAGGCTGTGGTTCAGGAATACAGTAGAACTTTGTCATCTCAAATCCGTAAAGATACCAGTAAAATGCTCAAAATTGCCAATATTCTGGATAACCACGTGATTAGATATCGTATCTCTTTGTAATGTGGTCGAAGGAAAATGGAACTAACCTTGAGTTAACAGAAAATTTGAGATTATATCGAGATAAGAAGGTTCTTCTGCATTACAAAGCTTGTTGCAGTAGGGAGGCAAATAGCTGTGGTCACAAGGGATTTCTTTCACCAGTTTCTCATCTGCCTGGTGTATGTGCTACAGATGTTCTACCACAGTTAATGCACTGCTCTATGTATGTATGCTCTACACAGTAAGAAATTCGACTCTAACTTGTTTTATGAAACGAAAACTTACATCATGAGGACAAAAACTCAGGTCATTTACTAGTAGTGGGCCTAGACATTGTTTTCCTAAATATGCACCGCACAAACCTAAACATTTCAGCACGTTTGCATCATCTATCTCACCGGTGTATTTATCTCAATGTCAGGTGGGGTTTTCTCAGTAAACAAGCACCCCATAAACCTAAATATTGCCTTCACCTCAACATCCAATTCCTCCCAGAATGTGAAATCAACCAAAAGGTGCCAGGAGACCTATCAATGCTAATATTGCCGTTGTTTGAACTAGTGTACAAAAAACTCACTGCATGATCTTGTATTTCTATGCATGAAAAAGTGTCAGTCAATCAAATTTTGTGCTACACATGATTTGATGATTCCCGGCTTCTGTTCAAGCGTTTTGTTCATTGTGTGATATTGTAGATGCTATACTTTATTTTGCATCGTACACTCATCCAGGAGTTGTGAAATAGAACTCGAGTGTAAATGTAAATGTATAAGTTGTGTACAAACCATATAGTCAGTCGACATTACACCTACACCAGGTTATTGGCACCTTTATCACGCTATATTTTTCGCAACTCCCTGGAGAGCATACAGCACATTGCTACCTTAGTGCAAACATGCTTATCGATCACATTGGCATTTCCTAGCCTGGTCTGTACCTATGCCACATATAGGTATCACAGAGCAGTGTGCAACTGTTTATAAATGGTTTTGCTCAACACCCACCACCAGTCCCAACAGGGTATTGCACTCACAACCTTCTGGTCATGAGTCTCACTTCTTATCCATTCGGCCATAAAAGTATGTGACCATATAGTTCCGGTTTGAATAATGTCCAGTCGGATGAGCTATATGGCAGTACCCTAAACTACCTTACTTAAGAATGCCTATTCTCACTAAAAGCCCTCCATTGAAAATAAAAGTATGCAAGTTGTTTTATTTTGGACATTACAGATGGTCTCATGTTCATATAGTAAAAATGAAAATAAAAGGTTACATCAAATATCATTACTGTCCAAAGTCAAAGAACTTAAATAACTATGCCAAGGTTCACCCTAAAACACCAATGATGTTTGTGTGAACGTTTTGACAAGCCAGAGTAGAAAACCAAAGACATACAAACTTACCATTTTGTCAACTGGTGCCATTAAGTCTACGGTTTGGAGTTTTCGCTCGTTAGTGAGGTATTGCTCCAACTGAAAATTTTAAAAAATTCTACTTTTTGTATCCGCATCTATCTTTCAATTCACAGGTTTCATTTGTTCATAGAATGGAAAAGAACAACACTTTTTCATGCAGTGCGTGATAACATGAAAACTGGCAATGAAGAGTAATTAATAACAACTGAACTTTAAATGTTAACTTATCCCAAGTCTGGTGCGTTATATCAGATCTATAATTCGCTGCTCTTTGAACAAATTTTCATCATTTTTATTCAAGCTGAAGTTGGATGTGGAAAAAAAGCCTAAGAATTCGTGAGATGAGGGGAAAAAGGCCAAAATATCTAGGGATGTGGGATTTCTTGACTCCTTATAAACACCCCGCAGTTGATTTTCTTTGTCAAATTTCATTATTTTTTTTTTACTGCTTTGTCAGATTTCATTACTTTTTCTTTTTACAGAAAACAGATTTATTTTAACACTTATTGAAAGTTTTAACAGGGAGGCAAATGTAGGTGAGAGCCTCATTAACTCACACCAATTAGCGGTGGAAAGAACTAGAAGTCTCTGCTGCTACTTCTTAGCGATATGGCCACCACCAGGTGCATTTGCCTTTTTCAATGTTAGCCTAACAGGTATTCATTACTTCAATGATGCGCAAACTTATCTCATTAGCCTATTTCCCAGCCTCAGCCCAGTGTCTCCTTCATTGTCTAAGTCCTATGACCCGGGACTATGACAAATACCACTTCTAATCATCCGGATCATGTACCCAACTCCATAAAGTGAATGTTAAATCTGTTGGCTAAACACACAGACATTCTAAAATCAGCGTATTCAATGTTAACAATCCAATGTAAGTATACACCAGTTTTCGTATAACTAGGAATCATGGGAAATAAATAGACAAACAAAACAAGCACGTGGCTGTTTTGCATATGCATGAAGCTTCTTCGCTGCCTCATAATGAAATATTTTTGTACGATCAATCGTAGTGGTGTCTCAAAATAGTTACTACAATTTTTACCCACATGGTGTCAGTCTCAATCAACCAAAGCTCTGTGATGCTACGGCATGGCAGAAAGAAATGATAAAGACTGATACTGTTTGTCTATCTTTTTCCAAGAATGCAATTGTTTGTAGCCACCTGCTGGTTTTAGACAGGAACTACGATTAGAAAAAAAATGTATATGGTCTAATGTAAGCGTACCTGCGATGAGAATGGACTGGCCAGATCTTCCTCCTTCTCTCCATCCTCCCCGTCTGGCTGCGAGGCGTCGGACTCCTTATCCTCTGACTCGGTGTCATAGTCAGTGTCGTCTGCAAATAGTGTATAATACAGGCATTACCACATGTAATAACTCCAACAAAACACGTCTTTACTAGTTTGGAGACCAGCTTGAAGTGAGCTAGTTTATTTGAAAGTCACATACATGTGACAAAATACGGTGTGACAGCCTGACAGGCACAGCTGTCATTGTTGTGGTCAACGCATTAAAGTTTCATCGACCCCGGAACCCATAAGTTTAAAAGTGATGTCAGAGGGTTCACCACATCCAACCATATAAATAAGACCCACTCCAAAATATCGGGCCATATAAAAGTCTGGACGGTGGAAATCCCAATGTAAAAGCCCTAATCATGTAAACGCCCATCCTTTGTTTTATAATTTTCTAACCAGAAAGCCTATGGTCATTTACATGGTTTTACATGGTAGATTATTTGTGCTATTTATAAATGCTCTTATCGTGAATTCATCTAATTCTTATATATTGAGTCTCTTTTTATAAGAAGCGAGTTAGCTTCATCAAGAATACAATAATCTTATTCTTGGTTTCATTGAAAGCCCCTTTCACAATTGCATGGCGAACAGTTAACGACCACTTAGCAACTACGTTCTCATACATTCACAAGACTTATCGCATTACTCACAAGGTGTGGGTGGACCCCGGAAGGTGGACTTGCAATGGTAAGTAAATTCTAAACATGCTCAAAATTCAGTTTGCTGTCGCAGACTGGAGCAGTTAGTGATTTTTAAACTGTTATGTCACACAAGTGTTGCACAACTTTGAATGCATTCGCATGATTTCATGCAAGAGTGCACGTTTTACAATCACATATTGATTTGTAATCATGTTTTTCAATCAGCTAGTGTTGCTCAATCGGCATACGTCCTGCGTATGTTGTACGGCCCACACTTCTTGAACCTACACTTTGAGACCTGGGTTGGCTGACATGTCATTTGCTCAACAAAGCAGTGTATCCCACAACCCGAAAAATTCGCCTAGAATCTAGGAGGTGTCATTTTGTGATGTATGCGTCTTCCAGCCTGTGGTCATGTGCACGTGTGGGTGTTTATATTCGTTGTCAAAGCCGTGACAACTGATACCCACGGTGTGAAAATTCACCTCTGATCAGAAATTCTACTTTTCATACACACTTATTGATTAGTTCATGTTAGGTCTCTATATTATATGTGTTTGTTGCATAACAAACAAAATGATCTTTTTTCTTTTTTTTGAAGCTTCTACGCCTATTAATAAAGAAATTATAACTTAAACTTTTAATTCAATTTTATCTGCTGAAGATTCAGTCTTGCTAATGATTTTTGATTGAAACCAGATGTCCGGTTGATTTTTAAAAGTTGCATTAAAACTATGAAATACAATCTTCTGTTTGATACATATTGTTTATGGTCATTCCACGATAAAATGACCTTTTAATGGAGATTGTGCTATATATATTGAGAAAGTTAGAACAAAATTCATACTATCAAATTTCAAAATTTCATGATCATATGCATGTATCACAACATTCAACTTAGACTAGATACTACAAGCTACAGGGTATTCGGTATTTTAGTTTATGAATGAACACTAGTTTAATTTTTGTAAGATATTTGATGGCATTTGTTACAGGAACCAATCATGTAACCTGTTTAATAGAACCTCTCTTATATATAATTACTCTATTACGACAACTTGTAAGGCCGACTCAAAATGGTTTCAATGGATAAGTGGTCTTTATATGGAGGTTCCCATAGGAATCATTTTGAAGGATTGGGACCGAGAAAGGTGGTCTTATTATAGAGGTGGTCTTAATTGTACACTGTAGGTTCTACTAGATTTATTACCGTTTACAACCATCCAAACAAACAGTAGATTTTAGGTGAAACATTGTCAGTATGCATCTACATTTTTTGTATTTGTATTTGAATTGTAAACATATGTTTCAAATTTTGGCGTGTTACGCGTTATCACATATCTGAACAGTTCAAGTGAATTTGACTCGTAACTTGTTTCATACTAGTCACCCACAACATGATTTGCTTTTAGATAAGATGTTAAGTCATCAAAAAATAACATATTCTTCATCGTTGATTATTGCACAGTTTATTAAAAAGAATGATAAAAAGTTTTAAGTTCTTACTGAGTATATTATTCAAAATAGTCTGAGAATCATGAGAACACAAAGTTAAGTTAGTTGAAAAAAGCTTTGTATAAACATGCACAAGGCCCTGATGACCACAAGGCCCATAAACCATGGCAGGATGAATCCTGCTGTCAACAAACACGTGCACAGTCCGGTGGCCAGCACACTGGGCAAAATTTGCTCAATGTGACAAACTGAAAGCTGCGATCATTTTGGCGACCACATTTTGAACATACTTAGTCGTACATTTTGGTCATGTTTATTTGCGATCAATTGTGAAAGACCCTTGTTACATGCATAAAAAACATTTGTGATTCTAAAGAAAATATGTTATAAAATTATATGTCATGTACATGTACATACCAGATTACCAGTATGTACTTAAATAAATTCTTTGAGTTTCACTCCTATCACAAAACAACATTATTAAAATAGAACTTATAATTTTGTACCATTTGCTTTGTAGTCTATCTTCTCATATTTTGCTGTTTTAGAATTGTCTTCAGTTTCTAGCAGCAAATTAATATTTTCATAATCAGCCCATGTTTTCAGATTCTTGGTCTCTCTAAGCTCATCATTCTGTTTGCCAGCCTAAATAAAACAGAGTTAATTTGCATCTGTAGTCATTTTGTATTCAAAATTGAAACATTATATATTTTATCAAAGTTACTACAAAAATAGAATAAACCAACATTCACTCGAAAGTTGATTTTTTTTCAAGAATAGTGATATAACCACTTATTATCCCCCAGAGTATAAAATACCCAAAAATACTATTGCATTAGTAACAACAGTAGAACCATCAATTACGACCACCTCTAAAAAGAGACAAGCTCTCTAATACAACCACTTCTAGCATACCCAAGTCTTCATAGACAAACATAAACCTCTACAAAGAGACCATCTCTCTATTGCGACCACTTCAGGCAGACAGCCCTGGTGGTCTTAATAGATGTTCTACTGCAATTACCATTCTAATACAATACAATACAATACAATACAATTTATATAGCGTAAATTCCACTAAATGTTCATGTACGCTTGTAGGCCTCCTTAAACAAATGGTGCTTTAGTTGTGATTTAAAGAATGCAAGAGTTTTGGATTGTCAAATGGACAGTGGAAGTTTATTCCATAATTTAGATGCTGCTGTTTTAAATGCTCTATCACCATAAGACTTGGATATCCAGAGCCCAATAATAATACTCCAGAGCCCAACCCCATATCTGTGCGATCTGGTTAAATGAACAGAATCTGATGTGAATATACCCCTGGTAAAGCAGGATGCAATTACCAGTGCATTATGAAATCATACATACCTCTTCCAGCACTCTCTCTAACACGCTCGGCTTTCTTTCCGCCTCTTCTTCCACCTTGTGTTCCCTGCCATGGTCAGAGTCAGCTATCTGCTGCTCCTCCAACCCTGACTGGTAGATTCTTGCGGATGAACCTGTAGGAATGTTTAGGATCATTTGAATCAAAGGCAACTGCATCAAAGCATTTGTTCGTCTTTTGAAAGTGGCTTTGAAAAGATTTTTAATTATCAGAATAGTTCATTATTAATTTTCTTCACCCCCGAAGCCACTTTAAACAGGCATGTTTGATAACCACTGTCCATTGATGCAGTTGCATTTGATTTACATCATTTCATTTATACGTATGCTTTCAAATGCTTGTGGATTGATTTCAAACCTTCACTTTCTATAATATGTAAAGGCTTATTTTATGATAAATTCAGCATTTAAACTTACAAACTTCAAAATTTTCGGTCCAATCATCTGAAGACCATCCTCACAAGAATGACGTCACACGGAGGTGTTGCACGATGTGACGTCACGGAAAGTTCCTAGGAGTGGGGCCACCCCATGGGCAGTTCCTGGTCACATCGTGCAACACCTCCATGTGACGTCATTCTTGAGGATGGTCTACAGATGACAAGACCGAAGATTTTGATGCTGGATTTATCATAAAATAAGTCATTACACTTATCAGAAGAAATCTGATGAAATTGTATGATATATGAATCATATGTTTCTTGTAACTTAAAAATACCAATCTTATTAGAAGTACAATTCATACCATTGACTGCAGCATGCACAGTGATATCAAATATCTTACCTCTTTCTGAATCGGCCAGCTTACGAGAATCGACAACATTCTTCACTTCAACAATTTGATGGAATGACAGCGCTGGGACACTCTGCAGAAGCACTAGCACGGAAATCACCGTGACAATGAGAATCAATGCGTAAACTTGATATTTTGCAAATACTGTTTGAATTTTCATGCTGACATGCTATACTTTGACTGATATCCACAATATCCATAGGTTATCCTTGTTGTTTTTATCCGATGGTGACATTGTTGTGCATCGTTGAATAATCTATTCGGAATGTAGAAGCATCTGGAAAAAAACAATTAAAATTAGGAAATTTTATATCTTTTTATATTATAATCAAACTATCAATTTACTGACAGGTACAGTAGAACCTATAATTAAGACCACCTCTCTATTGAGACCACCTTTATAATAAGACCACTTTTTACGGTCCAAAACCTTCATAAGCTATTAAAATGACACTTTATAGAGACCACCTCTCTATTAAGGCCACCTAACACTGGCCCCAAAGGTGGTCCAAACAGAGAGATTCTACTGTATAAGGATACCCAGCAAGTTCAGAGTTGATATAGAATGGCACACTCACTGTACTTGATCACACCCTGAATCTCAAGGGATCACTCCAATGCTCAAAACTTGCTTTTTTGAGCCCGTGACATCTTCTCAATTAAAAGGTCAAAATACGCATAATGCATTAGGTGATATTAACAGTTCAAAAGTCTCTCCAAAATAGCCAGAGTTTTGTTGAAGAACAGAGGGCTATTTCCCATGGCCAAATATTATACAGATAAATTTTCAACATAATTCTCGTCTATCTGAAGTCAATATCATTTGAAAGCTATTTACATTTTCCATGATTGAGTGGTTAGTTAGAATATGTAGAGTGTGTTGCAATTCTCGTGTTTCCAATTGATCAGATTGGAGCAAATTCATCACGCATCTTATTGCACACTACTCATATAAAGGTGTGGAAAAATGTGACTGGATACCAGCACCATACAATGGAAATGGTAGCCATTGAATTTTCCCTTGAGAGATTATGAAAATGATAGCTTGTTTGCCAAATAGCTGATTTGTAAAATTTGCTGAGTTCAAATAAATCCCATGGTACTACATTTACTTACACCATTGCTCCATGACCAAAGGCATAACGTATTCAAAACACATGAGCAACACAAAACACATAATATCTAACATGAGATATTCAAATGAAGTCTTTTGTTTGTCAAGGTCTTGTCATAATATCAGTTAATATACACAATAACATCCCTCAGCATGCATGCAACAATATGATCAATGTAGCCATATGCTATGTCATTGACATTAAAATAATAGTTATTTCACATTTTTTCCCACAAATAAAACATTATCAATACATTATAAAATGAAAAAAACAACAACAACAATGAAATATATAAATGTTAACAATACAAAATTATACCATTTTTATCTACATGGTTTATGTTCCTTCTTGCTCTAGAAGTTGATTTTGCTGACCTCAATCTAAGAATATATATATAGCTTATAACTAGTAAGCAAACAATAGATAGCAACTAATACATGCTAATGATCTGTCTACGTTTGGCCATAAAGTGTTTTTATAATGTAAGTTACAATAATCTGGGACTTTGTGAAATCCATTTGATGACATTTTTATCTAATAGATTTTTTTTGCTAATTACCTACACCAAAGATATGTTTTGTTCTTGACAAGAACATGATATGCAATGTTATGAAGGTTAATGACATGTAAGTTAGATAGAAAGTTATTGAGTGTTATTGATGAGGTAAAATATATGTTTGAACATCATTTTGTCAGCATCCTCATCTTTTGTTCCACTTATTAGAAACATCAAGGAACAATTTGATATATTTGTTATGATAGTTTAATGTATGAGCAAAGATACTACATTTATACATATCCTTGATATGAGTTTGAACTGGCCTGGACATCTCCCTGCTTAGGACAAAGAAGTAAAACCACAATGACGTGTTGTATTAACTATGTACATGGTAATTCATTTCAGAGCAAACTTTATTTACAACATTAATTAGTTCACCTTATACACTCTATTTGTTTTAATTAGTGATACCCAAACTTACACGAACAGTCGGATCTCAAACTGTGAAAGTATTCCTCTTTAAAATGTCCATCAATGCATATATCAGATAATCCAAACACACATATCCTCTACATATACCATTGTTGTACACATTACATAGCCTATCCACGTGTAATATATCCAAACCACTAACACTCAGTAGTACTCTACCACCAACTTCCAGCCAGTTTACTTATTAAACTTCATCATGAAACCTCGTACAACATCAGGTATTAGCGCAGAACTGAAGCAGGTGAGAAACAGTTTTGATAAGAGCTGAGAACTGTTTAGCTTTCCTCTTACCGCTGTGGCAGTGGTCTGCACACGCCTGATAAGACAAGAAACAATCCCTTTCATCACATCTCACTTTGACAGCTGTCATTCACCCGTAAGCGCAGCCTTTACCCGCTGTCGTCCGACCGGAGACTGAGTTCTTTGTCAAATCCTGCTGCGCGCTGATCGCGGCTAGTGATCAGACGATTCTGCGAAAGTCTGGCTGGTTCGTCTGCTCGCAGATTCATTCCAGATGATGAGTCTGGGTCTGGGAAACAGCGAGGCAGCAAATTTAGGATCGGTTTTGCTATGTTATTCATTATAATGTGCAAGTTTTAAACAAATTGTGGTTCAAAAATGGAACACAGTAGTGTTTTTGTAGCCCCTGTGAAACCAGTGGGGTCTGCTTGGTTATTCCGTGGTAATCATCTCTCTCTAACGCCAACGTTTTGCTCCACGAATAAACAAGACCAAACAATGCTCCCCGGGGGAGTTGAGAAGGATATAGTGTGAAAAGGATGCCAATGACCTGGTGTAAATATGTAAAGTCGCTAGAGCACGATAACAGTGAATTGCGACTATAAACAACCACATTTACATTTATTTATTTTTACAATAACTTTGATTCGTCTTAACCGATTGGGGTTTCTACATCAATCAATAAAATATTGATAGATGTGACCTTGCTACAGCAAGATGTGATAATGGTACTAGAATGTAAATGGAAAGATGAGATCAACGTTGCTTTAAATGTGAATACACGTACACTTGAAATATTATATCTGACAATATCTCTTCATTATCTCGTGTCATATTTACATCTGATTTTTTATTTGATTTCGGGTGTACCTAACCAAATACATCGAAATGTTTCGCCAGGATTGTCGGGTTAGTGTGTAGCATGTGGTTTGAAGCGTACGTCTGAACACAGTTAATTAGAAGCTAAAACGTGTGCATTATCTACAGGCTTGCTGGCTAACAAAATCTGTTCCTCGCTACCTTAAAACTTTTCATGTCCTCCCACCAATTTATTTTACCTATAGGAGGGATGCGCCCCACCCCCACCCCCATTTCCCACCCAAATACTTCATTTACATAGTTTGTTTCATACATCCGCCATCGATTGTGATTACCAAACCCATGAAATCCTTGAAGTGCGCAACCCCCCACCCCCATCTTTTCTAAAAACCTGGATCTGCCATTGCCCCCCCTTACACACACACCCAGTACTTTATGAACTCTCCCCAAGCGCGTAGATCTACCTGTCAGATATCACTGCTCGAAGCGTAATGCCAAACTATATATACGTCTGCTAACGTATAACTTAGGCCTACTAACCGTAAGATTTACGTATGATTAACGGTTGTATCACGTCTACACAGATATGAAAATCCATCCGCGCCAATACTAAACGTTTGAACTTTCTAAAAGGATTAGCGCGGATTGGTCGACTCCTGAAATTTCTCGATAAATAACAACAACGTACGAGACACCGATGGTCGGCGCATGAACGCGGGTGGACCACGTACGGCAAAAATATATCCGTCTTAGGTATGGGTTTCACCAGTTTTTTGTTTATTGTTCTTTCTTTCCTTTTTAAGCTTTCTATGTGACATTGTTGAGTGCTTGTGCCTTCCCCACTCGTTTTCATATCACAGTCACTTTGCACATTATAGTCTTCACGTTTAGCACGCCCATCATCACCACACAAACACCTAGGTGTGCGCGACGGTATCTAATGCACTTAAACGGTAATCTATTCTCGTACTTGCCTGGTTGTAAGTTCTGTAAATTATAACTGTGTTTTTTTTTTGTTTTTTGTTTTTTTTTCTTTTTTGTCAGAAAATGAATATAAGTAGTTAGATCTTAATAGAGCCTTAATGGTTCAAGAACAAAACGGTGGTATTTTTAGTTCATTTTTACATGGATTTACGGGCATGTGTGTAGGTGTTTGGGAATTTTGCCTTTAATTAGATCCATAGAATTCCTATAATACTATTCATTCTATTTAAAAGCGTCAAGTTTTCTAAGTTCCTCTTTGTAAAACATACGTTAAATTGCATACACGTAGCTTGAACGTTTTTAAGATATACACTTTTAGTGCCATTTAGTGTAACTTGAATGCTAATATTAATGTCGCTTATTTATAGCAACAATCATTTTATTTGTATTGTATATTCTATAAATAGTGATTACATTTACAGATCTTATACAAAAAGTGGCATATGACCTCGCTATAGCAGGAACAATTGAATGTCTGAATTATGAATTATTAAACAGTTTTAGTGCACCAACTAAGTAACTTACGCAGCTGCATTTTCAATATTTTATGACAGCAAACAGATCTACATTGTATTTTCGTTCGCTACTCCATAAATGAACACGTATAGTTTCATCCAAAATGCATATATAATGGTTGTTACAGTTTTGTTTTAAAAATCACTACATTATGTGCTTCAAACAAAACTTCAAGCAATAATTTTCTCACATGACACAACCATGGCACACGTTTGAACACTGTCGGATGACTCAACATAAACAGAGCAGTGTTCAACGCAAACGCACACGGAATATAGATATTTGTGTGCGTCAATGATGAACGAAAGTTAAACCACCATAGCCTGTTTCAATTATGCCATTACTCGATGATTAGAAAGGTCCCACGCGCTCCCACATTGTCAATTATCGTTAGAGTTATCGGCAACCATCTAAAAGCGCCCACAACTGCCTACATTGGCGTGGAAATCGTCTGGCAGACGGCTCATTTTAGCGGGAAAACGCGCAATTTTACCAGTAATGGGACGATAGGGGAAGTTTTATTGCGTAGTTTAATGTTCACTTACACGAGTTCTTAGTGGTTTAAAGGACAAATTAAAGGGTCGTGTTGCCTGTTAGCTGATAGACAAGGGAGCATTACAGCAAAAATAGATTTTGAAACTTTGGTTTACACAAAGAATACAATGTATAGAGACCAAATAAATATTTTTTCTCTATTTGTAGGAAACTGCAAAAATCAATGTATAATGTCTGTGGGACTGACTTAATTTATAGTTTTCTCAGCCTTTCCTTTTCTTTATTGATACTAAACAGTTTATCTAGGAAAATAGCAAAATAAATTATATGTTGGAGCCAACGGCTTTAGAATTCATCTGGACACTTCGGCTATACGGGACAGTCAGCAATAAATTCAACTTCGTGATATGCCTCGTATAATGCACAACGCAGAATTCATCAGGACACTGCGGTTACTTATTTTATTCCGGGTCCAACTCACCTTCTTGTAACTGAACACATCTCCTTGCCACCTTATTATATTGGAGACTTTGAAGGAGCCACTAGAAATTTGTGTTTTGATATACATAGTGAGCGATGAAAAAAAGATAGCAATTAAGGTGAAACACTTTTTGTAATGTAAATTACTGTTTAACTGTTACTATAGTACTATAGTGTTAGCTGTTAATTGATAATCGTATTGTAAAATTGTAGAAATTTCACCATATATAGTAAAAATGTGATTTCAATGAAAATGTGTTTAAGTCGTTATAGAATCACATATAATAATGCCCCCTGGGGGTCGGGCTTATAAAGAATCGTAGCGACGGGTGCATTATTGCTTTAACGACTGCTTTACCGATGTCGCATCCACTCGGGGAGGGGGGTTACTTCCATAGTCGCCCTATACGGCATGTGCCATTAATAGGGATCACCTTTTTCAAGCCCGTACTTTCACTAGAAGTCACCTTTTCCACCACTCAGTTTCACTAGGGGTCATGATTTCAACATTCCAGCCAGTTTCACTAAGGGAGGTTCAATCTTGAGGTTCAATATCTAGCTCTCTTTTCATGCGATTTTGCATTTTTTTATTGAGCCATAAAAAGTAAAAAAAAAAGTAAATATAAGCTGTAGAAAATCTTGTTTTTCATTACAGTATCACATAGAATAATACCCCCCCCTGGGATAATACCCCATTGTTTTCATACAGTGGTTTCACTAGGGGTATCATTTTCATAGTTTCACTGGTTTCACAAAGGGGTATGATTTTGGACTTTCGGTGGCACCCCCGCTACCCATTCACCTCTGAAGTACCGCCCCCCTGCCCGAGGTTATCACCTTTAGAGTAGGTAAGCCTACATTTTCTGACAATCTATACTACGTTACACTAAAATCGTATATTACCACCGACACGCTAACGATGGCTTTTTAAACACGTCGTTGCATGCTCATTAACGACGTTGGTAAACCAGTCCTTACACACACAAAAAATGCATCAGTCAGTAAGATTCTTTATAAGCCCGATCCTAGGCTCACGAGGAGACGCCGTGGGGTGTGGGCAGACCCCGTCGTCAAAGGCAGACACTAGTTTGGTGTTTTTGCGGCTCTCTGACCGTGGCGTCGTAGGCCGTCGGGCGCAGTCTTAAGCGAGGGCACATTCCACCGCAAAGGTGGGTCTACAGCCAGTCTACGACCAAAAACGCATAGAAATCGTAACGATCCGTGAGTGTACAATGCGGCAAACGTACGTTTTTTTTCAAGGCCGTACGGTGACCGCAAAGAAGTTTGGCTTGCCAAACTTCTTCTGACCACCCTGCGTCGCGGCTAACCGTAAGGAGGCAGTGCGGAGACCTTACGTGAAACGCAGAGGATTCAACCGCACGTTGTCAGCACAAACACACAGTACTGGGGCCGTGCGTTCCCTGTACCATGAACGTGCGGATCCCGTACTTTAGTAATCACACGGTGCGTAGAACGTAAGTTATACGCGACTACATCGCACGTTCTATGGATGTTGATCACGACCACCTCAAAAAACCCACCCCCTGTGCCGACGCACTCACAACGCACGGAGCCCGTGCTGATGTGCCCACAACAGTATGTTTGTCAATGCGTGCGGAAAAATACCGTAGACGCCGCAGACATCAAAGACGCGCGCGGCGACCACGCCGCAGGTGGGTAACCGCTCAACTGGTATTGGGTGGGGCTTAAGGGAGGGGCACATTCCCACCAGGGGGGTGAGGTCTACAACCAGTCTGCGACCAAAACTCATAGAAATCTTAACGATCAGTGAGTTTGCAGTGCGGCAAACGTACGTTTTTTCAAGGCAGTGCGGTGGCCACAAGAAGTTTGGTTGCCAACTTCTGCGACCACCACGTCATGTGGTCTGCCCGTACGGAGCAGTGCGGTGACACAATGTAACGGGCCGTGCGTTGTACCATGAACGTGCGGATCCATGCTTTTTTTGTAATCACACTGTGCGTGTACGACGCGTAAATTATAAGCGGCATCGCGTTCTATGCAAAGTTGATCGCACGGCCACTCCCAATAAAACCACTCCTGTGCCGACACACTCATAACGCACGAAACCCGCGCGGATGTTGCCATAGCCTAAAGATTGTCACTGCATGCCGAAAACGCCATAGACGCCGCAGACTCAAGACGCCTTTCGGCGACCACAGCCGAGGTGGAATGTGCCCCTCGCTTTAACGGAAACACACATACGCGTGCAAAGGTACACAAGGACTCTATTGCTGAATATGGACGCCAACTCGAGCTCAGTTAACAACGTCAAACACAAGATTTGCTTATTAGCCATAAAGATGCATTTGTTTGCTCAACCAAATCGTTTGGTTACATTGTTAAGACAGACGGGATCGCTGTTGAATGTGTCTTTACATTTCATATCATCGTGTACACAGTGTACCTTTAATGCGAACACGTTTCATGTGGCACAAAGAGGCTGAACAAAGTAAGTGTTGTGACAATCATTAATGCCAAATACATAGGACTAGAGTTCGTACTTTTTTTCATCCAAGCTCACCTTTTCCCCCGATTTAAGTTGAGGTTAAGTAAGTTTTATAATAGCACTGTCAGAAGTATTGTGATTGTATACTTATTTTATGCACTATTCGTCAATAAGTAGAGTCTGGTGTAGAGAGTTGTATGTTACCTGTTATATGTACCTGATGCGATAAGTTTATTAATAACTTCTTTAATGGTACAACGACAAGAACACTACATTGTATGTGTTTCGTGTTTTTACACATCATCAGTTAATAAACAATCAAATAATTAAATATACTTATAGTATATTGAAGTATATGCATACAATATTAATACAATCCAAACTTCTTTACGTTACTTTTTTTTGTAATATGGACTTTTAGTCTGATACAAAAAAAATAAATGAAAATAAAAAAAAATAACTTCCTTTTTAAACAAAATGGTTCTATAAAAGTGACATCCTTCCTTCCTTTAGTGCTATACCAGTGTAATATTCTTTAAAATAGAGCACAAAAGTGACAGCAGCCGGTTATCGGAGTCGGTAATGCTACATTTTAATGATAATAATATTCTATACTGAATTGTACTGAATATGCCAGTTGGAAGTGGAATCAACTCTATAGTCCCCCTCTTATTGATTTTAATCTCATTGCACCTCCCCACCCCCCCAATCATATTGATTTATTGAGGATACTATTATAAGATTTCATGTGTGGATCTATGTGTACGTGCTGAGGAGAGTATTATTGAAGAGGTTGAGTCTTGGGGTGTCACAAAGGGAATGGTAGGAGGAGTATAAGAGGAATAATTTTATTGATAGAGACAACTGAATCTCGTGTTGTAGAAT
This sequence comes from Streblospio benedicti, assembly GCA_019095985.1. Taxonomy (NCBI): domain Eukaryota; kingdom Metazoa; phylum Annelida; class Polychaeta; order Spionida; family Spionidae; genus Streblospio; species Streblospio benedicti. The sequence continues at coordinate 16,900,672 of CM032668.1, read as the reverse complement.
GGGTATTGGAATAAGGAGTAATGTTGGGAGTTGGAGAAAATTAAAAAATTAAAGTAAGAAAAGAAAATAAAGTACATTATTCATTTATCTCCCGCAGACAGACCATAGGATTTATTCCGTGGGCGCATCTGTCTCTCTAAGCGCCAACGTTTATGCACGAATAAACAAGACCAAACAATACTCCCAGCGGGAGTTGAGGATATAGTGTGAAAAAGGATGCGTGACCTGGTGTAAATATGTAAAGTCGCTAGAGCACACGACTCAGCAGTGGTGGAAATATAAAACATTCACATTTACATTTATTTACAATAACTTTGATTCTGATACCTTAACCGATTGGGGTTTTGTAATCAATGAAATATTAATATGATGTGACACTTCACAACAAGATGTGATAATGGTACTAGAATGTAAATGAAGAGTGAGTCAACGTTGCTTTAAATGTGAATACACGTACACATTGAAATATTATATCTGACAATATCTCTTCATTATCTGTCATATTACATGGTTTTTATTTGATTTCGGGTGTACCCTATTTAAATACATCAAATAACTTTCGCCAGGATTGTCGGGTTAGTGTGTATGGTTTGACGTACGTACAGACACAGTTATTAGAAGCTAAAACAGTGTGCATTATCTACAGGCTTGCTGGCCTACTCTCAAATCTGTTCTTCTTTTTTAAAACTTTTCATGTCCTCCTGCAATTTATTTTCCTGCCAGGGGAGAAGTTCTTTTATTTCCACCCAAATACTATTCCTGTTGTTTCATACATCACTTATCGGTGCGATTACCAAACCCATCTGAGTCACCTTCCACTATCACTTCCCAATGGATCCTTTGCCACACACACCTTTATAGACTCCCCAAACGTGATCTATTGGTATCACTGCTCGAAGCCAATGCCAAACTGTATATACGTCTGCTAACATTATAACTTAGGCCTACTAACCGTAAGATTTGCGTATGATTAACGGTTGTGCGTCACAGATATGAAAATCTAATCCCATAATACTAAACGTTTGAACTTTCTAAAAGGATTAGCGCGGATTGTGGTCGACTCCTGAAACTCGATAAATAACAACAACGTACGGGTCACCGATGGTCGGCGCGAACGCAGGTGGACCAGGTATGGCAAAAATATATCCGTCTTAGGTATGTGTTTCACCAGTGTTTGTTTGTTTGATTTTTTCTCTTTTTAATCTTTCTATGTGACATTGTCGCGTCCTTGTGCCTTCCACTCTTTCATATCACAGCCACTTTGCATATAATTACGTTTAGCATCATCATCACCACACAAAACGCACCTAGTGCCGACGTATCTATTGCACCGGTAATCTATTCTTGTACTTTGGTTGTAAGTTCTGTAAATTAACTGTGTTTTTTTTGTTTTTCTTTTTTCTTTTTGTCCAAATGAATATAAGTAGTTAAGATCTTAATAGAGCCTTAATGGACAGCTCAAGCAATTGGTATTTTTTAGTTCATTTTTACATGGATTTCAGGCATGTGTGTAGACCTGTAGGTTTTGTTCATTAGGTCTTTTTAAAAGCGTTTAAATTTTCTAAGTTCCTTTGTAAAACATACCATTAAATTGCATACACGTAGCTTGAACGTTTTTAAGATATACACTTTTATGCCATTTAGTGTAACTTGAATGCTAATATTAATGTCGCTTAGTTTAGCAACAATCATTTTATTTGTATTTTCTTTATAAATAAGTTATTACATTTACAGATCTTATACCAAAAGTGGCATATGACCTCGCTATAGCAGGAACAATTGAATGTCTGAATTATGATGTTATAAACAGTTTTAGTGCACCAACTAAAGTAACTTTACAGCTGCATTTTCAATATTTTATGACAGCAAACAGATCTATTGTATTTTCGTTCGCTACTCCATAAATGAACACGTATAGTTTCATCCCAAATGCATATATAATGGTTGTTACAGTTTTGTTTAAAAATCACTACATTATGTGCTTCAAACAAAACTTCAAGCAATAATTTTCTCACATGACACAACCATGGCACACGTTTGAACACTGTCGGATGACTCAACATAAACAGAGCAGCGTTCAACGCAAACGCACACGGAATATAGATATCTTTGTGCGTCAATGATGAATGAAAGTTAAACCACCATAGCCTGTTTCAATTATGCCATTACTCGATGATTAGAAAGGTCCCACGCGCTCCCACATTGTCAATTATCGTTAGAGTTATCGGCAACCATCTAAAAGCGCCCACAACTGCCTACATTGGCGTGGAAATCGTCTGGCAGACGGCACATTTTAGCGGGAAAACGCGCAATTGCCAGTAAATGGGACCATATGGAAGTTTTATTTGGTGTAGTTTAATGTTCACTTACACGAGTTCTTAGTGGTTTAAAGGGACAAATTAAAGGGTCGTGTTGCCTGTTAGCTGATAGACAAAGGAACATTACAGCAAAAATAGATTTTGAAACTTTGGTTTCAAAATACTTTACACAGACTGCTTAATATTCTAACGGGTGTACACGTGGACTGGTTTGCCAATATAATATGATATACGGACTTTCATCTTGCCACAGCAAGGTATCATCTATCATATTATAGATAGATGTGCATTCTGAATAGAACTGCGAATTGGTGAACGGACACAACAAACGTTAACAGTAATTGCTGCAAATAAGAATAAATAGTTGCGAATTAATTCGTCAATAAACATTTAAGGTATGGTGCTGGTGATAAATAAATGCACACGTTCCTTTCTTTGTGATATAAATAGTTTAATATCAGGAAAATAACAAGCAAAGTATATGTTGGGCCAACGGCTTTAAATTCTCATGGGACAGTAACAATTCTTAAATATACCATTATATTTTACAACATAGTTCATCAGATACTGCGGTTACTCATTTTATTCGGGTCCAGCTCACCAACTTCTTGTAACTGAACACATCTCCTTGCCGCAAGCCCTCTTGGAAGGAGCCTAAATTAATGTTTTGATATACACTAAAGGGATGAAAAGATAGCAATTAAAAGATGAAAACACTTTTTGTAATGTAAATTACTGTTTTAGCATGCTATATTACAATAATGATGTTAGCTGTTAATTGAAATGAATACGTATTGTAAAATATAGAAATTTCACCATATATAGTAAATGTTCAAATGAAAACGTGTTTGCAGTTGTAGAAAATCTTGTTCATTGCAGAGAATCATAGCTGTAATAATGCCCCCTGAGGTCGGGCTTATAAAGGATCAGTAGCGACAGGTGCATTATTGCTCTAACGACTGCTTGCGATGTCCCCATCACTCGGGCTGGTGAGTGGTGAACAAAGTTGGGGGGGGTATACAGGTCAGCCTATACGGCATGTAATGCCACTAATAAGGACACCACCAAGCCCGTAGTTTCACTAGGGGGTCACCTTTCCCACCACTCAGTTTCACTAGCCCACAGGGTCTATGATCAAGATTCCAGTCAGTTTAACAAGGAGGTTCAATCCGAGGTTCAATATCTAGCCTCTTTCACGCGATTTTGCATTTTTATGGAGCCATAAAAAGCATAAAAAAGTAAATATAAGCTGTAGAAAATCTTGTTTTCATTACAGTATCACATAGAATAATACCCCCCCTGGGAAAATACCCCATTGTTTTCAAATGGTACCAACGACAATAACACTACATTGTATGTGTTTCGTGTTTCACATCATCAGTTAATAAACAATCAAATAATTAAATATACTCTATAGTATATTGAAGCATATGCATTGCAATATTAATAAATCAAACTTTTACGTTACTTTTTATGTAATATGGACTTTATTCTGATACAAATAAATAATGAAATAATAATAAATATGCTTTTCTTTAAATCAAAATGGATTTCTATAAAAGTGACATCCTTTGGTGCGTAATACCAGTCGATGGGGATTTCTTTTAAAAGAGGCAAAGTGACATCAGCTGGTCCGAATTCCGGTAATGCTACTCTTTCCAGTTGTGACAATTGAAAGAGGCTTTACAGTCCCCGTTCAATTTAGTTCACTCATTACTGCCCGAACAGCGATCTAAAGATTTTATTGACTAGGTAAATTTCGGTATGATGCTGGTGAGACAGGTGGAAATGTGTGAAGGGTTCGTTTCATTTTTTTCTTCACAATTTTGCTTTGGGGAGTATTATGGCTCTCTTGATTTTTCATCTGCTTATATTTTCTATTTCTCTTCATTTTGGTATCTCTGCATGGAAGAATTCATACAAATGTT
>CM032668.1:16878926-16891426 GCA_019095985.1 Streblospio benedicti | reverse complement strand
GCAGGGCGGGACCAATATTTCAGTCCCGCGCTGATCACTGGTGTCTAGTGCCGTGAAAGTGTGACGAATGTACGGTTGTGTCCGTCGCTAAACACACCGAGGCACAGCAAAACCATTGATTGATTGATGGGAAGGCAAGACAAATACATACGGTCTCAATAGTCGTGACTGGTTTATTTCAGCTGCTGCCAATGCAAGAGTGTGGACAGTACGAATAGATTCAGCCATATTCTAAAAGTGTTAAGACAAATACAATAGAACATGCAGTTCCAAATGCAAATGTTTATTGCCTATGCTCTGTTTGATATTGGTGTATTCAAATTTAGTAAAGTACAGATGGGAAAGGGTAAAAATTTGTTATATGAACAAAAATATCCCTGAGAAGTATGTCATTGCGAGATTTGAAAGTCAAAGTTTTTGCACTGCGCCAGCCAGTGCAATATGGCTGAGGGATGCTTTGCTGCCATCTACAATGATAAAGAGTGTACCAAAAGCAAGATGCCTTCTCCTCAGATAAGCTTGACACCAAAGGAGGGTCTGGCCAAGTCTATTGTAAGTATCTACATGACTACTAGAATATATTGCTATCCATATTTTAGTCCATGTCTAGTTAAAGACAAGTATATCAAATAATAATCAAAGTACTTTTTGTAAAGAGAATTTCTGCACCATTTTTTTCTTTTGGAGCAAAAAAAGAATTTAGATAACTTGGTGCAAAGCCGTAAATTTTAAGGCAATGTATCTAAAATTACTCCTTTTGTAATACATTGCTTGTATTCTTAATGAAATATGATTTTGTTTTCCAAGTTAGAGAACTGTTTGCTCACAAACATCATACTATACTTTCAGAGCCATATTCCACTGCACACAGATGGCACCTTAAACTATTTTGGCTGGTTCATCATTCAAAGAAGAATCGACGGCACCACTGATTTCTTCAGAGATTGGCAAGATTACGACCCCAGGGATTTCTGGCGAGGTCAATCAAAATTTCTGGCGACCAGTTTAATTGAAAACTATTCATCTACATGGACACAGTTGAAGGAGAGCAGTTCGCTACGATCACTTTTTGTTGGAAGCGCCCACTGGCTATGCTCTAAATATCAGTGGCTACAGCGGTTCTGCTGGTGATTCAATGATAGTTGATAAAACAGGGTTCAACCACCAGGGTATGAAGTTCAGTACCTATGATAATGATCAGGATATGAAATCATTTGGCAACTGTGCAAGTACCTATAAGGCAGCCTGGTGGTACAATTCATGTCATCACAGTAATCTCAATGGTCTCTATTTAAACGGAACTCACGCGTCAAAAGGAGATGGCATGAACTGGGTAACAGCCAAGGGAGCTTATTATTCAATGAAAACAACAGTGATGATGATAGGGATGAAAGTTTAATACTTTATAGCTTTACTTGCTATATATTGAATGTACAGTACTGCCCGTGTGTCAGGTCCACCGTAATGATAGTAGAAACTTCCATCCAACTCAACAGTTTTTCGCCAGATATTACGCTGGTTATCCAAAATAATTTAATTTCTCGAATCTCGACACGTTATTTTCAGCAAATTCGTTGAAAAAAACCCCGAAAATACGCAGCACAGAAAATGATTAACCAAAACTTAAATTTTATAGAACTTTCAAAAATACTCTTGCACCGGAACCTTATGATGAATGTGATGAATGTGATGTAAAAATATTATAATATAATGAATTAATGATATCCTATGTATTAACTGTAACTGTTGATTAAATACCAAATCATATGCTTTGTGCACGTGATTTCTGTTATGTATTGTTAATGTTAATGTTTTATGACTGAGTAGACAGGCAGTACTATAACCTTAGAGGTATGGTTGTGATTTTATGTCTAATCAAAGATATCGGTTGTATTTTAATGTGGGCAAAAGAAAGATCATTAAGGAAATTTGTAAAATTATAAAATTGAGGTCTCTGTTAAATGAGACGAAAAGCTTATTCTGTTAATGTTTAGATTAATTCCGGATGAGGCCATGCAAAATAAATGGTGAAAATATTTGAAAATAAATTCTAAAAATTTACATTAAAGTCTACATTAAATAAATATAAAGTAAATTTGAGAAAGGTGGAAAAAACACAAATGTAGACACGAGGAGTGCCACTTACTGGCGAATAACACAACTGTGTGGAAAAGCTTATTAAAATAAAATTATGTAAAGACAACACAAAAAGAAGTTTGTATTGTGATTAAAAATAGAAACAGTGGTAAGGAAAGACAGTTATACATAAAAATGTAACATAATAAAAAGTTAATATTTATATATTTTTAAAGAATTACTTGCTTTTTCAATGTGACGAGAGAGCGTGAAATACAAGTACATAAGGCCCGCGTTTTAGAGACACATACAGAAGAACCACCTTTATCAGAAAAAAATGAATTCTTTACATATGATAAAAAGTACTGAACAAAATTAGCCTCCCGTAGAGAGTGGGGGACTTGCGTGTTGAGATTTGTGATTTACGGCCCACAAACTCGTCGTTATTGTTAGTCTTCAGTATAACGTACTCGGCATATGAAATCCCACTGTCCTGATGATATGATAACATTATGACTGTCAGGCTGATAGTTGAAGTCGGGATTGCATAAAAGATTTTGGCAACGTACGTAATAATGACGTTTGTAAAAAATCGGAGAGTCGAAGGAGAGTTGTCTACCAGCCCCATCGCTGGACCTAAGAGCATATAGCATTTATCTTTTCCTGGGCGGTGCGTATGCCACCGATCCCCTGTAAATATAGAAAACCATCCGCCAACATTACTATAATTATGATGTAGTACTTTTATTGGAACACTAGCTTAATTTTGGTACAATATTACCCCATTGTTTTAAAAATCTATCACACTATCCCCCCCCCCCCCCCAAAAAAAATAAATAAAAAAAATAAAATAAAATAAAAAATAAAAAAATAAAAATAATCCTAATATCGTGCATTTTTGTCTGCTGGTTAATCAGTTATACCCGTGGTCAGTGCCACGATGATGATTGACATGCTCACCTATAAATATGAGGTACACCTCTAATAATCCGCATGTGATGCAGTTGATTTTCATATAGGAATCGATGATCCCTATCTTTATATTTTATATTGATTACAGCCAGTGTTAAAGTTAAGGGTGTAAGAAATTGAGCCATTAATCATCCCCAGCATTCCTCGTTGACAGCTCGAGTTTATAAGGGTTAGAAGCCATTAATCATCCCCTATGTAAACGTTGACAGCTCGAGGGTATAAGGAGAAGTCGTTAATCATCCCGCGGGCGGGAGAAGTCAATCGGCCAGCGAGTCAGCTTCAGCGGCTGGCGGCCAGCGGTCAGCCGCCGATTAGACTTAGACTAGGAAGCCGGCCGGGAAAAAATAGATTAAGTACCCTTATCTCCGGAGATAGGGTTAGGTTTTTGGGGGGGGGAGGGAGGTTTCTCAAACTATAGCTTTCTTCAATAGCGGTGTAATTGCGTCAATACGGAGTCTAAGGCTCCCCCGCCAGATAGCTTCTTCAACACGCCTGTAAGACGCCGCCTCCATCATCTCTAGAACTCTCGGGACCTCGCTAAAACCGCGTCCGGATTTGACTGATCAATCGTATATCTCTATCGAGGGTTTCATCCAGGGACGATAGTTGGGCCCGATATTCTAAAAAATTTAGTCACAATAGCCCCCCTTACAGCGCTTCTGGAGTCCATCTTTACTACCGATGTGCGCTTATCGAATGAAGGATACATCCCCCCAGCGCAGCTGTCTAACCAGCTAACGCGCCCCCGTAAAACCCAGCCACGAGTCCCCGAGTGCCTACGCCGGAGAAATCAATAGATCCGCTCTTTTTTTGAAGAGTGGCACTTAAAATCGAGCTATTTAAACGGCCCCCTACATCAAAAAACGCCCCCCGCGGATCTGGCCTCTCCTCAGCCGTAAAACCATCCCCCCCAAATGACAGCCGGGCCGGCCTGCCTAAAGCGCTCCATAGAATAAAAGCGGACCTCGCTACCGGCCAGCAGCCGGTGAGCAGCGGAGCATAGGTAAAGCCATTAATCATCGACCACCGGCCAGTTGCCGGTGAGCAGCGGATTTATAGGTAAGCCCATTAATCATCGAACCACCGGTCAGCGGCGGCGCGAGACAGAAGGTCGAAAGTCGCCATCTTTAACTAGGGACTAATTAAAATTAAGGGGGCGGGCTTTTTAAGTTTTTATTCGCCTCATTTAACTAGGGACTAATTAAATGAAAAAGCTTTCCTGAGGGGCAGTTTTTTTACACCGGAATGTCACTGTCTATATATTGGCTGATTATTGATTTATAGCAGTATCATCTATTACCAAGAAGTGGATAATTTTTGGAGCTCTCTGTCTTACAGTGGTTATAGAATATTGATTTTAATGGTGCATTCAAATAGAAAAAGAATGTGATTCACTAAAAATGGACCTTAATGGGCCCAAATGGGCCCAAATATGGACCGTTTGGGCCCATGTGAAATAGGGTTCTTGTGGTCACCATTTCCAAATGCAACATGCCAAATTTGAGCATCCTAGCTCAAACGATGAATTAAGGCGAGGGGTAACGAAGGTCGGATGGATTTACGGATGGACAGATGGATGGACGGACGCAATTAATTGGGGGCAAGCCAGTGTATAAAAACACTGGAATTAAAAATTAGGGGAGGGCTTTTACGTTTTTATTCGTCTCTTATAACCCGGTTCTATATAGGTCTTTACCTTCCCAAAGAATAAGAAAACGCTTTTTACAGTTTTTATTAGAAATCTCTTTAATAGAAAAAAACAAATCTCTATAAAATGTATAAACTTAACCAAAAAAATCTACGTTTTTTTTTTTAAAAAAAGAACAAAAAACTTAGCGCCTAAAAAAAAATACCTAAAATATACCTCTATCAAATGTCTCAACTCGGGGGGCTAATCGCTCTACAAGACCAGCATCACAGAACCACTCGACTCAGCCACAGGTGCCATCACAGAAAAATGAGACAGCTGGCACTCATTTACGCTAATTACAGGCCACTTGACCATCTTTACACATTCTGAAAAGCGGCCCCCCTACCGACATCACAGAAAATTGAGACAGCTGACAACCATTTACCCGCTTTCATCTTTACTTGCGTTTAATCGACTATGCCAACAATTTTATTCCCTAAGTCACCATTTTCATGTACAGCGTTCTTATAATGCCACGGTTAAATACGTGGTGCTAGAAAAGATGGTCTTACTATAGAGGTGGTCATTTTAGAGAAGTGGTGTTTTAAGATTTGCGTTGATATAATTTTTACAGCAGTATTCGGGCTAAACTTAACGAGAAATCTCTCTGATTGAACATTAACTTGCACAAAATGGAAGCCTCTATTGAGGGGAGTATATAGCCTTGATGATAATCCATTCGCCAACAATTTTATTCCCTAAGTCACCATTTTCATGTACAGCGTTCTTATAATGCCACGGTTAAATACGTGGTGCTAGAAAAGATGGTCTTACTATAGAGGTGGTCATTTTAGAGAAGTGGTGTTTTAAGATTTGCGTTGATATTGTAGTTTTCATTTGTGCCTTAAGAATTATTGACTTATCTATGTATGTCAATCAGATTATTTCAATCAGTGATTTACTCTTTTAAATGCATTAATTCATTAGCAGACATCGACTCTGGAAGACAGTGGTTTGATTTACAATGAATATAATTCAATGTACAAGATTAGTACAGTTCGTACAGTAGAACCTCCAATTATGTCCAACTCTCTAATTAGACTGTTTCTTGCAGTCATAAAGAGCTGGACGGTCAACACACTCCATAAAGAGACCACCTATAAATTAAGATAGCTTGGTGGTCATAATATTTGTTCTACTGTATTCTATCAATGATAGAAATATGAGCTATTTGAAATAAGTTTGCGAGTATTCTGGCACACACACGCCACCCCAATTGGTCTCTTTTAGCATGCACGAATCATAGTCTGCATGGGTTCTGATGTTTTAGGGCGAGGGAGCTGGATAAAACAAGTTTCAACCGCGCCAGTTCCAGAATTTGCGCAGTTTTAACATATTGAAATGAGCCGGATTGTCTAAAAAAAGCCTCCCCTTAGAACAGGAGTAGAAGACCCTCTGCCCCGCCTCGTTGGTGAGGGGGTGCTAGATGGGTTACTCCTAATCCCGCGCAAGATAGTGCGTTTGGTTGGGGAAGTGCGTGTAGTTTTATTTTTGTGAGAAACGCTTATTAAATAGTACGTAGAAGGCAGTGATGATAACGAGGCTTCATTTTTCCAATCTTTTATTTTCCACACACAAATATATACTTTTTTTACAGAGTACTGGGGAAGACATCATTTTCTAAACTCTACACAGTAAAACCGCATCAGAGTACCGCAAAAAGACATAGAGTAATGGCTAGATACTTTACAGAAGATATTCTTTAAACTTTACACATATATATACACGCAGTAAAAAAATACATGATGGATGTACATTTATTCAACACACGCTGATACATATATACTGTTTTATGACTTTGTCCACTTTGATCATAGTCCATCTTCTTCTTGTAGTGAGCTATTCAATCTTCAACGATAGGTACCCTCTCTCTCTCTCCGCGCGCTCCGTCGGTGCTCGTCATAACTCAACTCCAGCACGCAGCGCACTCGCGATATGGAGGCGAGGCTTTCGTTGTCGGGGGCGGATAACCTCAGTCGTATAGCGTTGAGCACGGGCTGGTTGACTTTTATCGGGTAAATATGCCGAAATGCGATGTGCTCTCGAAAGCTCTGTCCGCTACCTTGTCGAGCGCGTTGCTCCAGGGGTACCTCTCTCAGAAATTGAGAGATGCTGCCATTTGAAATGACTGAGCCCACGCAGTCGGCGCTGATATGGATTAAAGGTGTGTCTGAGCCGTCGTGATATACGATGACCTCCAGGAGTGACAGGTAGGCTTCTTCGCAATCTATTCTCTGGGGCAGTTGTACGATCAGTTCTTGTGGCGTTTGAACGCCCGGCTGCTGGCTGTCGGCACAGATGATCATCGCGGGCCTGTGAGTTGGGTGAATGGAATCCATGAAGTAAAACTTTTTTAGGGTAATCCGGCGTAACCACGGCGCTCGCTTTTATGCTCTCCATCAGTTGTTGGCAACATTTTTGAAGCTCACTGAACTGGCCCAGCGCCCGTCAAATGCGTTAAATGTACCCCTCCACTCCCACATGCGAGACGCCCCTCTCTTGCGACCCGCCCACGTCGCAAAAAAAAATGCCCCACCCCCACCGACGATAGCGTATCCGTCGTCGTTTTCGCGCACGACATCGCGAAAACCGTCACGTGTAGAGAGAAAGTCGGGGACGCGTTTTTGAAAAACGGGACGCGTTTGTCCGACGTCGTACGCGAAAAATGACGGCATCCAATAGTATTTTATACTAATTTTTTGCGGGGGTTTTCGGTCGAAGGAGCGAGAAATGACGTGCTTTTTTCGAGAAAAGTGCCGCCAGTTTCGGGAAGTGGGACTACCGTTTTGGCGTATCGACGCGAAAACTGTCTCCATTTTTGCGACTTTTTCTCAAAAAGACGCGCAAAAAATTGGTATGAATTACTATTGGTTCGCGTCATTTTTGAGGTGTAAGCGTAAACGAGAGACTCCCGTTTTCGACATCGTAGCGTAAAAGAACCTCCGTTTTTCGGCGGACACCTACCAAAACGGCGTCACTCGTAGGACGAAAGTGGGAAAAAAGACGTTTTTTTCTTCTAACGGTCGCATTTTTTAAAAAAATGGCGATTTTATAGGGTTTCACGCGTGATCCGTCAGATAATACGGTAGAACCTATTCTAGACACCCACCCTTCTATATAACGTATTCGAGTAATATATACAGACCATCTATAAGACTTCTCTTTTTTTAATCAAGCTATATAAAATCGTATTCTAGTTTTTAATCGCGCGTATACGGGGGGAGGTGCGCATGTGCGTCTCCTGGCAAATTACATTGTTTAATGATGGACCGAATTTTTTTGAAACTTTACAAGTAAGTATGAGTGCACCAGCTGAGTGACACCGAAGTGATTTGATATTTGATACTTGACCAATTACAGTGTGACTTTCAGAAAGCTATATTATGTATTTATTTTTTTACATTATCTATTATAGTTTCAATATTGTTGACATTAAAGATTTACACTTATTACAGCTTACCTTGATGGAATGTTAACATAAAGAGTGACCTTCACATTTCGAATTCGGGCACTTTACCAATCATAGAGTACCTTCCATAACAGTATTTCATTGCTCACGAATCAACGCTACGCCAGTGTCACAAATGCTCTTTGAGTACTTTTGGTCTAGAGGGAATTTTACATAAACTTTTTGTACATGCATACCATGGTATAGGCTTAGACGTGAGCGAAGTGAAACGACTTTGATGTTCATCGTTTTTAAGTAATAATTCAACGCTCATTTAATAGTCCTCTGTGTTCATTTACAATTTTTAGCACAGGGAAAGCATTTTTTATGATCTTATGATCTAGCATAGCATTCACATTGCGTATACACTTCTACTACTATTACTACTACCTTACAGACCATGCACCCTTCTACAAAAGCAAGAATAACCTCCTCGTGCGTATAACAATTTCTGCCGCAATTTTGCCATCATCAAGAAAGAGTCTCTACCTACCAACAGATCCAATCACTCCGTTCCGAAGTCTTTTAGTAGTACTTCTTTACAAGAACAATTATAATCTGGAATATCCTATCAGCCCACATCGTGAAAATAGAACTCAAAGATACTTTTTCGGGACTACGTACAGTAGAACCTCTCTATTAGGAACATCTTGGGACCAATGTTAGATGTTTTCAATAGAGAGGCGGTCTCCACTCCATGCAAGAACAACAGATGCAAATGTAGGAAATCTAAGTTATTTTGTTCTCAGTTGTGATGGTTTGTGTATGAATAAAGACAATTAATCATCATTATTGATTTCTCAGTACTACCGCTGTCATTTAAACTGTTCATGTTTAATCGCGTACTATCGTAGAGTACGTTATGACACGGTAGTAGCGGGGGTTTGTGAGAGGGATACGTTCGGAGTGAGTTAAGGGAAACGAAATTATTATTTCAGATATTAACGTGCATAAAACATATAAATATCCGTAGATAAAACAAAAAGCTAAAATTATATACAATTATAGACATTAAGAAGTTTAAAAAATTAGAACAATCGTAGGTTCCATACTAAATTAAGACTGGATCTGTGAAATGTATTACAATCGGTAATTGCTGATAAAATGGACTTGTCACTTAAAAACACACGATTACGAAAACCAGATACGAGTTTTCTTTCAATAACAATAAATTTAATAGTAAACAACTTTTTCTTTGCTCATCACGTGGAGAGAGCGAGCGAGAATGTGAGCAGCTAGCGTGCGGCGGCGGTGACTCAGCGCTGACCAGCGGTCATTGACGGGCGGGGATGATTTACGACTTCTGCCTTATCGGGGAGCGGTGTAGGGTGACCTTGAGCTGTCAAAATTTTTTAAATCCGTCAAATGACTATTTAGAAGCAGTGTCATCGGGATTAAAAGTAGATAACTTTATGTAAAACCTCATTAGGAATGATCGTACATAATTCATTTTAATGTTACTTTAATATCTTAAGCATATAACAAGAAATTTCAACACATTGGCATCTGTTTCCTATGGGAGTCATTTTGTTACTAGTACCCGACGCAATATGTATTTATCACGCCCAGCCCGCCCGTGTGGTCGCTAGTCTAATCCCTCGAGTATCGTGATTGAGCGTTCGAGATCGCTGGTCCCCAGTCTGACTTCGCGATCGCTAATCGGTCTAGCCAGCATGCTGACCGCTGGTCGCCGCCCGACTTAACGCTGAGCTCGCGCGTCCCGGGGATGATTAATGACTTCTCCCGTATAACTCGAGCTGTCAACGAGCGGGGATGATTAATGGCTTCTCCCGTATAAATCGAGCTGTCAACGAGGAATGCTGGGGATGATTAATGGCTTCTCCCGTATAACCCCTTAATTGCTTCTCCCGTATACATTTCTACTACTTATGTAAGTAGCAAGGTATGAATAGGAGGCTGTTTTTTTGGTGCTGCACACAGGACACATCCGGGTCTCTGATCAATTCCCACCCAACCTGTGCCCATGTCATGATCCGAGGTGTCTCTGCCTGCCTAACTATTTAGTACTCCCAAGAAGAATTGAAAACAACAACAACAACAACAACCCACGAAATGTACTGACTGAAGAGACTCATTCCCACCATTTTCAAAAACCTTGATCTGCAAGTTCCTGGTTCCACATGTATGTGCAAGAGCCTCCCTGCCAACCCCCAGCTCAGCCTTCACCCACGCTAAGCACTCGCATGGTGTTGAAAATGTAGTCTGCTGAAAGGATTAACCAGGAGCAAGCCATCCTAAATACATAAACGACTTCCATTGAGACCACTTCTATATTAAGATGATTTCTCTTCGTCCTGAAGCTTCAGGAACAGAGCACTGAAAACCTGATAAAGAGACCACCTCTCTAACTGAGCAATTGAGGCGGTCCACAGGGTGGTCTTCATTGGGAGGTTCTAGAGGCCAATCATAGCACATACACCAACAGACATTTTTTTCATTAGAAAATCTATTTCAAATAGAAACTCTCTGGCATATGAAGCAAATTGGTGTGATTCCGGATCGGTTGGAGTATTTCTAAATGCTCATTTTATTTAGGCAATACTATAAGAGCCCATTACTGTAACTACCTCCGGGATCAAACGTAGGATTTTGAAAGGAGAGCGAGGCCTAATAATAATGTAAATGTGTGGGAAGTCTTCGCTGGCCACCATCATCTGTATAGGGCTTTTTAATCTATTGAGGGTTTTGATCAGAAAATTGTCATTATTTTCTTGCATATGATGAGAATCTGCACATGCTATATGCCAATAGATCGGGCATGGAGGCATCTTCTTCCACAAATGAAATGGTACCGGTGCAGACTGAAAGGTTCGTTATTTCCCTTAGAAAGCTGTGTTGACAACATTCATGAATGTGGAATATTTTCATATGCGATCTGAAGATGCTCCCCAACCACGGGAAATTTAGAAAAATTAGACTTGAATAGAAGTTTTTTGTTTTTTGTTTTTGATAGAATATTTCAATTGTTTTCCACATACATCAATGTCCAATGTGCCCACCAATGTGTTGGAGACTTGATGCCATGAGGACCCTCCAAATATTTCACCCGCCATACCCCACTCCTAAAGTCTATCAGTCAGAACATTTGACCATCACAATCTTTTTCAATTCAAACATTTGACCCCACCCCACCCCTAGCATACGTTTTCAAACTACTGATCCCCCCACTCACCCACAACATCCAAGTTTAAACATATGAACTTCTTCGGCCCATGTCAGCCGTGGCGTTCCCTGTACAATGAACCTATGAACACCCCCTTTAAATAGTAATCATACCGTACGTAGGATGTAAGTTATGCATGAGTGCAACGCACGTTCAATGCATATTGATAGCACGTCCACCCCAATGAAATGATCCCCAGTGGCGATCCACTCATCACGCACGGCGGCAGTTAAGTACGTATGTGCCCACATCTGTGCTTTTGTCACTGCATGCGGAAACCGCCGTAGCCGCCGCAGACCTCAAATCGCCTTGCGGCGAACACGTCCGCAAGATTAGATGTGCCCTCGCTTTAGCCAATGAAGCCACCCTTAATATATGACAATAGGCCTATGTGTCAAGTGTAGCTTCCAGCTGGGGAATGAGGAAAATGTCTCCTTTGCCTTGCACAGGAGCGACTAAGTAGCGGCGCGTACTCACATCCAGCTGCCAAAATGCTGATAAAGTCCTGCAGAATAACATACAGATACAGATACGGCTTTACTTGCCATATTTGAATTTATAATTGACAGTTACACATACGGGTTCGGTACATGTAAGCTGACCTTCTGCAAGTGGATAATAATGTAGTTGTTTGAAGAAATGTTCACTTTTCACTTTTCACTTATTGTACAGTGAAGATGTATTTGATCACGAACTGGGAGTGCACACGAACTAGGTCATGTAGGTGTGCATTGCTCTACCTCACCATGAACAAGAGTGTCTTAAAAAAGAACCCATCTGAATTAACAGCATATATTGTCATTGCATTGCACATGACTTGGACTCTATTGTTACTGCGGGTAAATGCTTCAAGGCGACAATTGTTTTGTTCACTTTTAAAATCGTAAGATAATATAATTGTTACAGTAGCGTCATCATGCATTCAGGTGTAATAATTAATGGTTGAGTTTGATAATTGCAAAATAAAAGCCCCAGCCTGGTGCTATTGTCATAAATGGCCCTTACATGGGGGGGATTATGGTTAATCAATTTTACCTACATGACTGGACAGTTTGAGTATTATACTATAGTTCAGTAGGCGGCCTCTTTGAAGTGTCTTCATGACCTAACGTGCTGTACTTGTTGACACA
>CM032668.1:16835300-16878826 GCA_019095985.1 Streblospio benedicti | reverse complement strand
CATTTATTGGAACTTAAAAGCAAGGACTTCTGGGCCTTTGTACTCGGGTAGTTACACTTCTGGGAATAAACCTACCATAGTACACATGCCTATGAATATGAAAGCACTCAATGTGGATTTAAATATGATACTATTGCTCTCTGTAATTTGTAATTGGAAGTGTAATTTGTATTTGGAAGTGAACAAAATCATTTGATAAAGGTTTAGCATTTCTGGGTTTAAAAATTTTTTACTCGTGAGAACCCTAGTAAACACTTAAGTGTGCATCAACGTTAATTCCACTTTTTAGCAAATATGAAATGTGAAATTCATTGGCATACATGTTGTGTAGATAGTTATTTCAATAGAGGATAAAATGTGATGAAATTTCTTTTTGTTGTTGATATATCCAGGTATGAACTTGAACAGTATCGACCAGGGCTGTCTGAGCAGCCCACATGCCATTGTTGCCAACAAATTGGACTTGCCGGAATAAAAAGAAAACCTTCTAAAAATTGAAAGAAAAAAACGACTATGCAAGTATTTGGTATTAGTGCAGAACATAAATTGAATATACGTGGACTCCTTTCGCATCTAAAAGGGGAACTTTATGATGCTAATGTTGATAAGACTTGATCAGTGTGTGTAAAAATGGTGAAGTTGAACCATAGGAATTGAAAATTAATTTTAATCTGCCTGCGTTTAAGATTGCAGTTATGATCAGAAGTTCAGGTCGAGTTTCTGTTAGCAATAAAACAGCAGAAATGTTTTTAGAACAATAGTTCCTGAATTAATATTTGAAAATAAAAATGTTTGAAGCTTACTTCGTTTGTAATCCTTTTTAACCAAAGAGAACATTGTATTATGCATCAGTAATCTATGCTTTGTATTCAGTTAGAAAAACTATGTATTCATGATAGTTCTGTTATAAATGTGAGCATAAGTTCAAAAAGTGATACTGTGATAACAAGAAAAGCAAAAAGAAAAAGAAACTAATCTTAAGATATTTTTATTTTTACAGGAAGTAACGTCATATAAACACATAATGAACACTAGCAGGGGAAACATGGGATTCTGCAGTGCAGAAAATGGGAATCTCGGATGATTGATGCATTAGTTAAATCACACTGGAATGCACATTTAAGATCTTTCTGAGCACTTCTGTTTTTTTTGCTGCATATTACTAACATCTGCTTATATTTATTTTTTCAAACTTTACAGCTTTTTAATAACTTCTGCTCTATGGAGCACAACTAACATCAATGTGCAACAATAAGAAAAATTCACCCCACATGAAAAAATGCACATCACAATATATAGTCTTCCATGTTTCCTGTATTCCCCATTTTCATGTTTTCCCCACTGAAATGCAACAAATATGACCATTATAATTATTGTTGAGTAACAAAGTCTTTTGTCTATGAAACTTATAATTAATTATAATAAATTCAATGCAAGTATAAAATTGCAAAATGGTAATTTGCTATTGATTAGAATCTTTGTTATCATTATTTGTAGCTTATCCCTGCAATATAGCAAAATGCCATTATTTACATTTTTACAATATACAATATTCATATCTTTATAAGCCATCGTAAAATATACTAATTTCCTATATCATCATTCGACACATACATAAACAAAACACTAACATTTTAGAAACATTGTAGTTTTTTTTTTTTTTCCATATTTCATACATTTCACTACTTTACATTTAGTTAACATGAAAAAAAGAAAGTACTACACAACTAAGAAGAAAAAAGTGCAACTCTGCTACAAAAGTTCATGCATAATTCATGAAGTTAATTCTTGCACAGCAATACGTAACTATTTAAATAAAATCATGAAAATGGATTTTAGTCATGATGATAAGAATGGTGATTGACCACTCGATTGTCGTGTCAATCGCAAAATTCAGCATGCTCAATTTTGCGATTGACACTCCATCTCGTGGTCAATTCCCTGTAATTGCAAATAGATAAATACAGTTTTATAATTAATTCGATCAATAAACATTCAATGATGATTGTAATGAATAAATAAATATACATGTTTGATAATTAATTGCATATAGACTCGTAAATGATTACAGGACATCAGTTTTGTAGGGATAGAAAAAATCAACTACCTCACTAGTAACTATATTGAACAAATAATTTAATGGTAAACTTTTACATGCATCGTCAAAGAATACAATGTATAGAGACATTAATTGCGGCGGACCAAATAAATAATTTTCTCTATTTGTAGGAAACTGCAAAATCAATGTATAATGTCTGTGGGACTGACTTAATTTATAGTTTTCTCAGCCTTTCCTTTTCTTTATTGATACTAAACAGTTTATCTAGGAAAATAGCAAAATAAAAATTATATGTTGGAGCCAACGGCTTTAGAATTCATCTGGACACTGGCTATACGGGACAGTCAGCAATAAATTCAACGTCGTGATATGCCTCGTATAATGCACAACGCAGAATTCATCAGGACACTGCGTTACTCATTTTATTCCGGGTCCAACTCACCTTCTTGTAACTGAACACATCTCCTTGCCACCTTATTATATTGGAGACTTTGAAGGAGCCACTAGAAATTTGTTTTTTGATATACATAGTGAGCGATGAAAAAAGATAGCAATTAAAGGTTAAAACACTTTTGTAATGTAAATTACTGTTTTAACGGTTACTATAGTACTACAGTGTTAGCTGTTAATTGATAATCGTATTGTAAAATTGTAGAAATGTCACCATATATAGTAACAATGTGATTTCAATGAAAACGTGTTTAAGTCGTTATAGAATCACATATAATAATACCCCTTGAGGTCGGGCTTATAAAGAATCGTAGCGACGGGTGCATTATTGCTTCAACGACTGCTTTACCGATGTCGCATCCACTCGGGGGGGGTTACTTCCATAGTCGCCCTATACGGCATGTGCCATTAATAGGGGATCACCTTTTCAAGCCCGTACTTTCACTAGAAGTCACCTTTTCCACCACTCAGTTTCACTAGGGGTCATGATTTCTTATTCCAGCCAGTTTCACTAAGGGAGGTTCAATCTTGAGGTTCAATATCTAGCTCTCTTTTCACGTGATTTTGCATTTTTTATTGAGCCATAAAAAAGCATAAAAAGTAAATATAAGCTGTAGAAAATCTTGTTTTCATTACAGTATCACATAGAATAATACCGCCCTGCGATAATACCCCATTGTTTTCATCCGGTGGTTTCACTAGGGGTATCATTTTCATAGTTTCACTGGTTTCACAAAGGGGTATGATTTTGGACTTTCGGTGGCACCCGCTACCCATTCACCTCTGAAGTACCGCCCCCCCTGCCCGAGGTTATCACCTTTAGAGTAGGTAAGCCTACATTTTCTGACAATCTATACTACGTTACACTAAAATCGTATATTACCACCGACACGCTAACGATGGCTTTTTTAAACACGTCGTTGCATGCTCATTAACGACGTTGGTAAACCAGTCCTTACACACACAAAAATGCATCAGTCAGTAAGATTCTTTATAAGCCCCGATCCAGGCTCACGAGGAGACGCCGTGGGGTGGGGCAGACCCCGTCGTCAAAGGCAGACACTAGTTTGGTGTTTTTGCGGCTCTCTGACCGTGGCGTCGTAGGCCGTCGGGCGCAGTCTTAAGCGAGGCACATTCCCACCGCAAGGTGGGTCTACAGCCAGTCTACGACCAAAAACGCATAGAAATCGTAACGATCCGTGAGTGTACAATGCGGCAAACGTACGTTTTTTTTTTCAAGGCCGTACGGTGACCGCAAAAGAAGTTTGGCTTGCCAAACTTCTTCTACGATCACCCCTGCGTCGGGGCTAACCGTAAGGAGGCAGTGCGAGACTTTACGTGAAACGCAGAGGATTCAACCGCACGTTGTCAGCACAAACACAGTACTGGGGCCGTGCGTTACCTGTACCATGAAAGTGCGGATCCCGTACTTTAGTAATCACACGGTGCGTAGAACGTAAGTTATACGCGAGTACATCGCACGTTTGATGGATGTTGATCACACGACCACCAAACCCCCCCTGTGCCGACGCACTCACAACGCACGGAGCCCGTGCTGATGTGCCCACAACAGTATGTTTGTCAATGCGTGCGGAAAAATGCCGCAGACGCCGCAGGACGCCTTGCGGCGACCACGCCGCAGGGTGGAATGTGCCCATCGCTTTACCGGTGTGGGTGGGGCTTAAGGGAGGGGCATATTCCACCGAAAGGTGGGTCTACAGCCAGTCTGCGACCAAAAACTCATAGAAATCTTAACGATCAGTGAGTTTGCAGTGCGGCAAACGTACGTTTTTCAAGGCAGTGCGGTGGTTACAGAAGAAGCTTTGGTTTGCCAAACTTCTACGACCACCCTACGTCATGGTCTGCCCGTACGGAGGCAGTGCGGTGACTTTACCGTAACGGGGCCGTGCGTTACCTGTACCATGAACGATGCGGATCCCGCATTTTTGTAATCACACTGTGCGTGTACGACGTAAATTATAAGCCCATCGCGTTCTATTTGATCGCACGGCCACCTCAATAAAAAACCACTCCTGTGCCGACACACTCATAACGCACGAAACCGCGCGGATGTGCCCATAGCCTAAAGATTGTCACTGCATGCCGAAAACGCCATAGACGCCGCAGACCTCAAGACGCCTTGCGGCGACCACAGCCTGGAGGTGGAATGCCCCTCGCTTTAACGGAAACACACATACGCGTGCAGCAAAGGTACACAAGGACTCTATTGCTGAAGCCATGGACGCCAACTCGAGCTCAGTTAACAACGTCAAACACAAGATTTGCTTATTAGCCATAAAGATGCATTTGTTTGCTCAAACCAAATCGTTTGGTTACATTGTTAAGACAGACGGATCAGCTGTTGAATGTGTCTTTACATCTTATCATACACAGCATGTACCTTTAATGGCTGGAAACACGTTTCATGTGGCACAATAGAGGCTGAACAAAGTAAGTGTTGTGACAATCATTAATGCCAAATACATAGGACTAGAGTTCGTACTTTATTCATCCAAGCTCACCTTTTCCCCCAGATTTAAGTTGAGGTTAAGTAAGTTTTATAATAGCACTGTCAGAAGTATTGTAGATTGTATACTTATTTTATGCACTATTCGTCAATAAGTAGAGTCTGGTGTAGAGAGTTGTATGTTACCTGTTATATGTACCTTTGATGCGATAAGTTTATTAATAACTTCTTTTAATGGTACCAACGACAAGAACACTACATTGTATGTGTTTTCGTGTTTTCACACATCATCAGTTAATAAACAATCAAATAATTAAATATACTCTATAGTATATTGAAGTATATGCATTACAATATTAATACAATCCAAACTTTTTTACGTTACTTTTTTATGTAATATGGACTTTTAGTCTGATACAAATAAATAAATGAAAATAAAATAAATAACTTCCTTTAATCAAAATGGATTTCTATAAAAGTGACATCCTTCCTTCCTTTAGTGCGTAATACCAGTCGGTAATATTCTTTAAAATAGAGCACAAAAGTGACAGCAGCCGGTTATCGGAGTCGGTAATGCTACATTTTAATGATAATAATATTCTATACTGAATTGTACTGAATATGCCAGTTGTGACAGTGGAATCAACTCTATAGTCCCCCGTCTTATTGGTCCCCCGTCTCATTGCACCTCCCCCACCCCCCAATCATATTGATTTTATTGACTTCTATGGGTGTCTGGCAACATCGCTAGGGACGGCACACTTGCACACGAGCTGCTCAATTTTTCTGAGAGGCCAAAATGTAGGCCAAAGTACAATATTTTGAATATGTTACATTAACTTCTGTTTTAAGCATTATAAACAGATATTTAATTGTTGATTCTTATAAAATTCGGCTAGGATTTGATTATCTGAGCATGTTAATTCTTTTTAGTCTGTAAAGTAATGAAATAAGTAGGCCAAAGTACAGAAAACATAGAAAGTACGGCAGAAAATACCTTTATTCAAAAATAACTTCACACTGTAAATTGTATATTATAAATTGTACATTATTGACAAGCTGTGTAATGTGAAGTTATTATATATCAAATAATAACAGAAATCTCAATTTCCAGTATAAATGGCTCACATTACAGTCTAAACTTGGATAAAGTGTACAAGTTCAATCATAAAAACTCGCTCCAATATTTCAGCTACCAAAATTAGCTGCAACTTGAAATCAAAAACCACATTGTATACTTATCTCTAAATACATATACTTAAATCATAAACATTCCAAATTTATTCTTCAATCACCACAAACAAACTCCATATTGTGAACAAATTAAGTCAGACACTTCCAGACCCCTCGCGGGAGAACGGTCGTGTTCATGCACACGGCCACCCGGCTCGCAGATGGACGCGCCTCACCTGACTGGGGCTTGTCACCAGCTCCCAAGTACTCCTCGTTGTGTTGTTGAACTGGTTCTGTGTGCAATCCTATGCCCAACACCACATTGGATGGATGGCCTATGACCACCTGGTTTCACAAAGGGTCTTGATCTGTACAAGGACTTTGCACTGATGCTGACACGCACTACGTCACAGGCGCTCCAAGGGACTCCATACCATGCTCGAAAGAGGGGGGAACGCTGCTGAAGACTCGACCCCGTCCAAGAGCAGTGGCACAAATGCCCTCCGCTCCCAACTAAGGGGTGAGCCTCTTGACGGAGGAGATTAACAGCCTACAACGCCTGAAAGACCATTGAGTGCAACCAACAGTGGTTATTAACTACTGGGTCACACAATGGTGCATCCCAACGTGCACTGAGGTTAGTCCCCGGAGGAAGATGTGTGTTGAGGGCCTATTCCCCAAAGGGAATAAGTTGCCAGCCCGACCGGTGTCTAAGGTAGAAG
Source organism: Streblospio benedicti (assembly GCA_019095985.1). Classification (NCBI taxonomy): domain Eukaryota; kingdom Metazoa; phylum Annelida; class Polychaeta; order Spionida; family Spionidae; genus Streblospio; species Streblospio benedicti. Next base: position 16,871,955 of record CM032668.1, on the reverse strand, counting down.
TGCTGCCCTTATGACAAACCCAGTACTTAAGTGTACTGGTTCCCTAGTCCTATAGCGGCCTTATATTTAAATGAACAATTCTACAAGGTGTGTGTAACAGAGGGGAACTGAACCTAATCCAGTGCAAATTAATATTGCCTACTTTAAACTAACAGGAATGCTACAATCCCTGTACACTGGATGACTTACGTTATTAACTGTTACAATATCACTATTATAATCATGTTTCTCCTCCTCCTCCTCATCATCATCATCTCGTCGTCATTATTCAACAGAGCCTCTAGCCTTGATCACACACACTTGTCTCTTGACCCTGTACATTTACACCCAATAAAACACTTCACATTTTTCTTCCTACATGAAGAATTTCTCTGACAGCCTTTTGTGCAGCCACATGCAGTTTTGTTTGCCATTTGTTCTGGCCAAGTGCATTCATCATTGGGACTGGCTTTAGAGCTCCCATCGACGTCCGTCCATCCATAATCTTCGTAGATAAAATCTGGTTGCACAGAGCTACATTTTTTACAATAATTGTGGCAAGAGCAGCACGCTAGGGATTTTAACTGTAATGACTTATTTTGCATGAATCTGTGAACTCTCATACTGGCAATATAATCTTAATTTGCTCCACTATATACCATTGAAAGTAATCATTTGGATCCGTTGAGTAAAATCGGCGTGACAGTTATTGTAGACTCTCCTATAGCTTCTATTGCAGATGTTCTATTGCTTTGGCCTTTGTTATCCATGCCTTCTTTCCAATATGGAACAAATAACTTGTTGTATCTCTACCACCAAGGCTGTGCAAAAAAGATAGAGCTGCTTGCGCTCAATGATCCTTGACACAAGATGCATGGGAATAAAAGACTCACGTCTGTATCATTTGCCTAAATGACAACATGAGCAGCCTCTTCATGTTCTACACTGTAGATGGTGTGTAAAACTAATCTGGTATCGCTTCTTCATTTGACTCGATGAGCTGAACATTTTCGATTTTGTCATTGATGATGACAACTGTTGTCATCTCATTTTCAAACACTCCTGCCAAATATAGTTTAACACCTTGAATGTGTTCATTGTATTGGTATGAAATATATTAGTTCATCTTTCTTTGCTCACAACACTAGATTTTTTTAAATACATTTACAGTTTCGCCAAACAACTGTTGGCATCCTCAGAATGTTCTTCCCGCGCAATGTCACAAGTCAAATATTCTGATCCTGAACGAGGATGGAATAATAAACTCGCGAGAGTTGGTTGTTCAACATTGGAAAGAAGGCATGGATAACACAGGCCAAAGCAATAGAAACATCTGCAATAGAAGCTATAGGAGAGTCTACAACAACTGTCATGTCGATTTTACTCAAAGAATCCAAATGATTACTTTCGATGGTATATAGTTGAGCAAATGAAATTGATATTGCAGACGTCGATGGACAGACGTCGATGGGAGCTTAAAGCCAGTCCCAATGTTGAATCAGAATATACCTTGGCCAGAACAAATGGCTAACAAAATTGCGTGTGGCTGCACAAAAGGCTGAGAGAGAAATTGTTCATGTAGGAAGGAAAATGTTTTTTTGGCTGTAAATGTACAGGGTCAATAGACAAGTGTGTGTGAACAAGGCTAGAGACTCTGTTGAATAATGACGACAACAATGATGATGATGAGGAGGAACATGATATGGAGTTTGATTGTGATGATTGAAGAATAAACATGGAATGTTTATGGTTGAAGTATATTATTTAGAGATAAGTATTCAATGTGGTTTTTGATTTTAAGTTGCAGCTAATTATGGTAGCTCAAATTTTGGAGCGAGTTTTTATGATTGAACTTATACACTTTATGCAAGCTTAGACTGTAATGTGAGGCATATTATTTCTGGAAATTGAGGTTTCTGTTATTGTTTGATTTTGTTTTCTGTACTTTGGCCTACTTATTTCATTACTTTAAAGACTAAAAAGAATTAACATGCTCAGATAATCAAATCCTAGCCTAATTTCATAAGAATCAACAATTGAATATCTGTTGATAATGCTTAAAACAGAAGTTAATGACAGTACCTGCCCATTTAGAGCATTGAAGGCCACTGACAGAGGGGAGGCGGGAGTGGACATCACATGCAGGACAAACGCAGTGCGGGACCAATATTTCAGTCCCGCTGATCACTGGTGTCTAGTGCCGTGAAAGTGTGTCGAATGTACGGTTGTGTCCGTCGCTAAACACACCGAGGCACAGCAAAACCATTGATTGATTGATGGGAAGGCAAGACAAATACATACGGTCTCAATAGTCATTTCAGCTGCTGCCAATGCAAGAGTGTGGACAGTACGAATAGATGCAGCCATATTCTAAAAGTGTTAAGACAAATACAATAGAACATGCAGTTCCAAATGCAAATGTTTATTGCTGCATTTTTAAGCACATGGAGCAGTGCCTATGCTCTGTTTGATATTGGTGTATTCAAATTTAGTAAAGTACAGATGGGAAAGGGTAAAATTTGTTATATGAACAAAAATATCCCTGAGAAGTATGTCATTGCGAGATTTGAAAGTCAAAGTTTTTTGCACTGCGCCAGCCAGTGCAATATGGCTGAGGGATGCTTTGCTGCCATCTACAAGGATAAAGAGTGTACCAAAAGCAAGATGCCTTCTCCTCAGATAAGCTTGACACCAAAAGGAGGGTCTGGCCAAGTCTTTTTGTAAGTATCTACATGACTACTAGAATATATTGCTATCCATATTTTTAGTTCATGTCTAGTTAAACACAAGTATATCAAATAATAATCAAAATACTTTTGTAAAGAGAATTTCTACACCATTTTCTTCTTTTGGAGCAAAAAAAGAATATAGATAACTTGGTGCAAAGCCGTAAATTTAAGGCAATATATCTAAAAAAGTCCTTTAATTGCTTGTTAATGAAAGATCACGCATTTTGCAATACATTACTTGTATTCTTAATGGAATATTTTTTTGTTTTCCAAATTAGAGAACTGTTTGCACACAAACATCATACTATACTTTCAGAGCCATATTCCACTGTACACATATGGCACCTTTAACTATTTTGGCTGGTTCATCATTCAAAGAAGAATCGACGGCACAACTGATTTCTTCAGAGGTTGGCAAGATTACGTGCAGGGATTCGAGACCCTAATCACAATTTCTGGCGAGGTCTCGAAAAATATTCATCAACTCACCAGTTTAATGGACACTGAACTTTACATCTACATGGACACCTTTGAAGGGGAGCAGTTCTATGCTCGCTACGATCACTTTTCTGTTGGGCGCTGCCACTGGCTATGCTCTAAATATCAGTGGCTACAGCGGTTCTGCTGGTGATTCAATGGTGGCAGATGCAATAGGGTTCAACCATCAGGGTATGAAGTTCTCTACCTATGATAATGATCAGGATAAGTCTTCTGCCAACTGTGCAATTACCTTCAAAGGAGCCTGGTGGTACAATTCATGTCATACCAGTAATCTCAATGGTTTCTATTTAAACGGAACTCACGCGTCATACGCAGATGGCATGAACTGGTACACAGCTAAAGGGATTTGAATATTCAATGAAAACAACAATGATGATGATTAGGATGAAAGTTTAATACTTTATAGCTTTACTTGCTATATGTTGAATGTACAGACAGTCCGTGTGTAAGATCGCCCGTAATTATAGTAGAAACTTCCATCGAACTCAACAGTTTTTCGCCAGATATCACTGGTTATCCAAAAATTTAATTTCTTGAATCTCTCTTTAGGGAATAGTCATTTTGACTTTCTAGGGTGGGTCGTTTGGTTTAGGGGGGGGTCGGACTTTTTGAAAATGATTTTTAGGGGGGGTCGGACTTTTTAAATCTCAACTAATAGGGGGTCATACTTCTGAATTTTTACATTTTGAGCCCCCAAAATTGATGCACATGTCTTGTTAATTTTTTAAATTTGTTAAATTTTTAAAAATATATATCATAATTACAAAAAAAAAATGTACTAACTGGAGTATAGAAACTTTATTGTATAAAAATCATAATGAACACCAAACTTTAATCTATCACATATAGTATGTACTCATGAAATTTAAAGTTGAATACTAGGCATTTATATGGTGATCAAACTTCACTGTCTCGTATAAATCACAATGAACATCAATGTCCTATTAGAATATGATCAGATATCCATGAATTGACAGAGTGCGCCAATTTCCTTGGCGTCTACCATATCTGCTAACAGTTTGGCTGATTGCTTTCCTCGTTGGTGCCATCTTGCCATTTGCAAGCTCAGCTTCAATCACATGGATTTTTTCATTTTTCTTTATATTCGTATCGATCCCACACTTAATATGCTTTTCAATACGCAAGTCCAGTTCATTAACACTAAGCGTCTTCAGTTTCCGTTCTGTATATAACTTTTGCCACTCAATATCATCATACGTGTTTAGCTTTTTTGTTTTTAGCTGCTTGCTCCACTTGTTTCTTGGTACTTCTTTTTTGCTTTTTATACTCTAAGTACTCAAAGTGTTGAAGCTGCTCAATCACTAAACTGTCAACAGCAAATTGTTTACAAAATTCATCAATATTTTCTTTACTTTTTGTAGAGATATCTTTGGAATTGAAAAGTTTTCTAAGCTGGGCCCTTGGTTGAAAGTCATCAGGTTTCCTCCAACTTACCAAATCAATATCTTCATATACTGGTGTGTCATTTAGAGGAAGAAAATTTGGAGAGTCTACCATTGGTTTTGGTCAAGGTACTCGTGTGATTTTGGTAGCTTTCCATGGATTTTCTTTACAGAAAGAACACTTTTCATCATTACCATTCTTCAGACAGTCATCCTTAATGTATTCCATGTACAGTTCTCCTTGCTGAAATTGAAGTTGGTAGAATTTGTCAAGTTTTTGATGGTATGAAAATCCTGGTAGCTTGGTTCTATTGGAGGCACTTGCATTTATGTAATTTGTGAGATATTGTGAATCCCCAAAAAGAGATTTGCTGTTGGTTGAGATACCATGGAAGTCATAGGTGTGATAGTCATTGCCCTCAATGAGTATTCTTTCTGCTGCACAATTGTACTTTCTTGTTCGATACTCCTACTCCTGGGGCTGCGTCAGTTTGGTCAAAGATTCTAGGTTTCACGTCAGGTAGGTTAAATTCTTCAATGACTTTAAGAATGTTGTCAGCATCCAGAAGTAGTTTCTCAATTGTGTCCACTACTTTAAAGGTAGTTCCACCATTGACGTCAGAGAACACTCGAAGAATTTGTTTGAAATTGACAATTCGTTCGTCATCAATGTTTTCCTTGACACCTTTAAAAGCATTGCAATTCCCTTCTCAATGTGGAATTTGACATTGTTCAGCTTTTGAATTTCATATTTACGAAACTCACAGTCGTGTTTATTGGCAACTTTCAAAAGATCCTCTTTTATAGAGCTAAGCTTGAAATGGGAAAGTTTATCTTTGATACATCCACATGCACCTTTGAATTGATCAGAGAAAGTTGTGTCTGGAACCTCAAACAAGTGTGGATTTTCATACCTTAACATCCTGTCTTCTGATGCCCATACTGTGCCGTTACTTCCAACAAAATGTTTTGGTCGCATGATGCAAATCGATTCATCAGCAACTGTTTTTAGCTCTAGTTTTTCTTCATTCTCATCTGATATGGCATATTGCATAAATCGATGACTTCCTGGAGTTATATGTAGAAGTGGACTTGCAAAATCATACTTTGGTAGTTTACCAGATTTTTCAGGATCTGAAGACTGGAAACTTCTTTGATCAAGTGCATCAGAACCTTCAGGCTTAACATAAGCTTTGTCATCTTTACTGTCAACCAAGAGAAAATCTGCTGGATTTTCTCCTCGAATTGGCTGCAGCAGATGTAGCAGTGCCCTCTTCACATGAGCACGTTGATACTTTGTGTGTACCTTATCATTGCTCTCTGATTTAGGAGGCTTATGTATGCAAAACAGACTTTTCCCTATGGTTCTTTGCTTGCCTATGTCTCTTGTTGATAGGTTTCATTCTGTTGTACAAAGTAGAAGATGAGCGTATTTTTGGCTTTCCTTCTTTCTCATGTTTTCTATTTATCAACTGGCGTAATTTTTTCTTTTTGTGACCTTTTCACGACAGGCGTAACACACATCATCTCTCTCTTCTTCTATGAGGATCAACACCTTCACCTAGATAGTGAATAATAATTGGTGCCAGTTTTGTATTCATTTCATCAATCTCCTTTTTCAATGTGACTAATTTGTCAACTCAAAATTAATGCATGTAAAATGATCAATCAATAGATATAAAAATTTTGAGACATGTTTTATTTTAGATAAGTATATGAATGTTGTTATTGGATAGTGTTTTTGATGATTGCGATTTATTTCTCTTGAGAAAATTGAATGGTGATATAAGTAGAGCATAAGTAGAATATCATAATTCTATAGTTGTTTATTAAAGTAGGAAAAGATGTTCAATCTTCTATTTATTGAGTAGATGAACTGTAAGTGTAGATAGGTAGATTAAGTTAGGTCATATTGAAAAGTATTAGAAAGATTTTTGTATATGGTTTGAATAGGGTACAAGTTTGAGTGATTTTTATCATTTTTCAATCAGGTAGATTGAATTATACAATAGTGTACATGTATACAGGATATAAAGCACTTGTTTAGATATCACAAGTGAATTTAATAAACATTCTAAATGCACTGATGTTGCTTGTTTATATACACATGTCGCTCTGTATAAATATGTACAATGGCCTGGATAGGGGGGGTCATAGTTTCAATATCATTCGAGTAGGGGGGGTCAGACTTTTCATTTCATCATGATAGGGGGGGTCAGACTTTAAAACCTAGTTCCTCGAGAAAACCAACCGACCCCCCCGAGAAAGTCAAAATGACTCTTCAGATATCAATAGAACACTCAATAATTGCTCAATTAAGAGCAGGCATTTTACCTCTCAACATAGAAAACTGGACGATTTAGAAATATTAAAGTTGAAGACCGGATATGTGCCTTATGTCAAAATAATGAAATTGAGGATAATTACCATTATGTATTTCAATGTAATTTATATGATGTAATCAGAACTCATTTCCTAAGAAAGTTCACAAACCTAAATTCTGACTTTGAGAAATTAGTTTATCTTTTTTCAGTGTCTTGCCATAAAAGCACTTCAAAATTCCTAAATGAATGTTTTAATGTTTGTTAACAAAAAATGTACGAATTGTAAAATTCATATTGCTTGATGTACTGTTGTGTATATATATTTAATATTCATTGTTATATTAGTCATAATTATCATTATGTAGGCCATATGTGGCCGGGTCCAAATTAAATTTGATTTTGTTATTGATGTATATATGTTATTATTTGGCCATTGTCACTATAATAAATAAACTAAACTAAAATAAAGTATAGTCATTAAGAGTAATTTCTAGTAACAAAAACCATAGGCAGATCCAGGTTTTTGGACAGGGGGTAGGGGCGCACTTAACGAAAAGAGGGGGGGCGCGCACTTAAGGATTTCATCAAAAACCCTACGAAAATGAAGTATTTTGGTGGAAAGGGTGGGGGCCGCGCCCCTGTGTCCTTCCCCTGGATCTGCCTAAAAAATATAGATACAAATTCACAGAAATATACGTGGGCAATTGACCAATTTCAAGTGACGTCACACGCTATACATGCGCGCGCAGCATGGACCCAGAAAATATACCAGTGTCACAAAACATCGTGTATATTAGTCATTTTGAAAATGGTATTATTGTGCTCTATGTTCATAATTATGTATCGTGACACACAAAGAAATGTTCGCATACTTCTCTAGTTTCCATATATGATAGTCACAGTTTATTTGGAATTGTATTTCATCAGCTTTGTCTAGATTTCTAAGTTGCATCACTTCATCAGCTGAAGCGAAACCCTTGTGATCACTTGGTTTGTATGTCAGTATGCGCGTATGCATATGTATGTATGTATGTATGTATGTATGTATGTATGTATGTATGTATGTATGTATGTATGTATGTATGTATGTATGTATGTATGTATGTATGTATGTATGTATGTATGTATGTATGTATGTATGTATGTGTGTGATTCGATTTTGGGCACTCTGCCAATTAAATTGTGGTTTCCACAGAGCCATTTATGGTCTATTTTGGACATTTTCTCCAGAATCTTTAATATTGCTTAAATGGACACATTCAAACTTGGTACAATGCTTACATGCCTAGAGGGCATCACATCGATTCAATTTTGGCAGTTTGCAAATTAAAGTGTGATTTCCAGGCGGCAATTTTAGATCATTTTTTGCCATTTTCTTTAATAGTTTCAATACAGCTTGAACCATGAGCTCCAAATTTGATACACTGCTCATATACATAGTGCCCATCATCAGTGTCCAATTTTGACACTTTGCCAATCAAAGTGTTCTCCAGAAGGCCATTGGCGGTCAATTTCGGCATTTTAGCTTGACACATGACTTTCGTTTTTCATACAATATTATGGTAGTGGTGCCCACAACCTACCTTAGATTTTGCCCTTTGCTAACTAAATGAAAAGTGCTCAGAGAGCACAGCATTGTGTAGCAGTTTATAGACATTTTAGTGTTGTTTTTGCTACATTCTTCAATTTTTTCAATACAGTTTGAACCATGACCTCGAAATTTCATTCTACGTTCATAACTCGGTTCCCTCTTTACATTCATCGAGACCATCATGAGTTTTCAATTTTGGCTATTTGCCAAGTAAAGTATAGGTTTCAGGTAGCCATTTAATTTTTTTTAAAGATTTCATTATTTCTGAATTTCCACTTGAACCTTCATGCTTATGAAATATTTTAATCGCCCATATGTCAATGTTGTTCTCGCAACGCTGTATTCTTTCAACACTTTTGAGCTAGTTGTGTTTTTGCCTGAAGCTCAAGCCAAGGCCGATTTTGACAGTCAGTGTGTTTGACAAGATTATCTATGAATGTTGCTTGTCCTTTCTAACTGTATACAATGCGTATGTTACAGTTATGCTTTATGATACAGTCCATATTTTTTCTACAGTTTCAATGTATAAATGCTCTCGTTCGACATTACCCTACATTACACCAAGTGATATGCCGCAGCGGCACGTGGTTTTAATGCTAAAAAAGGCAAAAGTTCCTAGAAATGGTGCCCATGCCACATGGTAGAAACCAACACCGCGACAGCATATGTACGAGCATTACACCAAGTGCAGTACAAAATTCTAATTTTCGGCACCACGATGGTACCGCAATGGTACCACGACCAAAAATGTCGTGGTACAGTGCCGACTTCTCTGGAGAAGGCGCACGGTGCCACTGAGATCTCCCGCCGCGACAGTGTGGGGATTATCGATCAGTATTGATTGAATTCTCTTTGATCTTTTGTGTCAGTGTGGTGTGTTGATGTGCGTTATTATTTGACTGGCCCCTAACTAGGCTGAGGTAGAGGAGGCGACCGTTCCTCCTTTTTTGGATGCCTCCTCTGCCTCCCCGCTTTTAGATTTCACCTCGCTTTTTTATAAAATATTTTACAAGTTTGTAATTCAGCTAGTACTGGTGAGCGATAAGGTTAAAATATATTAGTATACCATTATCATAGGATATAATGAAAGACTACTGCATTATATATGATTCATGAAGACATACCCCCCCCCCCCCCACCGCTTATAAAATTAAAATTTCGCCTCCTCGCTTTTTTGGCTCTGGTTACAGGACTGTTGACACCTTACTGTATGAAATGTGATGTAAATTTATGAATTCTGTATTTTACCTTGAAGTTGTGTGTGCACATTCTAGTTTGACTATGTGAATTTCATATTGTGAACATGTCATATCTTTAACGTCCATCAACTCCACGCTCGTCAATGCATTTTAATGACATGCCAATAGGCATTTGTGACTATATCCCGGAGGGGGGGGATGGGGGTTCTTCTGTACATATGTATTACACCTATCCTCCGCCCAAGTGACCCCTTTTTTTTCACCTTCTAGACAGCACCCTTGACTAGCATTTTTTGGCCAAAGCCGCACTTTTGATCCTGAAACCCTCCACTTCAGCACTTTTTACAGTGAAATTACTGATTGAATGCCTTGAGCCTTGATAAAAATACAAATTGTCTACAACTGTTACCAGTTTTTTAACCCCTGCATGCGTGTACATATGTTTTCTCATTTTCTTTGAAAGTTGCAAAATCATTTGATAGGCTCTTAGGCCCCCTCATTTTATGGCCGTGATCAGCACTTTTGCCCCTGGAAATGAGGCGTAATGGGCCTGAGACACCAACCATTTAACCCCCATGTGCCCGGGGGGGAACATATATACACCTACAGTGCCAAATTTCTAAAAAAGTTTTGAGCCTTATTTTGGAACGAATGAGTATATAGGTCTCATACATTTCATTTTGTCTAGCAAACCTCAATGAGATCATTTCAATATAGTATATAGGTCATTAGTATGGTGTCAGTGTGGTTGTTGCAATTTCTTATCTAGCTGGTATCCTGTGCTGTGACGTCATGGAACATCAGTTTCTAGGACGGGGTGACGTACGTTGTACGTCCGAGCGAAGAGCGTAAGCGATGGACGTAACCTGATTTTGCACCTGGGGCAATCAATTTACTTAATTGCCTAGCTCAATTAATATTAGGGTGGACGCTAAAGTCCACCCGCCCCGGGTTCCTACACTAACTACTTTGCTTACATATATAATAGTATGTTGAGCATATGGTGTATTTTATGATTTATTTTGATGAATGTGATGTAAAAATATTATAATATAATGAATTAATGATATCCTATGTATTATGTAACTGATAATTACCAGATTATATGCTTTGTGATTTCTTTTATGTATTGTTAATGTTATATTGCTGAGTATGCTTTAGACAGGCAGTACTATAACCTGAGAAGTGTGGTTGTGGTTTTATGTTCTAATCAAAGATATCGGTTGTATTTTAATTTTGGCAAAAGAAAGATCTTTTGGGAAATTTGTAAAATTATAAAATTGAGAAGGTCTCTGTTGAGACGAAAAGCTTATTCTGTTTATATATTTAGATAAATTCCTGGTGATGCCATGTAAAATAAATGGTGAAAATATTTGAAAATAAATTCTAAAAATTTAAATTGAAGTCTACATTAAATAAATATAAAGAAAATTTGAGAACGGTGGAAAAAGACAATTGTAGACATGAGGAGTGCCACCTACTGGCGAATAAAACAACTGTGTGGAAAAGCTTCTTGAAATGAAATTATGTAAAGACAACACAAAAAGAAGTTTGTATTGTGATTAAAAATAGAAACAGTGGTAAGGAAAGACAATTATACATAAAAATGTAATATAATAAAAAGTTATTATTTATATATCTTTAAAGAATTACTTGCTTTTTCAATGTGATGAGAGAGCGTGAAATACAAGTACAAGTACATAAGGACCGCGTTTTAGAGACACATACCGAAGAACCACAGTTTTTGATAATAAAAAATGAAATATTTACATATTATAAAAAGTACCAAACAAAATTAGCCTCCCGTACAGAGTGGGGGACTTGCGTGGTGAGATTTATGATTTACGGTCCACGAACTCGTTATTGTTAGTCTTTTAATCGAAAACGTACTCGCCATATGAAATCCCACTGTCCTGATGATATGATGACAACATTATGACTGTCAGGCTGATAGTTGCGAAGTCGGGATTGCGCAAAAGATTTTGGCAACGTGCGTAACAGTGACGTTTGTAAGCGGGAGAGTCGAAAGAGAGTTGTCTACCCCCCCAATCGCAGGACCTAAGAGCATATAGTATTTACCTTTTCCTGGGTGGTGCGTATGCCACCGACCCCTGGGTAGAAAACCATCCGCCAACATTGCTATAATTATATGAATAACTGTATATATTTTTTCCCAAGTGAATTCAATTTTATTCTCTTTTTGGCTCCTGCCCTGTATTGACATAGCTAGACATCTTCCATTTTTACTATATTTTGACGGGACTATTAACGATATTCATGGGAAGCATCATTCTTTTGGGGATGAAAAATAAATCTGATATGATGTAGTACTTATTGGAACACTAGCTTGATTTTTGGTACATTATTACCCCATTGTTTTAAAAAAACACTATCCCCCCAAAAAAATAAAAAAAAAAAAATAAATAAATAAATAAATAAAAAAAATAAAATAAAAAAATAAAAAAATAAAAAATAATCCTCAAATGTGCATTTTTGTCTGCTGGTCAGTTATACCCGTGGTCAGTGCCACGATGATGATTGACATGTTCACCGATAAATATGAGGTACACCTCTAATAATCCGCATGTGATGCAGTTGATTTTCATATAGGAATCGATGATCCCTATCTTTATATTTTATATTGATTACAGTCAGTGTTAAAGTTAAGGGTGTAAGAAATTGATTTCTTTTAATTCCTGGGTTAATTCTGCTGTACTTGAGAAACCAGCTGTCATATATTCGGACCTGAAAACACAAATAGAGCCATGGGAGCTCTGGAAACAATATGATCAGTTTGGGGAAGAAAATGCAACTTGTTATACATAAGATATCTTGTAATCGATTGACTTATGTGTATGTAAGTAGCAAGGTATAAATAGGAGGCTGTTTCTTGGTGCTGCATACACAGGACACATCCGGGTCTCTGGATCAATTCCCTCCCAACCTGTGCCCATGTCACCGAGGTGTCTCTGCCTGCCTAACTATTTAGTACTCCCAGAAGAATTGAAAAAAACAACAACAACAACCCACGAAATGTACTGACTGAAGAGACTCATTCCCACCATTTTCAAAAACCTTGATCTGGAAGTTCCTGGTTCCACACGTATGTGCAAGAGCCTCCCTGCCAACCCCCAGCTCAGCCCTCACCCACGCTAAGCACTCGCATGGTGTTGAAAATGTAGTCTGCTGAAAGGATTAACCAGGAGCAAGCCATCCTAAATACATAAACGACTTCCATTGAGACCACTTCTATATTAAGATGATTTCTCTTCGTCCTGAAGCTTCAGGAACAGAGCACTGAAAACCTGATAAAGAGACCACCTCTCTAACTGAGCAATTGAGGCGGTCCACAGGGTGGTCTTCATTGGGAGGTTCTAGAGGCCAATCATAGCACATACACCAACACTTTTTTTTTTTTTTTTCATTAGAAAATCTATTTCAAATAGAAACTCTCTGGCATATGAAGCAAACTGAAGGTGTGATTCCGGATCGGTTGGAGTATTTCTAAATGCTCATTTTATTTAGGCAATACTATAAGAGCCCATTACTGTAACTACTAGTACCTCCCGGGATCAAACGTAGGATTTTGGAAAGAGAGCGAATGTGTGGGAAGTCTTCGCTGGCCACCATCATCTGTAAATACAGATTCTGTATAGGGCTTTTTAATCTATTAAGGGTTTTGATCAGAAAATTGTCATTATTTTCTTGCACATGATGAGAATCTGCACATGCTATATGTCAATAGATCGGGCATGGAGGCATCTGCTTCCACAAATGAAACGGTACTGGTGCAGCCTGAAAGGTTCATTATTTCTCTTAGAAAGCTGTGCTGACAACATTCATGAATGTGGAATATTTTCATATGCGATCTGAGGATGCTCCCCAACCACGGGAAATTTAGAAAAATTAGACTTGAATAGAAGTTTTTTTTGTTTTTGATAGAATGTTTCAATTGTTTTCCACAGACATCAATGTCCAATGAGCCCACCAATGTGTTGGAGACTTGATGCCATGAGGACCTTCCAAATATTTCACCCGCCATACCCCACCCCTTAAGTCTATCGGTCAGAACATTTAACCACCACAATCTTTTTCAATTCAACCATTTGACCCCACCCCACCCCCACCCCATGCAGACGTTTTCAAACTACTGATCCACCCACCCACCCACAACATCCAAGTTTAAGCATATGAAACCCCCCCCCCCCACCCGCACACACACACACACACCCGACGCCTAATGGATAAGGCACATTACACCGCAAGGTCAGTCTACAGCCAGTCTACTGCCAAAAAAACGCATAGAAATCGTAAGGATCTGTGAGTGTACAGTGAGGCAAACGTAGGGTTTTTTTTAAGGCCGCTGAAGAAGTTGCCAAACTTCTTCGGCCGATGTCAGCCGTGGCGTTCCCTGTACAATGAACCTATGAACACCGCGCTTTTAATACTAATCATACCGTACGTAGGACGTAAGTTATATATGAGTGCAACGCTCGTTCGATATCACGTCCACCCCAATGAAATGATCCCCTGCAGTACGCACTCATAATGCACGGAGCCCGTGCGTATGTGCCCACAATTGTACTTTTGTCAATGCATGCGGAAAACGTCGTAGACGCCGCAGACCTCAACATGCCTTGCGACGAACACGCCCGCAAGGTGGAATGTGCCCATCGCTTTTGCTAACGCAAAATGCTAACGACTCCGGCTGCAAGAACAACATGGCGCTAGGCTCTGAAGGCACAATGCAACCAGACTGGTGCTGAGAACCGGCCGATTCCAGAATCATGAATGCGTTGTTACGGCGGCCAATGTTTTCTAATTGATTGCAATGAGGACATTATGGTCTTTTGGAGAGCGTTATGATATGAGTTTTAAAACAACATTTTAGTCCTTCATTACGCACATGACCACACGTCCTTTCTTATTCAAACAACATTATTACAAGTTGATAATAGCTATTCTGATTTTTAAGGACTTAGGTTTGAGTGTGTAATGAAATTTTATGCAATCAGTTAAATACGAAGCAGTATTAAAGAATAAATATTTTTATATATTAAATAGGGTACTAGTATTGCTTTCAGACAGCAGTTAAAACGGAGCTTAGATGTGAATTTGAGGTAGGCCCGACTTAAGAAACCATGGATACTAGAGCTGAAAATGAGAAATGGGAATGCCAATTCTGTTGTAAAAGCTTTTCCAATAAAGGGAATTTGAAAGTGCATATCTTGACTTCCATAACTGATAAAGGTGAGAAACGCTACAAATGTGCTGACTGTGGAAGTCAGTTTTACGCCATGGCAATTTTACGAAATCATATGCGAATGCATACTGGACTCAAGCCATATACATGCAGCATATGCAACAAATCATTCACCAATAGGGGATCTTGGAAGCAGCATCACAATATTCACAGCGGAGAAAAACCATGCGAATGTAGCGAATGTGCAAAAAAGTTTCCATTTAGTAGTTCCCTTCCCATATGAAGATACATACCCAAGAAAAAGATCATGTTTGTGCAGTATGTGAAAAAGCATTTAGCACGGCAGCAGGGTTGAAAAAACATGCAATATCTCACGCTGGAGAGAAACCACATGAGTGTAATGAATGCGGGGCAAAGTTTGGATATAGAGAACATTTACGACGGCATATGAAAATTCATTCAAGTGAAAGGCCTTTTGTATGTAATGTGTCTAAGAAAACATTCAAATATAATGAGGTCTTAAAATCTCATATGATGATTCGTACAGATAAAATGCCATATGGATGTGGAGACTGTGGTAAATCATTTAGCAGGAGGGGAAATTTATTGCAGCATGCAAGGACACATACCGGAGAAAAACCACACACATGCAATATTTGCAAAAAGGCATTTGCTGAGAAGGCTAGTTGTACAATGCACAAAAGAACACACACCGGTGAGAAACCATTCAAATGCACTGAATGCTGCAAATCATTTTCATCGAGTAGTGCTTTGACCATACATAACAGGATCCATAGTGGAGATAAGCCATATGAATGCAGCCAATGTTTCAAGCGGTTTTCATGTTCAGGAAATTTAAATTCCCATATGAGAACTCACACTGGAGAGAAAAATCATGCTTGCACAGTATGCAATAAATCATTTCCTACTAGTGGAAAATTGAAAATACATATGGTAGTACACACAGGTGAGAAACCATATGAATGCACAGTGTGTGGAAAAAATTCACTTGCTTACCTAATTGTAGAAGACATGAAAGAATCCATAGAGGAGATAGACCCCACAAATGTAAAGTTTGTGAGAAATCCTTTGCTAGTCGAAGTGACTTAAAAATACATACAAGAATCCATACAGGAGAAACTCCCTTTGGGTGCAGTATTTGTAAAAAGTCTTTTGCAGTGAAAGGGACATTAACACAGCATATCAGAATTCACACAGGGGAAAAACCATACAAATGTAATATTTGTCAAAAATCATTTACTCAAAACAATTCGTATAAATGTCATCTGAAACAGCATGTATAATTACATTCATCCTTTATATAACCAAGGATGTATAGAATCTTGACAAAACTCATTTTTTATGTATTTGTACCACCCATAATGATATTATTTTCAAACTTTTCTCTCTTTCTCTCACTGGCGCCAGAGTCACTTGATAGAGTCAAATGGAAGCTTAGGGTTGTAAAACCTGTCTTCAGCTACATCAATCGTTGGTAGAAAAAAAACATGAGAGAGAAAAAGTTTGAAAATGTATCCGCAAGCACTAGGAAACATACATATATATATATATATATATGATATTAGTCCCCAATTATTTGAAAAGGCTAGAAATTTGAATATTGCATTTGATGATTTTAATGATTCAGAAAGACTTGTAAAGAAGTGTCGGTTTATGTCTCCAAAGCTTGGAACATGCGTCAAAATAAGATATACAATTAAATTAATTCATATGCAAATTTTTTATTATATCTACCATTCAAGATCTCATTTTCTTAATGTCTTCATATTATGACTATGCATACTTCTTTAATTCTATTCTATCATGTCCTATATCTAATCCATACATAATTCTTTAAGTGTATTCTATTATATCCTATGTTTAGTTTATAGATAATTCATCAAGTGTATTCTAATATATTATACCGGTATATCTAATCTATATGTAATATTTCTATCACTAAAATATTTCATCGTTTTCATATTTGTTGGGCGACACATTTATGTATATTATGTTTATAATGCATTGTATGTAGCTCTTAATGTATTTGTAAATGTAAAATTCTTGTCACTATAATAAATAAATAGATAAATCAATCAGTATTTATGTACATAGTTCTTGAAAACACAATATGTTTTTCTATTTAAAATCCTGTAGACTTGGTTCACAGCACTTGGTCTCATGATGGTTTTGTTTTGTTCTTTTTGGCTGTGCAATAATCACGAAAGAGAATTTTTAAAATTACAAATGAAATATTATAGACGTTGTAGAGCTTGAAAACGTTTATAATATTAATTTAAAAAATTCTCTTTTGTGATTATTGCACGGCCAAAAAGAACACTGTAATACAAAACTAATATGTTTTTCAACTTACACATTAACAGCTTCACCAACTGGCTGTTGACATCATAAAATGAACCTTCTGAGCGTGACAGGTCAATCGTTATGTGAAAGATGTGACAGGGCATTTCCAGGATACTGAACAAACACTGTGTGCACAAAATTACTTGCAAATTTCGCCATAGAAGGGGACCCCTTGCCCCCTCCTATAACAACTGTGAAGCCCCCCACCCAGCCCCCCCACCTCCACTCCCCCTCTGCTTACAAAAAAGCTTCATACGCCCTTGTAAGGTATTTGACTAAGGAATATAAAATACAAAACAATTATCAAGATATTTATTACAATAGTTATAACAAAATATAAATATTGGCACACTAAATCTGCTCCCAACATCATCAAATGATAGAAGGATATTGGGTCAAACAAAAGAATTTTCTGAAACTCAAGCACACACACATATCACAGAAGTGCTTTGGATCTGTAAACCATACAAAATTTGTTTCCAGACAACTCTAGAGGTGAAAGCATCCTCCTAGAACATGAAAAACTACAATATTCACAAACATAATGGAGATAAACAATATGCTTTTACAACCAGTTCACTCTAATGAGCCCCCAAATTATTTTAATAAAAATCAATATGTTGACAATAACAAATAGTTTCCTAAACGATTTCAATTTTAACACTGACAAGTTCTCATCTTGATTTATTTCCTACAAATGTTTTCCCTAATACTGCTATTAAATTTTGTCATAACTGACAAATACTGTCCACATTTCAATAAATAAAGTGACATGTAAATTCGACAGGAAAAAATTTACTCCCACAATCCCGTTTTGGGTCCTAGCTCTGCGATTTGATCTGCTTTATGTACGAAGGCCCGTTCACTTTCCATACGGACTGTTTCATGAGTTCGGGCCGGTCATATGGCGGGTAGCATCTCACCATCTTCCGATTTGAATACTTCCATGGGTTGTGTGGCAACAGTGGCTGCAGTGATGTGCCAAGAAGCTGTGTGAAAAGATAAAAAAACATAATCAATTTCAATATTCAAAACAATATGAGTAACAGTATCATATGCCTTATCTCTGTGTCTTCCAATGCTTGAGTATTGAGTTCATTACTGTGCTAAATTTATTTAGATATATATTTCTATGAATACTTTTTCATGGCCAATACATGAATCCATGGGCATTTTAATGGCTTTAATGAGGTATTTTAAAATAAAATTACAAAACCCACGAAATCCCTTAAGTGCGCCCCCCATGTTTCGCAAAATCTGCCATTGAAAGCGGCATATCTCACATGTGTGGGGGTTTTGTAGTCGTTGCATTCCTCCGGGAACCAGTCTGTGGTGACGGTGTCCAGCGGCACCCGGCCGCTGGCTCCCTCTGGGTGCTGCTTGGGGAAGCGACGGTAACGCGCGGGTTCAGTGCCACCTACAGCAAAAAAAACGCAAAATCTGTGTACTGCATGCTATTAAACATCAATACAATAGAACCTCCAATTAAGACTACCTCTATATTATTGAGACCACCTCTATATTTAGACCACTTTTCATGGTCCCAAACCTTCATAAGCTATTAAGATGAACCTCAGTATAGAGACCATCTCTATTGAGACCACCTAACACTGATCCGAAAGTTGGTCCTAATAGAGAGGTACTACAGTATAATCTTGTGTAGGTTGTGTGAAAAATTCAGCTGGAATACATTTCACATAAACACGTGGGGCTCAGTGCCACCTGCAGTGAGGGGGGTATATAGACTTGAGGAAAACCATTCACCAACATTATTTTTCCGATAATCACCAATACATTTCATTGTCCTTCACCTATAATCAGGATTTGTAAATGAATAGGTTGGATCACATTTTACACACCTATTAAATACAGGCCGTTCCCAATTCACGCTCAAGATTTAGGGCAAATCACCAACCACTGCCCTTGTAATGAGCAGATCACCAGTCACCAATGATAGGTTCCATCACATTTCACACACTTAAATACATACAATTCACATTTCACAATCAAGATTTAGGGCAAATCACCAATTACAATTTTGCTATATGACCCCCTCTACAGAGAATGACATGTGAAATATGTGTACAGCATACTATTAAACATCAATATAATCTAGTATAGGTTGTGAAATAATTCAGCTGGAATACATCCACATACACACGCAGGGCGGGTGCAAACTTATCTCCCAAGCAGGGCTCTGCTGTATAGTTTATGACAAAGGCATCAGCATGCTGTTTGTGGGCTACTGCATGTCTTATGGATAGAATTAATATAAGGTCAATAGTTCTAAGAAGACCATCTGAACTGTGTTTTTTTAAACATACATGTAGTTCCGTTAGCAGATTGGCCTCGTGAGTTAGCTTGAACTGCTAGGTGATTTGGTTCTCTATGGTCGTGATTTTGAATCCCATCAGAGACTATGTGAAAGTCTCGTTGACGTGTACGTAACAAGTTCCAAAACGTATCTTAAAATATTCTTCTCACATTACATTCACATGTGATCCGTCATATGTGTTGGTGACATATTTTTCCATTATATCATTAACATTAATAACCTCATAAAAAATATTTTTAAGAGTAATTTCAAACACTCGGGCACAAAAAGGCCCATGAAAAAACAATGCCCTTCACTCAAAAAAGTGTCAGCTCACCTATATTTGAATGTATGACTCTGTACTGCGTGCGGTAATCATAGTCCACCGTTTCTGGGGCGTTGTGCTTGAGATAGTCTTTCTCGGTGTAATGGAGTCTTTTCTCTCCTGGCGTCAAATACTTACCAAGCGTCCGAGTGTCACGTCCCTGAAACAAAAACGTTCATTTTAAAGTGTGCTTCTGAGGGCGAATGGTTTGGGAGTTGGACTCATGACAAGAAGGTCGGGAGTTCGATTTCAGGTCAGACCTGGTGGTGGGTGTTGAGCAAACTCATCTCTAACAGGTTGCACACTGCTTAGTGGTACCTACACGTTAAAATAGGTACAGGTCATGCGAGTGAACGTTAATGTGAGTGATTAGCAGGTCTGCCCTCCCCACGGAATTGAGAAAGATAAACTGTGACAAGGATGCCAATGACCCCTGGTGTAGATGTAACGTCGTTAGAGCATGACAAACTGTGAATTGCAACTGTAAATAAGCACATTTACATTTGCATAAATTTACATTTGCATGGTACTTACCCTTCAAATATGTACAGTTCGGGCAAGAGCATGCTTTAGTGAGTGATGAAGACCACAGGTTAGAAAAAACTATTTTTATACATTTTCAATTATTTCAATGGATAATATTTGAAAACTAAAGGTTTCTGGGTTATCATAATGATATTTTTGATGAACAGGGTACTGGTTGACAAAAATCTTGTTTGTAGGTTTTTAAATATAAAACTGAATAACATAAGAACTTTAAAAGAGTATCCTAAATGTGAATGTCGCTTTTAGAAAATACAAGGTTGAGTAACTAACTAAATAAAACTGTAATATTTATTTATTCATGAGATTTAAGATTCTATGTGGAATTCATAGTGTTACAGAGGTCCAATTCAAAGTATGGGTCAATCATTCATTGCGGTCAATATTATTGACCATATTTCTATGAATTTCAGCAGAAACCTATACATGTATGAGGAATTTCTGATTTCAGCTTTTATGTGAATGAAGAGAACGAATATGCAAAACTGTGCTTGTACTCTAAAAGAAATACAACGTGAAATATGTTTATATATTATAAAGTGTTTGCTATACATACAAATGTATATTAAGATTACTTCAAACATTCATATCATAATGTATGATCTCAAAAGCACAATTAAACACAATGCATGTAACTACATAATGGCTTTTCCGTGTCACAGTTGTTTCATATCAATTTATGTGAACAAGTGTTTAAATCTTTGTCAAATATCAAACATCCAATCTGTCCGTCTTGGAACCTTGAAAGAAAGTGAGGATTCTTAATGTCAAATCAACTTATCAAATTACCCATGATATACTGTGATAATGTCATGACTATAACAAATTAGTGTGAACAGGCTTTGAAATCATATGAAATCGCAACTTGTCAAATTCTAGAGAGGTTCTCAGTTAAAATATGTATTTACTATTCCTGGTTTGTTTCAAGTGCACACATCAGTTTCTTACATCATTTGCAATGTATTTTCTT
This sequence comes from Streblospio benedicti, assembly GCA_019095985.1. Taxonomy (NCBI): domain Eukaryota; kingdom Metazoa; phylum Annelida; class Polychaeta; order Spionida; family Spionidae; genus Streblospio; species Streblospio benedicti. The sequence goes on along the minus strand of CM032668.1, from coordinate 16,850,510 downwards.
ATCATTTCATGACACATAACAATTGAAGTTGCGTAGCCTGTAACCTTTACCATAAAAATACCATTATTCAATTCAGCAATATGAAACCGTGCCCGTTAGTATTAATTAAGTCACGTTTGTGTGATAGAGCAAGCACATTGTCAAAATTAAAACAGTGTATACTAGAAATATTGATATATATTTTCTTCATTGCCTTACTGTACTATCTCAATAAGCAATGATAATTAATACAACGTCTATCACTTTGTCTCTATGTACGCAGATAATGTCGTGTGTCAATATTTAGTAGCTACTTGGATCTGGTCAAGGGTATTGTTCAACATGGATAATAAATGTGCACGAAGTAATGGCATTGTCAACATATATAGATTATCCCGATATTTTATTTTCAATTATTTCTAAAACATTATTTTATCTTTTGGTTGTTTTTTGCAAATAGAATTCTTGATGATGAAACTATAAACCTCCGGGGCTCCGGCTAACATAAAATACTTTCATATGAATTAATTTTGTAATATTTATGAGCATTCAACAGAACTACTTACAAAGCTTAATTAATGCAAAATAAGTGTCTATCCTGTTTGTTTTTCTAAATATTTTGCTATAAGTCTGATTGAACGAAATAGCAGATGTCGCATACAAGAAAACCTATTTGCTCAACATGACCACTTCATTCAGCAAATTAAGCAAATTAGCGACTTAGTGCTATCAACCGCGGGTTTTAATGTAAACATTATTCAATAACCAACAAGACTAATCATATTGATTCATCAATCACCTTGTAAGTTTTACGATAATTAAGCACTAATGTGCCAGTAAATTACAGAATCAATCATGCTTCAACGTATTATTGTTACTTTCTGTTTATCAACATGGAAACGAATTTTAAGAGTAACGTTTTTGCCTGTTGATAATTCTCAGGTAAATAGAGCATATACAGTTTATTTATTGTATTGAAAATCAATCATAATGAAAATATTAGAGTTGATATGCAGCTATTAAAATCAGAATGCTAAAAACATTGCAAAAATAAAGTCAAAAACGTTCACTTAATAAAATATTACTCTACATTGATATGTTAGAAAATCAACCAGTTTTATCAACATAAACAGTAAAGTAAGAAATAAGACAATAATTTTAATTAGAAAAATAATTATTAAGATCTACTTACATTGCCAAAATACACACCGTGGTCTTGAAATGAATTTCTGTTGTCGTGACAGGAGAAGTTATTTGACAGCTTGAAGTCTTTCTGAAATTATAAGAATATATGTCACTTGCAATTAACTCTAGCAGCATCTTCAATTGTAGTACTTATCTATTTTCTTTTTCAAATTGTAACGTCAAAACATTTTTTATGTAAAAATTGTAAGATCTAATCGCTGTGAACATGATTGGTTCCCATGGATTGGAGGAAACTTCCCAGGTATAGAGTTTTTGTAAAACATACAAGCACTTCTGCCAATGAACCGGTGTAAATTGTTAAATTATTAGTTGGTAAAACATGACGTTCATTACGTGTAAACCATAAAATGATTGTCTATTTTTCCTTTTCAGTAGAAATCTACCTCAAGCGGATTAGACCCAGGAGTAGAGAATGTGTTGTGGAATAAATGGATCAGGATTATCGTCTGTTGGAGTGAACTTCAATTATGAGGTGTAGATCAACAGATATAAACCACATTTGACGGCCCAGTAAATAAAGCACTCATTACATATTGACAGGCACAATGAGGCCACTTTGACGCCACTTACTTTTAATTGACATATGGAAAAAAAAATCACAGCATTGAATATCTGATAATTGTATAGGTTGTTTAATTGCATAAAGACTGTGAAATTACTTGTTAAGCTATATGAATGTAGATTTTAAATCCACCATTGTAAAAAACAGCACATATATAGAGTCCCTATGTTTCCTACCACCCTCAGGAAAACATCCAGAAACTCATTAGGAAATATTCAATGCTTTCAAAAAAAATGGGAACTTAACCATTGTAGATTAAAATCAGATCCAGATATGTTTTCTGAAATCAAAACAAAAACTACGGATGATTTTTTAACATTGTTTTCTCGACACTGACAAGGATTGACTCTCCTGACAGGCAACTTGACTCAAAACACCTTTGGTGTTGTTCTTCAGACCACGACTTTTAAAAGAACACGATCCTTGTTGACTCCACTTGACGACATTTGTCTTCTGCTGTATACTGTTTAGGTAAAAGTGACATGCATTTCACTGCATTGATTATAATTCATTAGTCAATCTTTACTTGAAACAGATGAATATCTTAATGAAAATTCTAGTGGTATTGGCTCATCATTTCTGACTTTGACACCACTGATTTTGCTCTCTGTAACTTATATGTAGTATGTATAAGCATCAATCTATAAACGTTAAAAGAGACCACCTCTATAAGAACAATTCTTCAGTCTGAAACCTTCATAAATAGGCCACCTCGATAAGCAGACCGCGCATCGGTTGAGACCACTTGGAAGCAATCCCTTCGGTTGTCTTATTTGAGAAATTATATTGTACATGTATGGTGATCATGAAATACACCAATAATGCACTTCGTGCAACTTTGATGTTGTTAATTGCATTAGATCCAAGAAAAAAATGCTAATGGCTCTTACATGGTCTAAGTGTTTGCTTTTGTATGGAAATGTGCAATTTGTGTTGATCTTAAACAATCCACAATAGTCCAAACCTATTCCGATATTTTGATAATGTTGGCATTATCTATTTACTTTGACCAGACTAACCTTTCATAGTTCAACAAAGAAGATATCAAGAAATGAGGCATAACATATTATACCAAATGCATCCAACAAAACATCCATAAAACCTTTCGTGTTCCGAAATAAATATCTTTTATACATTGTGTTTTTTATGATCAAATGTTGAATCTGAATTCATAGCATGATTCTTAAAACAAAATGATAGTTTTCGATCAATAACAAGAAGTTTTCTTTCAACCATTTTTCCATCGAAGTTTTAATCTTAATCAGAACTAAAATCTAAAATGTTCAGATTGAAGAAAATTGAAATATACACCACCGGACGTGAATCAAGTGTGAATCTATAGGTACATGTATATGTTTTATGGTCCTAGGTTTAGTGAATAAAAAATATGGTAAAAACGATTCGAAAAACATACATTGTTGCCACACACTCATAGGTAATGAACTGACAAATGTGATGCCCATTTATTTGGTGCAATTGTTGTTTGAGACAATTAAAATTCCACATAGATTATACAGTATAGAGACTCATTATCTCAAAGCTGTAGAGTGTTGAAGATAGGTAATATCTAAAAGCTGTAGAGTGTTCAAGATAGGTAATATTCGTGATAACCAATTAGCATATGATAACATATGTCAATGTAGTTGAATTTAAAAAAACTAACTTCAAGAAAACAGAAAATTTGAAAAAGGCAATGTCAAGATGACAAAGTTTATATGCTATAGACCATTATCAAAACCGATCATCTCTAGTAAATTGAACAGTTGTGTACTGCACTGTACCTCTGTTTGTTTGTCTGTGTACGGTCGGGGTGGGGCTGGGGGGTAGCGAGCCGTGTACTCATTGAAGGGGGCCGTCTGCTGAATTGCCGTGCTCGTATTGGTGGCCCGGTTGGGAGGCCAGTCTACTTTGCCCATCCCCCGATGTTGAAACTGTAACAGAAAGAGAAAACATAGATACATTGGTGAATAGTAAGTGAATAGTTGCAACTGTTGTAGTGGTCCAATGTTTAAGTTTAAGTTAGGGGGGGCGGGGCGGGGGGTGGTGGGTGGGATGGGGGCGATATAGTCCTATAGACTTGGTGAAAGAATCCTCAATGTCAAAACCTATCTTCTGTGCTTCCATGGCAGAGTGGATAAGGAGTTGGACATGTAACCAGTAGGTTATGGGTTTGATTCCCAGTTGAGTGTGTTGGTGAGTGTTGAACAAACACCATCCTAACTGTTTGCACATTGTTCCATGGCATCTGTCATTAAATAGGTACAGATCAGGCACTGCAATCGTGTATGAATGGTTAAATGGCCAGCTCTTGCTGTTTGCTCCTAGGGGAGTTGAGAAAGAACATGAGTGTGCCACAATTTGTTGACGTTTTCGATGTTAAGTCCACTGACCATACATCTAGGCTATGGATAGTAATACTATGGAACTCATACATTTACTTGTTAGCATTAAACAATGGGATCTGATTATAAGTGAGTTTTACAAGAGCGTTGAATGGCCCTTTACAAATTGTGATGCTTCCTTGTTAAAACTTCATTTTATTCTAATATCAGATGCAACTATTGAACTTCCTGAAAGATGAAACGACAAACCACATGCACTGTGGTTATCTAGTCTGATATATGGTCAAAATGATGAAAACTTTGGCAAGAAAGCTGGGCCCAAGGATTCATACACCCGACTGTCTCTGCCTCTCTAGACCTGTTACTGAACATCCAGTAGAACCTCCAATTAAGATGACCTCCATATAGAGACCACCTCTATAATAAGACCACTTTTCACAGTCCCAAACCTTCGTAAAGCTACCAAATTGAACCTCTGTATATAGAGACCACCTCGCTATTGAGACCACCTATCACTGGTCCCAGAGGTGGTCCTAATAGAGAAGTTCTACTGTAATAGTAACATGATGCATGGTTGAAACGATGTCGATTATGAAGTCGAAATATAGACGATATTGGCTTGAAATGAATAATTTAAAACATTTTGATAATTTAAAGAGAAATCTACAATCTTTAATATACTTGTGATATCAATAATGATATTGCAAAAGCTCATAAATAATGCACATTGACAAGCACACAAAAGGTTGGCAATTTAGACCACAAATCATTTAATTGTTAACTCCATAAAACTGCTTTTTTTGTCGATTATGTCTTGCCAACCTTTGATATCTGAGATATATTTGATATTTCATACAAAATTAAATTTTTGATATCTTGTCTTGTAGACAACGTGGATCATTAAAAAAAAATAACATGATCTCGAGATCTTGATGTGATAAGTCCCAGACATTTTACCTTTCACCATACTGACAGAATCAACAAAATTTTGTAGAGGAAAATCACAAATCTGCGTTTTGTCAATGTTTGTGTAATCAAACCTAATCTAATTTTACGGTCTTTAAACTAGTAGAATAAATAGAATTTAGAACATAATGAGCTTATTAACATAACAGGTACAACCTGTCAACTACAGGAGTGACTTTGAAAGATATAATCTTATTATATGATTCTAATCATTGAGAACAAAATAAAAGGACGCATTCATCTATTACCATCAGCTGGTATATCATAGGAAAATGTGCATGTCTTCGTAAAAATAGTACAATCATAAAAGACAATCAAACAATGCAATGGAAAATGTTTTATGACTCAATCAATCTGGCAGTATCTAATAAAAGGAGCTGTGGATGACTCCCTTTTAGGTTGCTTGGATTCATCAATAGGTTTCACTAGTCCCTAACAATAGTTATTGATGAATGGTGTATAAGATCCTAGATAAGTTTACATGAATTGCGAAGTGAATATGTACAAAGCGAATCTGAGCACACAAATCAAATATGTAAGTCTACAAAAGCTGCTGTTTCGCCTAATGGAAGCTTAAACTTATGATAATGCATATTTTCAGGAGTTAAAAATATACAGTATCTATTAAATATTTCTCAAAATTTATATAGGAGTTATATGGTGTCATATATATTGGTCGTTATCCTTTAGTTTGAAAAAGTTGATACATTATTACATCTTAATTGAAAAGAATTTTCTTTATAACACAGTTAACAACCAAACAAACAAACAAAAACAAAACAACTGGTAATTGCATGAAATTCATGTGCATGCATGGACTAATGCATATTTACTCAAACTCTAATTACAGAATGTTGGCAGAAAAATCATTTAAACATACAATTCAGTTTAGTTATAGAGAGAGCCATAACATGTTGGTGATAATAATAACAGACTGACTAATATCATATCTACATTTATGAATTTTTATTAAAGTATTGAATAATTTAATTATATGTTCTGGTCAAGTTATTTACATGAGTTATGGTTCCTTAATAAAAATCAGAGAGAATAAAGATTATATTTAAACAAAGGTATAGATGAAATATGCACACACATATAGCATTTATATATGATGCAGCAAATTTACACACAAAGCAAAAAATTACTAGCACAAAATATGAGAAAATTCAGAAATTCGATTGCTCTTCTGAATACATATTACCACAAATATCAAATATCTTAAAATAATATACTTACCCATATTCCATCATTTTGTGTTTGTGGTGCAAAACACCTTCCTTTGGGCATACTGATATAAAATTAAGTTGTAAAATTACAACTATTTACAAACTGATACAGGGTGATGTCAATCACACATATAATGGGATTATTTTGCTCACTATCCACTAGCATTCATAGCTGTTGACTAAACAATGTGTTTGTGAAAGCAAATCCAGACATCAACTGTTAGCAACAAGTTATGTCAAGTTAGACCTCTGCTCTGGTTATGCTAACGACAAAGCTTCTGTGGATTTGCTAACCTCCAATGCAAATAAATCAATACTTTATCAACTTTCGCACATAAATATTCCAACGTGGATCAAAACTCCGATGGTGTCAGCTAGCAAACAATATAAAATCATCTAAATGTGTAAATTGACTTTACTAAACCACCTTTTGTTTGTATGGTACATTGTGATTTAAGTAACAATTCTCAATTTTTCTCTAGAAAATTAGAGTAAATGAAAGTTGTGACATGTTGCCATGCAGATTTGACAACCTCGTTTTCATCATTCGGGTGGAACGAAAACGAGACCAGCCGTGAAATCTGAAGTTGAGTGCAGAGCTAAATATTTGGGAAAATCGCGAATTTTGTAGGCTTTTATTAGAATATCGTATGGTAAAAGATATAGGAAGGTAAATAACAAAGGGACGTGTTAGAATATGCGAAAGAATAAGCGTGCCAATCGACATTAGGTAGTGTATTTCCATAAATATAATTGTTTAGACGTCGAGCACTTTGCAAAATGGCGTTTGACTGATTGCACAGCTGTGTGGAGGTTGTGAGAATCAAAGAATAGTATGAAATGCATCATGTTATTATTGGTTGAAAAGAAGAGTAAACGCAAGTTAACGATTGTGGTTACAATCCAGGACACAATTAATTATAATTTTTGAACTATATTGCTGTCCTGTTAGGCGTATCAATATTGATAGGCTAGCCATTGGCATTGCAATGATGAGTCAAAGATGGGTGTGGGGGACATATGGGAGCTGTGATGTTTGTCACTTCACACAGAGAGCGAACCCTGCATTTATATTTTAGAGAATATTCTAGCCAAGATCACTAATAAGACAATTATGCAAACATTTTGGGTGGAAACATTTTTCAATCAGTCGTTTCGGTAAGTCCTGAAACATTCAGTTAGGCAGGTCTACTCGATTAGAGCACTTCACACAGGGCCTGTAGGTCACACACATCCCGTATGTTTTTTTGAAAAAATATATAGCATCCAAACAAATTCCAAATAATATTACTACCTTGAACACAATAGTTTTCCCGGTGCCAAAGTGTAAAAAAGAAAATTTCTAGTAAGAATAAACGTAAATAAACATGTTCAAATTGCATATTATCGCCACCTACGGGTTGTGTGTGAATACGTTTATTCAAAACAAAATGCATCATAGATCATGTAATTTTTACGACTCGTAAAAGTAGTAGCATCTATTTATCTTACAAAAATATAAGTAGCTTCATTTTGACACCTCAAACACTATTGTTGGTTCATTAATAGCTGAGCTATGATGGTTTAAACAAAAAAATATATACGGGATGGGTGTGAAGTGCTCTATCACTTGATTATGTTTTGCTGTCTCTTACCTTCACAAAAAGACCATGAGTGAAGACATTTCTTGTGAGAACCCTTGAGGCCAGTGCCCCTGTCTTGTCTTGGTAAGGTTATGGTAGATCTACACATAATAGATGCATTCTCTTAACTATTTAATTTTTTTAAACTAACACTATTTCAGATTATTCTATTGAAATAAACCAAGACAATATTTGTAAATGAAAGAGTTTTGTGTGTTACAAGGGAATTTTAATACCTTTAAGCTTTATTATCTGTACTTCTAAACATCTACTTTTGAACAAGGAACATTAAAGCTAAAGAATTCTGATGTTAGCATATTGATACATTGACTCACTAAATTAATACAAGGAGGAAGAACTATCACAGCTAATCACATTACAAATCAAAGCCCGGAGATTTTTATCAGTGAACTTTCCTTTATCCATTTTGCCCTGATATCTCCACACAATAGAAAGGGAAGCATCCAGTGGTCAGTTACATAAATTAAGTTTACTGTCTTAGTCTGCTATTGATCAGTCCATTCACCTTTGATTAAGGTGAGGTATATATATCCATTGCAGATCATTGCAGGTTCAAAAGTTTCACTTGTGTTAGTCTCATTCTCTGTGTCCTATTACATTCCCTATATCTTTGTTTTATGTCATTTTAGTTATCAATTGAACTAGCCTTTACAGAAAGATGCCCGGAATAGGAATATGGTCAGCGGAGGATGTGAGAATGTTGTTTCACAACAAGTTTGTTGTGATAATTGGAGATTCCAGTAAGCAATTTATATATAATATCATATGTTTTGATATAACCTGTACCATCTATTTTTTTTAGTGATAAGAAATGTTGTAATCTATTTGATTTTTATTTGATTGAAAATCATACTTTTACTGAATAGATTAGTTCATCTTTCTTTGCTCACAACACTAGATTTTTTAAAATACATTTACAGTTTCGCCAAACAACTGTTGGGATCCTCAGAATGTTCTTCCCGCGCAATGTCACAAGTCAAATATTCTGATCCTGAACGAGGATGGAATCATAAACTCGCGAGAGTTGGTGCACCCCCTCGTCCCTGTTCATAACCTGCTTGCAGATTCGGATGTGTACAGACTCTTTGATGGCCCTGGTTTTCCATTCACTTTCTCTGTCTATTATTCTGGCTCCCTCCCAGTCTGTCTGATGGTTGTGCTGGTTTGCATGGTCCGTGATGGCACTCTTGTTTATTTCCATTTTTGACTCTTTCTTTGTGGATCTGGTGTATGCTCCCTTCTGGTTTGCTTCCACGTCCTTCTGATGTTCATTCAGTCTGGTACCAAACTTTCTGCCCGTTTCCCCAACGTACACTTTATCACATGACTTGCATGGAATCTTGTACACAATTTCATATTTGTCCATCTTATCTACTTTGTCTTTCGGGTGTACTAGGATGTTCCTGATAGTCTGCATTGGCTTCAACTCTCGCGAGTTTATGATTCCATCCTCGTTCAGGATCAGAATATTTGACTTGTGACATTGCGCGGGAAGAACATTCTGAGGATGCCAACAGTTGTTTGGCGAAACTGTAAATGTATTTAAAAAAATCTAGTGTTGTGAGCAAAGAAAGATGAACTAATATATTTCATACCAACACAATGAACACATTCAAGAATTTACTGAATAGGTTTAACTGTCACTCTGTGGAAGAATGGAGTTATGCTTACATTTGCTTTTTGTTGTATATAGAAAAATGTTAAACATTTCCTACTGAAAATTGAATGTATATGCCACACAGCATAAATACAAAATTAATACAAAATGATGTTAATGTAAATAGTGTCATATAATGGTGTATAATTGAAGGCAACAAAAGATTTATATATCTCATAATTTTGATGTTTCAGTTCAAAGAGGAATTTATAAAGATATTGTGCATCTAATGCAGGAAGATGATCTTCTTTACGAAAGTGATTTAAAGAGCAAGGTATATCTATCAGCATTAATTAAATTTCAAGTGACTAATCTAGATTTTTGTTATCAGCCTTGAAATCTTTTTCTTTCATATTTTATGTGCAGCTTAAGTAATGGTGCCTATACAAGAGCAAATAACAGAAAACAGTAGAAATTATGGTTTAAAGTGGATGCAAAAATTAAATAGAGTTAGTGTCATATTATCACAAGAATATATGCTCTTATGTCGGATTAAAAAAGTAACCTTTTTTGGCTTTATATGTTCGTTAAGAATACACATTGTTGTGTTTTTCAGGGTGAAGAGTCGTTTAAAAATGATACACTAATTGAAGGTGGGACACTGGGCAAAATGACCAATGGCAAAGACTACAAGGAAGTGCGACAGTATCAGACAGACCATAATCTTGTTAGGTGTGCCTTTGTTCTTCAATTTTGTAAACTAAATAATTAAATGTTCATGGTTTTCTCTATAACTGACGTGACACTTTTAAACACTCTTATATGTTCAATAATTAGATGTTAGTTCATTTTTGATCACTAAATGGACCCCATTACCGCTATGTCGCTGTTGAATTCAAAATGACACCTTTTACAAATTAAAAACAGTATCTCACATGACGTCAGTTTCCAGACATCAATCATGCTGCTTGTTAGTTGTAAATGTTTAAAGTGTACCTATTTATATGTCTGTGATTCCTTTTCAGGTTTTACTATGTGACAAGATGCTATTCTCTATATTTGGAGACGGTCCTAGCAGATCTGGAAGAAGAACCACTGCCTGACGTCGTGATCATGAACAGTGCTCTCTGGGATATCACAAGGTGGGTTTTTTTTTTCTGCTAGAGTTAATTGATTGTTCATTGGCGCTCTACTTTTTGATAGGAAGAATTTTCTTTTACTCTTTTGTCTTTTTGCAAGTTTTACAGAAGAAAATGACTGCAAGGACAACCCATTTTGTGTTGATGTGCAGATTGAATTGTAGTGTGGAAAACTTAACGGAACTGAATTGGAAACTGCAAATTAGCATTTCTAATACTTTAAATTTTAGATACGACTGTCACATTTGGGTGATTTTTTCTGGTTATACAATGTCTTCTAAATTATAATCAAATTCTTTTTTTCCGTTTCTGATCAAGTTGCATAGAATTTTCAAATAAGGATTTATTGTGCTTCAAACAAATGTAAATGTGAGTATTTAATTCCATAAATGTTTTATTTGTCATGAAATAACTTTAACTCTAACACCAATATTTCAGCTTTGGTGAAATCAATTTTGGTTGGCTCAAATTTAATAATTCTCATTCATTGTAATAAATTTTTTGCATTTTTCTTGATAACAATCATTTCTATTTTTATTTATCTACAGATTATGTGTCATGCAGTTGGATGCAAATTTTTTTCTAGTTAACTAACTTACGTATAATACGTTATCTTTTTCAGCATGATAACCACTGTATCTTATTATTTTAAAATGTTTTCTAACCTAACTTTCATTTTCATATACAAAAGAGAAGTAGAATTTAGATAGTAATAATTAGTACTCTGATGAAACAAACATACATATTCATTTCATGTGTTTGTTTTTTCTTAACCCATTCGTATCGGGATGTCCCTTGAGGGACATTTTTACGCACGATTTTGCACTGAAAAGTCCCCCGGATTATAGTCGTTTTTCAAATATAAACAGAGGGGTCATGATGCCGGGATTTAGACTAGTGGCTTACCATTACATTTCGATGTAAATTTTGTGGAAGTGAAGCACGCTTTTCATAATATTAACGCATCATTTGTAAGAATATATATCTGCACAAGAAACACGTGATTTACACTGCGAAATTCAAGCTCAAAATACTCTAATTTCGACAAAAATTACCCCAACAAGTTCTATACCATCTTGAAGGGGAATTTCTTTTCTTTTCATTGAAAATGAGGCTGATATATTTTTCTATGACGTCATTAGGAAAAAGCCACTTAATATTCATTACTCCAAATAAGGGTATTAATACTCAGCCTCGGGCACACCGTGCGTTGTCACCATAAACCCGCATTTTCTCTGCATTGATAACGGCTAATGAAGCCGCTACTCTTGATCGCATCGTGCTGTGATCGGTGTAGAGATATGACGGCTTGTGATGAAGGCTAATTTTTCTATTGAAAAAGGCGCCATGGTTAAGTTGGTTGAAGGTAAGATATTTTTTGAAACAAATGGATTATCATCGTCACAGTAACATACCCATCACAAATTCACGTGTCGGATCAATTATAAACCGATTATGAAGTCATGGACGAAAGGATATTTCTCAAATACCATGTATTGTTTTATAATTGTCTTTCTAAAGTGTATCTCGAACATGTCATTTTTAATCGAGGCCGGCAACAGCCTCATGTTTGGGAAATATTCTAGACAAATATAGCCATATTCCTATTACTGGGTCGTAAAAATAAGAAACTCTATGCAATTCTGAATACACGTGTACAATTAATGTAAAAAAATAAACATATGTGTAGGCCCCAGAGAAGTTATTGTCTTTGACGTAAAACTGTCAAATGGCACTGTTCGCTAGTGTTTACATTACGTGTTGACGTTTTGCGTATGCCGATATGAATGGGTTAATATAGAATTTTGGCAAGATATTATGTGCCTCATTAGTAACATATTTGCTGTGGCAGAAACTTGGATGATAGAGTAGTTGTTCATCAAACATGTTTCTAGTTGAAATTTTCCATTATACATTTACTCTTTGTTCTGTTATTCCATGAATGCAATCGCTTTCAGATACGGACCAACTTACCAGGCCCTGGAAAACTATAAACTGAACCTTCAGCGACTGTGTGTGCGTCTGGAGGAATCCCTGCCTAAGCACTGCCTGTTCATCTGGAACACAGCCATGCCTGTGGGGCAGAATATTAAGGTGAGGTGGGAGCGGGATAGGGGGAGGGGGAGGGAACACACTAGCATCTATTTTGGGTAAGTATGCCTCACTGTTAGAGTTCAAAATGGGGGGGGTCTTAATTTATTGTAGGTTTTGAATATGGTTTATGCTAGAATAGGGGGTCTTTTTTTTTGCCTTGGCAAAAGTGTGGGTCTTTGCTTTGAGATTTAGAGGAATTAAGGGGTCCTTGGAGTTTGGCTGCCAAGTAATAGGGGTTGTTGAATATTTTGTCATCTCAAAAAATTCGGGGGTCTTTCTACTGAGCGTGTATACCCACCCCGACTGCGGGCACACCATAGAGAAATGGATGGGTGGATGGTCCTTGTCAAATCAGCAGACAAACATCAGTAACATAATGCAAACATATGTATGATAGAGCAATGAGAAATAACAGACAAGGCTTTACTAAATATTGTGTTTCTACTGCACAACACTTTATTACACAACATTGTTTTCAATATGTTGAAAATTCATTTACTCAAGATGTTGAACGTTTGTCTTTTTTTTGGCATGATCTTTTGAATTTGATATTGAACGGAGCCTACCTTGATAGCTATTATGTGACAAACTAGCTTATACGCGGTTGGATGAAAAATCATTAATGGGCAATTAAATCATGACCTAGAGATCTGAGTAAACATCACCCATACCTCACCCGTGGCCATTATTCGACAACAAATAAATCTTGCATAGCACAGGTTTGCAGCATCTGCACTGTCATGACACCCCCACACCTGCTGTATCACTCCCACCACTACAGTAACAATGCCCACCCCCCACTCTGACAGCACCTGCCATGTCACCCCACATACCATGCCATGACTAATACTGCGTAGTCAATTGGCATCAAGCTAGTCACGTTTGGGAGCAAGCAGTTCACCAAACAAAAAGGACCAAAATTAACATATAGATAGGTGATAGACTTGTGAAGACGAGAGGATCGAAGCTATCAGGGCATTCTGCATAAAAAATACCCCTCAAAAATGGTGTTACGAGACGATTGGTGGCTGTTTTCAGGGCGGCTTCCTCATCAAAGACGTGGCCTTTCTGGAGGGCTACATGACGCCGCTCATCAAAGAGGGCAACCACTATGCACACCAGGTCAGGCACGGGCTCTTAGGACGATTAGCATCGTAGAAAATCTTTATATCGAACCTGTGGGAATAAACAATAAAGTGCTCAAGATATCAAATATTTGAGATGACCAACTGATCTATGTTCACGATTTAGTTGAAGATAATGGAAAATTTGAGATATGCAATGTTTAGATAACAAGGTTCTAGTGTAATTAGTTGTTTGTATGATGCAGCTTATGATTACCTGAATGTTCAGTGCATAAGTAATTAGTACACAGTTGGCATTTGCCCTCAAATGCACAAGCTAGCATTCAACTTAGAATGACTTTTTTACGTTTGGATGGCCTTATCGTCAAATGATTGTTGGTGTAAAAATTTTTTCAACTTAAAAGATATGATATACTGCTTGAGAATAGTGCTATGTTGGCGTGTATTGTAGGTTATGCTGCACTATAAGAAGGACATCCTGGATCTTCACTACTACTTCAATGACAAAATCGTGCAGCTGCAGAGACGAGTGAAAGATGGTAAATAACGCTTTCGTATGCTACTTTGAAAGATTCCTTAGGTATAAATCTTCGTTAGATTTTGTGAAAAAAGTGCACTGGAAGAGATATGCTCCACTTTTAGCCCACGTGTGCATTCAAGTGCATAAAAACACCATGAAAACGTGAAGGACGAGTAACATTTTTGAAAGATTTCAATTTTTGCCACACTAGCCCTGTAGAATGGTATGCTTTGTTATCAGGGACACTGTCAACAATTAAATTTATTGTAGATTCAATGTCAACTGAGAGTGGAGTTACTAGTTTAACACTAGCCCACTAGCTTGTGGGCAAGTGGGAGTTATGTCTGGGCGAGTTATTTTCCGAAGTACTTGCCAGACGGGGCAAGTGGTTTTTAGGCTACAATCCGTGATGTTTGCATCAAAAACTAATTTTGAATGATGAAAATTTTATTCCTATTGTTTACATGCAGCAATTTTGCATGACACTATCAAGAGAAGTATAACTGAACGTGACTGGTTAAAACTGAGCATATTTGTTGGAATCAATTACATCGCCAATCATTATATAAGACATTCTTATTAAATATATGGGCAAGTTGGATGAGTATGGGGACAAGTATTGTACAGGGTCAGGATTCGCCACTCGTCCGCTCGTATTGACCAGTAAAAACTTGTGGAGGACAAGTAAGAAGGTTTAGCAAATTGTTTTTGACAAATCTGCCAATCCAGGTATAGAGTTTGGGCAAGGAGGGCAATGTTTGCATTATGACTCCACACTCTTGAGAAAGACAAACAGATGTGTTGCCGAAATATTGAGTTATATATTTGTAAATTGTGATAGCTGTTGC
>CM032668.1:16824902-16835200 GCA_019095985.1 Streblospio benedicti | reverse complement strand
GACACTGTCAACAATTAAATTTATTGTAGATTCAATGTCAACTGAGAGTGGAGTTACTAGTTTAACACTAGCCCACTAGCTTGTGGGCAAGTGGGAGTTATGTCTGGGAGTTATTTTCAGTACTTGCCAGACGGGGCAAGAATGGTTTTTTCCTAGGCTGCAGCAATTTTTGCATGAATCCGTGATGTTTGCATCAAAACTAATTTTGAATGATGAAAAAACATTTTATTCCTATTGTTTACATGCAGCAATTTTGCATGACACTATCAAGAGAAGTATAACTGAACCACTGGTTAAAACTGAGCATATTTGTTGAATCAATTACATCGGTTCTTATTAAATATATGGGCAAGTTGATGAGTATGGGGACAAGTTTGTACAGGGTCCGGATCTGCATAGTAAAACTTGTGGAGGACAAGTTTTAGCAAATTGTTTTTGACAAATCTGGAATCAAGGAGGGCAATGTTTGCATTATGACTCCACACTCTTGAGATAAGACAAACAGATTCTATTGAGTTAATATATATATTTGGTCACCACTGTGGAAAGTGTGCTGCTTTTATGGATGTATGGGGACCCTCACTGCCAAAGATGAGAAAGTGGACAGGGTCACCCGTATGCTGAGAGTCGCACTCGTTTCGCTGGGTAGACCATGTGGGGGATTGACCAGTATGGTTATCTTCCACGACTGTCGGACACCATCAGGCAGAGAATGAGACTAGGTTTGCGTAGACACCCAGAGCTCACCGTTTTTTGGGAGCCAACGCATGGAAAGAAGTCCAGGAAGACCAATCACGCTGAAGAGGGACACTGGGCTCACCAGTTTTATTGCAAGACGCTCATGATGGACAATGAGTGGAGGGCTATGACTCCACACTCTTGAAAGACAAACTGTCAGTTGCCGATAAGATAGATAGATAGATAGATATTTGTAAATTGTGATAGCTGTTGCTATGAAGAAAGTACTGTATTATAATGTAGAGTCAGTATATATTTATATATATATATATATATATATATATATATATATATATATATATATATATATATATATACAATATATGTATATTTTATTTGAAGCATAGAAAATAGAAAATACATTCCAATTACAGTACATTATTAACATCATTAAATCTATAACTTTACACATGAACTATAGGAATTACACTTCAATCACTACAATATATTACTTTATTAACATCATGAAAAAATCCATAACTTCATATAGTGATATATTTTGTGATCATATGATATATGAAATGTATTGGTAAGAAATGATACTGGGTTTTGTGATTTGTTGATTGCCGTTTTGTGCGTCAGGGATTCACTGGGATGCGATCGCCAACCGGCGCATAGTGCACCTGCTGCTGGCTCACGTGTGCCGCGCCTGGGGCGTGCCCCTGCCAGCCAGGGGCAGCCGCGGCGGCGGGGACAGCAAGGCACAGACGGCGGGAGGGCGCATCGACGGCTCAGAGATCACCAAACAAACGTGGTACGTGCAATACACCAGTTTTCTTATCTATGAACTCTGGGTAATTTTTTTAGACAAACCAATTAAATCACGCGACTTTTCATGTGTTTTACAGTGCAATTTAGACAAACATTGATAGAGACTAAATCATTTCCTCGTCTACTCCATTACAGGGTCTGGTTGATTGAGACTGATCACCTAGTGGCCGAATGTGGCACTACGATCACACCCTGAATATTTCTATTAGCAAATAAGTGTATACTGTAATGTTTGTTGTTTCTCAAGGTTGCTTGTGTATTCAGTGGTAATCCTCTTCCTTAACTCTTATAGGAAGCACATTCCTGCAACTGGTTATTGGTGAAGAGAATTGGGTGGAAGAGTTTGAGTAAGAACTTTGATGTCTTAGAGATGTTATGTGAATGGCATTCATTCTGCATCATGCGAGTAGCTGCTGACCCAAAATACATTTGGCAACTTGTCAGGATGAGTAACATTTGTGGGAGGACCAGTACCTTTTAAAGTTACTAGTCCTGATGAAGAGAAAGTATTTAGGCCTTAACTGGGAGACGGAATGAAATTTATGATTCATGAAGTTTCTTTTAATATCAGCGATTAATATATATATTACGCAAATATTTCGACTGCTGTCTATAACGATTGACAGCATGAAATGGAATTGACAAGCGTATCAGATTTTATTTTAGATCTGTGTTTTAAATCTTATCAATTTGGTGTATGTTGGTATTGAAATTATAGCTAGACAAGTTTCAGATAAATACTTAGGGATGGGTTTGCTCAACAACCAGTACCAGACCCGACCGGAAATCGAACCCACGACTTCGGTCGTGAGTCCAACTCCCTACTATCCACTCTGCCACAGAAGTACACAGAGGGTCTGATTACAAGCTGTTGTATTTATTATTTCTGATGCACAATAAGGAGGATACATCTAAGTTTATGTTTCACTTTGGTATGAATTCTGTACAAGTAATATTTAGAAAGTCATGCGGTAGCTTGTTTTTTCGTATTTTAGCTAGTCAAAATATTTTAGTATGTACCATTGTGGAGTCGCAATCCTTTTATGATTGCACAATTGTGCAAAATCGGGTAAATGACTTATTGTAAGCTTCTGTTGTTACTTTTGTGATTGTATGCTTTTTACACACACACACATATGTATTTATCATTCTTTTTCATGTAATTTCATTGGTTATCATGATCCAGAAGTATCCGATAACCCAGAGAGGGTTATCGCCCCTCTTCGAATAGGGGTGATACTATGGTTATCATGCTTGTACTCAACCGGATTACTTTTTCACATTTTTAAAAAGAGTTTTGATATTGTTTAGAAAAGAATGATAAATACAAAATCGGGTTCGTTGTGTAACATGAATTATTTTATCAGGATTTGTTCTTGGGGCATATCGGGCGAGCCGTGATACACCCCAAGAACTCACCTGATAACATAATTCATGTTACAAACTCACCCGGTTTTATCTAT
The DNA here is from genome assembly GCA_019095985.1 of Streblospio benedicti. NCBI lineage: Eukaryota > Metazoa > Annelida > Polychaeta > Spionida > Spionidae > Streblospio > Streblospio benedicti. Next base: position 16,832,228 of record CM032668.1, on the reverse strand, counting down.
ATAGTGTACATATCTATCTGTTGTCTATGGCATATTTCATATGCGATTTATGCTGAAATAGAAAAATGATAAAATAAAAAAAAATAAAAAAATTGCAGGTTCATCGAGGGTGTGGAGGCCCCGCCCCGCCGTCACCACTACCGCTCCAGCACCGCCACCGGGGCCTTTGCCGGGGGCAACAGGATGGCCAACAACATCCAGGCACCAGCCCCCGCCCGCGCAGCCAATGTAGGTCCTCCGTATGCTGCCATCACTCTGAGTATCAGATGTCAAATTGACCTGTGAAATGTTTCACAAGATATTGGATAAGCATAATTTATTAATTTATGTGACCTAATACTTAATTTGACCTTTATGTAGTAATAGTTTATACTGGGTCATTGAAAACTGTGGGCATGTAAATTGATTTGTAAGAATGAGAATATTATTTAAAGTTTGAAAAGAGAAAGGGTAACATAGGCTAATTGATAATATCAAAGTTTGAATTTTTATGTAAACGTGAAAGAAATAAGTGATTTCAACTTGGCAATCATGCATCAAACTTTTTTTTTGTTCTGTCAAAACTTAAAACCACATAAAAAATAGCAATTTGCATACAACAATACTCTCATGTTCATTTCAGATGTTCGGACCACAAATTAACTGTCCCAATGGAGTCGTCTTCAATTCGGTGACCAACGTGAACCATCAAAATGCCGATTTCCAGTGGACTCCGTACGAGCAGAACAATATCAATGGGCACGTCCATCCGCTTGGAGGGCGAGGCAGTGTAAGGAACTTTGCCACACGCCCATATTGCACGAATCCACAAAATAGTGCCCCTCACCATCGAAATAGTGCCTGTTATGATCGTTATAATGGGGCATATTATGATCGAATGGGGAATCCTCAACCGCGAATGGCAAATGGTGGTAATCACTATTACAATCCAACGAATATTAATATGCAACCCCCCGCCGCACAATGTGGTAACAATGGTTATAATAATCCAAATGGAGGTAACCCTTGTACCTTTATGTGAGGCAAAGTACAGTAGAAGCCATTTATCTTGAATAGATATTTCAAATTTATGAATATGAGTAACTCAAGCGAATAACCATCGCGCTCCATGTTACCTTACATTATGAATACTGCAGATGACTTCAAATTTCATACAACTCAAATTTTGCATTGCATCATAAAGTTTGAGATAAAAGGGTTGTACTGTATTTGATGAGTATAGCGTCAGTTCTGAGTCGTGTGCTTTGCAGAAGTGGGTGTGTTTTGTACGTGAGCGTTTTCATTCAGTGGCTTATGTGTAAAAGTGGTATTTTGGGCAATACATGTTGATTTATTTCAAAGGTGTACATGTTTATTTTGTTGCCAAGTGATTGTTGGATGGTGATATTTTATATTATTTACATGTGTTAAAGAGTATGAATGTCTATTAATGAATGAACTCAGTTTGAATGTGAATTGTGTTATTTTGGGTTATACAAGTGACTATGAATGTTGAAATGTTCTATTAAAGAGAAAATTGTTGTAAATTGTATAGGCTTTTTAAAATCTGCCATTTATGGTTTGATCTGAAAAGCAGATGCAGAGAAATTGTTGATGTGAATTATATCTTTTTGGAAGAAACAGTGTAGTGTAGAACGTTCAAGTTTATGATCTCTTTGATTGAAGATTTTAGTAGTCTGTATGCAATGTGAATCAGTATGATGACAGCTTGTACATAGATACTCCTAATATATCCTTATGAAAAGGGAAATTTCATGTGATATTTCAGTTTAGTAAAATAGCAGAGCTTTTTGAGAGGTTTTGTTTATTTCATTAATTTGATTTTAAACTTAAAAAAAAAAAAGAATTTGAAATGGTTTGCAAATGTTTATCCTAGTTATCCTAAAAATGGATAACATTGGTCTCGGCAATCTAGTCTAAGGGTATAGTCCTAGAATTTCTAGTCGTACTGGGAAACTCGTCATTAATTTGTGACAAATGTCATTTAGATGTATTCTAACAAAAGTAGTTTAGATTCTCGTTAAATCAAATATAGATCTCAGATATTATTTTTTAAATTTTATATTCTCTTATGTACTTTTGAATTTTGTAATTTAAAAAGAATATATTGCAATATTTGTGACTGAGGGAGGCTTTTTAACGTCTTTGACAGAAACTGAGTACATGTATGTTTAATTAGAGCAAAAAGGTAATTGAATTTGTGATGATTGTTTTATACTAAAGAATGCTATAATTATATTATGTTATACATTTGTATTGAATCCATCACAAAAAGTGTATATATTTTACTTTTTGTGACAAAACTTATTCAAAATTGCACTAGAATTTTTCATTTCTGTGGTTTTCAAACATCTTTAATTTTGTTCTAATTTTGAACATATCGTACCAATGTGTTCCAAGAGTTTACACGATTTATTCAGTTTTCTGTAATTTGTTCCTAATTTTAAGCGAATTTTCTATTATATACCATTGAATGCGAAAAATGGTGAGCAAAATTCTTTTTACCAATGGTGTGTTTATGTAAACAAATTTAAGTGTAATGATTTCAATGATTGACACTGTTGTTGAAACGTCTGGTAAGATAAATGTTTTGAACGTTGATTCAATGTTACCTTAACTATGGTGCAAGATGTTTACCTGAATCCAGAAATGAATGCAAGATTTGAAATTTTCTTAGAGTGATCAAATTTATTTCAAACTGATAAATAAATTACCATTGGTCTCTGTGATAGAAAATAGGCTTGTAGATTTTGATACATTCAAAAGACATCTATGACCATATTGCTCTAGCCATATCTGCAATGTACCTAGTCTGGAAGCCTCTGTTCACATTTACGCTGCAAGCATCTTCACACTACATACAACAGCTACAGGTGACGTATTCTCCATTCCCGTGATTTCCTTGGGCGATTTTCAATAATGTAGAGGAACGTTAAGCACTGTGACTTATTAACACTGTCTCTGTGGCAAGTTATTTATATAATAGAGAAAATAGTGGGCGACAGGTGAATTTTTTGAGTGAGCGATTAAATCATCATGAGTTCTGTGTGATGCTCATCGCTGTCGCTTTGAATATGAACATTCCCATTGAAATACATGGCTACAATATCACCTATAGGAAAAATGGGTAACCATCACTTGTAGCGTAAATGTGAACACGGGCTAAGTATACCTAGTCCTCCATTTGTTTTTCTATTTCAGTGTTGAGGTGGGCTTATCACATTAATTCTCTCATTCACCTCCATTTTTCTGCACACTGTCCATTGTCACATATTTTAACCTAAATGTCCTGAGCCTTACAGTAGAATCTTATATCAATATTGAATTCATCTTATGTATATAGAAATATGCTTGTTAAAAAGAAATGAGGGAGAGAGAAATTAGAGTATTTTATATTATTCTGGTTCTTTCATTTCCCTTCAAGCACATTATGAACAGATATTGGTTGTTCGTTTCATCTCTAGCATCCGCATTGATTTGAAATATCAAGATACTAGTGTATTAGTTGCAGTACTGGGTTTGCTTCATCCATTTATTTTTAAGCTCATTTTCCCATTTATCTGATGTGATAAGCCTGCCTCATACTGAAAATACTGCAGTTGTAAATCTCATTATCTTGGGACTTGTAGATTTGCTTAATAGCATTAAGCTAATCAAGCTAATCAAGCCCTTGATATCAGTCAAACTTTTAGTACCGGTAGTTCCAAATGCATTTGAAAGTTTTAGTCATTTTGTCTTCATTTATTATTTTGAGTAATAAAAGGTAAAATCAATGTCTCTTGTCTTGAATTAATGACATTCACAAGGATGCATGGAAAACTAGTTGGTTGAAACGTGTAAATGATCCATATTACCCTGAGTGGTCTAGTTTGATCTTTAAACAAAACATTTGTAAAAGGTGAGGCATTTGTAATTGTACTTGCAAATTAATTTTTGGATGAATATGATATAATTTAAAAATAAGTTGCTACGTTTATTTTGAAGTGTGACATATTTTCTTCCAATGATGCATTGATGTTTAAGTAATATTGAGATAATCCTAATTTTTATAACATAAGCAGACCAATCATAAAAATCTTTGACCTTTTCCATTTTATATCCCGTCAACTTGGGTTGTGTTCTTCCCAGTCTTAACTAAATTGCAAATGAAATTATCCGCCCACTAATATATGTAGTAATGTTAAATATTGGTAAACCGTCGGTTGGGTGTTTGAATCTCAATTTGCTTTTGATTAATATTATACTTTGAATGGGATCAGTATAGAACTTTTTCCCTTCTAGTTAAAAAATTAAATGTGTATGTTTTCCACTCAGGTATGGTCCAGCCGGCATTGCAGAATTCAAGACCAATTTGCCGGCACTTCTGGACCATTTGTGCCAAGCGTTTCTGTCTGCTGTCAAGCTCTAGAACCTGACCACTCCCGTGCAAGATTTTAGCGTAAGAACAAGGATTTAGCTCATTATAAATGTTCATTTATAGTATAAATCATATAATTCAATATTAAATTCATTTAAACAACTACAATAATAAGAAATAATATAATCCACTCATATCCAAATTTTCAGTTCACGGAACGAGGCTGTCATAACTGAAAATTTGGAAGTGATTGTAATTATTTCTAATTTATTGTAGTTGTTTAAATGAATTACTATTGAATTAAATTATTTAGCTGCTTTACAATTTGAAATTTATTTATTTTATTTAAGACAATTTATTTCCCTGAAGAGGGCACTTCAGTGTTGAAGCGTAGGATATTGTTTTAGATAATATTAATAAATTTCAAATTTCTAAATTGTTCACTAATAGTCTCCAAACAATACAGAGTCAAAGATATCAAAATGAGATCATCTGAAATGTCCAAAATAAAACAACATGCATATGCAACGTATTTAACTTATCAATGGTAAAACAGTTTTCTAAGTATAGAAATGGGCATAATATCGCGTGCTGTGGTTTCTTTGTAATATGTGTCATTACTAATATGTTTCACTAACTATGCTCATTAATATGCATAAGCGCACTGCCTGCTGGGAAAATAGGAAGTCAGGTGACCAGTGAAGTGGTAGTTTTTGATATACAGGTGTCATGCAATAAAGTCTTTTTAACTATTAAAAAGAGTGTCTGTTCCTTTCTGCCAGTTTCACAATATGGTCGTGTGTAAAAGAGCCTCTGTTTGGTTTCAACATGGCCGATGCATGATGGAGGTCGGTGTTGTTGCAGTTGCTGATTGAGCAGACGTCGTCAAAGAGATGCAGGTTCATCTGCTGGTCAAGCGGAACCGGGAGGATGCAGCCGTTGACGATGACCATGACAGTGGTAACACAAATACTCATCTGCTTAAAAGACCATTCAGTATTTATGACAGGGTGGGCTAGGAGGATTTTAGGGCGGGCCATGAACTTTTGTCACAATGTTTGAAGGGGGGCTATCAATTTTTTCACACACTTTTGAGGAGGGGCTATCAATTCTTTCACCGAAAATTTACCCCTATTTATAGAGATTCTGTGCTGAAATTTACTGTTTTTTATATTCTAGATATCCATCAAATAGCGTAAGGGTTAATTGACAATTATTGCATTAACTGTTAGGGGGGTCATCAATTTTTATCACAGAGATTAGAGCTGGGGGGGGCTATTAATTTTTTCACAAATCTTTTGGAAAATCCTCCTACCCCACCCTGTCATGGTTCCTAAAGGTTACAAATATTCATCTGCTTTGGGATTATGAACATTTTGTCACGCTTCGCAAAAGGGGAGGGGGAGTTTCGTTCAAATTTTGGATATTCCACTTTTTTGGTGGGTCTAATATTTTATCTTGGGCGCTAAAACTTTTCATATCAGAATTCCACTATTTACTATTTAAATGTGGCATTAAAAAAGATACACAGCAGATTTCACACATTAATTAATATTATGATTTACACTCCTGATATATAATAAATATTATTTTACGGCATATATAAGTAATATTTGAATAAATATCGCAAAACACTAGATATTCTTCGATTGTGTCACACATCTGATGGTTCCACTTTTGGCGGGGTGTCAAGAAAAAAGAGAACACTGTTCCACTTTTGCAGAGCGTGACAAAATGTACATCATCCCTTAAAGGTTGCATACAAAGGTTGCATACAAACAATATGATGTGTTTTGTGCATTTTGAAAGTTCCTTTCATCAAGACAGCATATTAGAATAGCTAGAGGAAGTTAAATACCAAAGCCTGAACAGCCGGCAAAAGCCACCAAAAGCCACCAAAACACGTGTAGGAAAGAAATGTCAACCGAATGACCTTTGTCAGACATAACTTGCATGGTGCACGTAAGAGGCTGCCTATCTGTCCAATGTTAAACGTGACGTCTGCCGTCAGAAATCCATGGTACGTCTGGCGAAAATCATTCAATTATGCAACATCACGTGAACTTGTGTTTTATCTAACAAGACAGCATGCTATTTTTATGTGTCATAAATACTAAACATCAAGAATATGAGTCTTATTTTCATTACACTTGCTATGGAAAATGCACCATCTATTGATACTGGATTTTACACAACACCTTTACTTTTGACAGAGCATTATCTTTGTTGATGACGTAAGGCGACATATTAAGCAAAAAACGGCAAGGTTTTGTGGTGTATCCTTTATTTATCAACACTTCTAATATTCTGACATAGGGTGACGTAAAGCAGTGACAAAATAGGTGACAAGGTGACATTAATTAACGAAAGTTAACATGAAAAAGTTCACATGAAGGTTTAAAAATCATACAAATAACTAAATACATATGATATACTCACAAATATATGGGATGTCTCCACAAAACCTTAACCTGCCTATTACACAATATTCTAGAATGTGATGATGTGGCAAAAAATTCAATACTCAAAGTTCTAATACTAATACACATACTATATACACCCACCAACGCATCGGCATACATCAATACATACATCAATACATGAATTGATTGTAATTTCAATATAATGTACAGTGAACTCTATAAACTGCCATTAACAATCTTTAAGATATTTAACATTCACAGAATGTAAGTTTGTATTGGGTTCCATTATATAAACATACTGAAATTATATAGATACCTATAGGAACCAGTCCTATTTTTGTCTTTAGCAAGACTTTCGCTCTTATCGCAAGAGCTTCGTCGGGCCTAATGAAATGATCCTCTCACTGGGTCACATGACCACCATGGATTTGGCGATCATGTGACAGCAGAGATGTGTACACGGGGGGCAGGTCATAGCCAGTGTCGCGGTTCATCCGGGGTCGGGCGCTCTCATTTCGATAATGGCCTCACCGGATCTTCCTCCTG
>CM032668.1:16792049-16819953 GCA_019095985.1 Streblospio benedicti | reverse complement strand
AATGAAATTCAGACACATACCTAAAGTATACAGTGAAAATCCTCAACAACGGAACCCTATTTGCAGTCACAAATCCCTCCTTTGTAGATTATTATAAGCTAATGCATGAGAAAAGTTTCCTTTATTCAGAGTTTCCTTTGTTTACTCTTCCTTTGTTGAGGATATTCACTGTACATATAATAGCACAGATATGTTGATAGATACAAAGGGCAGACACAATCTACATATTTTCCTGTCAATCCCAACGGGTTATTTATTAATGCAAATGCATTGGAATTAATATTTTAGTAATAAGTCAATTACAATCAATTATAATTTAGGTATAATTCCAATTACATCACATGTGAAAGTCAATTACAATTATAATATCTTTCAAGAAGTCACTTACAATAACAACTTTTTGGAGAAAAAACATTTAATTACAATTACACTAATTACCAGAATAATTGAACCCAAGCCTGAATGGGATATCATAAATGGAATGCAATTGCATAAATGGTAATGCATATCGATTATGTCGCGTAGATACCTTACCCTTTCTTCTGATAGATGAAATTCAAACTGGCAGCATTCACTTCATATCCAGACCTATCGCAAGCATTGCAAAAGAGGTTGGACCCACCAACAGAGACCTTGACGCAATCTTGGATTACTGTAACTGTATAAAAGAACGTATGATTAACAACAGTTATCTGGAAAAGAAGTCGGGCCCTATCCCACTCAGACCACCCACTGGTGAGATGACCAATATCCCTTTCTATCTACTTTGCTGGTATTTACCAAAATCTAACACAGTACATTGCTTTAACTGATGTATGGATGTTTTGTATATTGAATATTGTATCTAACTGCCTCTTTTCATGCTTAGTATTGAGCGAGAGTATTAAAGCGCATAAAAATCCCGATAAACTATGACTGGAACAGCTATTAGGTAACAGCTGTTAAGTAATACACCCACAAACAGTGCCTGATTTAGATTATACCAAATAAAATGATTTTTTTCTACAAGCTCTTAGATGAAAAGCGCCCCCCTGGTGAGGGCAAACCAGTGTTTAATACACTGGAATGTCACTGTCTATATGAAAAGCGCCCCCGGTGAGGGCAAACCAGTGTTTAATACACTGGAATGTCACTGTCTATATATTGGCTGATTATTGATTTATAGCAGTATCATCTATTACGAAGAAGTGGATACATTTTTTGGAGCCGATGTGTCTGGAGTTTGTGGTTATAGAATATTGATTTTAATGGTGCATTCAAATAGTAATAAGAATGTGATTCACTAGTAAAATGGACCTAATAATGGGCCCAAATGGGCCCAAATATGGACCGTTTTGGCCCATGTGAAATAGGGTTCTTGTGGTCACCATTTCCAACCGACATGCCAAATTTGAGCATCCTAGCTCAAACGATGCGACCTGTAGAGGGGTAACGAACCGAAAGGACGGACGGATGGACGGATGGACGGACGGACGCAATTAATTGGGTACAAGCCAGTGTATAAAACACTGGAAAAATGGACCTAATAATGGGCCCAAATGGGCCCAAATATGGACCGTTTGGGCCCATGTGAAATAGGGTTCTTGTGGTCACCATTTCCAACCAACATGCCAAATTTGAGCATCCTTGCTCAAATGATGCGACCTGTAGACGGGTAATGAACCGGATGGATGGACGGACAGATGGACGGGCGGACGGACGGACGCAATTAATTGGGTACAAGCCAGTGTATAAAACACTAGAATATTGGCTGATTATTGATTTATAGCAGTATCATCTATTACCAAGAAGTGGATACATTTTTTGGAGCCGATGTGTCTGGAGTTTGTGGTTATAGAATATTGATTTTAATGGTGCATTCAAATAGTAATAAGAATATGCTTCACTAGTAAAATGGACCTAATAATGGGCCCAAATGGGCCCAAATATGGACCGTTTGGGCCCATGTGAAAAAGGGTTCTTGTGGTCACCATTTCCAACCGACATGCCAAATTTGAGCATCCTAGCTCAAACGATGCGACCTGTAGAGGGGTAACAAACCGGACGGACGGGCAGAAGGACGGAAGGACGGACGCAATTAATTGGGTACAAGCCAGTGTATATGAAAAGCGCCCCGGTGAGGGCAAACCAGTGTTTAATACACTGGAATGTCACTGTCTATATATTGGCTGATTATTGATTTATAGCAGTATCATCTAATTTTCATCTATATATTGGCAAGAAGTGGATACATTTTTTGGAGCTGATGTGCCTGGAGTTTGTGGTTATAGAATATTGATTTTAATGGTGCATTCAAATAGTAATAAGAATGTGATTCACTAGTAAAATGGACCTAATAATGGGCCCAAATGGGCCCAAATATGGACCATTTGGGCCCATGTGAAATAGGGTTCTTGTGGTCACCATTTCCAACCGACATGCCAAATTTGAGCATCCTAGCTCAAACGATGCGACCTGTAGAGGGGTAACGAACCGGACGGACTGACGGACGGAATGACAGACGCAATTAATTGGGTACAAGCCAGTGTATAAAACACTGGAAAAACACTGGAAATATAAAAGGGCTAGCAAAGATTCACATACATATTTGTGGATAGAGGCCGATAGATGTGGTGCAAACAAAAAAACTGTCACGAGGGAGCGTTTTCTTATACAGTAGAACCTTTGGGTTAAATCATTATCAGTATTATTTTTTTCTTTGACATATATTGGCAATTGTATATTAATGTATAACGTTTTATTTATTTATATTTTCTCTTTCACGTCGATTGTTTATATACATGTCTTTGTATGGGACTCACTGATTAATAAAATTCTGTTTTTCTGTTATTCTGTTATAAAGGTGGTCTTAATGGGCGGGTCTATAGAAGCACTTATGTGGCCGTGTGTACTGTAAGCTTAAGGTATAGTTGTGAAGGATAGTAAATTTCAACATACCTGAGAGTAACAGATGATAATTGCGTAGACATCCAGTATTCTATTGAAACAATAGATTCTTGGGAAAGTGATTAACATAAGTTCATAGCAAAGTTAGCAAACACAACCAAATTGCTGAAAAATGCCTATAAGTAATCACTGCAGATACATTTATGTCACTAACCATATGCGGGTCGGTTCTTTAGTAGCCGCGTATTTTGTGGTTATTATGTGACCTACTTTCATTTTTCGTGATGCAAGAAACAGTAGTTTTAGGTTTGATTTAGGGACGGTGCAATATTTACCAGGATGGGGGACCGGTGCATTTGGTAGGGGGACAGGTACTTTTTTTAAGGTGCTAAGTAGGGGGACCAGATGATTTTTCATTCTCGTTAGACATGGGACATGCACTTTTTTTCAGCTGCTGAAATCCCCACCTCGACGTGAGCGTATCGGTACAAATTAATCACGCGAATATTCATGGGAGGGGACGAGGACTTTTTTTATGAATAGAGGTCATGGGACATCAGTTTTTTTTATCACATCAGCAGGGGACAAGACCTTTTTTCAGACAAGTTTTTCGATATGCACCGGTCCCCCCGCCTGTTAAATATTGCACCATCCCTTATGTATCAGTAGATAGATGTCTCATTTAATATCACTGTGCGAATGATATGCATATAGCGGAGTGGATTTTTTATTTATATATGAGGTAAAGTTCTTAATGGCTTTATATTTCTTGCTAGAGAGACAGTACTTTGCACATGTTATCTGCATGCTGCATAATTTAATTGAAAGTTAATTTGATGATTGTATAAAATGGATTTAACATTTGCGTGGTGACTACCGTAACTCTCGGGCCTGACTACCGTAACTTTGCAGCGAAAAATAAAATAAAATCATTGATTACTGTAACTTAGCTTCTATTCTGTTGAATTAGAGGTCATATTCATTTTATTGCAGATATTAACCATGGAAGGAAATTATGTGTGCTACTAATGTAAAAATAATGAAATTACAATAGAAGAGACATCCACGCTAACCAGGATATAAATCGCGCATATTGTCATTAGGATGTCTACGTATCTTCAGATAGAGTAGGAGTTACCCCTCCATTATATAGAGCAACGTTGTCAAAGGCTCCGGACAGAGCGTAAAATACGGTAGTCATGTGTGTGAGTTACGGTAATCATTTGTGTGAGTTACGGTAGTCACTTAGGTCGTTGGTTTCAACCAAAATATGTCATACTACATTTGTTGTACATTAAAACTACATGCTCTCTAGAATCAATATGCTAAACTCTACACCTGCAGCATGTGATATCATGATATAAGTGCACAGATTAAGCACAATAGTCGAGTTTCTAACGTGAATCGGGCACTGTTGACGTCGCCATTTTTGCTGAGTTACGGTAGTCGTTTTGAGAGTTAAGTTAGTGCTTTCGCACTGTGATTATATATACCCCGGGGGCCAAAGGGGGGGTCAACTAATGTCGTCTGCTGTAAAAAGGTTGTCGGGTGGTTTTTGACTTCTATGGGTGTCTGGCAACATAAGCTACTGGACGGCACACTTGCACACAGAGCTGCTCAATTTTCTGAGAGGCCAAAATGTAGGCCAAGTACAATATTTGAATCTGTTACATTAACTTCTGTTTTAAGCATTATCAACAGATATTCAATTGTTGATTCTTATGAAATTAGGCTAGGATTCGATTATCTGAGCAAGTTAATTCTTTTCAGTCTTTAAAAGTAATGAAATAAGTAGGCCAAAGTACAGAAACATAGTAAGTACATGAGAAAATACCTTTTTATTCAAAGAAATACAACCTTAAGTATTTGCTACACACTATAAATTGTATATATTATAAATTGTATATTATTGACAAGCTACAAGGTGAATGAGTTATTATAAAAAAAACAATAACAGAAACCTCCAATTTTGAAATAACATGGCTCACATTACAGTCTAAACTTGCATAAAGTGTATAAGTTCAATCATAAAAACTCAACTCCAAAATTTGAGCTACCATAATTAGCTGCAACTTAAAAAATCAAAAACACATTGAATACTTATCTCGAAATAATATACTTCAACCATAAAACATTCCATGTTTATTCTTCAATCATCACAATCAAACTCCATATCACTATTATAATCATGTTCCTCCTCCTCATCATCATCATCGTTCCAGCCGTCATTATTCAACAGAGCCTCTAGCCTTGTTCACACACACAATTTGTCTATTGACCCTGTACATTTACAGCCAATAAAACAACATTTTTTCTTCCTACATGAACAATTTCTCTTTCAGCCTTTTATGCAGCCACACAAATTTTGTTTGCCATTTGTTCTGGCCAAGGTGCATTCTGATTCAACATTGGGACTGGCTTTAAAACTCCCATCGACGTCTGTCCATCCATAATCTCCGTAGACAAAATCTGGTTGCACAGCTATATGAGCATGTTTGTCAATAATTGTGGCAAAAGAGCAGCACTTTGACATGTAATACATATGCATCCTCAGTTGGTGGTAGGGATTTTAACTGTATTGACTTATTTTGCATAAATCTGTGAGCGTTCATACTGGCAATATCAATTTCATTTGCTCAACTATATACCATCGAAAGTAATTATTTGGATTCTATGAGTAAAATCAGCATGACAGTTGTTGTAGACTCTCCTATAGCTTCTATTGCAGATGTTTCTATTGCTTTGGCCTTATACATTATTTATTAGTTCATCTTTACACAACACAAATATAATATTTTACTGCAACCAGTTTTGGCAAACTCCTGTCACCATTTTCAAAACGTCTCTGCGCATGTCAAGGTCACTCAGCCGAATGCACTTGCAGAAAAATCGGCAAACAAACTGAAGTTTAAAAGGTCCCCTACGTCTCGGTTCATGACCTGCTTCTGTCCTCGTATCTTTATCGCCTCCCTGATGGTTCTTGTTCTCCAATCCCCCTCCTATCCAGTACACTCACTTCCTCCCAGTCTATCTCATGATTGTTTTGTTTCACATGGTCTGGTTGATCTGGGTGAGAGATTATTTCCTCGCTGCTCTGGTGAAAGATCCCCCACTGTTCTGCTCCACATCCTTCATGTGTTCTTTTACACCAGGTGCCCAGTTTTTCTGCCAGTTTCCCAACATAAACACTCTTGCAAGACTTACATTTCAATTTTCCCACTTATCATTTCTAGCTTATCCTGTTTGTCCTTAGGGTGAACAAAGAATGTTCCTCGATTGTCTGTAGGGGCTTCACCGTTTTAGACGACCGGTTTTATTGAGGAAAACGACCAAGTCCCTCTGTTAATTTCACAACTACAAGTTATGACATGAAAAAACCTTGGAGCCTGCTGAGTCCTTATTCAATTTACACGCTCTTGTCCTTTCCTCCTTCCTTTTCTTTCAATCTGTGCACGGAATTTCAAATATCGCATTGAAACGTCCAGACAGGAGAATTAAACTGTCAACTGTAAATATTATATTTGTGTTGTTATAAAGATGAACTAATAAATAATGTATATATGTATTCCAACACGATGATAATTGGCTGACCTGTTTCAATGCTTTGTCTTTGTTAACTATGCCTTCTTTCAATGTTGAACAAATAACTTTTGCAGAAAATTCCAAATGGTGTTAAACTATATTTGACAGGAGTGTTTGAAAATGAGATGACAACAGTTGTCATCTCTTTAAAATACAAAAAATCATGTTGTCAAATGTTCAGGACAACGGGTCTTCTACGATTCCCATATCTTTGTCAAGGATCATTATGGTTTCACAACTCCGCTTTTATGACATCTTGATCGCCGGAGAGATACAACAAGTTATGTGTTCCATATTGGAAAGGCATGGATAACAAAATTAGTCTATTTAACTGTCAGCACGCCGATTTTACTCAACGGGTCCAAATGATTACTTTCAATGGTATAAACCGAGCAAATTAAGATTAATATCGCCAGTATGAATTGATGGACACAGATTTTTTTTGCAAAATAAGTCATTACGGCTAATCCCTAGCGTGCTGCTCTTGCCCCATTATTGTCCAAAAAACATGTAGCTCTGTGCAACCAGATTTTATCCCACCAAGATTATGGATGGATGGACAGTTGATGGGAGTACTATTTCAGTCAGTCCCAATGATGAACGCAATACTGGCCAGAACAAAACTGGCAAACAAAATGCTCTGGCTGCACAAAACGGTTTTCAGAGAAATTCTTCATGTAGGAAGAAAAATGACAAGTGTTTTATTAGGTGTAAAATGTACAGGGTCAAGAGACAAGTGTGTATGATCAAGGCTAGAGGCTCTATTGAATAATGACGATGATGATGATGATGATGATGATGATGATGATGATGATGATGATGATGATGATGATGATGATGATGATGATGATGATGATGATGATGATGGTGATGATGAGGAGGAGGGATGATCCAGAGGAGGAGGAGGAGGAGGAGGAGGAGGAGAAACATGATTATAACAGTGATATTGTAACAAAACTAAGTTAATAACGTAAAGTCATCCAGTGTATAGGAATTGTAGCATTCCTGTTAGTTTAAAGTAGGCAATGATAATTTGCACTGATTAGGTTCAGTTCCTCTGTTACACACACCCTTGTAGAGTTGTTCATTTAAATATTAAGGCTGCTATAGGACTAGGGGAACCAGTACACTTAAGTACTGGGTTTTGTCATAAGGGCAGCACTTCTTACCTAGACACCGGGGCTGGCAAGTTATTTCCCTTTGGGGAATAGGCCTCAACACACATCTTCCTCTGGGGACTAACTCAGTGCACGTTGGGGATGCCATTGTGTGACCCAGTATTAATAACCACCGTTGGTTTTGCACTCAATGGTCTTTCAGGCGTTGTAGGCTGTTAATCTCCCTCGTCAAGAGACTCACCCCTTAGTTGGGAGCGGAGGCATTCGCTCTTATGCTCTTGACGGGTCGAAGTCTCCAGCAGCGTTCCCCCTCTCGTTCGAGCATGGTATGGAGTCCCTCGAACGCCGGTGACGTAGTGCATGTCAGCATCAGTGCAAGTCTTGGTACAGATCAAGACCTTTGTGAAACCAGGTGGTCATAGGCCATCCGTCCAATGTCTGGGCGTGGGATTGCACACAAGCCCCAGGCAAGTGAGGCGCGTCCATCTGCGCCGGGTGGCCGTATCATGAACTGCGAATTGCCTCTCCTGCAGGGGTCTGGGGTGTCTGACTTTACTTGTTCACAATATGGAGTTTGTGGTGATTGAAGAATAAATTTGGAATGTTTTATGATTTAAGTATATGTATTTAGAGATAAGTATACAATGTGGTTTTGATTTCAAGTTTGCAGCTAATTTTGGTAGCTCAAATATTAGTTTTTTATGATTGAACTTATACACTTTATCCAAGTTTAGACTGTAATGTGAGTCATTTTATTACTGGAAATTGAGATTTCTGTTATTGTTTGATATATAATAACTTCACATTACACAGCTTGTCAATAATGTTTAATTTATGATATATTTGCAGTGTGAAGCAAATACTTAAGGTTTATTTTCTTTGAATAAAGGTATTTTCCCCGTACTTTCTATGTTTTCTGTACTTTGGCCTACTTATTTCATTACTTTACAGACTAAAAATAATTAACATGCTCAAATAATCAAATCTAGCTAATTTTATAAGAATCAACAATTAAATATCTGTTTATAATGCTTAAAACAGGGAAGTTAATGCAACATATTCAAAATATTGTACTTTGGCCTACATTTTGGCCTCTCAGAAAAATTAGAAACTCGTGTGCAAGTGTGCCGTCCCTAAGCGTGTTGCCAGACACCCATAGAAGTCAAAACCACCCACCAACCTTTTACAGCAGACAACATTAGCTGGACCCCTCAAAATGGGGGTTGGCCTGGGTAATATGCAGATATGTTTAGGTTGGATTTTTAATATTAAGCCTTTCCCCCTACTTGCTAGAAATGATATAATGCATATTAGTATATGTGTAGATAAAGTCAGAGTGTATATAATCACACTATATGAGCGAAAAATTGTTACTACCGGCACCCCACTACTAAAAACACAAAAACCCACAGAAAACACACACGGCAACAGCAACAACACAGAGCAAAATTATCTATCGCCCAAGTAAAAATATCTTTGATGACCAAAAGAACCATACCGCAATCTCGGACCTCCGGTATAGCGCTTGGTGTGAACCAAATAATCTGCTACATACACCTATTACGACCTGCTTACACTATTTGAATACGCACAAATAGAACAGGCAGTCATTGGGAATTTAGTCAACCACATTGCCACTATAGCAGCCCAACTAACCAAACAAAAGCGGTAAAAACGAGCTACAACAGGGAAGAACCTGCACGACCTGCCTGCATTATACGTATTTACATAAGGCTTAAAATATGTTTCTTAAAGATATTGACGATCTACATGTATATACAACGATCTACAATGCCTTCTACACATTTTAAAAATGTATTAGTACTATGAAAAGTTCATCTCAACTATATAATAGAAAGTAAAGTAATGTAGCACATTTTTGAAAAGTATAATCTATAGTACATAATAAAAACAAATAGTGCTAGGACTCGGGCATAAGGCAGAATCCAAAGTTTAGGAAAGGGGAGGCGCATAAGAAGGAGGGGCGCAGGAGTTCATGAAAACCCACAGAAAATACTGAAGTATTTTGGTGGGAAAAGGGATCTGCCTATGCTCAGCGAATTGGAAATATGCATAAAATGGAGAGATTGTGAAACAAATTGAGATTTAGAATAGAATTTTACTTTTTTGATCTAAGAAGGGTTAATTCTGATTTCAGTTTGATTATAAAATATTCAATTCTAATGAAATTTCATGAATAAATAATCATAAGAAACAGGAGTGACCGCTGATTCGTGTACAACTTACTAGTGCATATGTCACTGTATTTGGGCTTTACCAGCGACTTGTTATTTCTAATATGTTTCAAATGCATTGGAATGCATTAAAATTCAAATTGAAATTGTTCACTATTAATTGGTAGTCAAATAATTAGTCAAGCTGTTCCTTCATTCCCAACTAACCGGGATTCCAAAGTTTGCCAGCAGAGGATAAAGTCACAATTTCAGCTGGTAAATCAGATGGGATGTGCTGGCTTTCCTCGCCTGTAAAAGTTTTGAAGGCAGCTTCTAGCCAGCTGGGAACATATATTATTTTGAAATTTTTCTGGCCTCCATAGCTGGAAGATGCGATTTTGAGGTGTCTTTTTTATACTTGAAAGTATTGTCTTTAAAAGTACAACTTTTCGCCTAATGGCAGCTTTTAACCTAATGCTGATTTTTGAAGGTGAACTTTATATTAGTTCCCATAAAGTATACAAAGGCATTGAGAAACTGAATAGCTCACAGGCAAATTAAAATTGAATGTTTGGCAATTTAGAGATTCAGCCTCATGTGAGTTTTTTGTTATATGTGAGATGTGAAGATGTGAATTTGAATTTCAAGTGTTTAATTCTTTATATGATTATAATTTTGGGACACATTTGAAAATGATAAATGATTTTAACAAATTTATCAATGTTAGCCATTATGGTATGATTGTGAACTCTTAAATCTTTGAATATTAATATCTCATAAATATCATCAGCACCCATGCATTGCATTGTGGTCATCAGGTCTGTGAGCAGGCATGTAAATAATGGAATATTCAAAATATGCATTGAAATATGATACAAACTTTTTCAAATCATTGTTATGTTGATAGGCTGTACCTAAAAATTTGCCCGTCAAACTGCCTTCACAGTTGCCTTAAAGGTCAAGTGAAATTCTAGCTGGGATCAAAGATAGGGTTTTCCATTTGCTTTTGTGTGCTCTTTGCTGGCATTCAAATGGTTATTACGGTTCCTTTTTTCTACCAAGCTGGATGTGCAAATTTAGAAAGTCCCAACCAGATGGAAAGCATGAGAACTTAAACTCTGGATTACTTGATTTTATGTCTCTCACCTCTAAACTTTCATGTTCATTTAAATGATAAAAATCAATTAATTTCTCTATTCTTTCTGGTGTTCCAAATAAAATGTCTCTTTAGAATAAATCATTTAGTTACATGACATATACTTCATCTCTACATCACCACGGTTACACATTTTTGCAAATTCTTACGATTTCCATGGAATGGGATTTAGTTTTCTATATCAATGACTTTTCCTACTTCTAAAAGGTAAACACCCTGATGTTCGTATTTAAATATCTTGTTTTTGCTTATAAAAGGTAGGTTAATATGTATGTGTGTTTCTAATTGTATGATCTAATATAAATAGGGGATCTAAGGTATTACTTAGTAAAAATGGCGACCTTGGTAAGAGGGGCAACCGAACTTAATTTGACCGAACGACGGAAATATAAAAGGGCTAGCAAAAAGATTCACATACATATTTGTGGATAGAGGCCGATAGATGTGGTGCAAACAAAAAAAACTGTCACGAGGGGGCGTTTTCTTATACAGTAGAACCTTTGGGTTAAATCATTATCAGTATTATTTTTCTTTGACATATATTGGCAATTGTATATTATTGCATAACGTTTATTTATTTATATTTTCTCTTTCACGTCGATTGTTTATATACATGTCTTTGTATGGGACTCACTGATTAATAAAATTCTGTTTTTTCTGTTATTCTGTTATAAAGGTGGTCTTAATGGGCGGGTTCTATAGAAGCACTTATGTGGCCGTGTGTACTGTAAGCAGAGGTATAGTTGTGAAGGATAGTAAATTTCAACATACCTGAGAGTAACAGATGATAATTGCGTAGACATCCAGTATTCTATTGAAACAAATAGATTCTTGGAAAGTGATTAACATAAGTTCATAGCAAAGTTAGCAAACACAACCAAATTGCTGAAAAATGCCTATAAGTAATCACTGCAGATACATTTATGTGACTAACCATATGCGGGTCGGTTCTTTAGTAGCCGCGTATTTTTTGTGGTTATTATGTGACCTACTTTCATTTTTCGTGATGCAAGAAACAGTAGTTTTTAGGTTTGATTTAGGGACGGTGCAATATTTAATGGGATGGGGGACCGAAGTGCATTTGGTAGGGGGACAGGTACTTTTTTTTTAAGGTGCTAAGTAGAAATTCCAGATGATTTTTTCATTCTCGTTAGACATGGGACATGCACTTTTTTCAGCTGCTGAAATCCCCACCTCGACGTGAGCGTATCGGGTACAAATTAATCACGCGAATATTCATGGGAGGGACGAGGACTTTTTTATGAATAGAGGTCATGGGACATCAGTTTTTTTATCACATCAGCAGGGGACAAGACCTTTTTCAGACAAGTTTTTCGATAGGCACCGGTCCCCCCGCCTGTTAAAATATTGCACCATCCCTTATGTATCAGTAGATAGATGTCTCATTTAATATCACTGTGCGAATGATATGCATATAGCGGGTGGATTTTTTATTTTATATATGAGGTAAAGTTCTTAATGGCTTTATATTTCTTGTAGAGACAGTACTTTGCACGCGTTATCTGCATGCTGCATAATTTCATTGAAAGTTCATTTGATGATAGAATAAAATGGATTTAATATTTGTGTGGTGAGTGCCGTAACTCTCAGGCCTGACTACCGTAACTCTGCATCGAAAAAAACATTGATTACTGTAACTTAGCTTCTATTCTGTTGAATTATAGGTCACATCCAGACTTTTAGCAGATATTAACCATGGAAGGAAATTATATGTGCTACTAATGTAAAAAATAATGAAATTACAATAGAAGAGACATCCACGCTAACCGGGATAAAATTCGCGCACATTGTCATTAGGATGTCTACGTATCTTCCAGATAGAGTAGGAGTTACCCCTCCATTATATAGAGCAACGTTGTCAAAGGCTCCGGACAGAGCAAAAATACGGTAGTCATGTGTGTGAGTTACGGTAATCATTTGTGTGAGTTACGGTAGTCACTTAGGTCGTTGGTTTCAACCAAAATATGTCATACTACATTTGTTGTACATTAAAACTACATGCTCTCTAGAATCAATATGCTAAACTCTACACCTGCAGCATGTGATATCATGATATAAGTGCACAGATTAAGTCGAGTTTCTAACGTGAATCGGGCACTGTTGACGTCGCCATTTTTGCTGAGTTACGGTAGTCGTTTTGAGAGTTAAGTTAGTGCTTTCGCACTGTGATTATATATGCAGATATGTTTACAGGATTGGATTTTTAATGTCTCATACTTTCCCCTACTTGTAGAAATGATATAATGTGTAGTATATGTGTAGATAAAGTCCAGAGTGTATATAATCCTGCACTATATGAACGAAAAATTGTTACTACCGAAAAAGCACCCCCCCACACACCACAAAACACAAAAAACCCACAAGAAAACACACACAATAACAACAACAACACAGAGCAAAATTGTATCTATCGCCAGTAAAAATATGTTTCGGTGATAAATAAAAAGAACTACATACCTCAATCTCGGACCTCGATGCATAACAGTGTGAATAATCAATCTTTGCTACATACACCTAGCCCACGGCCTGCGCCCACGCTATTTGAATAGCACAAATAGAACAGGCAGTCATTGGGAATTCCCAGTCAACCACGTACCCACTATAACTATTGCTAACCAAACAAAGGCAGTAAAAGTTTTGCTGTGAGCTACAACAGGGAGAGAACCTGCACGTACCTGCATTATACGTATTTACATAAAGACTCTTAAAATATATTTGTACCTCTTAAGATATTGATCTACATGTATATACAACGATCTACAATGCCTTCTACACATTTTAAAAATGTATTAGTACTATGAAAAGTTCATCTCAGCTATATAATGAAAAGTAAATGTCGTCTGTACATTTTGAAAATTATGTCTATAGTACATAATAAAAACAAATAGTGCTAGGACTCGGGCATAGGCAGATCCAGGTTTTCGGAAAGGGGGGGGGCGCACTTAAGGAAAAGAGGGGGCGCATTTACGGGATTTCATGAAAAACCCTAAGAAAATGAAGTATTTTGGTGGGAAAAGGGATCTGCCTATGCTCGGGTGGAAATATGCGCAAAATGGAAGATTATGGAAACAAATTGAGAGATTTAGAATAAATTTTACTTTTTTTGGTCTAGAAGGGGTTAATTCCAGTTGATTTGATTATAAAATATTCAATTCTAATGAGGAAATTTCATAGATAAACTAATCATAAACAGAGTGACCGCTGATTCGTGTACAACACTAGTGCATATGTCACTGTATTTTACAGGAGCACCCGACGACACATTTTTCTAAATATGTTTCAAATGCATTGGAATGCATTAAAATTCAGTTAAAAATTATTTACTAATAATTAATTAGTCAAATGAATTAGTCAAAGCTGTTCCTTCATTCCCAGCCAGCTAAGGATTTCAAAGTTTGCCAGCCAGGAGGACAAAAGTCTAATTTCCCAGCTGGTAAAATCAGATGGAATTGAAGGCACAGCTTTTCATAGCTGGCAAAAATTCGGATTTTGAAGGAGCAGCTTCTAGCCAGCTGGGAACATGTTATTTTGAAGGTACAGCCTCCCATAGCTGGGAAGATGCGATTTTGAAGGTACAGCTTTTTATACTTGAAGAAATGTTATCTTAAAGGTACAGCTTTGTATAACTGGCAGCTTTTAAACAAATAGCACAGTTACTGAAGGTAGAACTTTATATTAGTTCCACATAAAAGTATACAAAGTATACAAAGAAACAAACGCTCACGGGCAATTAAATTGAATGTTTGGCAATTTAGGGGATCCAATATCATGTGAGTTTTTGTTCTGTGCATATGTGAATGTGAATGTGAATTTGAATTTCAAGTGTTTTAATTCTTATATGGTCTCAATTTTGGGACACATTTGAAAATGATAGTGATTTTGTGAATTTATCAATCATACATGTAATTATCTGTCGATTGTGAATATATAAAGCATACAGATATTAATATGTCTATAAATATCTATCAACTTCCATGTGCATTGCATTGTAGTCATCAGGTCTGTGAGCAGGCATGTAAATAATGAATAATTAAAAACCATGCATTAAGTAAATGAAATGCAAACTTTTTTCAATCATTGTTATAGTGAAGATGAGCTGTACCTAAAAATTTGCCATCCAAGCTGCACCTTCACAGTTGCCAGCTGAAGCTGGGGTCAGAAATTGAAATTTACCAGCTGGGATCCAAGATAGTTTAATTCTTTTTGTAATGCTCTTTGCTGGCATTCAAATGGTTGACCGGTTCCTTTTTTCTGCCAGCTGGATATGCAAATTTGAAAGTCCCAGCCAGATGGAAATGGCAAAGGAACAGCTTTTTTAAGGAACAGCTCGTTGGGTGCACCCGATTTTATAATGTATATAAACTTTTCATGTTCATTTAAATGATAAAAATCAGTGTTCATATTGCTGTGGTGTTCAAATAAAATGTCTCTTTGATCATCATTTAAGTTACATGACATTACAAAATGCTTCTCATCCTCTACATCACCACGGTTACACATTTTACAAATTCTTACATTCCATGGAATGGGATTAGGTTTTCTATATCGACCATTTTCTACTTCTAAAGGTAAACACCCTGATGTTAATATTCCAAATATCTTCTTTTTGTACCAAGGTAGGTTAATATGTATGTATGTTTCTAATTGTATTTTTGATCTAATATACGTCTGGGGGATCCCAGTGTACATAGTATTATTAACAGGGGTTGCTTTTAATTCCCGCCCAATGACTGATTAAGGGGATATGGGGGGGGGGGATGGGGCCCCACTTGACCTTAATCAGGGCACTGTTTCCCGCTAAAACCACAAGAGGATTATAAGGGTGTGCACTGGTCAAAGCTTATGATTTCAACATGAAATAAAGAAATGACACAAAGTACTACGTTTGGAATTCACATACAGTAGAACCTCTGTATTAATACCACATTTGGGACCAGCTAGTGTTAGGTGGTCTCAATAGAGAGGTGGTCTCTATAGAGGTTCATTTCGGTAGCTTTATGAAAGTTTGGGACTGGAAAAAGTGGTTCTCTTATAGAGTTCGTCTCAATAGAGTTGTGGTCTTAATTGGAGGCGCTACTGTATTTTTCTTTCCCAACATGGATGTTATTTATAGTGTAAGCAAAATATGTAAAATATTTTAATGACATGAATATGAGAGAGCAAAACATTTATTGTGAGAACAATGGGGGCGGGGGGGGGGGGGAGGATTTCATAATTATGTAATACATCTACTAAAATAAAATAAATACCAATACAGCATAAACACTAAAACTTTACCTAAAACATTATAATTACAAACAGATTTGATTAAACGGACACAACATTCTATTTATATAAGTTATTAACAAATTCTTATTTAACATTTCCAAAATTACAAAATACAACATTTTCCATTGAATTTGCATTTTGAATTTTCTTTAAAGAAGCATGGGATATTATAGAGAAAATAAAATTATATGCAATTATTTTATCAGTCAATTCGTAATTTATAAAGCCGTATATGATGAATTTCTATTTATATTACAATCAATGACATTAGAAATGTTTTGGCATAGCTGCCTCATTTGTGGACAATCATACAACACAATTATGGAGAGGAATTGGCTATTCTAACCAAGAGAAGTGCCCATTGCAGTGGAGTTCACCGCAATACGAAGTTCATTCTTAATATTATCTATCTACTTATTATTGTCTGTTGGTAATACGATGAAATCGTGGCCGATAACTTGCTTAATGAGGTGTCTGATTCATTTTGTATTTAAATGGGTGAGAACAATGCACTAATCAGCACTATTGTATTCACTATAATCATAACACTGACCCACTAATTGGCCGCCATCGCGTGCTCAGGTGTAAATGTAGCAACGCGCAAAATCTGATGCGTCACGCACCCAAACGCGTCACTTTGTGGCACCCGCTATTTCACATAGAGGCTGGTAGCTCCAGATGTCCCACAGAAGATGTCATATTTATGATTTTGGGGTAAATTGTGGGTGTTCTGGCCCTGAGAGGGGGATGGGGGGGGATGTGTACGGGTGATCTGCATTAATGCACAAAATGATTGAAAATGTTCTATGTTATAATAACGTCACAGTTAAAAAGTTTGAAAGCCAAACAAACGGTTCACTAGTAGAGTACAACATTTCTATTAAGACCTCCTGTGGGACTGACCTCAAGTGGTCTGAATAGAAGTGGTCTCAATAGAGAGGTGGTGCACTTATAACACAAAGTCACAGAGTACATACACATCAATATCCTCTTTTAACCCCCAGGCCTCTAGCAACCTATTCACAGTGTGTGGAGGCTGCAACCTCGGAGTGTCACTACCTCAATGAGCTGATTGCCACCTCGGAGCTGAACTTTGCCCGGAGTCATGAACTGTGTAGTGAGGCGGGGGCCGACGACTCCGAAGACAGGCTACAGACACTGGCTCCAGTTGCCTGGACCGACGACATGTCGGTGAACCAGAACACAACTGCAGGTGTGTGTATGCTGGCTTTATAAAAAATTAAATTCATCAATGGGTATATTATCACATAGTGTGGATGTACATCATATATCTAGCTGATTTCGATGACCTTTAGCTAGGGCTCATGTATACGGTATAAACACTGGTTGTGTCAATTCTGGCCATAGACCATAGACCTTTTAAGATGCGTCACAATATATAATATAATGTGATATTTCTGACACTGTCCTGTATGTAAGTAGAACAAACTACGTGCATATCACAGCGGTAGCCAGTTTGAACGTCTGATTAAGTGATAAAAGCACTAAACTTTCCTGAGAATTTCAAAGAAAACAAATCTAATGTACCATATAGAGCCTTCTACTTTATTTGGGTATTCACCCCTTTATTTGTCAATAGCTTTCCTTAAATACCACCCTTTCCTTCTCTTTCATCTAGACCCGCTGACCCGACAGCCCAGACAACCCGAGGAGGTGGCCCTCGCACCCTCCCCACCACAGGTGGCCAGTGCGGCTGCTGTCCAGCAGGTCACTCTCACCCGCCTCGTCAGCCAGGTGGCGCTACTGCTCGCTACAGCCAACTGCTTGATACATATGCCGCCTCAATGAGAGACTAAAGATTTTCCATAGTACTAAGTCACCTGAAAGTATTTATCAAACTGTTATACTAGCAGAAAACTAGGATGTATTACCCTTGGATGATTTGCATCACTTTTGAGACAATAGGAAGAACTGTAAAACCGGAAGCTCAATTTAACCAACGTTCTGATGTCACGCGATGTCTGATTTAGATGTCACTGTACATTGGGCTTGATGAGACATTCTTGGAAAGATGGGGAAGGCCATTGTGCTCTCAAACAAATAGTATGGATATACTTCGAGATAGATTAGTTTGCATACAGATAGAAATCCAATGTTATTGTATACAAATCAGTTTTAACCTGCTATGTGGTGAAAACAGTGAGAGTGACTGCGGGCGCTGTGGCACATGCCAACAAATGGCACTAGCTTTATTCGTAGTACACTTTTTAGTACATGTACGTCTTTTACACATGAAAAGGTATTTAATTTTTTCTTTCTTTTTTGTTTGTTTGTGTGCAGTAGTGTACTACTATACTGGTGATCATTACTACTTCGGAACTGCTCAGTACTATAGTACAGATTAATAGAGCACTCCCCAAGCTTCATCGATTATTAAAATTGAATGGTCAATCTTGAGACCGGTATATGTGTGCCACTAAACACAATTGAACATTGCGCGTGAATATGAGGGTCACTGTGTACATCCAAATGTTATTTCTGGATAAGTTGTGTGTGAGAAGGACGTTGAGACTGAATCTATCCATGGGAAACTGTTAACAAGTACATGTACGTTATGCTATAGATAGCATCACATAAGTGGTCTAGATTAGTCCCGGATTTACGCCCAGCCGTATGACTTTTCTATTAGCTGTTAAACAAAACGTAGTCACTTATAATAATGTATGTCCTGTAGTTCACGTATTGGTCCCGTAATGTCATCCATCTGCACTTTTTATATAAAGTACGATCCATTTGCACTTTTATATAAAGTACGGTTATCAAATGGCTTTATATTTTATTTGCAGGAAGCCAGTATGATGCATGTGTCATCTGCGTGCTGCATGAATTCATTGAAGGTTCCTTTGATGGTTGCATGAAATGGATTTTCAATTTATTTGGTGACTAACGTAACTCTCGGGCCTGGTTTGTTATTACGGTAGTCACAGACACTGAGTTACGGTAGTCACTTACGTGACTGTTTTCGAGCAAAATATATCATCATAATGTCGTTACACACTTAAACTACATGCTCTCTGGAGTAAATATAATAAAATCTACACATATGTCATCTAATATCATGAAAGCGAACATACAATAAGCAGAATAGTTGTGTTTCTAATCTGAATCGGGCACAGTTGACGACGCCATTTTGGCAGAGTTACGGTAGTCGTTACGTAGTCGCTTTCGCACAGTGAGCATGGAAGTAAGACTTCTCCCATGTTACTTGATTCTACTTGGCTGGGATGCGTTCAATATAAAACATTTAAGCCAAAAATGATCAATAAACATGGGGGAAAGGTGTTATTACACGAGTGGGGGCTGAGTAAAGAAAAACTCACACTTGTGTGGAATTTGATAGCATGAATGCAAACTTCTTCATGTTAATTATTTTTCGTCTATACCATCATCATTTAGAAAAATATGTATGTGGTATTTTGACCTGTCGTGTGAATGACTAGTGAACCAGGAGTATGTACCTTTTTCATAGTTATCTTAAGTAATGTTGTCGAACTTTAATTCATATGCATATGAAATCAATTGTAACTGAAAAATAACTAATATGTAGTTTTAACGAATGTCTAGTATGTTCATGATTTGTTTTCTTTTTGATATTTGTATGTTTCTGATGTTAGTTGATGTATCATTTGTTACTGTGTCGAATTCTCATGGAACTGATTTCAATAAACATCTTATGTTCTGAACGGAGTGGTTCCTTAAATCCTCGACTTCCAAGAACACCAATCTCTTGTACTTGTACTTTGACTCCACAGAAGAATGTGCCATTTATCATTCGGCAAATCAGCAATGGACTTGTACTTGGATTCAATCAAAAGCAATTGCAGTTAACGTAACTCTCATATTTCGTATATAGATTTGAGAAAATTGAAGAGAAAGAATGGCCAGGTAAACAGAACACACATATAATAAGCTTGTTTTCTACCTCAACAAATTCTGTGCCATCTCAATCTATTTTGAAATTATAAGGTGTGCAAATTATAAGATAAGATATCAACCATATGTGTAATATCTTTTAGGGGCCAAATAGTCAGGCACGCAATGCTAAACAGGGTAGATTCAGGGCAAATATATTGAGCGAAGATGCAAAAATTTCCTATTTAGCCGTAAAGCCACGTTTTGTCAACTGGATTCTAGGGTAGATTCAGGGCATGACTTATTAAGTTATTAAGTATTATCATTAATTACTGATTAAGAGGGCAAAAATTTCCTATGTAGCTACGTCCCTGACAATAAATGCATAGTTGATGAATTCATTTTTCATAACATAACATAGCTGTAACTTTAAAACATGTACCAACATTTTCATGAGGGGGGTATATAGCCTTGATGAAAATCCATTCACCAGTCACCAATACATTTCATTGTCTTTCACTAATCCTCAGGAATTGTAATTGAATAGGTTCCATCGCATTTCACATACTTAAATACAGGCAATTCACAATTCACACTCTAGATTTAGGGCAAATTACCAATGACAGCCTTTGTAATGAGCAGATTACCCGTCACCAATGATAGGTTCCATCACATTTTACACACTTAAATACAGGCAATTCACAATTCACGCTCAAGATTTAGGGCAAAGCATCAATCACATTTTTGCTATATGACCCCCTCTTGCATGAGCTCCGTCCGTCGAACTCCTCGGTGGCTGGACCCCTTGTGTTTTGGTGGCGACGCGACATCAAGGCGGAACTTCCCAAGCACTGCAACAAGGTATCTTCGCGTAGGGCACTAGCAGATGCAAATTTTCAGAAAAGGGGAGCGCACTTATAATAAAAATCATGGATATCGTATGCACGATCAAGGTTCACCCTACTACCCTACTACCCCCACGCATTGTCGCTATGAATTATGTACAGTACTAATTGAGGTTCTAATTATCCAATTGCAAACCGTTTGGCTCCATAAAATTAATAAAATGTTTCTCGTCCTGCCTATTTTCCTACACATAGGAGGGAGGTCAATTTAATTTTTTATTTTTTATTTTGCTGATTTTTCCGTTCTTATATTATAAAATAATTGAGGAGGGATTGACTTTTTATTTTTTATTTTTCTTCTGCGTGAAATGTTTCATTTTGAATATTGGGCCATGAATGAACTACATGTGTTTTGATTGTATGTGAACAATGTCTTTCTATTATCAAAATCATAAAACATCACTTAAACGTACAGGGACGGGGCCGTCTTGTCTGCAGCCAGGCGGGAGGGCCATTTTATTTTTTTATCACTGGGGAGGCAATAAAAATGTTCAGGAGGCTGCACTATACACAGGAGGGAGGGGACGAGAAACATTTTATTAGTTTTATGGGGCCTTTTATAAATCCCATTTGCACAAAAGTTAATAGCCGAGCAACACAAATGCATCATTATTTGCTCATATCAGATCCGTATGACGGGTTCAATTCATTACCTTTCATTGTACGTATGTTCATTTCCAAGGACATATACACCCACAAAAAGACAGGAAACGCCCAAATTATAACGCAAACACTATAAATATATTCACACTTTTGTGAAAATGGGCTTGTGGTTGTGTGTGTGTGCGTGTGTGCGCGTGTCTGTGTATGTCTGTGTGTCTGCGTGTGTCTGTGTGTGTCTGTGTCTGTGTGTGTGTGTGTGTGTGTGTGTGTGTGTGTGTGTGTGTGTGTGGGGTGGGGGTCCCCATTCCCATTCTGAGATGCATGCATTGCCATGTTTGCGAATGCCTTTTTAGCCATATCTCTGTGTTTTCTTCCCAGGGTCTTCCTATCCTCATGATGCTGACAGCGAGGCCAAATCAGCACCGTCTGCGCAGGATGCAGTGTCTGACATCACCCTTTAGTTTACAGAAGAACTCGTGTACTTGTGACTGGTGTCTTTATTTGATTTGAATGCAGCTGAACACATTCATTCCACATTTTAAAGCATCACTCACTGCCCGGTCGTTCTAATTGTACACATTTTGAGCTATAATGTTGAAATATGTAAGATTATGGAACTATACATTATTCATGTTGTTGGTTTTGTTCCATTGTTAACAGAACCAGCTTTGACCTCGATGCGCTCATAATTGTATGAATCAGTTTTGTGCATTTGCAGCATTCAGACTTTATTTACCTTGCCACAATTGCTTTATGAACTTTTCTGAGAATGTCACGCATTGTCTCTATGAATTATGTACAGTACTAATTGAGGTTCTAATTATTCAACCGTTTTATAAATCCCATTTGCACAAAACGTTAATAGCCGAGCAACACAAATGCATCATTATTTGCTCATATCAGATCCGTATGACGGGTTCAATTCATTACCTTTCATTGTACATATGTTCATTTCCATATGTTTACACAATAATTATCAATACAGCATTCAGAGACGCTGTTGCATTAGTAACTTGTTCATCATTTCACATTTTAGAGCCGTTGCCATTATAAATCCTTGTTGTGTCCTTTATATATTTATAATAAAGTGCACATCAAAACCGCCCGTATTGCAGTTTGACCAGCAGGCAGTGGACTGGCAGAGTGACAGTGTTACTGTTAATGCAGAAGAGATTCAATTTTTAAATATTTATATATTGCATTGCGGAGAAAAGCAGAGTGACTAAGATAAAGTTTTGTCAGCTTTGACGAAGTTCGGTAACAATGAATATCATCAAAAGCGAGTATGAAGCTTTACTGATCCTCATATTCTGGCTGTTTGACAAAGGTAAGTTTAAAATGCTACAGCCTAAGTTATAATTAGTTTGAATTAATAAGCTTAGTTATTTTAATATAACAAGATAATAACGCTAACCAATATATTGACCTCTCTATATGGTGGGTTTCGTGCACTTGCTACAAATGCTAAATTGAAATGGTTTACCATTTATTTTAGCTCATACCAATCTAAATGTAGGTACCGGAGAGTGTGTGTGTTTTTATTTTATTGTGTTGTCTTTTTGTAGGACAGACAGCGGTAACATGCAGGTATTCGACTAAATCTTTTGGGCA
The DNA here is from genome assembly GCA_019095985.1 of Streblospio benedicti. NCBI lineage: Eukaryota > Metazoa > Annelida > Polychaeta > Spionida > Spionidae > Streblospio > Streblospio benedicti. Next base: position 16,796,756 of record CM032668.1, on the reverse strand, counting down.
TTCTGATACTCATGGTAAAAGAACAGCTAGCTTTAGATTTAACGACGATATAATTGGTGTCTATTATATCGACACTGGTGAGATTCGCCAAGGTGGTTTGCCCATTGGAAGAGGGCTAAATATCATAGAAGTGAAAGTCAACAAAACGCACTGTTCGGCGGTTACTGCCCGCAACTTCGATACATATGGATCAGATTCGAATGTGCAAGCCATGATCAGCTTTCTCAATGGTCTACCCCGAGACGATACCGTCTACTTTGGTCTGAGTGCTGACACAGCTGTAACCGATATTTCCCCTAGAAACCTTAGCGCTGATGCATTGTACGCATTGAGGGAAAACTTCGCTGTAGATCTTGAAACCTTAGGGTTTAGAGACGCTGTGGCATTCATCGCAAGAAAAGGAGACCCATCATTCGCCAGACAAATCATCACCACTAGCGGGAGTGGTCCCGCACGTTTGAGCGCAAGAATCAGTTGTAAGTTTTCATGCATCATCGGTCCATAGGATTTTTTTTTTATATTGTGCACATTTCCAGTTGTAATATCTCCCCATGGGTTAGATTTCAATTAATTTGTAAAAGCTTGTCAATTGAGTACGTCTGACATAGACGAGGCTGGTTTTGATGTTGATTATCCTAAATCATGACATTGGAAAATATGGGGCCCATATTATAAGACGTATTTGCAGACGCGGTTAAGTTTTTTTTGACGTAGGTCCACATTAAGGCCATTTTTCTACTTTCGCACAGGAGAAAATTAGTACAACAGGACTGAAATTGATCCTGAGACTCCAGTGAACATTTTGATATATGTGATACATTTTTGCGAAGCTGGTTGATTAAACTCCCTAAATAAGGGCCCTTTGAAAGAAATCCTACTCGCCTATAATAACATTTTCAGAGGTTTCACTGTTATGTTGTAAAAAAAGGTGGGTTAAGCCAAATGCAAATTCATCACTGGGACTGTGCAGGCTAATTGACAGTATTGATTTTTTGTCCTACAACTATCTTTCTGCAGACGACCGTGTGCAGAAAGTGCGGTCCAACGAACAGCTCGTTGGTGGCAGTGGCGCCCTCTACAACACCGTTCCGGGCGCGCCGACACACCGCATATGCTGCCATCTGTGTAACCTTGATGACGACTGCTACGTGGCGGGTGCGAGGCAAGACGGTCCGGCCAACTGGACGTGCCATCTGTACGGGCAGCTTCCAGTAGATCTAGTAGAGGACGACACGAGCTTCGTCGCCAGTCCGGGTTACTATGTGTACCAGGCGCGGCCCAATATGGTTGCAATAGATATGTGGACCGGGTAGACACGGACATGGTCCGTAGCTGTGCAGAGTACAAGAAAGGTTATAAGGGAAAAATAATCAATTTTCAGCTTTTTAATGTTTATTTCACTATAAACTTATAAAGAACATCATGGTTTGAAATGAACATTTTATCATCAGTCGTTTTCCTGTTATGGCACATTCTGTGGACATCATCAAGTATAGTAGTAGGATTAAATAGTGACTCAATCTTTGCTGTTCTATGAGGTTATATGGGATAGATAATCAATTTTCACACGTTTGAAGTTTATTATACTATAACTTCCGAAACCGTGAAATCTAGCGTTTACAAATTACGATATATTTGAAGATATATATGCCTTTTGAGAAAAAGCTTACTATGGATGTTTTTAAGTTGTTGATGAATTATCATTTTTTTGTATTGACTTGCAAGAAATTTCAGAAAAATCACTGTTTTTCAAACTCAAAATGTATGTAAAATGATCTATTGAATAGATAAAAAATGTACACATTTTTTTTAGATAATTATGAATTTTGTTAGTGGATAGTGTTTTTGATGATTGCATTTTTTTTCCTCATTTAGACAAAGTAGTAGTATTTGAGCTATTTCCTTCATAACAAAATTTTACATTCACGCGTGTATTTCAAATCATATTATATCACTAGATAAGATTGTTACCTACACAACAAGGCGTAATTTGTACAAATTGAAGCAATACTAAGAGAAAATAGAATTTTAGTAAAGCGCCTAAAAAAACTATAAAACGATAGGTTTAATTAAGATATTATTTTTGAAACCTTGGGGACAAGAAAATGGCTGTGTATTAAAAAAAATAATGGATTGTCATCGCTACAATAAGACACTCAGCAAGAATTCACTTTTAAAGTGATTAGGAATTCACAGACTAAAGGATATTACTCAGATGACATGCAATGTTGGAGGATCGCAATGAATTGAGAGAGTTTTCAACGGTGTTGAAATATAACAGTTGACCCACTGACTGAACAGCATTCAATATGTTTTTTTGTCATCACCGACGAGAGTAATTAAGCTGTTCAATGTTTTTTTTTGCAATATGAATCCCTGCCTATAGAATATTTACAATCTATGGTGTTTACATGGGTGGTGACAATATACGTCAATGTAAATCATAATCGGTCGCAGTTTACGTTTAGTTGGGCAAATTGTAGCTTTCATCATGAGACACGTGTCCTTACTCCAGTGCTGACTAACTGACAATTAAACATACACTGTACTAAGGTGACTCGCCGCCGCCTCACGCATGTCCTTCTCACTGTAATGGAGAGCGTCAATTAGACAGCCACACCACGCTGATAATTCCCACGCATTAATGAGGTAACATGAGGAGGCCACTTTCTGTGTCTGGCGTCACCAACACTACAGTGATTAAGCTGGCGCTGGTGATTTTAACTGGTGGTTCTGTGTGGTGTAAGAGGACAGTTGCTATTGGCTTTATCAGCCTTGACCAGCACTGGCAACAGTCTCTCCGCAGCAGGTGGGTAGAAGCTATTGGCCAGAACAGAAAGAGAAAAGTAGAAACCAGTAAGTACTGTAAGTGTACATGCAACCATATTATGGCTTCTTCAATTGCGTATCAAACACACGCAGTAATAGGGTTTTTGTCTTGTATTGAAACAAAGAAAACAACATCAAACACTTTTGTTTAAGTTTATTGTTTAATCGTGTTGCAATATAATAAAATACAATGTACATGATCATGTGTGGAATATGCGCGCACACAGTGGCTCAGTATCAAGTAAAAAGTGGTGGGACTCAATGACACTCTCATTATGAGGCGATAATGCTAGGTTTTGTAACATAAAAACAAGACCCAAAATTAAAAAGAAGAAAAAAGAGGCAAAAGGTAGTTATGCACGGATCTACAAGCACCCGTTTTAGTTATGTCACTCTATGTATATCCAAAATTAGGGAAAGATAAATATACAGCAGAACTGTCTGCTCAGATATTTAAAACCCTTGTTCAAGGGTACAAGAAATACTATATTTCAAGGAAAAAATAATCAATTTTCATTTTTTAATGTTTATTATACTATAAACTCTGAAGAACACCATGTTTTGAAATAAACCTTTTATCATCAACAGTTTTCCTGTTATGGCACCATGCCGTAGGATTAAATAGTGACTCAACACCAACAGAACGAGTTTAATCAATGCTCTAAATACACTATCAAATTTCAGTGTTGATGTAATTTTATATGAAGATGATAGTATCGATATTAAACAAAATTGTGTCATTTTTGCAGCAGTTCATGACTATGTTCTTAAAAGTGAGAGATTTATTTAATTTAATTGAAATTGTTGTAACTGAATAATGGTATATTTAATTTGATTAATATTCATTTGTCATAAATTTCAATTCTAGACAACTATTTTTGGGTTATGCATTTTTTAATAAAAATTTTGGGTATGAATTTTGGGGAAAAAAATATTTTTTTACTTTTTAAAAAAAATTTAAAAAAAAAAAAAAAGAATTTTTTCTGGGTTTTTTTTCAACCCATTTTTTAAAAAAAGAAAAAAAAAAATTTTTTCAGGTTAAATTTTAAAAATTTTTAAAAATTTCATTTCAAAAAATTTTTTTTTTTTTAAAATATAAAAAAAACTCTAAAAAAATTTTTTTAAAAAATTTTTTTTTTAAAAAATTTTTTTTGCACAATCTAAATTAATTATTTCCAAAAGCCCCTTTTTAAAAAAAAGTTATAGTATTAATTTTTTTTTATTTTTTAATGAAATAAATTTTCCCAAATGTTTATTTGAAAATTAAGCATTCTGGGAAACCCAAGATTTTATTTTTTATTTGGGGATTTTAACTTTATAATGAAAAAATTTGGGAAAAAAATTTTTAAAATTAAAATTTTTAAATATTTGGGGGAAAAAAAAAAAAAATTTTTCAAGGTTTTTTAAAAAATTTTAAAAATTTTTAAAAATTATTTTATTTTTTTGTTTTTTTTCAGATTTTTACAGGAAATTTTTTTTCATAAATTTTTTTAAAAAAATTTAAAATTTTATAATTTTAAAACATTTTTGGGCCCTTAGTTAGATAATTTTTTAAAAAAGGAATTTTTAAAAAATTCTAAAAGAGTGGAAAAAAAATTTTAAAAAAACGGAAAAAGGGGGTCCCCTTTAATTTAAAATTTTTTAAAAAAATTTGGTTTTAATTTTTGATTTATTTTTGTCAAAAACGCAAAATTTTTTTGATGTTTATTTTAAAAAAAACCAATTATTTAATTTAATTACATAATTTTTTAACATTATTTGAAATTAAATTTTTTTATGAATTTTCCCAAATTTAAAAAAAAATTAAAACCCTTTAAATAATAAAATAAAAACCTAAATTTTTTTTAAAAGGCCCTAATTTCCCCCCAAAATTTTCCC
>CM032668.1:16717860-16782634 GCA_019095985.1 Streblospio benedicti | reverse complement strand
TACTATACTAGATAGCCTGCATGCATCAAGCATAAGTAGTAAAAATACCTTCTATATTCAATATTATAAATTGAAAAATATATAAGGTACCTATGTATTATCATATCATTATGAAATATGAACCTTTTATTCTGAGTCAATAGTTACTCCAATTTAAAATAATTAGTGATCACAAAACATATTGAATCATAAAATATACGGAAAACCAATCTACATATTCCATGGAGGACCATATGATTTACTCTAATTTTTTTTGTTATATATTTTAGATTATAAAAAAATGATATATTTATTTATGAGAATAGGATTATATATCATTAATTATGTAATTGATTAACGGCTGTTTCACAATAAATGTGCCCTGAGGGCAACATTTTCATGAAAATATGAACTTATTTCCGTACCGTAATTTATTCTAAGATCTTGAAACTACCATGTCTCAAGTAATTAAATCTAAAATATCTTTGAGTAAAGTCTTCTAGTTTTGAAAATATTTTTACTTTTTGCATGAAGCAGGAGAACTTTTGAACCACTGCATGTAAACAGTATTACATTTTTACATGGCTTATATATTGATACTTATATCATTCTTAATTGTAAATTAAGTTAGTTTAGTGGGAAATAGATTTTATGAGCAGAGAAAAGTACACCATTAAAGCTTAGAGATTTTTTTTTTTTTTTCAAAATCGACCATGTTCAACATTTTGGTATATATTGATGCAACCAGCTTCAAGTAACATTTTTCAAATTTTATTACAACTAATACAAATTATTCACATATTTTACAAGAAATACAAGAAATCAATGTCAAATGGAACATACAAAGGATTTTGACATACAAATATTTTTACTAGTGCACTTTCACTTTATAAATATAATATATTTACCGGTAGTTGTGGACACCACAATTTTCTTGTTTTAGCAAATCAAATAAAAATGAGCAGTAACTGTTTGAATAAACCTAAATTTTTAGTATATGATAATGAATGGAAAATTATCTCTCAAATGTTGTCAAAGCTCAAAGTATGGTTTGAAAAAGATAAAAGCAAAGTATCAGATTTCAATATTGTGGTAAGAAAAAACATTGATTTTAAAAGGTGATTTTGTAATTAATATAATTTAAAATTATCATTTGTTCGTATTTAATATGGATTATATAATTAAGGTTTTGCATGTTTTATTATTGTATTGTATCAGTTTATTTCGCATAAAATGCATAGTAAAATATCACAGTCCATATCAAAGATTAGTTAAAAATTAGTTGTAAAGCATATTTTAAAATAGATGTTTTCGCCAATTTACAAAATGACTAGAATAAAACTTAAAAAATACACTTTGAACTATGTCACGCGTAATAAAATTGTCACAACTAAATATTCTACATCTAAAGTTTCCAATAGCTTTTCTATATAGTACTTTAAAGTGGTCTACACCATTAAACATATAATATTTGGACATGCTAACACTCTTAGGAATACCCAGGAGATGTCTAAAAACATTATTATATGCCACAGAGGCTTTGTTAAAGACATTATCATTAAATTAAATACAGTCCAAATTTGGCTATCATACATACTACTAATAAAAGTCTTAAAAAGACATATTTTAACACTTTCAGAACAATATCTAAATTTACTAATCAAAATATTGCCTTGTGTATAGATACATTTTGTGTGACGTGCTATATCATCGTTACTATCTATCTAGTTGTGAAGTAATAATTGGGCATGGAGCGACAATACACGTATCATCAGCATACATATTAAAGATGATTGCACATTCGACCATTAATTTTACAACCAATTTTTGACTCATTTAACATAATAGACAGGTCATTCATGTATAAGTTGAACAAAATTGGGGACAAAATTCCGCCTTGGCGGACACCATTAGTTACATTAAAAGGATTAGATAAGGATGAGCCCCATCGAACACAACACTCTTGCTTAGTATACCAGAAAACAATTAGGCGTACTATTAAAATGGGAATTTTTCTTTTTAACAATTTTTTAAACAAAGTCCAATGGTTCACCCTGTCAAATGCTTTAGACACATCTAGAAAACATACATAAACCGGAGTATTCTGAGACTTGTAAAATTCTATTATTTGTTGAAGACTAAAAATACAAATATCTGCACCCAGTTTCTTCTTAAAGCCAAATTGATTAAAATTAGATTGTAACTCATCTTCAAATAAATTAAGCAAAACAATTTCCAAAATCTAGTTATTTGTAGATAATGGAATTGATATGATTAATTCTACTCTCACTGTTCTGCCAAGCAAGCTCCTGCCACTGTATTGACATAGCTGAAGAGACATCTTCCATTTTACTATATCAAGTGGCTCTGACGGGACTCAAACTCACGACCCGCTGCTTGGGATGATGGTATCATTCTTGTCTCACAACCTTGGGGTCGGAGTTTGAAAATCAGGGCCACTTGATATAGTAAGTAAACACGGGCTCCCCAGCCAACCCACTGTGGGAAAACGGCTCCCAGCCTACCCCTCAGTAAAAGCCGACGGAAATATCTATAATAGTAGTGTACCATTAAGACATATATGAAGATAAGATTTTCCTGTTATCCTATAATAAATGTTTTGGTTACAACATAGACAAAACTTTTATGCATACATGATATTTGCATAAAACATTAAAGATGGTTATATTGAGAGGCTAAATTGAGTATGCCTGATAAATTTATTTTCAATTAAATTGTACTTTCACATATGTATATGTCAGAAGTATTCATATTTTGAATTAAAGCACCCATTTTTGTGTATTAGCTTCTTTAATAAGAAATATATGATGATTATATCATCCTGTTATCCTATATTGAATGATTATATTATCCTGTTATCCTATATTGAATGATTTTTGTTTCATCATATTAGTTATTTTAATCTAATAGAAGATTAGTTACAATGATATGTAACGTGATATTTGTGCAAAACTATGATTTTCACAATAGTTACTGATAAAGATGATTTAAGTCAGCCTAATTTAAATATGTATCCTAAGATATTTTTTGAATGAAATTGTACTTAGTAGTATATGTCTGAAGTACATGTATTCATATAATTAAATTCAAGGACTATACATACATTGTTTTGTCCACTGTAACTAAATTGAATAGTTAGGTGAATGTCTTAACCAGTTGACCAATCAGGTTATTTGTTAGCTGAGAATGATTTATTTACTGGGAATTTAAGGAGTGTTGCAAGAAGTGTCAGTTCAGTTGTTAAAAAGACATGTATATCTTCTTAATACTTCATTGAATATTGACAAATTATGCTTAATCTTGCATGATGATGATGATGATGATGATGATGTGATGATGATGATGATGGATGTAACTGTGAATTAAATGATGATTTTAATATGATGATGATATTGCTAAAGCAATTTCATCATATTTTTTTTCTTTTCTACTAAAATCAATATTTTCTTCATCCATGCAGGCATTGTCAGCACATTTTCCTCATATATCATTCCTGATTCCATTATGCTACCTGTTAACACATTCTCAACATAACCATACAGTTTTCTTCAAAGGTATTTGCTTGCATAATTTTGATGATGATGATGATGATGATGATTGATGATTGTTTTACATTGGGAGTCCACTTTCAACACTTCATAATCATTCCCAGCAATTTAAAATGTTCTCAGCATAAAACAAATAACCTAATTGATTAGCAATTAAAAACTATTGTTAAGACATTCATGAACCTAAGTGACCTTTAATCAATTTAGTTACAAAGGACAAAACAAAAATGTATGCATAATGCTTGAATTCAACAACATGTATATGAATACTTCTGACATAAACTTATGTACTAAGTACGATTTCATTGAAAGAAAGTTATTAGTATTACTCAAATTAGATCTCCACATAACCATCTTAAGCAGTATGAATAATCAATATTCATCTGTTATTCAATCATCATGTATGCATAAAAAAAAAGTGGTTGACTATAATTTAACCAAAAACATTCAATATAGGAAAACAGAAAATGTAATCTTCATACATTTCTTGTAAAAAGTGGTAAGCTAATACACTCTACTATTATAGATATTCCGCCGGCTCCCCTAGCTCACACACTCAAAAAGGTGCCGACAAATGTCGGCTCCCCTAGCCTACCACAGTGGGTTGGCTAGGGGAGCCGACGATAGAGCCCCCTAGCCACTTCCTATAGTAAAATGGAAGATGTCTCTTCAGCTATGTCAATACAGTGGCAGGAGCTTGCTTGGCAGAACAGTGAGAGTAGAATTGAATACACAAGCAAACTTGGGGAAAAAAAATATATATACAGATATGATTGATGTATTCAATAATTATTACTAACAAAATTAATGTTTCCAATAATTGTATCTTGCCCCTAGGGGGCTCCTAAACGCAAATAAACTAAATCTGAAATCTGAATGTATTATTTACTTTCAATGCTGTTTTGTTGCTGTGCTAAGTTTTTTACATTGCACTATTCAAATCAAATCAAATCAAATCATTTATCAAATCAGACATATTATTTTAGCAACAGTTCTTAATGGTGAATGTATCTTATTTTGTAGGTTCCTATCATCATTCATTTGGGCAGCAAGAGATATGAGGAACAAGTTGCAAGATGATAGAGGTCAAACTATTTCGGATGATCAATACTTGGAGCAAATGCTTAGAGAAAGGCAATTAGAGCATGTTAAATCAGTATTTGGAACAAGGAAATGCTTTGTATTTAGAGATTCTCTTTATGATGATGAAAATACTCAAATTGATCCTCGTTTTAAAGCGAAGGCTAAAGAATTTGTTGATTATGTATATGAATTCAGTAAACCAAAAGTGCTACAAAATAAGGAATTAAATGGTGCTTGTAAGTACATTGTCTGATTTTGTTCTAATTGCAAAGAACAATTAATACTGACAGTTTTTCAATTTTTCAAATGGCACTTCTTTTTTGTAAATTTTCTTATTTTCGTTGGTGTCAATCTTATTTCATATAGTGTATGCGAAGTATGTGATGGAAGTGTTACAGTGTACACAAGAAGGTGGAGACGTTGCTCTTGCTCCATTGAACAACATTATTGTGTACCAAATTAGTGAACAGCGTGATAGATTTTTCCAGTCCTACAAAGACAAGTAAGTATTTAGGTTTGGAGAAAAAAGAGGCATTGGCTATGATCAGAATATAGAGTAAAACCTCATTATCTCAATATAACATATTTCAGATTTTCAGTTATCATGAGGTTAATAGTGTTGTTTCTATTTAATTACATTATGAACGTATATGAGCTGGTTAATTTAAATATTACCGCAGAAAATTAATTATTTTCATCTTTCACAACACAAACGTTTTCTAACCGTTTGACAGTAGGTAAGCCATCTTATCCAGCTGCTTTTCCTGATGAGAGTTGCTTAACAGCTTTGAGAGTCTCTTGTACAGTGGGAGGGTGCTTTAGATCTTCATAGATGGCTCTTTGGGGGGGGTCATCAATAGCTTGGTCTGAGATCGTTGACACAGAGAGTTAAAGCTCGAGAGTTAAAGTGTTCTGCCCAATGGTTAAGGATGCCAGCTTTATCTATGATGGGAGTCTGGCCATCTGTAGCATACAGAGGTGAGCTTCCATGGGATATGGGGCCGTACACAGCTTTCAAAGCAGAATAGAAGGATTTGGTGTCTTTCTGATCATATGCAGCTTGCAGTTTATCAGCGAGGTCCTTCCACCATCGGTTCTTCATGGCTCTTAGGCATGCCTTCACTACCCTTTTAAGGCAGATGTATGAGTCTTTCAATGATTGGGATGATTTATCTACCACATATTTGATGTGGGCCTGGTGCAATCTGAAAACAAGGCTCTGGATATCGCGATTATTCTAGTCAAACCAGTCGCGATGCTTTCGCTTCAGGAAACTAACAGTTTTCTCTGCAGAGCTGTGGAGTGCATTATGAAGAGCATTCCAGTGATCATCAACAGATAACCTCTCTCAGTTGATTTTTTCCAAAGCCTCTTAACACTGCTGACGAAACTGAGTTGCTAGTTCATCAGTTAATGATAGTCTTTTCGTCAAGTTTCTTAGCGGGGGCAGCTGATCTTACTCTTTTTTGGGGTGCTTTGAAAAAGAATGCTATTGTGATCCGTAGCAAGCGATTAATATATATTAATTATATAATAATATCTGTATGTATGAAATGTAAACACCAAGCCTAATTGTGTTAGGCTAAGTGGATGGTAGTAGCAAAGAATTTTTGTTAAAAATCATACAGAGGATTTTCATTTAATGTTTAACTCAATACATACAATTCATAGGCTTGATAACATAAGTCTTCCACTGGATGAAAATGACTTGGAGAAAGAATATCAAATCTTGTCTAAAACTCTTCTTGACGATTTCAAGAAAGAGACATGGGTCCAGAAGAAAGATATAACGTTGATAGAGGTAAATTTCATAAAGATATCTATGTATGATCGAATCCTGTATTAACATTTTTGAAATAAAATAGATATTATTTGAATTTTTCATAATATAGCTTACATAATAATTTTCCCATTTCAGGAATATCTTGAATCAGGCTATAATGTTCTGAAGAAAAAGAATGACACAATGTCTCGAGTGAAATGTGAGGAATTCATTAGAGAATATTATCAGATATTGTGTAGAGGCATTACCCATTCCTTTCAGGCAACAAGAAAAAATATGAAAATGAGTTTAGACCAATTTGAAGAACAGCTAGATACTTCATACTTTGATCTTGGGCCAAGGGTGCCGGTATTTATAATTTCAATACTTCCAAATTACAATGGCAATTGTTAATTTGATCAAAAGCTTGTATGTTCTCAACACATGACCATTTCCTTTAAGATTCTTTAGTTAGTTGCATTTATAATATTTAAATGAAGAAAATTCTAAATCATGATATGACGCGTGACAATAACAGTCAATAATAAATTCTATTTCTTTTTAACAATATAAGTAAAAATGTTATATATATATATATATATATATATATATATATATATATATATATATATATATATATATATATATATATATATATATATATATATATATATATATATATATATATATGTACCTCATTTGAATATAACTATATATATATATATATATGAAATAAGCAAGAAATTGACATTTTTCAGGCTATGGACATATTTAAGAAATTCAAATTACACGTTGAGAATATTACCACCAAACTTCAAACACTCTCAGATCACCCTGACTTTAAAACAGGTAGTATTCATGAAATTCATGAATTTCGGTCACTGAAAATTACAGCGTCATCACTGTGCTTCAACTGTCTGTCTGTGTTGGACAAATCTCTTTATTGCGTCGCTTCAGCAGCTGAACCAAAGCTTTGTGTTTGTTTTATTTAAACTTTATACAACTATGTAATATGACACGACACCGAAAAAGTGATTCGAAATTGTGTGCTTTCCACTGGCCATTTTTGATCCATTTTCAAACTTTTCTGTCGTTTGTTAGCAAACATTCAGAATTGACACAATGCTTACATGATTACTGACCATCAACTTAGTCCAATTTTTGCACTTTGCCAATAAAGTTTACCTTCCAGAGAAACATTTTAAGTATTTTGTATTTCATTTGTCCACAATAGTCTTAATACTGTTTGAAACATGACAATCAATTGGCATAATGGTAATATTAAATTAAAAGTGCTCAGAGACCACACGTTTAGAAAGCATCTGCAATCCAATGCCAAGAACATAGAGGTAGGGTGAATTATGCATCAAATAAGACGGGTTTTTTTCTGTTTTGATTTCGAAGTTAACATCATTATTGCCCATTAGTCGTTGTTCTTGCAACGCCGTGCTCTCTGAGCACTTTTGATCCAGTGTTGGTTATTATAAACCGTTGTTTGGAGCTAACTGAAACGTGTTGTGAGCAATTTAGATATAAATAAACGGTAATTTTCACTGCTCTTTACTGAGCAGACCTGTGCCATGTGAACTGACAGATCTGTTATTGATACTACAATAACAGTAACATGCCTAGCAGGTAATAATATGTTATATTCTGGTTCACAAAATTTGCATCCTCTATTTTGACTATCGAAACAAAATTGTTGCTTGAAGGCATTGTGTTAGAAAGAGTACATTGTCTAATTCATCCATTAGCCATTCTTTCATGAATATAAATGTTTGAAAATTGGTCTATAAAATCAGCTATGCACAAAATTGCAAAACTCACCCAACATCTTGAGACAATGGAAGCACCTTGGTACATGTAGTTGTAGCAGTGAACCTTTATGGATAGTTGTATTCATGAATATAACAGCATTGTATTGAAATACAGATAACGATACAGATACATTACTTCATATCACTTTCCCCAATTATTTCAGCTGCAGTGAGACATTTCTGGATAGGTATGGTCCAATGGGAGGTACAGTGCTTGTGTTTGTATTTCACTGAATACAAACACCATCATCAGGCATCGCTGGCCTCTCAAGTCAATATGATGAACTTTTGCAGTGAGCAATCAAATGAACTACAGTCTCTCAGATGGCATGTGCGCAATTCAAATTATGCTGGTTCATCACTCAGTTTCATATCCTCTGGTCTTGCGATTGCCTCACTAGCAACAGTCTTCTTTCCTCCACTAAGTCTTGGTCTTGGTATAGCAAGTGGTGGAGTGGCTGTGGCTAGCTTCATTGTTAATATTAGTGAGTGAAAAATTTATATCAACAGTACAAACTAATTATGCTAAGACATTGTGCATGTATTGGATGTGTGTGTAGATGGAAAGGGCTTCGCAGTGGTGATAAGTATTCATTTGCCATATTATCTTTAAAACTAAACCACTACTGTGTGTACTTTGACTGTATTTACTTATGTAAAAGCTTGTAATGAGAGTTATTTTCACAGATGAATAAATAATCAATGGTTTTGGTACATTTCAATAAGCTATCTAATTTATTGCTTTTGATTGTAGCTTCAACTGAAGTTGAAAAAAAGAAGATAGCAGCAAAGGCATTGAAACTTGAAAGGCAGATGTTCGAGACCTGGTGTAACTCTGCTCTTTGGATCTTCAGCTACAGTACTTTGAAAACTGCAGCACAGTTCCTGAAACAACAGAAATTTAATGCTGTATTTCCACATTATGAGGAAACAGCCCAAAATATTATCCAATCAGTCCAGTCAGTTCATCCTCTGGGCTTGCTGCAAAAGACACATATGCAATCTTCCTCATCTATCAAAGGATATGGACTCGGAATAGTTGGAGGACTGAGAATTGGATCAGAAATTATTGAATTTTTAGCAACTGGACTGAAAACATCAGCGGCTGGAATGCGATATGTTCCTGTTGCTGGTTTAGCATTTTCACTGATTGGCAATATTTATGACGTTCACAACATTGTCCAGCAGACGAAATCAAAAGCTGAACTGGCGAAGGTTATGGATGAGCATATGGAAAATATAAAGACCTATATTGAGATTCTGCAACAATTGCCTTTAGATGATGTAGAAAGTTACATTATTGTGATGGAAGAAAAACTCCGGTCTTTGACAATTGCATGAGGTGTTTTAAGGAGTGGATTCTTCAAATCGTTGTAGTTTTACAGTACTCTTACCCTCAGAACTAGGTGTTGGGCTAGGTTACTGCTTCCTACTATCATTTTCCACAGACCTTTATGCCTGAGTGTCTATGTATTTGTAATTCTTATAAAAAAAAATATTTTAGCATTTTCAATATAGGCAGCAACATTCAAAATATATATACTTTGTTTTGAGGGAGTTTGCATAATCTATTGCACACAAGGGTTGGTCATATGGAGAAAAGAACATTATTAAAACACGCAACCCCACCCCTACAAAGTGAATGCAACCCCCCCCATATGGCTTCCATAAAAACTGAATGACTTCCTAAAAAATAAACCATTTTAAATGTTTTATGTATATCTATAATATAATAGAAAACTTACAGGGCTATACTCTCAAGTTTTCATGACATACCGGTACAATGTTATTAGATAGGGCACGGAGTTCAGAATCTTCTGATAATAAAAATGATGGAGAATTATAGTAGAAATACAACTTGATATATGATATTGCTAATTATATGGTTGTATATTAGTTTCATATCAGTGTGAGCAATCACTGTTTTTGTTTTTTCTTGATTCATGTTGAAAACTCAACCATTATTTATCAAATTTGATTTTGGCATTAGTAATCACAAGTTTTTTTTTATTTATATTGAGTGTGTTGTTTTTTGACTTCTAAATGATGACTGTTTTGTGAAAGATCAATTTAGTATATTTGCGTCCTTTTACAAAAACCATTCTGGGTATTGAAGCATGTACATTGTATAGGAAACTGAGTGACCCCCCACCCCCTCCGCCCCCAATTGCCAATTTTGAAAATCGTCACCCCTCTCCACAAAATGACCGACCCTAACTTAATGGTAAATTATGGATGCTCCCTATAAAGTGCAGAATAATTTATGCTGTTTGAAAACTTTGTTTTCTTAGGTGCTTTATAATTGTGTCTCAAGGCAGCAATCCGATATTTTAGTTTCAGCTTATTTCTATTCTATAACTTTGAGCCTGTTGGCAGGAGCATGCAAATAATGATCAAATTTGAAAGTTGAGCATCATAATTCATGCTACATGTGTGTATTTTTATTTAACTTTTCGACTGCTTCATAAGTGTCATTGAATCTAATTAGGCTGCTTTTCTCTTGAATTGGCTTTGTATCAAATTGCTTCTCTGGTCAGAAATAGTAGATCTTATTCTATTTTAATTATAAAAACGTGTATTTGTTGGCTGTAACATATAAAATTAAGATCATATTTTAAAACCAAACAATCTCTTCAAGCGTGATGTATTTGTCAGTGTACTAATTATGCAGGAAATATAGATCTTATTGTAATTTTATTTGTAGTTGTTCATTACTCTGCAGGCAACAATTACAGCCTACACATTCTGTGACATTGAGAAGTAAGGGTGCAGACCTTCACTGGTGACTACGACGTCACATTTAAGTTGTATCTTGCATAATTTTCAAAGGCTATTATACCCATATGTGAAAGTGTTCTACCAAAACAAAATTTGAAAGAAAAAAATACATTTTGATAACTTTTATCTTGATTGCAGTAGTTCAAATACAAAAGAAAGAGCTCCATTAAGTTTGACAATAATCAAAAATCAGTCAGGTGAATTTCATTAGTTATATAGAATCAGGAAATCGTAAGTGTATGGAGTTACCTTTACAATATGAAGTATACTCTATTGCGACCTCGTACAATTATCAAAGGTTTACACAATAACACATCAAGCTCACATATTTCTTAATAAAGGTTCTTGTTTCGTTACACACTTGACGCAAACTAACGGAAAATGAAACCTTTTTGTAACTTAAAAATTACAACTCAGTATATACACTTGACGCAAACTAACGTAAAATGAAACCTATTTGTAACTTGAAAATTACAACTCAGTATATAAAATCATGATAACCAATGATCAAACAATTATAATGAATAATACAATAACGAATTTCAGACATGCTGATTCAAATATAGTATATTATGTTATAGAGGCGACATATTTGCAAATTTATTAAAATCACAAAGGACAGGCAGTTCATGATAACTATGCGATGATTAAACAATTACATGTATCCGCATTACCAATAGCTTTCCTACAATTGTTCCATTATACTGTGAAAACATTCAACTTTATAGCAAAGAATATATTCGCGGAATATTTCTAAACTGTTACAAAAAATATTGAAAGTATAATACACATTAAAAACATCAACTAAGAGGTTACAATAAACAAATATGCGCAACATGAACGCGCATGATGCAGCACAGCACACCTAAACATCGCAAAACCTTTCCATTCTACTACCATTTGCCTCCCTTCTTCTTTTTCTTGTTTTTTCCGCCTCCAGACTTTGTCGTCTGCGGCTGAGGTTTTTTTTCGCTGGTTCCCCGCTGGCGACAGTCGCTGGTTCCCCGGCAGCTCCGGGTCTCGGTGAGCTCACAGACGTACCACTTGAAGAGGGCGTCACAGACTTGGCACTCGCGTCACTGGGAACAGACAATGAAACGTGAAAAACTTTAAATACCGTATTCGTTCTAATAAGCGCAGTGCGCTTACAAAAACAAATTTCAGCAAAAAAACAAAAAAACAATAAGCGCACCCCAACAATTTTTCGCGGTTTATGCATTTTTCTCACTTTGACCCCACAGAACCTGATAACAAAACGCGCCCGGATGATTATGTGGCTATCTGAATACGGAATAATACTGGCGTGTTATAGTCTACAATATGGCTGCAGCTAAAACTTATTTCACTTATAAAAAATTATTTAAGGATTACTGTACAGGAAAATATAATTTATAATTAATCAAAATGTCACTTTCTTCAGTTTGTATTTTACACAAGTCATAGGCCTACTGTGACTTATTGTTTCTATCACCGTTTTAATCATTTTGTGAAGCAAATGCTATTATAATTTTATAGTCATAAAAGTATTATACATGTGGGGAGGAACTTGATAAGTAATCCACTTCTTTCCTCCCCAGCCATTTATATTACTACTTATATATGTGATTTTAAATGTTTTTGTTTTTATGATTATTGTAAATTACCTGAATTTTATATTATTAATATCTTTTGTACATATGGCAAAATAAATACATAAAATAAATAAAATAAAAAGAGCAAGATTTGTATAATATCTAATCTGCATTAACAGGGGTGTGCGTTGCCCTAATAAGATCGAATACAGTATATTGGTACTAAGATTTTTAAGCTGTGTTACGATAATCCTTAAAGTATTTTTCTAGCCAAGGAATTGAATACCGTGTTCATGAATTCATGTCTCATCGGAGCTTTTGCAATATAGAATTTAATATCTGGTTTCAGGGTAAAATGTTAAAATTACATTTACTTATACATATGAAATAACCATGGTTATTTACCCACTAGGTACTCCTTAACAATTTATGTATAGCTTTCTGCAGCTGTGTTGGGGTTTATTCTTATGCCAAAACACCGCCTCAAATGATAAATCTTCTATTATTAAGTCTTGTTTGTTTGTTTGTTTGTATACTCTGCAGCCATCAACTTCCAGAGGGAGGCCACGTGGTGTTGGTACATGGACAGAGGCAGACTAGGTAACCAATTGAGCCTCGGGGGATCACACTAGCTATCGTTTTCAAGCAAAGTTCTTTTATGTGCAGAGGGGTGACTGTGCTCTACACGGGGCATGCCTTTTATAATTAACGAGGCTTCCGAACCTCTGTCTTTTCTCAAGTGTATTGAGAATATTGTACGTATTAAGTAAATGGACGTAGGTTGCATATTAAAAAAATTCAATTCAACGTTCAGACGATATCACTTATTTGCATATCTGATAATTGCATAACACTGCTTAATTGCATAAAGACTGGTAAAACCACTTGTTTATCAATATCTTTTAAAACGTACTGATAATTGCATAAAATGTGTGTGCATGGAGGTTATGCAATTAGGCAATCCCGTCTGTAACACATTTCTGTAGTATAAAGCTGACTCACAGTGCTGCCATCTGTTGCTGGGTGACTGCGCCCTGTGTCCCCTTCATGTTCTCCTTCTTGTTCCCACGCTTCTTCTTGCCCCTGCAAAACAAAAAGTGTTTTTTTTTTGCTTGAAAATCAATAGAGACTCAACATTGTAACCAATCCTAACAGTTTACAGATATACATGTGGACCCTTCTCATGCACGTGTTCTTTTACGCAGAACTTCCTGATGCCTTGAATGTGCAGCAAAAGTCACAAGAGATTTATGTAGAAAATAGTTTTCCTTTTACACAGTATAGCTTCAGTGCAAAAGGTTTGAAAATAAGAAATAGTAACGTGATGTGTTAACCATTTTTTCTTGCTTCAGTAAAACATTCGACACATAAATTTATAACATATTTTAAGACCACGCAGGAATGGCCTAAAAGACAACCTCTTTTATCCACATTTGTTGGGATGCTATCTGAAGTTTTGGATTAAACATGGATTGAAGTTTGAACCCCCTTGGCTATATTTATGTATGTAGACTGCACAAATCTCATAAAATAGCAACAATGCCGTATACCTGTAGTAGGAGCGCTCACGCAGGGGCAGCCATCTTTCTGGATCAATCTCAGCATCCATATTCTTAGGAAGTCTCGGCTTCTTCTTCTTTTTCTTCTTTTCCTTCTTCTCAACAAAGTTTTCGCCCCTGTAGAACGGAACATTGTACACACACTATACAAAAGTTACATGAGTGCAACATAGAATATTAAAATATTTGTCAGCAATAATACAAATGGCACAAAGTCTGTGCTGCTCTCAACTAATTACAAAGTATGGAAACTTTTGACATACACCATCCCAGGGTCTCATGAAATACAAACCCATGACAACCCCTTTAACACATCTTTATAATTTTCGCCAGTAACAGTTGTTATAACGCTAACGTACATTGTTCCTGTATTTTGCCATTCTTATATCATCACTTGCTTACAAGGCAGTAGGCATTTTTTTCCTGGGCTTGGCTGTTGAACGAAACAATTAATTAGTTCCCAACCAAAGTTTTTATTCCATTATTTTATTACCAGCCAGGGTATCATGGTATCCAGGGTTACGGCGTAGTGCGTCATTTCGAGTTGATCAAAAATAATAATAATCAAATGTAAATCAAATACTTACGATTTGGGTGACTGTGGTGTATTAGGTGACGCATCAGTCTTCGCAGCTTTCTTGATATACCTGTTTAAAACAAAAAATTTACAGTATTAAAAAAAATTGGTTCATTATGACTAAATAGATGTATGGATCAGCCACTTTAGCCAGAACATTTAAAATGTTGTTAAGTTACTGTGAAGTCCTGTACTAACCGTACCTGCAGTATCGAGTTAGGTACGAGTACGGAGAATGACATACATGGGTCCGAGTTAGGGCTGTGATGGTTAGACAAATAACTGACGTCGGGTAGGTTTTCAGCAAGTGCCCATTACAAAATGGAACGTCGATTAACCGAATTGTCGTATTACCTGGGTCTGAGTACGAGAAGGACGTACCTGGGTCCGAGTACAGAGACGGAAGCCTCGAGGGCGTCCACGTCCACATCCTGGGCGAGACGCTCAGCAGACGGCAGCTCGCGGCTCAGGCTGGGGAGGGTCAAGGTCAAACAACCCCAGTGTGATAACTGTGTTTTGTTTTTCATACCATTATTTCTTTTTCATATAAAACAAAGATGCTGAATACATAACGGTTAGAATATCACCAATATCAATATGACTTTATTACAATAGCTCTGAACTCTGGATTCAAAGAAATGAGCTCTTATGAGCCAGTTGATAATTTGATGCCATCGTTGCAAAATACTAAAAATTAAGTTAGACCAATATATTTATGTTGTGCTGATTATCTGCACTAAAGCAATACTTTAACAAAGTTATACTGCATTTGATATTTATCTGCTCAAAGTTTTGAACATTGCTCTTAGGTTTTACAATTTTTTAAACTTTTTATTCCTGGGTGTCTGCACCTTTTTTGGGAACCAAAATAAGACCTTTTAAGACATATTTGAGACGTCACCGGAAGGAAAATAAGACCTTTTACTAAAATTAAACTATGCAACTCTAAGTGCATCTATTGCCTCATAACACTTTTCAAGCATACGCAGACACCCTGTATTGAAGCACACCATTATAGCTTTCAATCGTCTCTAATCTTTCATCACTCTATCAGTGATTCAAACTAAATTGCGTAAAGTTTAAGTGCAAAGTTTTGCTATAACAAAGTTCCGTGTCTCCGTGTTGAATAAGACAAAAGGATACGCATGAGCCTTCTTGGCGTCAAACTTGGAGTAGGCAGAAATCAGCTGGGCAAGGGTTTTCACATCGCCGGGATTCCGCCTGAAAACAAAATCACATCACAGTCATTACTCAAAGCAAATCACACCAGACAATATTTGTTGCTATTGGGAAAGAGATAAGCTATATTTCAATGATGCATATATAACACACACATATAGTGAATGTCCTCAACAACAGGAGAATGAAGAGTGGAAAAACTGAATAACAGAAACTTTTCACATGCATTAGCTTATAATAATGTAAGTGAATTATGGAGTAAACAACGGAAATCCTCTACAATGGAAGGATTTGTGACTGCAAATTGGGTTCCGTTGTTCAGAACATTTACTGTACATTTCTCAGGACAAATCAAAATTTTCAATTTATTTTTCTTCTATATTTTCATGCAAAGTTCACCTGTCCAGCTTTTAATTTCAGACCTTTCCACAGCACGTTTGAGTAAAAACGAAGAATACCAATTAGAAAAAAAAATGTAAGAATTACAGTAGAACCTCTCCAAAATGACCACCTTTGGTGGTCTCTATACAGAGGTTCCTTTTGGTAGCTTTATGAAAGTTTGGGACTGTGAAAAGCAGTCTCAACAGAGAGGTGGTCTTAATTGGAGGTTTCCGAGTATACGCACTTCCTCAGCTGCTTTTTTTTCTTTCATATTTTCATGCAAAGTCCATCTGTCCAACTTTTGATTTGAGACATTTCCATGGCACGTTTGAATAAAAACGAAAAATCTCGACTAAAAATGAAAGAAATCTCGCCACGCACTTCATACTATTAACTTTATGAAAGTTTGGGACTGTGAAAAGTGGTCTTATTATAGAGGTGGTATCAATAGAGAGGTGGTCTCTATACAGAGGTTCATACTGTTATCTTTACAAAGGTTTGGGACCATGAAAAGCGATCTCAACAAAGAGGTAGTATCCATAATTGGAGGTTTCCTCCGAGTCTACGTACTTCCTCAGCTGCTCGAGCATGTCTGTGGCTGTCTGGGGGTCGCCGTGTCTCAGCTGGAAGTTTGCGTTGGCCCTGATGAGGCCGACGAGGCAGTCTGAGGCGGGGGCGTGCTGCTGGTACCACGCGATGGTGCTGTTGAGGACGTCGCTGGCGGCCGCCTGGTCCTCCTGGCTCAGGTACAGCGTCACCAGCGCAGACACCTGGGGGTGTAAAACGCAAATGTATGTGCCGTATAATCGTGTACAGTAGAACCTCTCTATTTGGACCACCTTTGAGACCAGTGTTCGGTGGTTATAACCGAAAAATTGCTATTTTGTGGGTCTCCCGGGGGTCGTGGTTGATCTCGTGGTTGATCTCTGATCTAGGTCCATGCCCCCCTATACGACCAGTGCGGACACCTGCAAACACGGGGTCGTAAAACGTAACAAAAGCAGATCCAGGGGGGCGCAGGGGCACGCACCCCCCCCCCTTTTCCCTCCAAAAGACTTCATTTTCGTAGGGTTTGTGGCATGTCCACCATCGATTGCGCGTACGAAACCCATGAAATCCCACAAGCGCGTCCCCCCTTTTCCAAAAAACCTGGATCTGCCATTGGTAAATGTATATGTTTGCAGTTGTAATTCACTATTGTCTTCTTTGAGCTATTTGAAATTCACACCAGGTCACCCTTGTCACACTATATTGTCAGTGGTGCATGCAACACTTGTTATCATACTGCATGGTGGTCATAACTCACATAAGTATATACAGTGTATACTCATCTACACTTGGTTTATTATGTACTACTGTAAATGACCATATAAATGGCCATTTTTGAATAATAACTCTATCAGCCTTTGCACGTACTGTATAAGAGTCTTGTCATTTAGTGAACAACATGTGGTCTCAATTTTATTTCATCTATAATAAGAATATGAAATTTGATAATTGAACAACCAAAATAAAGAAAATAAAATAAAAATGTGTGCTCGCACTGTAATGACCAATTTACATGTGACCATGACTATTGCAAAAGCTAAAAGCTTATGAAAACTTGAAAACCTTCTAGAAAAATAATTCTTTTTAATTTCAATCTAAACATTCAAAATTACGGACGGATGAATCTCAGCCAGAACTCACCACTCCAGGTTTGTAGGTGTACTCGTCCAAGTCTTTCAGGGTATCGCAGGCTTTGTAGACCTGACCTTGACCCAGATAAAGCTGTGCCAAGGTCAGCTTCAGGCTGACAGAGTCCGGCTGCTTTTGGATCTGCTCCTAAAATCGAAAGAGGGAAAATCTGAGAGACAACAGTTAATTAATCAATCAGTAATTATATATTTGGGCAGGCCTCAATTATTCAGAGGGTGTGACCTGGCTGCCCAGTCAACACTTTCTATAAAAATGACAACTAATTTTGATGAAAATTGATTTTAAACTTGCTATGTCTGAATAATTTTTGGTATTGTCAATACCGATATCAGAGATTTCTAACTGAGTCGGGTGTTTTGGTGCTTTAATTTGTTCAGAAATCCTCTCGAAATATAATAAACAGAAAATATCACTGATAATCTAATAACTACCATGAGAAATTACATTATTACATAACTTTTGGATCATGCCAGTCCTCTAGACTTTCGAGGATGTAGCATCATCTTCATGAGCCCAAATATAAAAAAACTCAGTTTGTCACATGACCGCCAGTATGGCAGCCGTCATGTGACAGCAGAGACGATTAAAGGATGAACTTCACTTGGCCTGATGAAGACAATGCGGCATCACCAAAAATATCTAGCTGCCTAGCAATGGCAGGTTCGAAACGTTATCTAACAATATTCTCATAGTTATTAACAATAAAGCCCAGATGTGGCAGCGCATGATGTCAGCTTGTCGCGTTTTTCGTTTGGTTAACCTCATTATCATACGTTCATCTTATGCATTTCACCGTTCATTTTGTGTGACGATCCATGTCTAGTTAGGCTGGTACTGCTGTTATTGCAGTATTGGGCAAACAAAAGCGAATCGACTGACATTTCTCGTCACATTTTGATTCATTATTTGATGTTATTCATCTTGCATATTCAGTCACCAGACCTGGCATTACCAGCCCTGCCACATACACCTACAAGAGGGCGCCATATAGCAAAAATGTCATTGGTGATTTGCCCTAAATCTTGAGCGTGAATTGTGAATTACCTGTATTTACATGCGTGAAATGTGATGCAACCAATTCAATTACAAATTCTTGTGATTGGTGAAAGACAATGAAATGTATTGGTGACTGGTGATTTAGGAGTAAAAATGTTAGTGAATTGATTTCCATGAAGGCTATATATCCCCCTGCTACGAGGCGAGCTATGTTCCGGTCGTGTGAATGCACAAAACACATCATAATGTTTCTGTCCAAGCCTACTTGTTCGCCCACTGATCATAACCTTAACAGGATTCATCTTAACGGAGTGGACTCCACACTCTTGAAAAAGACAAGCAGTTGTGGTTGTCAAAATATTGAGTCTATATATTTGTAAATTGTGACAGTTGCTGCTATGAAGAATGTACTGTATTATATGAATTAACACAGCTAATGAATTTGTTCAACAAAAAGAACTCTGCCTCAAGGCCGTGGTGCTGTTACCTGCAGCGTCTCTCGCGCCCGGTCGACCTGCTTCTCCTTGCAGAACTGCGCGGCCTCGATAAGCGCGGGGCGAGCGCTGGTGCCGCCGTAACGCTTCCTCAACTGCTGCGCCACGCGCCGGCACTCCTCACCCTGGGGGGCAAACGCACCAGATTGTTATAAGGGTAATGGTATATTATAAGGGTTTTAGCAGATTAATATTGTGAAAGGTCTCCGGTTCAATCCCCGACATCTCCACCACTGTTGTAATGTATAACTCGATATTGTATCTATCTTTATTATTCATACAACTGAAGCATACAATCAACCACTCATCTCTTATACAAAGCTACCACCATCATCCAGCCCTCTAGACTCACTCCAATCTGAGTCTAGAGGTGTAGTCTCTTTTCACACTACCACAGGGTTATGGTCTGTTATAGTGTTGAGATTACGCTCTCTCTGCACGAGTGGTGTCTTTGTCTGCACAAGTTCGCTGGCGCTCACTTTAACACTCCTTGCCGTGAGGGGGAAACAGTGCAGATTGTAGTCTACTATTCAGGAGTACTGCTAGATTGTAAGAATCCTTACATTGAGCTAAAAATCTTATTTTGTCATTGCACAGACTTATCATTGGCATTCCTCGCCCTGCAGCAAACGCCACGTGAAATTGTAGTCCACTAGTCAGGAGTACCGTAACTACTATTTTGAAAAGGATACTGTGGTATCGAAACATGTAAAAAGAATTAAAAAAAATATATAAAAAAAAATGGACCAACAGGTATTTATGCATTATAAGAACACTTTAGACCACATTAGAAGATAGGCAGCAAAAATAGAACATAGAGTAGAATCGAATGCGACCATATGCTGCATACCGAATTTCAAGAATCTTATGTACACAATTAGTGTAGCTGGTGGCATGAATGAGGAGTACCTGGTTTGTGTACATGTAGAGCAGACACTGGTTGAGTTCGATGTCCTCCCGCTGTTTGGAGACCAGCTTCTGGTTAACCTGGTTTCCCGTCGCAGCCTTCATCTTCTTCTTCGAGTCAAACACATTCTGGTCTTTGTTGATGGTGACAATGTTGTTTGAAGCTACCGCCGTTACTGCCAGGTCGGACGGTCTGAGACATTGAACGATGATGTTAAAGGCGTTATTACAAAAAACATTATTTTCTTTGTATTACGTGTTCATGTTTCGATTTTGGGTTATCTTCCATTATTCCTACATCTATACAAAATTGCCAAGGTTAGTTTGTATTGGGACAAAAATTTCTAAAAAGCATTTTTGTCCAATTTGGATCAATGTAGCTTCTTTAATATCATGATGGACATCTAATGAAGCTATTACGAGTTCATAGAATAGTACCCTTAAAAAGACTTTCACTTTAAGTTTTCATTTAGATTAGAACCGTTTTCCTTACTTGTTAATATACCACGATATCTAGCTTTACCCAACGATTCAGATATCACTTCATGAAAATCCCCATAAAATTTGCACTAACCCATTCAATATAAGCTGGGAAATTTTAACACATACCTTCCTTTTAGTACTTGGTTATAGAGTTTGTTGGCTTCAGAATTTTTTCTCAACTGCTGAAGACAATAACCTTGCTGTACTCTAATAACAAAAAAATACATTTCATAATATTAAGTAATAAATCAGATAATAATTCAATAATCAACTAACTTTCAACAATCACTAGGCCTATTATTTAATTAATCGCATACGCTTCTAGTCACAGTCAAAACCATTATATCCAAAAAGAAATTAGAAAATCAATTACTAAGATAAAATATCACAATCTACACTAAACTTTCAATCAAAAGAGTACATTCTAACGCTTCATAGCAAAATATGTATCTTTATCAAATATTTCATTTCCAAATTTATTATATAGACACTCACTCTATTGGAACTTGAAAAGCCTAAATGACTTATGCCAGAATGTTGAGTACAAAGTTGCTTTCACAAAAAAAAAATGCTACATACTTAATAACTGCAAGTTCCGAGTCAATTTCATCTTGAGTAACATCCGCATCATCTTCGAACATAGCAAGACATAAGCCTGAAAGACAAGGTCAATGTTCTTAGATCTGCTGACTGGCACTTTCAACATAAAAATGTAGGTTGCCACAAAATTTCTCATTTCAAATTCCCTGATTTTTTCCTGATTTTTATGAGGAGAAAAATTTCTTGTTTCAAAGCATGTAGCACATACAAAAACAATAAATTAATATGGGATCTTACATTTACAATTTAATCCAATGAAAGTAACAAACATTGTGAGAGCAATATCCCATGTGCCCAGGTCAAGACCAGAAACACTCTTGAATCATTTCCTTTGTTTTCCCTGATAATTTACAGCAAAAATAATAATCCAGGAAATTTTCCTGAATTTAGGGCCCAATGTTAAATTCCCTGGATTCCATGAGTGGTGGCAACGCTGACAATTATATTGAGAACAAGCATTTTGCAATATAATTCCGGATAATACCATTTTACCATGTTAAAGGTTATGCTCAGTGGCTGAACAAATATTCTTTTCTCTTTAATAGCGGTACAGGCTGGAATAAGAGTACAGGGTGGCAATTTACGGAAAAATAAATAATAGTACACATTGGAATAACAGTACAGGGTGGCAATAAATTTTGAATGCTAGCACGAGTATGCAGCTTCATTAAGAGTATTCCGAATTATAATAAAATGCTTTAACAATGAAATGATTTGTTATCATTAAAAGAAATAGTCAATACATTTTATGTAATCTTTAATGGCACTCAACTAACATGTATGACACATATGTGCAGTGTACAATCTCAACAATACAAAACGTAACATTCAATAACGTCTTAAAAACAACGCTTAAAGAAAACCATAAACCTAGATATCTGAACTTAACAGCAGACAAAAGTAAACCTTCCATTTTTTATTTCTAAACAAACAGACAATAACGCAAGGTGAGTAACATACTACGGTAGATAAATAAAGAAAATACACCTCCGTGAGATGGGACCCCTCCTGTGATATGGCCTGACAAACACGTGCAATAAAAAAAATGCTGTATCTCACGGGAGGTGCATTTTATATTTATCTCATATCATTCTTATAGTGGTATTAAAGAAGTTTTAGACATTTTAGTAAACTTGTATTTATCAGAATCTTTTCTAGAATATTTTGATATTTTCCTACACATTTGAATTGCCCTGATTAACAAGAGGAATAGAGGATGCTCGTTACAACAGTATAGTTGACAATGACATAAGTTGTCATATTAGATTTAAGTTTTTATGGAAGGTCAAAGAAGGTCTATTTGGCAAGTCTATTTTCGCCACTATTAAAATGTGTGGATTCCCCGATCTGAGCTCATATTAAACAAAGCATTGGAGCATACAAAATCAATACTGTCAGACCGCTGTGTGCATGTGGTGCCTTTTAGTCTATGCCAAATATGGCGTCAAAACGGTAAGCTATGTTTCAAAATCTCTTGGGAAATGGATAATTTCATCATGATATTGTAAATCAACTGACATGGTTTGACACTGACATTTGCATATGCGTCAGCTTGACCCATGGTACATAGTAGACTGAAATAATGTACACGTTTGTTAAATAACCGAAATTTTAATAAACGTACAGGTTGGAATAAGGTCGTACTGGGTTGTATTTTTTTTATAAATTAAATACCCATACATGTACGCTTATTAAAGAGTATGCTTGTATAGAAGCAATTTGATTTGGTCAGTGTATTCTGAAAGTTTCTTTCATTTATTCGGCGTATTAAAGTATGTAAAACAATTCAAATAGTGTGCAATAAGAGGCCAGTATAAACCTATCAAAACAGTGAAAGCGGGAAATGTAAACCGAATGATTTTCGTCAGACGTAACTTGCACGGTGCAGAAGATACGTCTGGCCAAAATCCTTCGATTATGCAATATCACATGACATTGTGTTTTAGTTAGCAATAAGGCATGGTATTTTTAAAGGTGTAAAACTAATAAATGTGAAGAATACAAATATTATTTTCTTTACACTTGCAATGGAAAAGGCAGTGTTCACAGATACTGGGCTTTACAGAACAAATATTATTTAAGCCGAGCATTATCTTTAAGTCAGCACTGAGAGACACTGCTTTCTTTATTGAGGAAATCAAATTAAACTATCAGAAAAAGATATTAAATCTTCAAAAGTACATGAGTGGGAAAAAAACTGACAATTAAAATATGTTAAAATTTACCTTCTGCCTTTTTGAGCTTTTCCAAGGCCTCCTCATACTGTTCACTGCCAATGAGGAAGCAGGCAGCATTATAGCAAAGTTCATACGTGTCCTCACGGAGCCCGTATTCTTCCTAGAATAATTAATTCTTATAATAAACACTAAAGTTGGATATTCCATACAAACTATCCAAGCATTGACAGCCCACTACTCATCATTTTAAACTATCTCAATGGAAAAAAAACCTCATCTTTCACTGAAAAATGGATGAAGAAAAAATACAATATTGTTCATTTCCCATTCTAAACTTTAACTATGAAAATCACTTATAAAATGATTTCAGTTTGTAAAAATACTACGAAAATACATATTCAAATCATTCTTTATACTATTTTATCTAAAACATTAATTTGCATTTGGAACAGTTCATTGATTTGGTAAGACAAAGGTGGAATAAATTAAACCATAACAAAATAAGTATTATGATAGCCACTTACAATATCTCCACTTCCCCAGTTTTGCAGAGCGGCCATCACAGCAGACAAGTTCGTCTCTCGCTCCTCCTCAAAGTCATCCTTTATAGGTATAAAAAGTCTAAATCAATACATTCATTCTAAAGTCTGAGAAAGTACTGAAAGCACAAACATTCTATATATAGTGAAATTATGTACCGTAAAAGATCTTATTTTATTTACACGTACGTATTTTATTTACACGTACTTATCAATCATATTTCTTTAAGTGTAAATTTCTTACATGAGTGTTTTTAACCAAATCTCTGTAGATCTCAAAGCACTCTTCATATTCTTCCAGTCTATAGAGCTAAGAAAAATGAATAAAGGCACGATTAAAACATGATGACATCTTTGCTGTAATATTATTCAAGTGAATTGTATATATATATAAATCAATAATAGTTTTGTAAAATTTAGTAATTATTTTCTTTCAGACTTCTACCAATTGATTATGGTCAATAACGTAACAAGAAAAAAAAAAAAAACTTGAGAAACAAAATGAATCCAATGTGTTAAGATATTTTGCAGATTGACAATAACAAACAGTAAATAACAACCAAATCAGGCATTATAATGGCCAATATACAATGTATGACTATTACAAAATACATACGACTTGTCCAAGAAGTTCTTTACAGTTGTCATCTAAGTCTTCAACACCTCGTAGAGTTTTCAATGATTCTTTGGTACGATTGAGGCGATATTCACAGTATGCTTTTTCGAACACAATTCCTCTGAAAGAAGTACAATCATCAAAATAAATGTATGTAAATCATCAAAATAGATGCATTCAGTGCACTGTTGGGCTTCTGTCATAAGAACATAAATTATCGTAAACTAACGTGTATAAGAGGTTAATTGTGATTCATATAATTAATTTTATTAATTAAATCACCCAGTAACTTTCCTAGCTTTGAATTCATCTTGGTGGATGAAATCAACACTGACAGTAATTCACAAACTACACTGTCGAATTACAGTAAACATTGAATAGATACAAAAATACTAAACATACTCGGCTAATGATGAATTTTTATGTATAGCAGTGAGCGCATCATCAAATCTGGACAGCTGGATTAGTGAAACAATTTTGCACAGGAAAGCTTTTTTATCAGTGGGTGCTTCTTGTAGAACTGCAAGAAATGAGATAGAATCAGATTAATCAGTAGTTACACCTACATAACAATTGAAGTAGGGCTGGTTGAAAGCAACTGAAACTACAGTTGAATAATCTTTGACTATCATTAGCCAGGTCTTGTCATTCAGCATTAAGATTTATGCAAACTCGTTTTCAACACTATATTATTCTGCTCCATGGTACCAACATGGAGACATCAACTGCGCAGATATGGTATGTGAAAAAAAATTGTGAGAGTTTGATTGACATGATAATGGGCAAAACAAACCTGACCTCTACACATGTACATGTAATGATAAATCTGACTTCTTGTCAAGTATAATTTTTCCTGCCAGCTTAAGAAACCCAATCAGTAAAACCTGTTAAAACATCTTGGTAACAGGTAAACATTAAATAAATAGTACCAAAGAAATAATAAAGATTATTTTTTTCATTATTAGCTGAGGATGTGTTGTATAAACACAAAATACATTCTTTTTTTGGTACAATTTATTTGATAGTAAAACCTGTGTCTTAAAGTTCTGTCAGAAGGACCCCAATAGAAATATAAAGAATTTTGTTATGTGGTATTGTAGAAATTGTTTCAAACAATAGCTACGTTTAAAATATTTACTGGATTTCGATATGATCACTTCGGTTTCTTTATTGTTTTTTCACATCGTTTCTGTTACGAACTAAACAACACTGTTTTTGTTGGTTCTGCAAGTTATTGATTTTCTTTTTGCTACGCTAAAGTTATGTGGTTTCTCCTTTTTATGCTTAAATTACGCATTTTACAGAGGTTTCCCGTATTAAAAAGAATTTCCGTAACTTAATAAGCATGCCAGCAATTTTGACAGATAAATAAATCGGTGTCTAAACATCGTCATCACTTAACGCCCGCGTTGTCATTGTCTCTGTGCCGGAAATGTCACAAAAACACCCATAAAAATCTCAATATTTAATATGTACAAACAAGTATCAAAGACGGATGCCACACGGGGATTTAGCAGGAATTATTCTGTTCTTACAATTTTGATGTCCATTTCATTAATCACAAGTTTCATAATTTTGGTTAATTTGGTGATCGGACAGTTCCAAAGAACCAACATGATCATAGAGTATGAAATGTTTTGAATTATTACATTGTATTACGCTAATTCCTCCAATTTCGTCACGTTTGTTTATCAAAACCTGAAATGCAACGAGATATTTAAAAAGTGCTTATTTTGGTATCTGCAAACAGCAATGGAAAATCGGAAAATTGCCAATCAATAAGTGATTACGTAAATTGCGCGTGACGTCACGAGGTCAGGTGAGATAAAGTTGTGTATTGGGCATGACTTTTCTATACAGTATATATAGTAAAACTTGGCGAGAAAAATGCTTAAATAACTTTGCTAATCATAATCTGTGATTTAAAAATTTAAGTTCCCACTTATAGGAAAGGTGTAAGAATGCACAGCTAAAAGAAGAGATTAATTTGGCATTAAACCCATCTGGTCTAAAGCCTACCATATGGTCACATTGCCGAGCACTTATGATCAGTGTTAAATCAAGATAGTACTGCAACATTAAATTTACTAAGATTTTGCACTGGCAGATATTTCCTGACGTAAAGAAAATAAACATGTATGTAAACAACACTGTGTAGTGGAGATATAATTATAAATAAAATTGTGACGCCAGTATGATGTGGCATATGGCGATAATCAGGGTTGGAAACTTGGTTCACTACAATAACTTTCAAAGTGTAGATCAGAACGGCATACAAGCCATACTATTATGTTAGCTTACTTTTGTTGCATAACTTGATTGCTCTTTCATAATCTCCTTTTTGACCACACACTTGTAAATCAGCAAATAATGCTGAAATATTAGACCCTTGGGACATTTTGAGGAATTCTGGGATTTTGTCAATGCGAGTTTGAGGGGACGGCGGCGATATTTGTCATTGTTTGATAGGAATGCTGTTTTCTAAATTAGACGAACCGTTTTTGTAAAGGTACGGCGCATTAGTTTCATTAGTTGGTGGGCCACAACTAGCAGTACAACCTCCATATAGCATTCGTCCGTCCCGCTGAAAGAGGACGTTATGATTCCCTGTTGGAGATTGCTAGCAGTACTGCTTATCTGGCTCTGGCATCGCACCAACGGGTTGTGCGCACTATGGTTGATGGTGCTTGCTGAGCAGACTCTTGAATGATGCTGCAGAGTCAGCTGACGTAATGGATTCGGGGGTACTGTTCCATTCGATGATTGTGTGAGACGTGAATGAATACTTGAATTCGTTAGTGTTTGATCTTAGTGTCTCTAGTTTCCTTGTGTTGGTATCCTCTCCCCTGGCTGGACGTTTCAAATACTGAAGATTAACGTCCGCCATAGGCACTGCCACCTGGCCATGGAGTATTTTGTACATGAATCCCAGTCTCTGGATATGGCGTCTGGTTTCCATGGGTTCAAGACTTAGTTGATTCAGCATGGATGTGACGCTGGCAGTTCGGGAGTATGATGACAGTACCCACCTGCCAGCTGAGCATTGCAGTTTCTCAAGTTTACATGAGTTCCCCTTGGTGTGTGGGTACCAAATTATGGAAGCATACTTCATACCTGACCGCACTAGGGCAATATAGGCCAGCTTCTTGCACTTAGCTGGTGCGCCCCAGAGATTGCGGTGTATAAAGCCTAGTTTGCGCAATGCTTTGGCTGCTACTTGGTCGATATGGTGGTCCCATTTCAGGTCGTGGTCGAGGTAGACCCTGAGATACTTCTCGCTGGTGACGCTTCCTAAGATGGTGTCACACAGCTGGTACATGTGAGTCAGAATGCTTCTGCCTCTGCCAATGTGCATCGTGTAGCATTTGCAATTGGATGGGTTGAAGACCATACCCCAAGACTTGGCCCATGACTCCAGCCTTGCAAGGTCTTGTAATACTACCTGGTCTTCGATGCTGTGGATGACTCTGTACACCAGGGCATCATCAGCAAAGAGCCTCACCTTGGTACCAGGATTGACGACGGATGGCATGTCATTTATGTGTAGCAGAAATAACAGCGGTCCCAGCACGGTACCTTGCAGGACTCCTGACGTAACCAGGGAATACTCTGGGAATACGTGGATTTAGTCCCGTCACAGAGAACAAGCTGGCGGCGGTCAGTCAAGAAGGACTCAATCCAGCTTAACACATTGCCATGAATTCCATAAAGGTGTAGTTTATTCAGGAGACGTTTATGAGGCACAGTATCAAAGGCCTTGCTGAAATCGAGGATTCCAATGTCAACCTGGCGATTGGCGTCCCGGTGCTGGAGTACTAGTGGCTCGTTTGTGGTGAGGAGGAGTTGTGATTCAAAGGAGCGGCCTTTATGAAACCCGTGGTTAGCAAATGCCTCCTTAGACAGATTGAGTTAATAATGTTGTTTTTTGATACATTTGACATGTTGCTCCTAATAACTTATGATTTTACAATCATTAGTATTCGTTTTGATAAAATACCAATGCCCATAAAAAAGTGCACTGCCATATATGATTGTAACTTTTATATCTCCCCTGCAAAAAAAGACCACTGCATAAGCTTGCAGGCTCTATCACCCGTGCGTTGACAGCCAAAATTAGCTACTCAGAAATATCTATTAGGCTGTTATGGTGTGAGTGTTAAGTAAACAGATTGTTGGGTACATTTCACGAGAGCAAATATGAGAATTAATTGATTGTGAGGAAATGGAATACTGCACATAGATAAAAATGTATGTAAATTTCGCCTCCCGGCTCATGTACTAATTCAAATGCCTCAGCAAGCACTATTTATGTGGCATAAAAGGTTGAAATGAGATGAGATTCACCTGGGCTGTCTCTTTAAGATGCCCTTAGCGTCCAAGTGCCCTTGAATGTGTGTGCACAGTATGTGCTCAGTTAGCTTGCAGACAATGCAAGTCAGGGACACCGGGCGATAGTTCGCTGGTACACTTCTTCCTCCCTTCTTGAACAAAGGGTTCACCCATGCGTCTCTCCACACGTCGGGTAGTTGACCTTGGCTAAGCGTCTGGTGGATGATGTTGGTCACAACGGGTGTTATGTCATCAGCCAGTTCCTTGAGCAGACGAGTAGGGATCTCATCCGGACCTGAAGCTTTACCTGGATTGAGATTCTTCAACAGTTTAAGTACTCCAGCTTCAGTAACGTGCAGAGGATCGTGCAGAGTGTATGAGGGTCCTTCCAAGCCCATGTCGGCTGTATCAGGCTCGTCGACAATGAACACAGAGCTAAACTGTTGGCTGAGTATCTCGGCCTTGGTAGCTGGATCTGAGTGGAGCTCGTTCCCCTTCAGAGGTGGTGATATGCCCTAGTTGTCTTGACGCTGGCTTCTGATGTAAAGCCAGAAGGGTCGTTGTCTTTGAGACCTTGACTCTTGAGCCAACATTTTGTTCACATACTGCCAGTGCGCTATCTTGAGGGCCTTCTGGGATTGTTTCTGGTAGGCCTCAAACTCCTTCCAGTGTGACTTGTTCTTCTTAGCCTTGGCGTAGAGTCTTCCCTTCTTCCGGCCCATGCGGCGGAGGGTTATGGTAATCCAATGTAAGTGAAAGCGCCCACCATCGTTCTTCTTTGGGACGTGCTCCTTCATCAGGTAAGTACTTCATGTGTGTTTCAAATGCACTCCAGTTCTCTTCAATGCTCCTAGTCGGGGCTGCCTCATTGAACTCGGTGGAGAACTTCTAAGAAGCCTCGTGCATAGCGTTCCAGTTGGCTCATGACCAGATCTACTGCTTCTCTACTCCTGTTTGAAATTCAAGGAAACCTTGAGTATCAGTGGTTGACGGGTGCATGTCAAGTATGGAGAAGATAACTTCTTCGAGGAAGGGGAATGGGCCTGGTCTAAATCTCAATATCCTGTCATAATTTTAAATTTGTCACCTATTTTTATGGGCGATGCTGCACTTTTACAAATCATGTTTTCACCTGCTTTGCATGAAGGTCAGTTGAACATGTTGATAATTCTAATAAAATATTCAACTTTGTCACATTCACATTTGACTTTTTTTCAAATTCGATCAGAATATACAGTATAACCTTGTCAACTGGACACGTTGTAAAGCTGAATGGATATTTGAAAAATCAAAATATTCCGGTGAGAGAGGGCTTGGGTGGCCATATGTACCAAAAAACATGCATGTAGGCAATCATGATCACAATGGATGATGATAGAAGATATTCATGAAATGCCTATATAGACCATCTCATATTCATCACTTAGGTTTGAATTTGAAGTTTTACATTATACACCTACATATTCTTATGACGATAATTCGATGAACATCATTTTATAGTCTGAGTATTAGACATAGAACTGTATATTTTATGACAAAATCAATGAAAACACAAACTTTTGCTTGTTAGCATAAGACCAAATCAATCCTAGGGAAGATGAAAAATATGTCTCCACCATAGTCTACGCCCATGTGTGTCCAGTTATACATGATCCTAGCTATAGCGCACCTATTAGGCAGCTTGGCTAGATCATGCATGCCTTTTATGTTATAGTAACTCAGAACATTTAGGGATCATTCACAAATGACTTCATCGTGGAGAGGTGGGGGGGGGGGGTTGGGGGAGGGGTTGGAGAAAATGACGAATGATGATGGGGGAGTGGGGCCGGTGTTGTCCATGGGAACATGACGTCATCTCGGACTGTGGGGTTGGTGTAAAAGTTAGGAGGACGGAGTCACAAAAAAGCTGAAACTCGATTACAACATTTAAGAGTCAGCTATTTACCAACTCATAGGCAGAACACGCACCCTCCATCATTCATGTATTGCCCCATATTTGGGGCTGGATTATTTGTAAATGTAAATGTAAATGTATTGGTTTATAGTCTCAATGAACAGCTCATGCCGTTTTCTAGCGACTTTACATCTACACCAGGTCAGTGGCACTATTTTCACACTACATATATCTTTCTCAACTCCCTGGGGAGCATACAACACTGGCTGCATACGGCATTGCTGCTATTGCGCACACGTGCTTAATACCCACATTTGTGACCTGTACCTATGTAACGTGTAGGTACCACGGAGCAGTGTGCAACCTGTTAGAGGTAAGTTTGCTCAACACTTACCATCAGACCCGACCGGGAATCGAACCCACGACCTTCTGTTCACGAGTCCAACTCCCTATCCCCTCGGCCACGGAAGCATAGACCTGAACCAGAACCAGAATAGACATTGTACCCTGTCAATATATTGGTTAGTATTACTAGGTCTTCCTCATCATATATAAAGAAATTAGGGAGTGTTTTATTACATATTGCAACCATTCCTGCTTGTCTTGCCACTGAGTTTTAGTTGTATACGACTTATTTCCTAACGTACTCTGTATGAACTCTAACTAAAGCAGCAGGTATAGCATTGGGATCTTCCAATGCCCATATTTTCCCTGTCAACATATAAGAGAACAATATGGTGTCCACTTACTTTATCGAATACGAACATCATTCGTCGAGCGGAATTTTAAAAATTTGAATAAAAATCTGTTTTATTTGGTATAATGTCTTTTCTCTGCGCTTTTTATTTGTCCTCAATATAATTCAGTTATGTGCGATTAGCTCTACAAATGTTCATTGCTCTGCCAAGATTGCTTTACATCATTTTTGTAACAGAATGAAGCGTCATTCAAATTATTGCAGTTGTCGCAACGTGATTATCGCTCAAAGCGTCGTGTAATAAACAATGTAAATGAATGTTGACTCATCGGTATATTTATTCTCAGTGACGCTATCATGTCACCGCAGACTTAAGTAACATTGTGTTCTAGGATACGTAAGAGATGCTCTAGCTACTGTTGTATTTAAAGAATTGAATATGTGCATATCTAGAGCGCATTGTCAAATATTTCGTAATACATGGCAAGTATT
Source organism: Streblospio benedicti (assembly GCA_019095985.1). Classification (NCBI taxonomy): domain Eukaryota; kingdom Metazoa; phylum Annelida; class Polychaeta; order Spionida; family Spionidae; genus Streblospio; species Streblospio benedicti. The sequence continues at coordinate 16,750,458 of CM032668.1, read as the reverse complement.
GCAGCAGTAATTCTGACAGACTGTCAAGACACGGTTTTTGTTGTTTTTTCTCACTGCGGTAGTGTGTATAGTTTACCTGGGATAGCTTCTGAAATACGATTCTAGTTTTGCATTATAATTGCGTGGAACAATGTCAACAGTGTGGAAAAATGACTACTACATCAGTGTTCTGCACAAGCAGCGCCTTGGCGTCAATGAGGCTAAAAAATCTTGAATGGCGCAAATAAAATATGCAAATGGGGTCAGCTGGCGCAACCTTTGCTAGCTGTAGACAAAAATCAATACAACTCTAGTCTAGACTTTCAAGGTTGACAGCTACCCCCTTTTCATTGCTTACTACTGCATATGATAAACAGACACATTATGCCACTGATCTGATTTGACCACAACTCAATGACATGCTGAGCGTTTTGCTGCACCTATTGACCTGACATGCTTAGGGGTATAGCTGTGATCTAGGGCAGGGTCAATGTTAATGACCGACATGTGGATTGGCATCCTAGGCCTAGGTTGATTTCTGTAGAATATTAATTTATACAGTTAAATAGGCTAGAATAAAACAGTGGGAAGGTATTACTTGAATATTTAAAAATTAAAAAGCAGAGAAGAATTGTCAGTCTAGTGTTGATACATTAATTATGTTATCTTTAAAATCACTGTATTCATGAAAATCTTATTTACTTGATGTTTATAACTAATCCTGTTGCTTCACCTATTTTTGTCATTTTATTTAGGTTTTGTTCAAATTATCCCTGATTCCCCCTTGTTTCACAGAAATTCCAACTACTTTTCACAAATCCCACCTATTTTTCAAAACCAGTAAATTCTGAAATGACCCCACCATTTTTAATCATTGGCGTCATTTGTCCCCACCATATTCAATCCTGCGCAGAACACTGCTACATGTATATTATTATTAACAGTTCATTATACATTGTATGTCCATGAATACATTGCGTGCAAATTGACATATATATGTGAAACTTTTTTTCTGCATGCCTGTGTCAAGAAATTTTAAATTTAAGAAATTGCTAGTAGTGACAGTTTCTGGCAGGTTGTTGGCTACTGTCAGAATACATACTGATTAGGTGTAGAGTTCGCACTCAGTCTGCAAAAGGCATTGAAATTCATTTTCATTCAAGATCCTGGAAAAGTCATTGAATTTTGTAGCGAGTCATTGAAAAAATGAAATTTTGTAAAAAGTCATTGATACGAGATACGGATACAAGAATAATCATACTTGTCCATAGGAAGGGTATTCTGTAAAATATACCAGTCCTAAATAAGATTTAGATGTCCAAATCAACAAACTCAACATGAATGCAATTAAAACTGTTTTATGAGGTGACTGCTGAGAATAAAAGTATATTTTTACTGCTCTAGATGCCCTTCTCGGACGATAGGACGGGTACAATTTGTGGCCCTGTAGTCTGCAATAGAAATAAAAATTTGGAGCAAGTTTAATAGAATGTATTATGTTGAGCGCTACAGAAAGGGAGCTCTCCTACCGGTTGTGCCAATAAATGTATAGCACAATCTGCCTCATTGAGGGCTGGAGGTCATCTGTACTGACAATTATGTACAGTGTGCACTCTGACAGTAGTTACCATTAAGTGCTGATTTTAGATTTTAAAATTTACTGTTGGAAGAATTAATTCTTCAAAACCTCATTAAATGATGGTATATGGGAGGTGGAGGGGGCGGGGTGTATCTTTTTCTACAAGATGATCAATGCAATACTTATCAGATTTTATTTAATTGCAGGTCGAACGGAAATGAGAAGAAACGTCCTTTGGTAACATTAGCAAATGTATACCAAGTGTCTTGCACAAACTATCAGCATTTATAGTAAAATATAGACAGCAATCCATTAGCTGTAAGCAAACCTATTTAAGTCATGGAGGAAGAAAATAGTGAATTATATGCACAAACGTCCGTGCAGTATATGATGCAAACTGAAGATGGTACAATGGTTCCGGTGAAGATGAACGAAGATGGTCAATATGTGTTACAAGATCATGGTACTGAAGATTCTGCTCCAGACACACAATATGTGATGGAAGATGGTACTCCAGTTTCAACTGAGGAAGGTAATGAAAGCATGCAGTATGTCGTTCAAAATACTGATAAAGTGCAATTGCCAGCTGGTGATGGAGATGCTCAAACTGACAGTTATCAGAATGCATCTGAAAATATAGAAAGTGACCTTGGTATGAAAACTGTTGATCAAAATTTTCAAGATCCCCAAGATACAGGAACTGAGGACACCACCCAGTATATAATGGATCCTAATACTGGAACAATTTATGCATTGAAAGATGGAACTGCAACTGTTTTGGAAGATCCTTCCAATGTAGTCATTAATGAACCTGCAGATGGCTTTAATCTTCCTACACAGACAGCACAGATCATTCCAGATCCTAGTGCTACCAGCACACAGCAAACTGTTCTTTCTCAAGATGGAGACTTGTCAACAAAAAGTGAACCTTTACAAATTTCCCCACCTGTATCAGCAATAGAAGAGGCAATGCAAAAAGCTAGTGATTTAGAACTTGAGAAAAACTCATCTGGTACCATATCAAGCCAGCCTATGGCAGATATTCCACCTGCTATTGTATCTGTTCTTCCGTCTACTATTGCATCTGTGTCACTTGCCTCTGATGAAAATGCAGCGAACATTTCTAAACCAATATCTCCCAATCCAATGAAGCCACCGTGTGGCGATATAACTCAACTTCCAGATGTAGTCACTTCAACTGTCACGTCAGACAATAATACGCCTACAAATCAAACAAGCACAAGTCAAGAGAGTAATGTTAAATTGTCACAGGGAAGTAAATCTGTTGCCTCAGATAAACAATCAAATACAGTGAAAAGTTCTATTGTGAAGGCAACAGCCCCAAAATCCAATCCTAAAAAGAGTTCACAGACTAAAACAATCTTTAAGTGTGAGCTTTGTGATTATCGGTCATCACAGAAGACAGAGGTATATCAACATCTTCTCAAGCTACATACTAAAGCTCATAATCATAAATGCAGCAAATGTGGTTTGAAGTAAGTTTTTGTGTTATCATTTTGCGAATTTAAAATTTCAATATTGTATGCATGTCTTTGATAACATAATTGGTAAATCTTTGAATTGTTACCTGTGTTCGAATCATTTCTGTTCATTAATTTCAGATTCATGAATGAATCGTCAAAACACAAACATGAAATTGCATGTGATTATGTGATTTTCGGCTGTGCACATTGCTCATTTACAGCTTCTGATAAGGTAGGATAAGATAAAAAATGCTCATAAAATGATTACTTAAAATTACGTATAGAGCTCATAAAATGATTGATGATAATTTTGATTGTTTTATAACTTGTCACAGAAAAGCATTTCTTATTATTGCAGCATATGACACTCATTTGAAAGTTCACTGGCAATACTGGCTGGCAAGTAGAAATATGAATTGGCCAAAATTTTGAAATATGAATTGGCCAAAATTTTCCCTGTGTAATTATATTTTCACGAGCTAATTTTTTGCTGGCCTGCGAACATGAAAAACTGAAAGTGTCATATGCAGTTATTGTATGTTATAAAAAATAATGAGAATTAAAAGCTCTTCTCTAGTTTTCTGAGACAAAAATGAAAAATATCTTAAAATTTTGATTACATGTGAGGTAGTTCTTGTAATAGCAAGTACGTTTTTGTAGGCGAGTCTCGTGGAGCATCTGGAGAAGTTACACAACCCCCAGCAGCATATATTGCGCTGCTCTGCGTGTAGTTTTACATCAACTAGTGATGAAGTATTGCAGAAACACATCCTTACGCATCACAAACAACAGGAATCAAAAACAGAGTAGGTCTACTGATAAAGCAAAGATTTATTTAGTTAGATTAAAGTTGCTATGTATGTTAAGTTTTTGATAGAAATTAGTAATTGAAATCTTTTGAGCTTTGAATAGATAAATACACCACATTCAGTGTACAGTACTGACTGTGTCAGAATGACACAGAAACAAAATACAGTACAGGTCCGCTTATCCGGACCCCTCGGGACCTTGATGAGATGTCCGAATTAGCGGGCGTCCGGATATCACGGTGGTGACCCATAACTATTCTGATAGACCATGACATGGGCGATAGTACGAGAATCGAACAAGTATCGAACGTTTTTGGCATATTTCTGGACTTATAAGTGACAAGTAACCTTACCTTCCGTTTATAATCAATATTCATTGAACATTTATCAAGATTATTATAATAATCAACACGTATTGACCTCTAGAAACAATATTTTTTAAGTTTCACTATCGGTTTATTATTTTACAATAGCATAACATAACGACCACGTGCTTCTAAACATGCATTGACCGCGAACTTTTTTGCCATAACGTTCTTAAATTAATTAATATCTTGCTTATTTTTCATCGGATTTTGAAGTTAAATACATGCATTTAACGAGCAAAAGGTCTAGATTACAAATATGATATTTATTTTACAATCAAAACAATCCATTATCCAGAAAACAACCGGTAACATATCGGCCCAATTCAAACCTTGTTAAAGATCTAGATCTAGATCTGTGACACGATTTAGTCTTTATCACCCCATAAAGGACCGGTAACGTACCTTAGATTATCAATAGAAACCGGGTGACGAGGCTAACGCTATTTGCTTCACTTGCCTATTCGCGATTTTTCCCCCTATTCGCAATTTTTTTCGGTGAAATTATTTTAATACGATGTCTGAGTTCGTAAAAAATGGGACCAAGATTTCATGTCCGGATAAAGCGGATTTACGGATAATCGGGATCCGGATATTCGGACCTATACTGTATAAAGAATTATATTACAATTTTTTACATATAAATTCGATTTCTTTTCATTGTGACTCTGTTTTTGTCTGTCTGCTTCACAAAGACCTGCACGTGGCAGTGGGGGGCTGTGGTACTGCTTAGGACTGGGCAGCCCACACAACCCCCTTGGGGCTATGTATTTGGGCCTCCTCGAGGGGCGTAGCTACAGCAGTGTTGATTCTAGAGCTCATATTCATGCAAATGACGCATATTATAAGCCATTTGCACACAATCAAATATCGAGGGTGTCACAGCAAACACAGATACAAAAAGTCTGACACATCTACAGACTTATGCGTCGTACAAAGTTTTTTGTGCTAAAACAACTATCTATTGTCACCTACCTCGTGTTTTGTTTATTCCAGAGCTGATTAGATTTTGGTGTACTTAACCCACTTTTGATGAAGTTACAATGTGTTTTATTTTCATTCTGATTATATGTGTAATCTTTCTACAATAGTCTTTATACATGTATGTATTTGAATTACTAATTTTAAAATTGATTGACCTAAAAGGGCCTGATCTAGGAGGGGGAGATTTTTGGCAACGACTACTTGTTTTGTTTCTGTGTCCGGCTGACATAGTCAGTACTGTATGTTGTTTATTTCTTATCTATTAGGATGATACTTGTTGCTTATTTGCTTATCTTTTGTATTTTTTCAGAGAACTTAAGACATATGAAGAGAATCCGTCAACTCCAACATCTTCGTCAAACTCATCTTCTATGATTATTGCCGATAGTCCAGGAGTGAATTTAGTCGAAAAATCTGACTATAAACAAAAAGAAATGCGAAAAGAGGAAAAGAAAAATCTTAGCTATGGTAAAAAAGCTGAAAACTCAGGAGTAAATTTATTTGAAAAATTTAACTCGAAACAAACAGAAATGCGAAAAGGCGAAAAGAGAATTCCTGGTTATGGCAAAAAAGCTAAAAACTCAGAAAGCACCAAGGTAAAAGAAGTGAAAGAATTTGACAGTATGAGAAAAGATGTAGCCAATGAAAATGATAAAATGGACACTTTGGCAAATTGTGAATCCAATAGAGAATCCAATAGACAAGAAGTTAAACCTGATAATGAGGAAATAAAACAAACGCCTGCAAATAGTCAAACTAGTGATAAAGATATCAAAAGTGAACCAAAGAGTGAAAGTCAAACTAGTGATAAAGATATCAAAAGTGAACCAAAGAGTGAAAAGATGGAAGATCCAAAACTCTTATCTAAACCAAGTATTTGTTTGTGGCGACTTGAAAAGATTACCTCAGTATCAGAAGCTGTTGAACTAATCACACAGAAGAAAATCAGTTTATCAAACAATCTCTTATCAAAGTTGAATCAACGTGTTCACCCTGATAGCTGTTATCGTACAATAAACACAAAAAGAAAGAGTACAAGTCAATATGCTAGACCAAGTCCGCTCCAAACTCCTCAAGCTAAGGTTAAGGCTCTCACACCAGTTAAAGTTGAACAAACAAAATCTCCAGGAAGTGCTGTAAAGAAAGTTGTTGAGAAACAATCTGTGAAGTCCGTGTTGAGTAAGAAGTCTTTGGAACGTGAGCAAAAGAAAATCTCAAGTTCTAAACCCGTCAAAAGGAAGCGTGTGATCAAACCATCTTTCCAGAATCGCTTGTATGCAAGCTACGGCTTGAGCCAAGATGAGGTGGAAGAGATGCCCGGTGATGATAACAGACGACCCAGGCGCAAACGCAAGGTAGAGTAAGATTTTTACAGTAGAAAAGTCTGAACTCGAATCGGGATAACAGTAAACTGCTCGAGATAGCCGATATTAGAGATAAACTGATGTTTGTTCATACTGTAGTCGAAGGGAAATAAATTAACCTCAAGATAACAGAAAAATGCAATATATGCAATATGAAAATGATAAATTTCTGCTGTAAATAGTGGTTATTTCATAATTTAATAGTCAGTATTTTTTCATAAACCCATCTTTGATTTTTCGGAATGTAAATTCTCAAGTTGTCGTGCACAATATCAATTTATTTAGAAACTGTGCAGCTTTTAGATGACTGACAAAAAGATATCATGGTTGAATTAAACCTTTCAACTGACAATCATTTTTGGTGAGTAGCAGTTTTGTGTATGTTGCTGCTCTATTTCAGCCAAAGCTTTTTGACGAAGATTTCGTCAATCCAGACTACATGGATGCCGAGTCTGCCCCACCGTCACCAAAGTCTGATATCTCTGTCGAAAACTATGAATCCGACGACATTGAGAAGTTTTCTGACGAGGACTTGAAGATGGAACTAAAGGCAGAAAAGAAAGGCGTCAAAAAAATTTCTGCAGCAGGTACTTGATATAAATGCTATTTATGAACAGCGACGTACGGTATTCCTTCTGACGTGTAAGGCATTCATGTACAATAGCACTAGCTGAAGAAAACAACAGAATGAGAATATGACATTGAAGAAATAGTACTACTAGTAGTAGTAGTTTAGTTTATTTATTTATGTGTCACCTGATATAATAAATCATAAAATACATCAATTCAAAATAAAATCATCAGCCGGTTATAAAACCTATGAGACACAGTAGTTTACAATAAAATAATCATTAATGAAATCACTTACTTTTTAATAGAATAGATATATGTATTTCTTATGAAATAACAATCTCTAATAAAAGCACCTAGTTTACATATTAAATTAGGATCATTCATAAAACATTGCAATTGTTCATATTAATATTAGGATAAAACATTTTAACTTGTTGCATAAAAACATTTCAGGTACCAGCATAAAGAGGATAATTAAACAAAAAGTGAATTTCATCTTCAACCTTATTACCATTGCAACATGGACATAACCTATTCTCTACAGGCTTCTGTAGAAACCATCTAATTTCAATATTTAGTGGCAGAGTGCTTGATCTGAACTGGGCTATAAAAGATCTGCAGGATTTTGACATATTTTTATTTACATAAATTTCTGTGTTATAACCATCTTTTATTTTTGTGTATAAAACAAAGTTTTGATTGTTTGTTTTTATCCCCTTTCCAGTTCATACTCTCATTTTGGATTAAATTATTTGACACTGTTTTTATAATAAAATCAAAATCTAAATTATCAAGATCCTCAATAGCAGTGTTAGAATCAAAATTAAAATCAACCATCCTAAGGATACATCTGACGTTATAACTCCAAGTGCGACCTTTGTGTTTCCAGTCCCACAAAAATATTTTCTTTGTAAGTCTATGTCACAGTTTTGAGGGCAATATGCATGAATCAATGCCCAAATTTGGTGAATATTGCTCGAGCTTGCGAGGGCATTGATTCATGCATATTGGCCAAAAAACATGACATATTCATTATACCACGATTAACTTTCACAAATAGTTTTATTAGATGGGAAAAGCTCTCCATTTGACACACCGAATGGCAAGTCATACTACAGTCTACTGGTTTTGCACAGATTATTAGCATTATCCGGTATTTAACATTTCTTTAAGCAATTTTGATCACTGTAACTAATAACACTAGGTTTATCACATTTCAAAGCACCGTTTTTACTTACAAATTATTTCTGAACAACCACTGACAACAGGGATACTAGTCTAAACAGTTCACAGTTGGCTGCATCAAATGCTGAGCTCAATATGCTTCCTAATACGTTTCAAATTTAACTATTATTACTAGTAGTATGGGGGATTATATTGTCATGGCTATTTCTCTACTGTGTGTATCTAAATTGGTGTGGTAACGTAAATATAGTTGATTATTTTTTTAACCGACGGTTTCAAAATGGCGGACCCTCTACTGTCAGAGGGCAAAATTCACCCATGGTTCATCAAGTAATTATCCCCGGCTGATTTTGGATCTCAGCCGATGAGAGAATAGTATTCAAGGGTGTGTCCTCGATAGAGTGGTATAATGTGTTGTAGATGCTTGAATTCAATTTGATTGTTTTCGCAAAAACTTTCCACTTCCCCAGTCAAGTGTATATCTGAATATTACTGCTATATTCCATTTTTTTTATATTTTTAAACACATCCATGAATACTTTTATTTTTGTTTTGTTTATTTGCAATAGATGAGCTTGAGGATGAGGACATTGACAGTGCTGATGAATTTGATGTTCCCAAAAAGAAGCTGCCAAAAAAGAAGAAGAAAAAGAATGTAAACCTTAGTTTCAGTGAATCAGACGGAGGTGTTAGTGATGATGACATCGAAAGCTATCTGAAGGAAGCGGAAAGCATTTTTGAGGTATTTCTTACCGTTAAATGGAATAAGTTACTGACGTTTCACATACTGTACTTCATTTGCCGAAGGCTCAGAAATCTTGTCCATGGTCAGAACCACCGGTAGATTTATTTCAAAAGATGCGCTTACAGCAATGACGCTGTTAATCATTCGCAAGCAGGTTCAAACTACTTGCAATGTCAGATTTTTTTTTTAAAAGTTTCTCTGCTATTAAATTGAATGGAATATATTTCTGCAGCACGGCAAGCGTGTGGACGAGGAGGCGGAGGCGGCTCTGCGACAAGCGGAGGCAGACGGGAGTCCGAGACCCGCCAAACGGGAGAAACGAGCGTACACCAAGCGCAAAAGTACGTGAAAACTACGTCTTTAAGTCCATGAAATGCATGTATTTTGTATGGTGGTTTTGTTATTGCTTAATTCTAGAGGCTCAGCACTAGATGGGAAAGTGCTACTCATCGTCAGAAGGACAAGCAACGCTCATTAATGTACTTTTGTTCCTGAAAGAATCCGCTTACATCTGCTCAAAAATTGACAAATTCTACTCGTCAATGAAAGTTGTTAAACGTAAACCAGTGGTTAACCTTTTGCAAACTAAAGCAGTAATTGATCTTTACCTTGCCGTAAAAACAATCTCACTTATATAAACACAATCGCAGTTGAAAATGGCTCTTTTTTTATCTGATCTTTTGTTAGTTTTTATCATGTGGTTCTTCAAGTCTTATTTGGCTTCTTTTATGTTGTACGTGATCAATCACTGCTTTATGTTATTCCAAGCACCAAGTCACACTGCTGATGAAACCACTGGTAGCGGTAATAGACTTCATGGGAGGAATGTGTTTCAGCCTATTGATTCATCGTTGTATACAAACTATCTCATTCGTTCTCATAAGCGCACAGTGCGTTTACAAAAACAAATTTCATCGAAAAAAATAATTAATAAGCGCACCCTAACAATTTTTCGGTGTTTATGCAGTGGTCTCACTTTGACCCCACAGAACATGATTATTAACACAACGCGTCCAGTTGGTTATGTGGTAATCCGAATACGGAATAATACCAGCGTGTTATAGTCTTACAATATGGCGCCGGTAGGTGAAATCTTTGCCAAAAAAGAGCAAGATTTGTATAATATTTAATTTGCATTAACAGGGGGTGCGCTTAATGGGACATGTGCACTTATAAGAACAAATACGGTATCTTCTTGCTTCTTTGTAGACAAACCACCAGCGGCGAGTCGAGGTTTTGAGGTGAAGGATCGTGGCGATGTGATGGTCGTGTACGGAGGGGACGAGGAAGAGGACGACGAGGACAGTCGAGAAGAGATGCTCAAACGGTGAGCCGCTCGCGCAAAATCTGTGATGTAACATTAAAAAAAAAAGAAGTTTGGCTCGTTAGCCACTAGTAGCTGGATTGAAACTGCATGTCACAATTTTTAACATTAATTTACACAATGAAATATTTTGAAACGAAACTGCTACTTATGAATCTCAGCCACCATCTTTCAACCGTAAATGCAATGGTTCTTTCCGATATCTGTAGAAACCTATGGCATTATTTTTCCATTTTATTATTGGAATGCTTTTGGACTTTGCAAATTTATCTATTTAAATGTGTGTTATAATATTTATATGTTAACAAAATTTGTAACAATTGGCTGCTTAGATTAGATTTGGTTATTGAAAGTATATTTAAGTGTGTCATATATATACTATATATTGAGCAAATCTAATCAGTTTTAAGAATGTCCACTTTTTTTCACATTGACATACTGGAACATGAGATTAAGTTTAGCAGGTGCTCTTATTTGAACGTGTTTGACATGCGAAAATTGGTGTTTTTGAAAAGATGTTACTTCACATTTCTTTTGGTAAACAGGATTCTTTGTCCAAGTCTATAGGGCTAAATCACATATAGCCCTATAGGATTGAAGAAAGAACCCTGTTCTGTATTAATACTTATAACCAAGTCTAATTGATTATTGCAATATCATGATGTATAAGCGTTCTTTTGTTTCAGTTATGCCCAGGCCGTGCAAATCAATGACCACACCATGGAAGAAGGCAAGCGAGCCATCAAGCGCAAGTCGTTCGGAGATGAGTATGTCGGTTGCAAGGTCGAAGGACCCAGCAAGGTGAAAATGCCACATTTGACAATCATTTCTCTGACCTCTGATAGTTTTTTAGTTGAAATTTTAATGCATGACACCTGATAAATTCTGATGCTTACCGTATACGACCATCCAAGCACCCAGGCCCGTTAAATTGAAATTTTCTCAAACTGGGGGGTGGGCTGCTATTACACGAGAGTGCAGTTACTATATAATTTTTAAGGACATTTAAGAAAAAGAGGGTGAGGGCTGTTACGCGAGGTTGGGCACTTGGGTGGTTGTATATGGTACTATTATCTAGTACAATAAAAAAGTTAAAAGTTAGTTTCTCAGGCCAAGTGTTTTATCCATAAACCACATAAACAGTTATATATATATTTGTTTGTTGTTAAACTATACATCATTTTATAGGTTTCAAAATTTCATGCCAACCAATTAACAGTTGCTCGGTGGTTCAATTTGTACTATTCCTGCAACTTGGGTGTACTTCTAGTACTTGTTTGTGACTGGTACTTTTTTTTTCTATATAGAACATAGAATTGCAATATCATCACCATTCATCTCACCCAGCAAAACCAGGGGTACATCACTTTGTTCTAGCATCATACATTATATTGCCACAGAACTGTGGTGCATTCATCTACAGGGTCAGGTTTAGGTGAAAAAGTGTTACTCGTCAGCAGGACTAGTAACCCTCAAATATCTACTCGTCCTGCAAAGAAATGTACTCGTCCTCCTTGTACAAACTATATCTGTAGGACAAATTATTCAGAATAGCTCCTAGTCAAAAAGACGAGTTTATAAAAATTAGCACTCATCCTCCACTAGTTTTTACTAGTCAATACGAGCGGAAGAGTGGCGAATCCTGATCCTGCATCTGAGTTTGTTATTTGATAATTCAAACAGCACAACCCGTTTGAATTGCGACACGTTAAAGTAGGACAATCACAACGGTCTAGTGCTAGACAGGCGAACAGAAATCCGTGAATGAACCTTAATTCCGATAATGTGATTTTAAACACTTTTATCATTCAAACAGCATCAATTTCTTTACATAATGTAATGTATTTGACACCAACATGAACATAGACATTCAATATATCTTCAGTGTATCAATGTGAAATGTTTAAAACCACATTATCGGAATTAACGTTCATTCACGGTTTTCCGTTCGGCAGTCTACTATGAAATATCGTTCCCAGGTGGTGAATTACCTGATGGCCGAGAAGCGGCCACGCGGTCGACCTCCTAAAGGAATCTCTCAAGACGGCTCATTTGATCCAAATCTCCTCTCACAAAAGAAACCCAAGATGAAATCAACTGGCTCAAGCAACAACCCGTTTCGTGGTCCGGGAGCCCCTAAGTTCAAGAATGCAGGCGCACCGATAGCCAAAGGTAAGTCACTTCCCTTTATTTTCAAACTTTGAAAAGAAACTTTTCTTCAAAGTCTAAGGTGTGTGGACGGTGCAATATTTACCAGATATGCACCGGTCCCCCCGCCTGTTAAATATTGCACCGTCCCTAAAGTATATCATTTTTGTTATACATTAACATGAATATCGTCTTGGGATGAACATCTGCGCTTTTATACAATGTCTTTACTAGTACTTGAAATGGCTCTGACAACATCATGCAAGCTGATGTCATAATTTATTGTTTCAGTGCAAAGCAATATTACTGGCAAACTTTTAAAATTTTCATCACAAGACTCGCATGTATTGAAAAGCAGCCACAAAAAACAGTTTGTCAGTTTAAATTTTTCAGTGCTAATAACTTCTTGCCCGAGCTCTATGAAGTAAAACTGTCTAGCCCTGTACTCTCAGTATTCATTATACATAGGTCATACTTTTGTGTTAAACAATACTTTGAACTAGTTTTTTGGCGAAAGCTCACCACAATGCCTAAAGTCTTCATGAGATCTTGGTGTGAAGATATCGGCCGCCAGGAATTTGGCGTAGATTGCCAGAAGTTCATGTGCACACGTTCTTATTCAAATCTGAAAAACTAAGGCATTGTGGGAATGTTCGAAAGCATCAGGTGAGCTCTTGCCAAAGAACTACTTCAAAGTATCGTTCAACACAAAACAGAAAATGAACGAAAACTTGAACAAATGAACATCCAACGTGTACACAGGTCAAGTGAAAGCTCAGCGTCGCAAGAGTGACCAGCCGTCTCCCTGCCAGCAGCAGCACCAAGTGCGAGTGATCACCACCTCGGCGGCGACGACGACCTCCCCGACCTCCCTGTTCAGCAACAAGAGCATCGAGCAGAACTACCGCGTGGTGCGGAAGGACGGTGGCATCATGCTCATCCCCAAGGCCTCCTCCGCCTCCGTCTCCATGGCGACGGTTGCCACGGCAGCCACGGCAGCCTCCATCATCACGTCCATGTCGGGCGAACTCCGCACAGCAGCCGGCACCGCAGACACGCGAAACGCCTCGCCGACCAAGGTGGGTGATAGTACGATAGTTTTACTGGATCTGATAGACATATGTTTGTATTTTAATCAGGATAATTAGTTCAAATTTCATCTTGAGCTTTCGGCAATTGCTCTTGCCTTGTTCACGAATCAAATGGTGACGTCATAGGTCGTCACTGTGACGACCTATACACTTGTTTTCGTATAACTAGAAATCATGGGAAATAAATAGACGAACAAACCAAGCATGTGGCTGTTTTACATATGCAGGAAGCTTTTTCGCTGTCTCAATAGAGAATGGTTATATTAGTACAATTTTTACCCACGTGATGCCAGTCTCAATCAACCAAAGCTCTGTGATGCTACGGCGTGGCAGAAAGAAATGATAAAGACTGACACTGTTTGTCTATTTTTTTCCCATAATGCAATTGTTTGTAGCCACCTGCTGGTTTTAGGCAGGAACTACGATCGCACCCTAAATATTTCTATCAGAAAATAAGTGTATTATGTCATCAGTTGTTGTGAACAAGGCAAGAGCAATTGCCGAAAGCTCAATATCTAATTTGTACTTATTATCCTGATTAAAATTAATAAACATATGTCTAAGGTGAGTGATGTCGGTTGGTTTGTGGACCACGCGTTAAAGTGCATTTTTGGCTGTCTTTGAAAGCACGATGATGAGGCTCTGTTATGATTGAAAAAGATCAATTTCTGAATAGAATTTGCCTTTATTATTGGCTTGAGAATTTTGCTTCGGATGTTAAAGTTCAATTGTTGGGGTTTGTAGCTAAAATATCCAATTGGCAGGGAAATTAGATTTTTTATACTTTGTAGAAATGGGTTGTTTACATCAGCCAAAAATCAGCTTCAAATGCTAGTATTATGATATGCTTTTTCATACGAGTGACTTACTATTTATAATTGAGCATCTCAAATTAGATCATAGATTATTTGCTTTCAATATTTTTATCTGTCATATATTTTAACAATATTTATCATCTATATCGTATTATGATAAATAAAAATTGAAATAATTATTGACAAGGATATTTATTTACTTCCATGCTTTTATCGTATTTTTTTATTTTTATCTTTCGTAACCCTTAGAATTTTTACATTATGATAAATATACTAGTCATACAATGTGCTTGCTTATTACTACATACAAATGCTGAATCGTCATGAGCTATACATTTCATGGAAATAGAAATAGTGATCATAACCTTGGAATTAAATCTCCCCGGACGAAGTCCGAAGGGGGATTTCTTGTTTTTCTGAGGCCTTTTTAATGAGCTACAGTTTCATGTGGCAAAGTCAAATATGTCCCATACGTGAATAATGAGTGTAAAAAAGGCCTTTTAACATTAACACCATCATCTTTTCTTCGATGTCAAGTGCGTGTACTAACTCATGATGATAAAGTACAAACCTGATAATAAATTCAACATACACTCTTGAAGTGTAAAAATCATGGGTTATCCTCTGTTGACTGTGTGATTTTGACATTGCTAGTTAGCATACACATGTACAACTCCCATAGCACCAAATTCCATGCACTTACTTTGCACTGTTAGAAAAGAATGAGAATCTAACGTAGAATGTCTCCCGCTCCAGGACCCCTTTATGCCAGTACCGGAACCGTCCTTGTCCGATGAGGAACTGCAACTGTGCCCAACTCAACCAAACACCTCCCAAGTCGATGACGTCGACATTGACATTAAACCAAACATTGCCAGCCCTGACGATGCCTCTAAGCAGACGACACCAGACATACAGACTGCCTGCTGTTCTGAGTTTCCAGAGCCAGAATCTGACTTACAGATAAGTCATTCTAATCTAGAAAACGCACTATTGGTCACAGAGTCTAACAACTCTCAGCAAAGTATGTTTTCGCAGCAGTCTATAGACATTTCTGGCGTATTGTCTCAGCCAGATTTAGTATTAAGTGTTTGTGAGTCTGCAGAAGCTTCTGATTTAGAAGCTGTGGATGTCGAAGTGTGCAGCCCGACAGGTGATTCTGAAATGGACTTTTTCTCATCGCGTTGCTCCATTTCAGAAAGCTTTGAGTCACATAGTTTTGACCTACACGACTCTGAAGCACAACATCTGTCAAAAGATGTTGAAGAATTTCTCGATACGCAGCCAACAATAACTCTAGCTTCATTAAACACTGACTACACTGATGTGTGTGCTCCATATATAGATGACTCGACAGCAAATAATCACCCAGATTGTTACTATCCTGAGTCGCTAGCGTCTCTCAATAGTAATATCCCCAGAAAGTCGGGGCTGTGGCATTCAAGGAAAATAAAGTTAGGCAAGGGCATGCTAAGTCGGTCTAAGTCCTTTTTCCCTACTCCCAAGCTCCCCCTCTATGACAAGGAAGAACAGAAGATGGTGAAAAAATGCCGCAAAGTGTATGGACTGGAAAACAGAGGCAGTTGGTGTGTGCAGTGCAAATGGAAGAAAGCCTGTACGCGATTCATGAAGGGCAACCTCATTCACTGACCATAGGATTTCAGATCGACTTATGATTCATCCAGCTTCAAGATAAAATCTGTGATATTTGCTTGTGATATAATTAGCACCTATTTATTGTAGGAAATTTACTTGACAGACACAAACCACCAACATTCCTTCACACACGAACAGCAGCAACGCATACACAAAACATATTTTCTAGCATTAATCAGTGTCACATGAACGTTTCAGGTGATCGTTTCATCTCTGCCTGCCACGCAGGCTGCTCACACGACAGTGACCGTCAACTCCCCAAACGGTCCCAAGGTCATGCGCATTATCGCCTCCAATCCCAAATCTCAGCCACCGGCCAGCACGAGTTTGATCAAAGGAAATTTGCCCGCGACAAGCACCCAAGGCAGGACTGTCAAGGACGGGCAGCTGGTCAACATTGGGGGCAAGACATTCCTTGTGAAGAGGCAGACTTCCTCAGCCACCGCCGCCTCGTCGCCTTCGCATAAACGCATCGTTGTGTCCCCCCATGCTGGAGGCAGTTTGAACACCACCACGCCAACTAGGTTTTTGACGTCACCGTCAGCAGTGTCTTCTTCCTCCGTTCGACGAACCGGCAATCCGCAAAATGTGAGGACTGGCACAGGCGGAGCGATGGTTGTGCGGATTCCGGCGCGCGGTGGCCGGTCCGCGTCGTCGTCAGGAGAGCGGCTGGTGATCAGAAGCAGCTCCCCTGGGTCCATTTACTCCACTGCCAGCGCACCGCGGGTCGTCGTTAGCAACACGAACCAATTGAGCTTGCCGATTTCCACTGCCGTTGGAGGTAGCATTAACAGCGCACAGACTCCTCAAGGCGTTACTGTTCAGGCGAAAGGTCCGACGTCTGCACTCGCTCAGCTGCAGGCGATCGAGAGTGGAGGGGCGATGGAGGTGGCTCAAGAGGAAGTGGAGGAGGAGTTGTTGGACGAGTTCATGGGGGTGGAAGGGGGTCTGGGGATTGAGGACATGGAAATGCTTAACATGCTCTAGGTTATAAAGTATGAATATTTTTTGAAAGTTGCAAGACCTGCAATTTTCGCTCGTCTTTTATCATGTTCATGATTCAAGTTTTATCTAAACAGTGAGGTGAAGTGTGCAGATTGTATCGAGTGTTCGAGACACAAGTGGCTAAAGACTGAATATGAGACAGGTTTAGAAAAGCTATCGGTGTCTTGCTGAAACCGTTGTGGTGAAAAGGAGCAAAGGATATGGCATGTAGTCAAAAGGAAACATTCTTGATATGCCGTATACAGTTTGCTTTGTATGAAAAAAAGTTGTTAATTATGTTGCAGATGGGAAACCTGTTGAAGATGCACACTGTTGTCTTTATACATAGTTTTATGGTGGGTGGTTGAGAAGGTATTACAGTATATGACCATCCAAGCGCCCAGGGCTGTTAAATTGAAATTTTCTCAAATTGGGGGGTGGGCTGTTACACAAGAGTGCATTTACAACATAATTCTTAAGGACATTTAAGAAAAAGAGGGGGAGGGCTGCTACACGTGGGTGGGCACTTGGTTGGTCGTATACGGTATATTGAAACTGTTCAAATATGAAATGGGAGACTAAAATAAATCTAAAATATTTGGAAAAATACAGTACAACCTTTTTATCCATCCAAATATCCTTTATCCAAATTACTCCATGGCCCGGACGCTCTGCTGCATTCCCATTTTTTCGGGAGTGAGCATAGGCAGATCGTACATGGACTTGGACTTTTGGCCGATATTGAACCACAAGATTGGACAACACAATGCACCCAGCATTTTGCCTAGATTCCCTGGGAAAAGCTCTAAGCCATAATTTAACAGAAAAAGCATGTCTTTCATTAATTAAGGGTTGTATAAATGATTTTAAATTAAGTTCAATGTAATTACTGTTATATGAATATTGATCTGCGATGTAGGACTAAGCCAAATAGATGTGTGAGTATAATTATTACATTAATGTATAATAGTTTTTATGAAAATCTTCCTTTATCAGCCATTGTGATGTAGTGATCTTATATGTGGTTTCTCGAATTCAAGCCCACACCCACCTTCTGGCTCCTTGCAATATCTGTATAATTCGATTCTTCGAATGTCCCTGCCGTTTCCCATTGAGTCTAGATCAGAGAGGTTGTACTGTATTGAGATAAAGAAATGTAGAGGCCATAAAAAATAGAATTGTGATAGTCATTTATTCAGGGTAGCCAGAGACTTGGGATAACGAGAAACGACAAAATAAAGTTTCCTACATGGAATTTCAACGTTTTAGGAAAAATCTCTCTTAAAAAACAATGCATTCAGTCCATTATTTTCAGTGCACGTAATTTATATTTTATTGGTTACAGAAAACTGCACTAGAAAAATATTTTGTCCATCATTTGGCTGCCCTGTTAGTAATGAATTATAAACTGACGATCAACATTTGTTTGTGTAAAATATGTTCATGTGTGTAACAGAAGATATTTTTTGTAAGAATTAGATTTATACATTTTGATATTCATGAGAATGCTGATTTTTGGTGAAGGATGAAAAATTAAAACTCTGTAAACTTAATCTGTACATGTACAATGTAGTTCTGTGCCACATATATGCATATTTCACACAAATAAACATCATTTGTAAGTTTATATATTGTAAGTTGGGATGTTTTTGCACAAATAAATGTCACTTGTAAGTTTTATATATTTAAGTTGGGATGTAGCTAAGATTAATGTAAAAGCATTTTTAGTATGGATGTGTTATTTACATAGTAAAACTTGCACACTAAAACTTTTTGAAAAGTTGAATATCTGTGAAAATACAACAGTTGAAGATGTTCACATGTAGTTAGTAATAACTTGTAAGAAACAAGATCTTGGCATTTAGTGCAATGTGTCACTGAAATAAAATTCATTATTGCGTTCAAGTAGATAATTATTTTCAAATGTTAGGATCATATAGATTTGATACTATCAAGTGTGATGCTCTGAATGTTTACGGCTTCACATAAATGCTGTGAAGAATGTCAATTGACTGTAGTATGTGCGTTGGAAAGGCTTATTTTTGTGGACAGCTGCTACCTAGAATATGCTGTGTTCAATAAAATAAATGCCAAGATGCTTTATTGGAAGGCTAGTTAATCATGTGTCAAAGAGTTCTTGTTGTTACTCATACCATCTTAAAATAAAACAAGTCCAAATAAAATGGAAAAATAAACAAAAACGTTTGTTTTATAAAGCACAAATTTTAGCGTCATCGATGCTCTCTCAAGTGAACATGCACTGTAGAAAGCATTGATGATGCGAAAATTCTATTTAAAAAAACATTTTCATACCTTTTTCCACTTTATTTAGTCTTATGTTTTACTTCTCTGAAAAAGATATACATGTAGTTGATCAAACTAAATGTGTGTAAAAGAATTAAGCCATTGTTAAACTTTGGTTTAATTTTTTTTTCCTGATTCAATAGCTATATTACAGTTTTTTATAACATAATACTTCAATGCGTTGTGTATTATTGAATAAGTTTCACCCATTTATCTTAACTCGAGTGAAGTTGATTTTGTGGATATGTCTATGCAAGTTAGAATTTCCCATCATGAAAATGATATTTGTTACAAATTGCTCCAAGTTTTATAAATGATTAAACTGTTATATTACTGGTATAAAGTTTGTCTGCTACTTGTGATTTTAAAAACAGACATTTTGTATGACAGAATATTTTTCCAATTTATAGAATCATACGATATATTCATTTGCCTTTCATCAATTTAATGTGCATTGCTGTTGTGAAATCTACAACCGTTTTTGTATTTTACAGGTTTTAATTACAGTCATTTTTGCATTATAGAAGCTTGTCACAGTAAGGCATGGGTCGAAAATAATGTATTTGATTGAATTGTATACTGCCTACCATGTACTTGATTTGTCTTCATTTTGTGTATATAGTCACATTTTGTATATACATGTATAACAGACATTCAAGAAGTCAAACTAAGAATTTATGATTTAAAGAGATAAGTTTTATTGCATAAATTTTGATATGTATGTGTAATATTAAAATGTCTTTTGTTACCAGAAATAAAGTTTGGTGCAATTGATAGAATTTTTTGTTGCTTTATTGATACTTTGAACTCTACTGGCTTAGAATTTTTTTTAAATTGTTTGCGAAATATTTATCAATTTCATAAACTGTCAGCAAATTCTAAGATCATTTCAATACACATACGTATAATCATTATCTCAAATATGTGAGTACGCTGTCTACTAGACTGCGCGGTAGATCATCACATGATACATGTATTGGGCTGTGCAGCAAAATTTTCTTCAGTCTCCACTACACTAATCATGCTTTTAAAACAGACTATAAATATTGAATGAAAATTGAAAATTATTGTTCACCTAACTCAAGTAAAGTGTATTTTGATTTGAATATTTCACTATTATTTAATATAGTATCAATCTCTAATATAATTTAAGCGTACCATTCACAAACTATAAGAGATTGCTAATTTTGAAATGCTCTGATCATGCTCCAAAAAGGCATCAGTTATCAAAAACGTGAATGTCATGTGGCATTAGAGCGATATTACAAGAAATACGGGTGGTTTTTATGTTTACTTCGAACCTGGAGCCAAATACAGAGGGGCTTTTCCATGTCTTCATTATTTACGTAGTAGCAAATGATATCAGCTCTTAAACTCTTACAGGGCTGACGTCTGTGTTAGGCGTCCTGTCGGTCAAAAGTCTAGAAGTAGATCTCGTTTTAGACGGGATGGGAGATAATTTATGAATCCGAATTAAAGTCATGATTTTTAATAGGGGTGTTGTGAATTTTGAATGTATACTGATTGCACCAATACACAAGAACAGAATAGGAAGAGGGGTGTCATACGTTCTGAACAATTTATGATTTGAAAAATGCCGACGCCTCGAGCTCCTCGTGGTATTTTCTTACTAACAATTAATGATGTGTAGAATATTAACTCAAAATATTTCAGATCAAAAATCCTCTGCAAGATATATAGTGAGCTTGCTTGATGATAAAGTCACAGATTTGTACCTAGTAGAATACATGGACATATATCCTGGTGCACGTAAACAGAGGGGTTATGAGACCACAAACACTACAGGCTCATTAACCTCGATTTGCCTTAACATTACTAAAACAATTCTGATACAGCAAAGCCTACACTAAGTGCAGCACAACTCACTTTTAAGATTAATAATTGTTTCACGAAACAAATGCAACTGGGTGTCCTCACCTGTGGAGAATTCATATGCGGAGTGGTCCCAACATTGAGAAATTGGGTGTGTGATTATGGGGTATTAAGAGGTTCTGTAGAGAAGTGTGTTTTATTAGGTGACAAAGCATTTTTCTTCATTGAATCAAGTGATGTAGGTTTACACATCTCAGAAACTTTCATGAGCCCCATGTTTTAGTCCATGATTTGAATGATCGCTAATACATGAACTAGATTCATTCTGTGGTTTGCATTACAAGTGAAGCAGTTATATTATTAGCAAATTCATTTATTTGTTGTTACAAGTCTTCTTTTTACCTCTACAGCTAGGGTTGAAAATTGTAATGATAGCCGATGTTGAGGGGCATATTGCAGCAAACAAGACAGTCTTTTATTATCAAAGCCATGACAGAGTCAGTCATACAGTCATCTGTAACATTAACCTCAGATGTTACTAGCACGCAGAATGACAAAGGAAATGAAGAAAAACGATCTTTAGAAGAGGAGCATGTAACCAAACATAAACGCCAGAAAATAGACTACAGTGAACAAGTATGTGATGAAATAACTTTGCTTGCTTAGACCCACACAGGGCCCGTACATCATACACATCCCAAATATTTTGTTTTTTTAAATATACAGGATCCAAACAATTTCTAAATAATATTACTACCGTGAACACGATTGTTTTCCCGTTGCCAAAGTGTAAAAAGAAACTTTCTAGTAAGATTAAAAAATAAATGTAAATAAACATGTTTAAATCACATATTATCGTCACCTATGGGATGTGTGTGAATACGTTATTTCACAATAGCTACAAAAAAATCAACCATAGATCATGTAATTTTAATGAATCATAAAAATAGTGTTTATCTTACTAAAATATAAGTAAATACCTTCATTTTGACACCTCAAACACTGTTGTTGGCTCATTAATAGCTGTGCTACATTTAAACAAAAAATATATGGGATGTGTGTGAAGTGCTCTAAACATTGTTTTTAAAGCTACATTTTCATAACTCAAAATCGCTTCATCAGGAGCCAAATGAAGAAAGAGAACATGTACCTTATAAGAAGAAGAAAATGGCACTCATGATGGTATATTGTGGCAAAGGTTACTTTGGAATGCAAAGGTATACCTTGCTTTTAGATTTTGGATACATTTTAGTAGTTTATATTATGAAGGAAATAGAAGAAATTTCTCATGCCTTGTCTAAAAGATGATGGGAAAATTATTTAATGTATTAATGAATTTAAGGTCAATTTTATTAAAAGTATAATTTGTGAAATTCTGGTTATAGGAATCCGGGTTACAAAACAATAGAAAGCGATTTGATAGAAGCCCTAGTAAAGGCAGGTGTTATAAGGGATGAGCATGCTGAAAAGCCTACTCAGGTTAGTTTAGCATATTTTCTTTTTTTTTTCATATAAGATTACGTGCTTGGTAATGAAAAAATGAGCTATTAGAAATTTGAATGTGACAACTAGGAAGCTGCGCATGCGTGCATTATTTTTCAACTATCTTATATATCTGCAATATTATCTAGATATTGTATGAAGGAACAATGTAGTGATGTTTGTACCGCTGTGTTTATTGACTGTTGTTTCAAGATGCAGTTCCAGCGAGCAGCTCGCACAGACAAAGGAGTTTCTGCCGCAGGTCAAGTCGTCTCTCTCAAGATAAGTGCTCTCGAAAATTGTCACTTAGATACTTTACATTCATCTCACTTTTATCCTCCTTTCTAGGAGCTTTTTTTTTTAGAGGCAGGTTAGTTAACCAACTGAGCCTTGGGGTGGGTGAGGTCACACCTAGCTATTGTTTTCAAACTAGGCGAGTTCTTTATCGTGCAGAATGGTGGCTTGTCCTCTACACGGGGCTGCCTTTTAACGAGGCTTCTAAACCTTGGGCTTGGTGTCGGGTTTGTATGATATACTCGACAGTAGCAACACGCTGTGTGGAAATCGGCAGTACAGTTGCAGACGCACGACGTAACTCTTTGGTGACACAAAGTCTGCCGTGGACGGGCCGCGAACTCATGACGCAGGCAAATCCTGTTTGTTGGTCGTGCGCTCTAACCACTGTACTAACGAGGACCACCCATGTCATTTGTTTGTTTGTTTTGACACATGTAACCTACTTGAGAACATGTACGACTAGAAATCTCATAGACTGTAGTTGGATTTGTTGATATTAATGAGAGGTGTTCCTCCCTTTTACTGTTTTTCAGATGTAGAGAATGCACTTGAAAAGATTAACAGCAACCTCCCACCACAGATCAGAGTACTGAGTAAGTAGTTTATTTGCACATTGGCTGCTGCCTTCACCTTTTGTTAATTAGTTTCAACGCTAACATTATTTTATGGCTGCCCTTCAAGACTCCTGGCAAGTCTTATACTTCTGTGATTTTAGGTATGAAACAAGCAACAAAGGGATTTGATTCCAAAAATGCCTGTACAGGAAGAAGCTACCTCTATTTGATACCAACATTCGCTTTCACAAAGTTTGGAAACATAATGAAGGAAGACTACAGGATTGATGAAGACACTCATAAACACATCAACGAAATCCTGGCCATGTTCAAAGGCACACATAATTTTCATAACTACACATCTGGGAAGTGAGTTGTTTTCTGGGTTTTATTTTTCACTACCATTTTCATGTAGATGGACGTGCAGGCAAACAGACACATGTTTTTATTTTATTTAGTAACAATAATTGGACTTAAATCATTTTTTAATTCCAGAAAACCCAATGATAAAAGTGCCATCAGATATATCACACATTTTGAGGTAATAAAATATTAATCATTGATAAATGTTATTTTCCATATAACCAATGGTTAGAGATGTTTGCTTAGTGTAATAATTTGAGCTACAGCAGTTCCTTTCGAATTCATAGTAAATAATTGAATAATGACCAAGTCTTATTTCATTATTATTTGGACATTTATTGAAAGAGCAGAAATCACAGAAATAAAACTTATTATTCTATAGTTTTTGAAATCATGATGATATTTTTAAACACACATACACAGATAATATCCGTGTGTGCCTTGATTATGCTGATGACGTAACCCCAATTTTAAATCCAGTAGTATAGTTCTAGTCTAGTTCATATACAAGGTTATCATTAAACCTGGCTGTCTAGTCTTCATAACGTCATCATGGTGTTCTTAGTGATTGACAATGATAGTTTTTTTTAGATGGGACCAGCATGTGTTCGTCAAGGCTTAGAGTTTGCCGTGATTTCTATTGATGGTAAGTGTATTCTTATGAACATTAGACCAGATCTTTTATGTGCCATTCACCTTGGCATTAAAGTTAATATCATTTCAAAGATAAAACTACTATCAAAGAATAGTGACATTTATTGGCACATTGAAGATTCATTTAGAACCTGTAGACTTGCCTCAAATCAAACAACAAATGACCTAATTACCAAACAGCAAAAAATGATTGCAAAGAAATAAATCGATCAGATAGCCTTGTTGCCCAGACTAGTTCACAAACGTTCCCTCCAATACTTTCAATCATTTGGATCTTATTCTCTGAACAATGTTTGTATACACGGACTGCGTGATGTTCTAACCAAGCATGGAGAAAGTGATTGTGTTCCAGATTGAGCAGCAAGATCACATCCTCAAAATGAGGATGTATAAGTCCCTTGACGAACAAATTAAGATCTACTAGAATAGAATTTTTTATCTGGATAATCAAAGTCTGTTTTTATAATTCAGGTCAGAGTTTCATGATGCATCAGATCCGAAAGATGATAGGAATTACGATTGCCATTGTTCAGAACCTCGCCGGAGTTGATGTGATAGAAAGATCGTGGCAGCCTGAGAAATGTGATATTCCTAGGGCACCAGGTCT
The DNA here is from genome assembly GCA_019095985.1 of Streblospio benedicti. Classification (NCBI taxonomy): domain Eukaryota; kingdom Metazoa; phylum Annelida; class Polychaeta; order Spionida; family Spionidae; genus Streblospio; species Streblospio benedicti. The sequence continues at coordinate 16,725,279 of CM032668.1, read as the reverse complement.
TGGTAAGAAATAATGTATTTTGTTATCTCAATATTGATTATCTCAAGGTTACATTTAGTTTCATTTTTCTTTCACCACAATATGAACAGATATCAGGTGGTTGGTTATCTTGTAAACAAACCATACACACTTGACTGGCTTAGAAATGTTCGGGGACATGGTACAGGTACGTCTAGTGGCGCCACCAAGTAATAAGTGGGCAGAGCTCAGTCCTGAAGAGGATAAAGAACCTGGACAAGTATATACACGTCTCTAATCGTGTGGGATGATTGGTGTAAAGGTTAACATGCCCACATGCATGTAGAACGACCGGTCTGTATGGTGAAACAGATCATCAGTTGGATTCCACGATCGCCCAAAGCTTTACAGGCTTCCATGAAAATTTCATAATCTCAAATTTTGGCTATTTGTAACGAAATTCAGTGACAGGCTTTGTAAAGTTATTTGGAAGATCGTGGAATTGAACTCTCGGTCTTCCGTCCATGATTCAGACCAGTCATATGTCATGGGCGGACGTGCTAACCACTGCCCCAATCTCCCAGACGAGAGAGACAAGTGTTCAGACTTGCCTATATAATAAAATAATATGCTATATTGCGCAATCACTTGTCTGCCACGTGGCGCCATATATAGCTTGTCAGCCTCTATCGCTGATCAGCCTCTATATGTCACTGAAACCTGTTATGCTGGGTACGTTGTTAATCTGTCAGGATGCATTGTGTCCGGGCCACTTTCTTGACACTATCTCAAGCATTTTACATTTTCATTCCTACAAATTCGACATGACAAATTTCAACTGTAGTTCCATATACAATGGAACTGCTGTATGTAAAATAAAATATGAACGGAAAATGACTGAACAATAATTTATTTAAACTTTTTGTGCGAGATGATATAAATATATCATGAGAAAAGAGATTCACTTGCTGTATAATTAAAGAATTCATCATCCTTTCTTGCTAAGCCCCATATCTTAGATACTGCATGGATAAGAAAAATTATATAACCCTTCCCAAAATGTATTGAACTGCAATAGAAGTTAAATAACTGTGTGTGCGTTAGTGGCAAAAAATGTAATGTAAGATGTGCCTATACATTTAGAATTATATGTGAGAAACATATCCTTGCAGGGCTGATGCTGGATAAGTGCCATTATAAATTTTACAACCAGAAATTTGGTGACACTCATGAAAAGCTTGTGTGGGATGATCTAAAGGTATTTAATATATTTTAGCTGTATATTTTGATATATTTTAGACTAGTTGTACACATTTTGTAAGTTTCAAAATTAAAAAAAAAATAAAACCCTTGTTTCATTGTAATTATCATAAATCCATGTTGTGGCTACCGTCTTTTCCACCAATTCACAATTCAAAAGTTTAAAAGATTCAAAAGTATTTTGTGTTTTTTTTAATAAAATATTCAAAAGTTGGACTGAATTAAATTTTATTCTCAAATAATATCTCTAATATTTTCGTGTTCTAACAATACCTCTTCAGGAGAAAAATATACACAAATATGTATTAGAGATATTATTTGAGAATAAAATTTAATTTAGTCTAACTTTTGAATCTTTTAAACTTTTGAATTGTGAAGTGGTGGAAAAGATGGTAGCCACAACAAGAATAGAACCACCTACAACCAAATAATTAATCTTAGTAATTTATCATAAATCCATTTGGAGGTTGAAAATACAGTTGGAAAGAAATGTAATTAGTGGTGTATATCTACCGGGTAAGTGTTATAAAAATTTTTTTTGCAACAGGATGAAATTGAGAAGTTCAAGGAAGAGCATATATTCTCCACTATGATTGAGACAGAAAAAGAAGAAAAATCGTATCCTTTTTATAAATGTCAGCAAAATATTTTAGCAAATTTAATATATTTTAAACTTATATGCTTCTTCATTTATCATATTCAACAAACATTGCAGCTAGCCAATTATTATTTTCAATGTGCTTCAACTTGTTAATGCAAACCTGCACAAATATTTACCGGAACACCTACTTATCATTCGTAAGCTACCAGACTAATCACATGTACAGTATTGGATTCACTTACCACTTAATATATATATATATATATATATATATATATATATATATATATATATATATATATATATATATATATATATATATATATATATATATATATATATATATATATATATATATATATATATCGTGCAAAGCAGGACTCAGAGAAAATATTAGAAAGAAAAGACACTTTCCGTAACCATAGTACATGTACCAAATATGGCAATTGCTCGTAATAAAACCTAACAGTTTTGGACACTTTTTCATTTTGTTGATTGATCACACTTTTCCCTGCTCCCAAAGGTGTCCTTAATGCGATGTTTTACTGAAAATACTTTTCTTAACTGCCTGCTCCCAGTATGTTGACGTGGCTGGGCACCTTGCACCTGCACACCTTCGACAATTCGCGCCGTGAAGAAGACTACACGCCTGGTGAAATTGAGGCTCTGCATCGCGTCCGAGAAGCAAGGATGAAGGTAAACGCTGGACATCATCATTTGCATGGGTCTTAGAGAGTATTGATCGGCCAAAAGTGGTGGGGTCACTCATATTTGAATATTTCATGTCTTTTGACAGGAGCATTGGAAATATTAAAGTTTTAATAAAATTACAATCGACACAACATTCTTGATTGCATGAGTACGAAGAGGTTTAAGGATGGGACTTACATTCAAAATGTTGTCACCACATTGGCAAACTACTGACATATTGATTGAATGTTCATAATAATTTTTTTTCTACAATAGGAAAAAGAAGAAGGCTTGAAACCAGCTGAGAAGAAATCACAAGATGATAAAGACTGTGAAACGCAGGGAGAGTCAGACAGTGAAAATAAGGATAGTTGTAAATCTGCAGCTACTGAAAAGGTTCAGGATACCACTAGTAATGACGAGAGTAATGAACAATGCCAAGTTAGCGACACCAAATCATGATCGTTATAATAAATGGTGTATATTTATGGTTTCTGAATACAAAATCAATAAATAATTATTCTGGTACACTCGCTTTTGTTTTTGTTTTACAAACATGTATAGAGCACCGCATTGTTCAGCCATACACAATCTGTGAATTTTACGTATGATGTGAAATTTACCTTTAGTGACTTCTACAATGGGGAGTTCACGCCATATGTAAAATTCACAGATTGTGTGTATGGCCGAACAGTGCAATATTGGTGCGCTATATTTCCCATTATGATTTGCTTGTTGTTTTTTCCAGCAAGAATAAAACCACTTTTCAGATAATCTAAAATGAAAAACATTTGTTATTTTATTAGTTACAAATATTTTTGAGAATAAAAATTGATCTTGTGATGCTCTATAAATCTAATTTTAGTCGAAAAGAAAAATCTTTTTGTTTTTATCTAGTTAAAAAAAATTATATATCAAATAAATGGCCCTTAACGGATTAATTATTGAATTAGAAATAGCGTATTTTTCCATCTTGTGAACCTGCAACATACATTATACTTTTACTAGAAGACGCACCATGCTTGTTCAGATTCAGATGTAACAACCTGTGAACGTTGTAAGTTTAGCTTTGAAACTGAGTGTAAATTCGTTAAAGCGGGTTTGCTAATAACTTTTACCAATTTAGTCACGTGACCAAAATAGGAAGTAAATCTTTGTTGCTTTTTTTTTAAGTTTTAGTTAATTTATTTTGATTAAATGGAGAACAAATAATATTGTTAGTTAATACAATGTCCATTTGGATTGATCCTTCAGAGGAAGCCAAATATGGTGTGGGTAAGTGCCATAGAATTTATTTATTTGACACCCCAACTTCTAGTCAAGTGACAGTTCCTGTCAACTGAGGGGGACGGGGTGGGGTAGCATTTTTTGATTTTTTTGATTTGAGTGAATACTCCGCAGCCATCAGTTTTGATGATTATAGCAGAGGGAGGCCACGTGGTGTTGGTACATGAACCTCCAGAGGCAGGCTAGGTAGCCAACTGAGCCTCATGGGTGAGGGGATCACACTAGCTATAGTTTTCAAACTAGGTGAGTTCTTTTGCATGCAGAGGTGTGGCTCTCCTCTACACGGGACACGCCTTTTAACGAGGCTTCCGAACCTCCGCTTGGCGTCGCTACCGTCTAGTAGTAACACTGTACGGTGGCGACGTGCTGTGTGGAAATCAGCAACTCAGTGACAGACGCACGACGTATCGGGTTTGGCGACACTGTGTCTGCCATGGCCGGGCCGCGAACTTGCGACGCAGACAAATCCTGTTTTCAAGTCGTACGCTCTAACCACTGAGCTACTGAGGACCACTTCAACATTCAACCAGTGATTTATAGAAATTGGTGACAGTGAATCCTAGGACTCAGTTGTTTTGAAACAATGGGTCCTGACAATAAAAAAAGAGTGTAAAGCAACAAAAATAGGATTACACTATATAGCAGTACTACTAACCAAATACATATGGCTAGTATCGATCTTGATCTATACTAGTCTATGGGAAACAAAGACTGAGTCACGTATTTGTGGTTACAGTACTACTATATAGAATAAAGTGAAAACTTTTCAACATCAATCAAAGCCAGTGACCATTAGAGCACCAATCGCACTGTTCAGCCATGCACACTATCCGTGAGTTTACGTATTACGTGAGCTCCCCCGTTATGGAGGTCACCAAATTTCACGTCAGACATAAAATTCACTGTTTATGTGAATGGCCGGTTTTAGCGATTGGTGATCTTTGATATTTTATGTGTCCCATGGGATGCACATCTTTTAGTTCTTTGCATCCTACTGAAAAATGATGAGTCCTGGACTCAAGATGCGCATCTAGATTAATCACTGAATACAACTATAGATGCGGTCGTCAGAGTCTTGTCACATACATTTTAGTGATGTGACGAGACTCTGACGTATGTCGAGACTCTGGTAACCACATATAACAATTTTTAAAGGGGTCTCAATACATAACATAAATAACTTTGATACATCTTGTTGTGTCAGAGAATGATCCCATATTTATTCAACAGTGTCATGATGAATTGTGTTATTGAGATCTAGATATATGAATTCAGAAGCAGTGTTTCTTTTCCTTTAATATGTGTCACCTATGTCTCATCAGGACCAACAGCACTGCTGCTGCTGATGCATGGTTAATGCGACCTTAGAGTTCACATGATAAAAGCTTGAGTAGGTGCGCTGGAACGTCTTTGTATGCCGTGTGGCTGCACTCTCGCCTTTCCTGGAGTATGTAACTAGTCTTACAAGTCTTCGGCCTCGGTTTCTTTTGATCCTTGTTCAGGACTCCCTTATTAACTGTTAATAAATATATAAGGATAAGGCAATGCCTTTGGAAGTGACCACTGATGACTTAAAACATTTTTTTATACAAGGTATTTAGTGGTATGAGTCCTTACAAAATGACTGCTCACCGCAAAAAGTGACTTACTTGCGCCCCAAAATTTTGACATCGATCTGCTGGTATATAGGAGATTGTTTCTTAGTCATAACAGCTCCCTGAGCTAAACAAGTGGTTACCTGTGCTTCCACTCTGTTTCTTCTTTGAGCCGAGTGTTCAAAGCTATGGAAGTCTCTGCAACATACTTTGCACTACATTTACCACATTCAAGCAGGGTGCTCATATCACATATAGTCATTTTCTTTAACATGTACTCAGGTTTAACAAACAACTAGTATTTGAGGGTATTGTAATGTTTTATTTAGATTTGAACATGAATGTCGTACACGATGTTGAAGATTCTCTGTACTTTTTCTGTTATTATTGGGATAATTCACTATTGTTAAGTTGTTCCAAGTCACTTTCTTCTGGATTTCTTCTTTTCAGTAATGAATAAATCCTGGCTTCTGTATTAATTAATGACTAGCACTGTATGTGTGAAATATTTAAGTTCTTAAAAAGGTAGATGCGCTACCAGGTAAACCGATACGTGTTTTCAAACCGATTCCTATGTAATTTAGTGATGTGTTGGTTTGCCAGCCGTGGCAGTTTGTGCATCTGCCATACATTTATGAAGTAGACGTAGATAGACAACTGTTGAAACCAATCTTGTTGGTCATGACATCTTCCAACATCAATGTGCATTTGCATATCCGTTGCTAAAATCCGATTGCATCATTTAGATCCTGTCGTACATATAAAAATTCAGTCATTCTCATAATCAGGGCTTAATATTCAATTCACAATTAATTGGAAATTGTAAGACTGCATGCATATCATTTATGGAGAGTGTAATAGAGATTCCTGTGAATCGACGAGGAGTTTCAAGCTTCATTTATATGTTTTTAAGTTTATATAGGCTGTGTATTTGTTGAATACAGTGGAGCCTGTCCATACGAACACCTCCATTTTAATCACATCTAGACTACTATTTACCTAAAAAAACTGCTCTGTACACAATCAAGCAATGAACCCTTTCACGTCAGTTGCTTTACTGGTCATGAGGAATTATGTGAACAACCTAACTTGTCTTATGTGGACACTTTTCTCTTTTCGTGAAAGTCAAGATAGATTCAAATGTATAATGAGTTTAAGCTCAATTTCATTTATTGCAAGGATTGCGATAAAAGGTTTTTAAGTACGGTGTAGTGGCTAATTTATAGTCGAACCTATTTATTTCAGCTATTTACAATTACGATGAGCCTGGCAAAGAACATCGAATAAAGTTATCTATAGGAGACACAGTCCACATTCTCAAACAATATGCAGGTAGTATTTTAATTTTTGTTTTGCAGAATTCCTAGATTTTGATCATTTAGTTATGATCTCTTCGAATTTTTCTTAAAGAATTATTATCAAGTGTATTTTTAACTTTACAATTGGCAATAGTCTTAACAATTGTATTATCATGGTTGCTTACTTATGTTTTCAAATGTAAAAATACAATTGTATGTGTCTGTTTAGATTGGTACTATGGACACAATACAAGGGATCGATCCAAGAAGGGAATTTTCCCTAAATCCTTCATTTACATCAAGGAAGCAGTCATCAGAAAATCTGGGTAAATAAGATAATTGCTTTTCATTATTGACTTATCACATGCTTTGCTTTTCATCTGCCATTGAAGACCAAATGGCTAAGATGATAAATTTATTCAACAGGCTAATATATTCCAGGCTGGTAAAGAATTGATAACACTGGTTTGTGATCTGCAATGCATATTGGAATTCCGTTTTATAGGCCACTATTAAATAGAATGAATAAAGCTAGTAACAAAAATGTTGCTTTCATCGCTTTTGCAATCATATATATGAAATCAATTTTTCTTTCCTTTTTTCTGTAAATATAGCATGTCTTATTATTTATAAATAGTGTTGTTTTGTAGTGCTTTAAGCTTTACTATTTGTAATAAAATGCACTTCTGTGATTAAATAATATTATCATTAAACAATACATTGTATCATA